>BTHU01000003.1:113901552-114557385 GCA_036184795.1 Tokudaia tokunoshimensis | reverse complement strand
AAATTGCCATTTTAAACAATAGTCACAGTCTCGATTTATAAAGATATCAATGAATTATTTTGAATATTGTAGAAACCTCTTTACATCAAATGAATACAAGATTCAAGATGAATGTCTTCTCTACATGCCTACCAAGACTGCTATGGTCACAATACTGATTCTTGCATAGATATGAGATAGAGTTTTTGTTACATGTTTTTGCATATTTTTTCTTACCTAAGGATGTTGGATAGTGTTACATGTTCTTTTGGACACACTTATCACTTTTTTTTTTAACTGTCTGTTCAGGGTTTTGGCTCAACCATGGTGGGTATCAAATTTAACTATCTAATACCAATGGGTAAGCTATGAAGACATATATACAATTAGCACTATACAGACTGATCAGGTTGCACTTACATATTTAGAAGTGTCTGTGTGCATCCGTGCATGTCAGTATGCACAATTGTGTGTGGGGGGGGTGTGTGTTTGTGTGTGTATGTGTTTGCGTGTGTGTAAAACAATCAATTTAAAAAGAGGTCATAAATTTGAACAAGAGCAAGGAGTAAGGAGCAAGGAAGAGTAGATATGATAGTTTGAAGGAAGGAAAGACAAAGAGAATTAAAAAAGAAATAATGCAGAAATCTGCATAAAATGGATATATGGTTAAAATTAAACTTCTTCATCAGTGTAGACAACACTTCCTACAATAACATTAGACAAATAAAATTCCATATATTATGAATTAGAAGCCCTCTTTCAAATTTTTAGTCAGAGTTATCTTGCACATGTATTTCAATCCCATGACTTAAAATGTTATTTTCTTTCAATTTCTAACTGTTTTCCTTACTTTTATCAGAACACAGATAATCAAGGTTATTCAAACTTCAACTTATATTTTTGTTCAAGTAGATTTGACAGTGATAACTATTTTCTTTGAATAGATTTATTATTGGCATTATTCTTTCTTATATGATTAATAGAATTGAACAGTGAAGCATTCTGACTTGAAAGTTTGATATTAGAGGTGGTTTACTTTGTTTTGAGACAGAAAATACTTTTTAACTCAGAAAAAGATATCTGCACTTCATCTGGTCATGAACGAAAGTTTGATATGGAATGAGAGGATACCATTATAGTTTCAGAGAACATTAACAGACCAATGGAGGAGAGGGGAAGAGAAATGTCTTAAGTTTAAATTTAGGAAATGTCACTGTATTTAGACATTGGAGTTGCAAGGACCTGATTGCTGAAGCAAATGTGCCTCTAAAATCCAGGAACAAGGATCATCAATGATAGAATAAGAGAGCAGTTCCTTTTGTATGGTGTCAGAATTTCTGCTCCTGGTCATTAGAGGGAATTGGGAATACCAAGGAAGCACTGAACTACACAGAAAAGTCACCAAAATTTCCAGGAAAATAAGAAAGAATAAGACATAAACAGATAGCATAACTAATAATCAAGGCTATACTAATGTCCTATACAATATTTCCTCTACTTTATTTATTAACTTAATATATAGGGGAAAGTGTTGGTGATAATGTTACCAAAGTATCACCCTTTTGTTCTGAATGTGATAGCCTTTTGTGTTCATTTAATCTCAGAGCACTATAACAACATAAAACATATACTGACCTCTCTCTCTGTGGAAAGCTTTATTTTGCCATACACAGATGTACACTGAAATTTTAAAACTCATGCTGTACATGTCGACTTTACAGTTCAGTTCATACTCCTAATCCCATGATTCAAGAAGACTCAGACTCAAAATATATTTACAAATACTTTGGCCATAATAGTTAGGCTCTGACTAGATCATAACTAAAGATACCCCGCTTATTTAAACCTACATTTTGCCAAGTTACCTGTGCTTACCTGTGCTTAGTTCACATGGGTCTGTGTGCTCACATCTTCCCGGGTGTGGTGGATCTTCCCACAAATGACTCCATCTAGAATTCTTTCTCTTCCTGTGTTTTCCATCTCACATTTTCTGCCCAAGCCATAGGCTATAGACTTTTTAATTGACAGATGATACACCTGTACCATACACAAGATAGTCTTTCTACAGTTAGCATATTCTTCAAAATATTCAGAAATATGATATCTCAAGGATGTTTTTGTTGTTTTGCTGCTGATGTATATGTGATCTGTAGAGTTAAAAAGTAATGATTTTCTCATTGCCAGTCAATAAACAATAAGCTGTGGGTTTGTTTTCATAGAACCATGATATGGGTTTTAGTATCCAAGTTACTATTCTCTAGTTGAGCCTTCAGTTAAGTTTCCAACCTTCATGTTCACTTTCACCTAAACTGACCACTCTTCACAGCAGACACATGTTCAGTTCATCAGGTATAGTAGCTATTGTCTATCCCTGTGCCTCCTGAATTAAGTCCCTTGATATCACCATCTTTCTAGAATTGTTATATTAGAATCTGAAATTTGTTCTCATTTGTATTATATTTTTGCACTTTTACTTTGTACATAATCATGAATAAATATTCAAGAAATTAATAATTTCAAAATAAATATAAAAATTTAAATTTATGTAATGACTATATCTGGTCTTTATTATCCCTCCACTTTTAGTTCTGGCTGTTGAATAGAGAGATCCAAGTGTTCAATCACTAAGGTTCACCACAGCTCCTACTGAAAACAATTTTTAACAATACAGCATCAGTTTCCTGTTATAAATTTTTGATCAAATAACTTTCTCCACAATTTTGTCAATGTAGGAATTTTTCCTATTTATTAAGGATTTTAAATATTTCAAACATTTGAATTAAATTTGATAAAAGTTTAATAAAAGTATTTGATATTTTTTTGCTTTGTGTAAGAACAACATTCATTTATATTCATTTTAAATGAAATTTTTTCTTAGATATATTCTTTATTTACATTTCAAATGATTTACTCTTTCCTGATTCCCCCCTCCCCAAAAGTCCCATAAGCCCTCTTCCCTCCCCCTGTTCCCCAATCAACCCCTTCCCGATTCCCTGTCCTGGTATTCCCCTACACTGCTGCATCGAGCCTTTCTAGAACCAGGGGCCTCTCCTTCCTTCTTCTTGGGCATCATTTGATATGTGAATTGTGTCTTGGGTATTTCAAGCTTCTGGGCTAATATCCACTTATCAGTGAGTTCATACCATGTGTCTTCTTTAATGATTGGATTACCTCACTTAGGATGATATTTTCCAGTTCCACCCATTTGCCTAAGAATTTCATGAATTCATTTTAATAGCTGAGTAGTAATACATTGTGTAAATACACCACATTTTCAGTATCCATTCCTCTTTTGAGGGACATCTGGGTACTTTCCAGCTTTTGGTTATTATAAATAAGGCTGCTATGAACATAGTGGAGCATGAGTCCTTATTATATGCTGGGAAATCTTCTATGTATATGCCCAGGAGTGGTATAACGGGGGTCCTTCAGTAGTATCATGCCCAGTTTTCTGAGGAACCGCCAAACTGATTTCCAGAGTGGTTGTACCGAATTGCAATTCCAAAAGCAGTGGAGAAGTGTTCCTCTTTCTTCACATCCTTCCCAGCACCTGCTGTCTCCTAAGTTTTTGATCTTAACCATTCTGACTGGTGTGAGGTAAAATCTGAGGGTTGTTTTGATTTGCATTTCCCTGATGACTAAGGATATTGCACATTTCTTTAGGTGCTTCTCAGCCATTCGATATTCCTCAGGTGAAAATTCTTTGTTTAGCTCTGTACCCCAAACTTAATAGGGTTATTTGGCCCTCTGGAGTCTTAACTTCTTGAGTTCATTGTACATATTGGATATTAGGCCTCTATCTCATGTGGATCTTTTCCTAATTTATTAGTTGTGGTTTTGTCCTATTGACAATGTCATTTGCATATTCACTCAATTCTGCTTCATCTCAGGTTTGAATGTCATACATTAGACTTAGAATAATGATCTTAGGGTAAAAATATTTCTGTGAAAACACCATTATATTGACATCATTATTGCTTTCTCAGATGTAGAAAATATACATTTCCAAAAAAATGAATTATATCATTTGTGAGACATGTCTATATTAAATAATTTAGAAAAAATAGCTATATAGATATATACATAAATTACCATTTTTGGTTTATAGTTTTTTTAAAGTATCTATAAAAATCATATGTAGGATAAATCAAAAAGCCTGCTTAAGACTATGAATCCCGCATAGATTAACTTGCATATGAACATGGAAACTGATAGAACAAAATGTAATAAACTTTACTGATACATTGCTCTAGTACAATTTATTTGCAAAGAAATCTCTGTAATACTTTAAGACAGAATATTTTATTGACAATATAAATATACTTGTATACATATCTATATGTGGTAAATATGTTATATATACATTTATATACATTGTATATACATGTGAAATTTCAAATGTGAAATTGTACAGTGGCTATATAAAAATAAATTCAAAAGTAAATATGTCAGAGAATTCACACCAACTAAATGTAAATTAAGGTTAATATAGTTAACTTTGTATTAAATGAGCATTTTACTCAAAAAGCGTCGATTGCATAGGATGGAGTTATTAAGAACATTGTTTCTTTTTTTTTGGCTAATCTTTTTTTCTCTGTTCAGAGTTTATAAATAATTGCTTAAAAGGAGATTTGGATTATTAATGTCTATGACATATTGAATATATTTTGTGTTACTTTAGAAGATATTAAAATTTTGTAGCAGTATTTTGATTTTATAGTTAATTCAAGTGAATCATTAAGAGCTTGCCTTTTTGTAATTTTTTTATCCTGTTATAAACCACTTTATCTAAGGAAACATGCCGATTTTAACTATTGAATAATCACAATAAAGATATTTTATTTATTGCCATAAAAAAGAAAAAAAAGAAAAAAGAAAAAGCATGCTTGACTTTGTTTTCTTATTTTATCTGATTATTATTTTGGATGCCTGACTCCTTGGGAGAGAGAGGAAGAGTAAGAGGGAAAAGGAAAGATAACATGTGAATTCATATGGGGGATGAAACAAATCTGGGAATAAAGGGAAGCCATATCCATAATATACTGTATGGAAACATATATATTTTCAGTAAGAGAAAAACAAATTAAAAAATAGAACACATTTTAAAACTATACTATTACTAACTAATATTAATTATTTTGTTAGAATTTGGTAACATATAAAATTAGTCTAAAAATATATTTAAACCCTAACTTACTAACTGCAATCTTGGTATTTATGTTCAATATGAATGTTTTCATTGTCTTTTTGTAGATAATAATTGTTTTTCTTTGTTTTTAATGTGTCATTTTCCACTTTCTCTGTGCATATGATTTGCTTCTGTCAGTTTGTTTGAATATTTTTCATGTTCACATTCTAAGATGTGAAACTCAGTTTGGGTTTTGATTTGGAAAATAGAATACAGACAGTTGCAGTCAAATTCAAATTCTCCTTTTTTTTTGATAAAGGAAATGGGTAAATATTGTTATCCCAATTTTGGCATATGTATTTATTAGAAAACATTTCATAACAGTATTTATTTCCCTATCACTTTTCTGGCCTGAGTTTCCTATTTAGTTTTTTATATAATTCATTCCTCATTCAAAATTCCTTTGTGTGATGGCTTCAGTGGTCTTCCATACTTCCTCTCTTTCTTCCTGAGTATAGTCTTCTGGGAAATGTATTGACTCTTAAATTAGCATTTGCATTTTCTTAACCTAATAACAGTCTTCAGACAAAAATAGCAGCACATTCTTAATGGCTTTAAGCAGGCACAGATTGAGAAGCAGGACTCAGAGACGGGGTAGTTTTTTCCATTTGAACAGCTGACCTAGAAATATTTGAAACTTAAATATTTAACACAGATACTCAGGCATGCAACACCCAATACAAATTATATTGAATCTCTCTCAAATTCTTTAGTTTGTAAATCTGATTTTTTCAATATGATAATATTTTAGAAAAAACAGAATCATGCTATGTAAATTTTGAAGATTTTTATTTTTATTTATGTTTCTGTTAGATAATTTGTGAATAAAACATTTTGTTTCAAAAAACGTACCAACATTTCCTAAAGTTGTTAAATGATATATATCCTAGCTTCAATCCATAAACCTTTCAAATGTAAACTATACACTATTTTGTATATAAAAACTTTGCATTTGGATATAAACATGGACAAAATTTCTGAGAAAGTGTAACATTTTTCATGACATGTTCAATTTTATCTTTCTTTGTGTCCTGCACTCCAGACAATGGTCCTTTTTTATTTGTTGTATTATTTTAGTTTAATGTAACAAGTATAAACCAGGCAAGAAATCCTGTTTTATCCCTTCCTTAACAGATTTTTATATTCCAATTTCCATCTAACATTTTATACAGGCAGATTTTTAAAAAAATATATTTTATGTGAAATATTTTCTTGGTGGTGAAAAGTGAAAGCTATCAACATAAAATTAGTGAGTTTTTGCCAGAGTAAATATGAGTTCTTATGAGAACAAAATATAAATTTTCAATAATTTCCTTTCATGTTTTCCTCACCCTTTCAAATTGATCTAGGAGATACATAATACTTTAAATAACTTTTTTTAAATTTAGAAGATACATTAAATAGCAAGGAACTTGCAGCAAATGGAAAATCCTTTTCATTAAAGGTTTCAGATATAACATGCTCTATTCAGACACAAACTAAACATTAAATGAGAAGTTTTTCCTCTCAACTGAAAAAGCTAGAGAGTAATTAAAGTTAATTGGTATGTTATTATTCTTAAAAGGTTCCTTTTTCTGTTCTAAGAGCACAAGGGAACAATTGAACAGATAAAAAGCAAACTATAAATGGCCAAATGGTCCTTTTGTAAAATAAGGCATTTCTCTAGACAAGATATTTTAGACTGAGGAAAAGGAGGAGTTGTGCTTGTTTGGCTGCCCTATCACACTGGAGAAACATTTCTTGGATTTTTGATCTCACATTGCTGAAAATATTTTAGCAATCCCTCCCCAAAGAAAAAACATTATCATTTACCAGTTGTTAGAATTTGATGTGAGGACAGTGAATATCTACTTAATAAATGAAGTTGAGAAAATATTACATTAATTATCAGTTGCAGATTGACAGTACTCACAGTATTGATTTACTCTGGGAAGTTCTTGCTCTTGGCTTTTTGCTACCCAAATTCTGAATATTTTTACAAATTGGATCAATATATGTTATCATTAAGGAGACATTTACGTAGTACTTAATTTTTTGAACTCTTGTACCAGTTTCTTTCCCACTTAGCATCAATTAAATGACACAATTCTCATCTTATATTTAGTTTCTCAGCTCTATCAAAACTCCCCCATCTTTGATCCCCACTCATCTGACCTCAAATTAATTATAAACCCATTATACATAAAATCATGTTTCTGCTGTATTTCTTTGAATTGTTGTTTATACATATTTCTGATTGAACTGTTACTATCACTATTCCAATTTCCTGATATTAGTTGTGTTTTCTCCCATTATTATACAAAATATATCAATTACAAACCTCATCTTTACAAAGCAATGTGGGTTTTGTTAATAAATGAAAATCTGACTGATGTGAGTACACTTAATCTTAAATTTTAAAAGGACAAGATTGGATTGATTGTGAATCAAAGCAAATAAATTATGGGACATGATTTAGTTTATAATATAGAATCCTTGACACACTGAGAGTGGGAAAATATCAATTTTAGTCTATTAAACAATTCTGATATTGTAAAGGTCAAAGTATGCATTCCATAGAATTATTGAAAGACTTCCTAATACCTAACATTTGAAAACACAGTTATATGCATTTCTAAATTTTGCTTTTTTGCTGTACTGTCATTAAGATTACATTGAAATATAAAGTATTATCATCCACCACATCTGACTTTTCCAAGTGTTCAGCCTATTCAACCTGAGCTTTGCAGAAACAATGATGTTGATATCTCAATTGACTGAGCTCTAAATTGATGATTTGTGGGCTGCAGTGTTAATTTCTATCTACCGCGACAAGAAGTTTCTCTGATGAAGACTGAGAAATGCATTGATGTGTGGGTATAACAATAACAACATAAGGACTGTCTAAGTCCATATAATACTTATCACTATAACAGTAAGAGCTTCTCCTACAGGGCACATAAACTTTCTAGCTACTGGTTTTGGCCTTAATAACCATGCCAGGAAGGACCCATCCCATCATTTGTAGTGGAAATTAAAACCAATGAGAGAGTCTTTGATTACTCTCATAATATATGTGATACTATATCTGTGAGCCCACCTTTCCAGGCTAAAGTTTCTGGTAGCTCACATGTTTAAAGGTTGATAAGACTTTAATAAACTTTCACACGTGAAGACACAGCAGTTTGCATGGCATGTAAAAGACCTTCGCAAACTTTAACGAGATAAATCCCAACATGTATATGGTGGGAGTTACAAAGTCCCATCCTACCTGGGGTGTGATTGATAATCCTTAGCTGCTGGGAGAAAGAGAGTCAACTTAGTTAAACAGTGATCCCTATAAGTCAATCACAAATCATATTTTTAGGACTCAATTGTCTTAAAATATTAAAAATAGAACACAAGGTTTGGTGATAAAGCAGCTGGGGTGAGAATTGGATTATGTGGACAATGGTTGTGAATATGAATGTACTGAAAGAATTTTTCAAATAATAAAATAATGTAATCATATTATTTTTATTTATTATTCTCTCATACAATTTATCCTGATCACAGCCCTGCCTCCATCCCCTCCTACCAATTAACCTAGCAACTCCTAGCAGCTCCATTTCCCTCTACAAAGATCAGAATCCCAGGGATATGAACCAAACATGGCATAACAAGACTCAATGATACTAGGCTCACCTAATATCATGGCTGCTTAAGATAACTTCCAGTAGGAGGAAAAGGATCTTGGAGCAGGCAAAAGAGACAGAGACACTATTACATGTCCCAAAAATCTCGAAGCTAAACAACAGCAATATGTATACAGAGGACCTAATACAGACCTATCAAGGATCTATGATTGCCACCTTAGTTGCTTTGAGCCCCTATAATTACTTAATTGATTCTGTGGGTCATAGTCTCCTCATCTCCTAAACCCTTCTGGCTGCTGCGATTCTTCTTCTCCCTCTTTTGCCTTCTGTGGGATTCCCTGAGTTTCACCTATTGTTTGGAGGTCATTTCTCACCTCCAATATATATGGGTTTACTGTAATTATTAATACTGAACTCATCTAAATTCATCTGTAAATGAAATGTGTTCTTAAAAACATTTTTTTTCCTTCAAAAACATGAGTTTCCTTCTCTTCCCTCTTTACCACCTCCTTACCTTCCTTCTTTCTCTTTTCATTCTTTTATATACTTTCAACCTTTTTGCCAATATAAGAAAACTTTAATAATAGAGTTTGAATCAAAGAAGACAACAACAGGGGAACGCCTAAGTGGGATACTAAAACATATTTTAATGAGAACAAGGTAATATTTTTATCTTGCTTAGATGTATTCCGTACCATGCTAATTTTAGGCAGAAATTACTTTTTCTACTTAATACCAAATATCAGAATCTGCTTTCTGAATTTCACTTTTAACTCCTCCCAAAATTTCACTAAATGAAAGGCTGAACTCTTCAATGAATTAAAACAAATATCTATTTTATTACTAATATTTATTTTAATATTAATCTTTTTTTACTGATTGTGCCCATCTCAGCCCTCACTTTGAGAAAACCTAATCATTATTCACTAAATCTCTCACTCTCTCTCTCTCTCTCTCTTTCTCTATATATATATATATATATATATATATATATGTATATATATATGCATATATATATGTATATACGTATGCATATATATACACATACAGATATATAGATATACAGAAACATAGATATAAATATATAAATATAGAAGATATAGATATCACAGCTCAGTGATAACTCACATGAGTAACTAATAGAAGGCTCTAGTTTTGAGGCTTATTTTGATGAGCCCACATTTAGAAAAACACAGGAAGAAAATCTGTTACAATTTTATTTAAATTGACAAAAGATCTGATGTTCCATTTTCATTCTTATACATATTTCTTCTGCACACAGGGATTACTAACTGATAGCTTGCTCTTTTTCATTACAATTTCATGAACAATATATGTAAACTCACAAATACTTTTTAGTTGTAGAGAGGAACAGGTTTTATTTTTTCAACTCTTATGGAAAAGGAGTTAAATTTATTGCTTAAGAAATGAAAAAAATAATGGTGACTTCTATAGGTGAGATACTTGGGAATTCTAGCTCTGTACAACTAAAATGTTAAATGAAAAAGCCAACACACTTCAGAAAGACAAGACTGAGAAAGCACTAGCTATCTCAGGAGGGTAGAACAGAGTTCACAGAAAACATCTGGAGAGGTCCCCGCTGAAATGCCAACTCGGTGGTGGGTAAAATGTCCAGGGAAGTTCTTTAGGAACTAAATCTTCACAGTGCCTCTCTCCCTCTTAACAATAAGCTGACTTTGTAGCTAGATAGGCAGAAATGAAACAAGAAATAAAAAACATAAATTTCTGAATTTAAATATATATATTAAACATATTATTGTTTTAGTCTGTTTAAGTTAACATTTGGGTCCCTTGATTTCAACGTCTATATTTTTATGTGTATAGTACTATATAAACTAAATAAAATCCTTAGTAAATATTTCTTTTTGAGTGAATTTTCTTTCCTTTTTCCTCTTTTATTCTCTCTCTCTCTCTCCTCTCTCTCTCTCTCTCTCTCTCTCTCTCTCTCTCTCTCTCTCTCTCTCTCTCTCTCTCTCTGTGTGTGTGTGTGACATAATATACTTATGTAATCTTCCACAAACTGTATGGCTTTGGGACAATTGAAGAATGAAAAAAAGAACAGACACATTTACAGAAAAGCTCACGTCAAGGACATTATGAGTTCTGATGTAAATGCACTGGAGCCACTACAGCCCATGGCTTTGTTATAGACAGCATGAGTGAGTGGAGGCTTTAGTTAATCCCAGTAAGAGTTCTCTGTAGCAGAATATCTCAGGCTCACTCATCATGAAGAGGTAGAAGCAACTGACTTGTTCTGCATGCTATTTAGCTAAAGCTGTTAGGCCAATTCCATTTTTGGACAAGAGTATGAGTTGGCATTTCTCTGGGACTGACCTGGATTAATTTCTATATTTAAATTTCTATTTCCAGGTATCATATCATTGAAATGTCTTTTGAAATGTTTCTTATGGAATATTTTTTAAATCAAATTGGATCAATGAATTTTTTATTCTTTTTTTTTAAATCAATTGCTTTAGCAACCTTCTTAAAGTAAGAAAAAACATTAGTAAGCCATTTTTTCCCAGAAATATATTTAATATTCTTGTTTAAATGTTTATAGAAACTTTAGTATTAAATATCCTTTTAACTTTTAATTTGCAATCTATCAAATAGCACCTTAATTTAAAAAAAAAATCTCATAAGAGTGAGAAAATTCTAAAGTTCTAAAGGACATTTATTTCCCTTGGCTATGAAACACCAATACATCACTGAGATAGAAGATGCATAATAGATTATTCTGTTTGCACACCACTATTTAATAAAGTCTTTCCACTGTTTCTTTCAGAAAATAAAATTAATAAAAGTAAATCATTAATCAAATTCAGTATGTATGAAATTGGAAATAATATTACAAACTATTCAAACATTGCATGCATGTAGTAGTAATTTGATCTCTTAGGAAATTAAATTTATTTAACCAAAGACCATAGTTAGCATACTGCATGATGAAATTAATAAAGGAATTCTAGTTTGTTAATAATGGAAAGTTTCCAATTAAGCTTTATTTGTTATTTCATGACAGTTTCAAATTAAACTATTAAGTCTTTGTTCATTCAAGCTTTAAAATTTATTTCAATTTTACAGAAGGAGAACAGATTTTTATACTACAAATGCATATAAAATACGTTTTTGCAACTTTAAAAATGGTTATCCAATAACACTTTTAAACTCCATAAAGTTTTCGTGTGGGAACAGCCCTGAGCCTGCAGGGCATAGTATTTTCTATCTTGTAGTTGAATTGGGAATGCTATTCAAAGATATCCTGTGTATGGAAATCAACAAATGTTCACAGAAAGAACACATCTACTTTCATGATGTGAAATAAGAAATCAAACACTATACTATAACTACATAGCATAAATATTTCTTAAAATATTATTTGCTTATGTTTTTAAAAATAATAAACAATGTAATGCCTTTCCTTATGTATGTTTTTTTTTGGTCTTCCTTTTTTATTCTAGTCTTCAATCTGACACCCTCCTTGATACCAGTTTCATCCTCCAGTCAGATGTTTTCATATCTCATACACTTCACTACTATGTTTTCCTCACATGTGTGTACATATGGAGAATGCACAGTCTAGTGTTAGCACATGAGAAAACAAAACTGGCATTTACCATTCTGAATTTGGCTTACTGTACATAACAATAATTTCCAGGTTTAATCTACTTCCTAGAAATCATTTTATTTTTTTAAAAGATGAATAAAAGCATCTAATATTTTAAATTTAAAGAAAACTATAATTTCTTTTCTGCTCTGAAATGAATTTTTATAACAGGCTAGTTGCTGTAAGTCCACAGAAAGTACTAATGACCAAGATCATTAAGCAGCCCTATCAGAGATATCAGTTGTCAGTTTATTTATTATCATTATTATTATTATTATTATTATTATTATTATTATTTAATCTTTTATGACAATCCAGTTGTATTTCCCCTCCTAGTCCACCCTCTGATTTTTTTCATTCCATTCCTCCTCTCCAATCTCCAAGAGGATTTCCCCACCCACCTCACCCTCAAAAAACTGGAAATAGATCTACTATTTATTATTATAAATATTTATTTATCAAAAGATTTAATAGGATGAGGCTATGACTTAGAGGTTGAGGTACTTTCCTTAATTAACCAAATGGAAAACACTGCACAATTTTTAGATAAGTGAAAGTGTTATAAAATGGAATTAAAGACTGTCCCATTCTTTGGGGACATTGCTACAGGGTTGGGAATTGTTACAAGGATAAGACTGACTGAACTTCTTAGTGCAGTCCATGCAAAGCTGGGTACGTGTAAGAGTCTGTGTAAGAGAATGAAACAGAGGCATCTTTAAAAATACCCTCATGTGAAATATTATTATTAAAATTAGAATAGAATAATAGTTACTATACTAGAAACTTCATTTGATAGTTATAGTCTATACCTGTGATTTCAAATACCATACTGAACCCTTTAAGCATATTTAAGTTATACTTTTAACTAATTCAAAAGAAGTAGGCAAAAAGAATTTTCTACTAAAAAAACCCTTAATTGATTCTAATTACTACGTCTTCATTTTATGACATACTTCTGAATATAATTGAATCCAACCTTTATTGATTATTTACAATATTTTGATTTACTTGTAAGAAAGAAGAAATAACTATCTTCTCTTTTAATTCTTATAGGCATGTTGCTATTGATTTGCCCATTTTATGACAGACTTATGGGTGTCCTGGAGCTAAATACAAAGAAGCTTAGTATAGTATTGTGTATCTAGTGAATGGCAAAACATGCCTCATGTAATTAATCCAAAAAAATCATTTAGGGAATGCACAAACAAGTCAAAGGGTATAACTACTGACAGAGCTAAGTCTGAAGACAAATGGACTAACTACCTCCTTGGAGAACAGATAGAAGTTGTTATAATAGATTCTATAGGACAATTTGAAAAGGACAATTATTTTTTCTAAGGAGAATAGTGAAGAATATGGAACTACAGTTTCCAATTGAAATTCATGTTAAGCAATTTCCTGCGTTCGCTGGTTTAGGCAACTACTTTTAACAGCATTGACCCCTGTCCCTTAATCTATATATCAGGGACAACATAAGATGAAGGCATAGATTCATCCATAGGACTTACTAATTAAAATGCTAAGTGAAACCAAAATAGTCAATAGCTATTCTCATTTCATCGTTAATCATTTTCTGTTATTGCTTGTCTTGAATTGGTTTATATATTTGTGCTTGTGGCTGTTTGAAATAAACTAGAGTGACTAGATATTGCTTAGCAGTTAAAACCACTTCCCACTCTTAGAGAAGATGCTGGTTCATTTTCTACTGCCTATACCCAGTGACTCACAACTGCCTTTAAAAAAGCTTGTAAGGATTCAGCATACTGTTTTGACCTCTCTCTGTGTACGTGATTTAAACATATGTACCTCAAAATATAATCGTATACACACACAAAATTAATAATATTTCTTCTTGACATATTTTTTAAAATAACTTTATGTACTATATTCTTATTACAATTTCCTTATACCCAGCTTCTTCCAGATCTTCACGACCTCCCCAACCACTCAACTCCATGTCCTTTCTCTGCTTCTTTATAAAATAAACAAGACAGGCATACAAATGAAGGAATAATAATTTAAAAAAGGAAATGTACAGAACAAATAGTCAAAATCAAAACAAACAAACAAAAAAGAACAAAACAAAACTCACACAATCAGGAATCATAATTTACAACCAGGTGGTGGTGGCACTTTTCTTTAATCTCAGCACGCTCTCAGCATGCAGAGCATATCTCTGTGGGTTTAAATCTAACTTGGTCTACAGAGTGGGTTCTAGGACAGCCAAGGGTACACAAAGAAACACCGATTCAAAGAAGAAGGAAGAGGATGAAGAGGAGGAGGAGGAGAGAATAAAGAACAAAAAAAAGAAAAGTTAAAAATAAATAAAAAAGAGAAAGTAACATAAGGTTGCCATGCAGCCTGTTTTGGAATAAATGAGGCAGTGACAAAAGAAACAGATGAAAAAGAAGAAGAAGAAGAAGAAGAAGAAGAAGAAGAAGAAGAAGAAGAAGAAGAAGAAGAAGAAGAAGAAGAAGAAGAAGAAGGAGGAGGAGGAGGAGGAGGAGGAGGAGGAGGAGGAGGAGGAGGAGGAGGGGGAGGGGGAGGGGGAGGGGGAGGAGGAGGAAGAGGAGGAGGAGGAGAAGAAGAAGAAGAAGAAGAAGAAGAAGAAGAAGAAGAAGAAGAAGAAGAAGAAGAAGAAGAAGAAGAAGAAGAAGAGGAGAAGGAGGAGGAGGAGGAGGAAGAAGAGGAGGAGGAGGAGGAGGAAGAGGAGGAGGAAGAGGAGGAGGAGGAAGAGAAGGAGGAGGAAGAGAAGGAGGAAGAGGAGGAGGAAGAGTAAGAAAGGAAGAAAGGAAGAAAGAAAGAAAGAAAGAAAGAAAGAAAGAAAGAAAGAAAGAAAGAAAGAAAGAAAGAAGAGAAAAAGTACTCATAGCACTAAAGAGACAAAAATTCTATAAAAATAGCATTGAGTTCATTTTATGTTTAATATCTACAACCTGGACATGAGGCTGGCCCTTAAGTATGGGTGACATACACTGAAAGACCCCTAAGAGAATACTATTTTTTCTTATAAAATAAATACTTAGTCTTTCTGTTTTGCAGTTTAATAAAGTAACCATGGATTAGCAAGAATATTGAACAGCTTCTGAAAGGTAAAGGACACTATCAACAGGGCAAAACAGCACCCTACAGAATGGGAAAAGATTTTCACTAACCCTACACCTCACAGAGGGTTAATACCTGCAATATGTAAAGAAATCAAGAAGTTAAACTCCAACAAACAAATAATCCAATTAAAAATGGGGCATAGAAAAAAAGAGAGAATTCTCAACAAAGAACTCTCAATGTCCGAGAAGCCCTTAAAGAAATTCTCAAAATATCCTTAGTCATCAGGGAACTACAGATCAAAATGTGCCTGAGATTCCACCTTACACCACTCAAAATGTCGTACACTAAAGATTTAAGAACTAGCACATGCTGTTGAGGAAATGGAGAAGGGGGAACACTCCTCCATTGCTAGTGGGAATGCAAACTTGTACAGTGGCTCTGGAAATTGATCTCACAGTTTCTCAAAAAATTGAAAATAGATCTATATGAAAACCCTGTTATACCTCTCCTGGGCATATACCCTAAGGATTCTCCATCATTCCCCAAGGACGCATGTTTCACTATGTTCACAACAGCTTTATTCTGTATTAGCCAGAAACTAGATTAAATTACAAAGTTTTTGCAAGGCAAAAGACACCTTCAAAAAGACAAAGAGGCAACCAACTAACTGGGAAATGATCTTTACCAACCTTACATCCGACAGAGGGCTAATATCCAAGATATACAAAGAACTCAAGAAGTTAAACTCCAGAGAGGCAAGTAACCCTATTAAAAAATGGGGTACAGAGCTACACAAAGAGTTCTCACCTGAAGAATATCTAATGGCTGAGAAGCACCTAAAGAGATGTTCATCATCCTTAGTCATTAGGGAAATGTAAATCAAAACAACCCTGAGATTCCATCTCACACCAGTCAGGATGGCTAAGATCAAAAACACAGGAGACAGCAGTTGTTGGCGAGGATGTGGAGAAAGAGGAACACTCCTCCACTGCTGGTGGAATTGCAGGCTGGTACAACCACTCTGGAAAGCAGTCTGGCGGTTCCTCAGAAAACTGGGCATGACACTTCCGGAGGATCCGGCTATACCACTCCTGGGCATATACCCAGAGACTTTACCTGCATGCAATAAGGACACATGCTCCACTATATTCATAGCAGCCTTATTTATAATAGCCAGAAGCTGGAAAGAACCCAGATGTCCCGCAACGGAGGAATGGATTCAGAAGATGTGGTATATTTACACAATGGAATACTACTCTGCAATTAAAAACAATGAATTCACGAAATTCCTAGGCAAATGGTCAGAACTTGAAAATATCATCCTTAGTGAGGTAACCCAATCACAAAAGATCACACATGGTATGCAGTCACTGATAAGGGGATATTGACCCAGAATCTCAGAATACCCTAGACACAATCAGCATATCAATAGATTTCTAAAAAGATGGAAGGAGAGACCCCTGGTCCTGGAAAGACTGGATGTAGGGGAACGCCAGGACAGAGTAATGAGAGGGGGTTGAATGGAGAAAAGAGGGAGGGAAGGGGGCTTATGGGACTTTCGGGGAGGGAGGAAACGGGAAAGGGGAAGTGATTTGGAATGTAAATTAAAAAAATTAAATAAAAAAAAAAAAGAAAAACTTCTATAAGGCAAAGGACACTGTTAAAAGGACAAAATGGCAACCTACCGAGTGAGAAATGATTTTTGCTGCCTCCAGATCTTAAAGGGGTCATATCAAACGGGGTACAGATCTAAACAGAATTCTCTCTAGTGGAATCTAGAATGGATGAGAAATACTTAAAGAAATATTCAACATCCTGAGCCTTCACAGAAAGGCAAAACAAAACTACCTGTGTCAAAATGCTTAGGATCAACAACACAAATGACAGTTCATGCTGATGAGGATGTGGAGCTGTAAATCTAGGGCAAATGAATCTTCCAGAAATCTATGAGGAAGACCCTAGCAAGACTCCTAGCAATAAAATATATGAAACACGTAACCAGGCAAGACTTCCAACTGTAGGATGGGAATACCAACTCAGCTACAAAACTTTTAACCATAATTTTTCCAGCCTATAAAAAGGTAAAGGGATTTAAGAGAGATCAGAAAGTGAGGAAATGACAAACCAATCATTGGTCCAACTTGAGTCCCATGCTGTAAGCAAGATTCTACCTCTGACACTATTAATAATACTCTGCTATATTTGCAGACAGGAGTCTTGCATAATTGACATCTGAGTGGCTTCATCCAGTAGCTGATGAAAACAGATGCAGAGACCCATAGTCAAACATTGAGCAGAACCTCTGGAATCATGTGGAAGAATGGAAGAAAGAATTGAAAAAGTCAAACACTTTTGATGTCTGGTCAAGGACACCACAAGAAAACCTACAGAATCAACTATTCTGGACATATAGGAACTCACAGAGACTGAACCACCAAACAGAGAACTTGCACGGGACAAAACTAGTCCCACTGAATCTATGTAATATATGTGTAGTTTGATCTTTATGTAGGATGTCTAACAGCAGGAACAATCACTGTCTCTGACTCTGTTGTCTGCTTTTGAATCCCTTCGCCCTAACTGGACAGCTTTGTTTAGCCTCAATAGAAGATGTGCCCAGTTGTACTACAACTTCATATCCATGAGAGGTCTCCACTTCTCTGAGAAGAAAGGGAGGCAGCATAGTGGGAGGGGAAGGGAGAAGGTGGGATTGAGAGGAAATGAGGGAGGGGATATACAGTGAAAAAAAATGAAAAAAATATGCAAGGATATGCATTTTCATTCTTATTTTGTTTTGGAAATTATCAGAACTGCTCTGACTATTTAATTGGAAGGGCAGAGTTTCCTAAATTTTTGATAATTAGTCTAAAGGAGAAGCCAGGTATGACACTAGATACCTGTGACTCTAGCATTCAGAGGGTGAAGGTAGAGAATCTCTACTCAAGCATCAGCTTTGACAAAACAAGATCCTGTCTCAAGGCCCAGAACAGAACCAAGATGAAAGGGATAAATTTCATGTGCTCTATTTTAATATGTGTGATCTGAGAATTAAAAGGGAAGAGGGCTTATGGGACTTTTAGGGAGGGAGGAATCGGGAAAGGGGAAATCATTGGGAATGCAATGTAAAAAATATAGAAAAAAAAGAAATGCAAATTCTAAAGCAAACACTGTATCAGCAGGACAATAAAATCTACTCAAGCACCAAAAAAAAAAAAAAAAAAAAAAAAAAAGAAAGAAAGGAAGTGGCACATGGCTTTAGTGTCCACGTTTTCATATTTAATATGGAAATGATGTAACACTAAAATTGAAATTAAGTATACTATTAAGAAATTAAATTCATCCATAAAATAATCTTTAAAACAGAAGAAATTAAAAATCTCTATTTCATGGACACAGTAGTGAGGCAAATGCATTTCCTAAGGATGAAATAAAATAAGGGAAATTTAGCATAATGATTATTTGGCCAGATGAAATTTCAATAAAAAATGAAAAGTGCTTGCAGCAGAGAATTTCCAGGAATTGTTCTCCGTCTTATTTTCAACTTAATCAAATGCAGCATGTGTGTGGATGATTAAAAATCATCAAATCATTTACAAAAGCTATTTTCAGAAATTTGATGACATTTTTATTAATGCACATTTATTGCCTTCCATATTCCAGCTTGCCAGGCACATCCTGCCTGTGGCACTACCTCTATCATATGATTAAGTGAATCAGAATCAACATGAAATATCAGTTTAATGTAGATGAATTGATTATTTTCTTTTTGAAATTTTATCACTATACTTTAGTTTCAAAATGTTACCTAAACATAGAGCTTACTGTTTGACACAAAATTGAAAGAAATACAATAAACTGATGTAAACAGAAATAAAAATATTTGAACTGATACTTTTTAAGAAGTTAAAAAATGGAGATGCGTATTTTATTAGAATAAACACATGAGGGCAATATAGGATAGCATTATATACTGGAATCCATAACAACACTAAATTGCATAACATCCTTAGCATGTGTTGTATTTATACAGCAATAAAGTTATAATTATTAATGTATTTTTAGTTCTTTTTTTCATGTAGATGAATGTTGGATATACATATTGAAGAAGAAATATTTTATAGATAATTCATTATATTGTATTTTCATGAATGGATAAACTGCTTTGACGGTTTGTATACTTTTAAAAAAATTTAATATCATATATTTTTTATCTTGGCATAACTAAGGAAAATAATAGGAAAAACACAGCCTGCAGGATGTCCCATGTTAAAAATACTCTGGCAATTAAATTTACATTGAAGCTGCCAATATTTACAATATTGAATATTGAATACAATATTCCCAAGACAGTTGTTGTTACTTATATTTAACAAAAAGGATATAAAATGAATGAAGCTTATATCTCAGTGATTGTAATTAGCATAGATTCATGGTTGTTTTTATTAACTACCATCATTGCTGAAAATTCTACCAGTAATGTTGGTTATCCACTGTACTTGAAGTTCTAGCTAGAGCAATTAGACAACAAAAGGAGGTCAAAGGGATACAAATTGGAAAGGAAGAAGTCAAACTATCACTATTATAATTAAGCGACCCAAAGAACTCCACCAGAGAAATCCTACAGCTGATAAACAACTTCAGCAAAGTGGCCAGATATAAAATCAACTCAAGCAAGTCAGTAGCCTTCCTATACTCCAAGTATAAGCAGGCTGAGAAAGAAATAAGAGAAATGATACCCTTCACGATAGCCACAAACAATATAAAGTATCTTGGCGTGATTCTAATCAAACAAGTGAAAGATCTGTATGACAAGAACTTCAAGTCTCTGAAGAAAGAAATTGAAGAAGACCTCAGAAGATGGAAAAATCTACCATGCTCATGGATTGGCAGGATTAATATAGTAAAAATGACCATTTGCCAAAAGCAATATACAGATTCAATGCAATCCCCATCAAAATCCCAACTCAATTCTTCATAGAGTTAGAAAGAGAAATTCAACAATTCATCTGGAATAACAGAAAACCCAGAATAGCTAAAACTATTCCCAAGAGTAAAAGAACCTCTGGGGGAATCAATATCCCGGACCTCAAGCTGTACTGCAGAGCAATAGTGTTAAAAACTGCATGGTATTGGTACAGTGACAGGCATGTAGATCAATGGAACAGAATTGAAGACCCAGAAATGAATCCACACTCCTATGGTCACTTGATCTTTGACAAAGGAACTAAAACCATTCAGTGGAAAAAAGATAGCCTTTTCAACAAATGGTGCTGGCTCAACTGGAGGTCAACATGCAGAAGAATGCAAATTGACCCATTCTTATCTCCTTGCACTAAGCTCAATTCCAAGTGGATCAAGGACCTCCACCTCCACATAAAACCAGACACACTGAAACTAATAGAAAGGAAACTAGGGAAGAACCTTGAACATATGGCACAGGGGAGAATTTCCTGAATAGAACTCCAATAGCTTATGCTCTAAGATCAAGAATTGACAAATGGGACCTCATTAAATTACAAAGTTTTTGCAAGGCAAAAGACACTGTCCAAAAGACTAAGCGGCATCCAACTAACTGGGAAATGATCTTTACCAACCCTCCATCCGACTGAGGGCTAATATCCAATATATACAAAGAACTCAAGAAGTTAAACTCCAGAGAGGCAAATAACCCTATTAAAAAATGGGGTACAGAACTAAACAAAGACTTCTCACCTGAAGAATATCTAATGGCTGAGAAGCACCTAAAGAGATGTTCATCATCCTTAGTCATTAGGGAAATGCAAATCAAAACAACCCTGAGATTCCATCTCACACCAGTCAGGATGGCTAAGATCAAAAACACAGGAGACAGCAGTTGTTGGCGAGGATGTGGAGAAAGAGGAACACTCCTCCACTGCTGGTGGGATTGCAAGCTGGTACAACCACTCTGGAAAGCAGTCTGGTGGTTCCTCAGAAAACTGGGCATGACACTCCCAGAGGATCCGGCTATACCACTCCTGGACATATACCCAGAGGCTTTACCTGCATGCAATAAGGACACATGCTCCACTATGTTCATAGTCTTCTCATTTATAATAGCCAGAAGCTGGAAAGCACCCAGATGTCCCTCAACGGAGGAATGGATTCAGAAGATGTGGTATATTTACACAATGGAATACTACACTGCAATTAAAAACAATGAATTCACGAAATTCCTAGGCAAATGGTCAGAACTGGAGAATATCATCCTTACTGAGGTAACCCAATCACAAAAGAACACACATGGTATGTAGTCACTGATAAGGGGATATTAAACCAGAATCTTGGAATACCCTAGACACAATGCGCATATCAATAGATTTCCATGAAGATGGAAGGAGAGACCCCTGGTCCTGGAAAGACTGGATGTAGGGGAATGCCAGGACAGAGAAGCAAGAGAGGGTTGAATGGGGAAAAGAGGGAGGGAATGGTGCTTATGGGACTTTCCGGGAGGGAGGATACAGTAAAGGGGAAATGATTTTGAATGTAAATAAAAAAAAGCTTAGAAAAAAATAAAAATAAATAAATAAATAAATAAATAAAAGAAAAACAAAACAAAACCTACCAAAAAATACAATCCTTGACAGTTACTTTATACTACAATATATATATATATGTATATACATTTATAAAATATAAATAAATATATATAAAATATAAATAAATATGTATATATATATTTTTTAAAAAATTGTAAGCCTTAATTTAACAAACATTGTAAAGAACTGTATCAATTTGCTTTCTGTCTGGGGTAGGAAGGCGTTCAGTGGGGAAGAGTGATTGGTGCACAGACATGAGAACTTAAATTTCAGTCCCAACACAAACATAAAATACAAGTCTGAAGTTCAGTTTCCGTGAGTCAAGCAAGGCAGCAGAATGTAGAAGAGGAAACTGATCATTCCATGCTCTGGAAACAAAAGAAACTGAGATTACATTGAGTCCCTACAAGTATATTCCTCCAAGAACTTCTAGAGATCCTATCATTTAACGGATGTTTTTGACTGCTCTTGTAAAGTGCTCAGCAACACCAAGTTATGGAGGAATCACTTATTCAACTCATGGTTTCTTTATTCTGAAGCCAAATTCTGAGTAACTATAATCCAGAATAGGGGTTTAGATTGCTCTAAATACTATGTTCCAATGTGGTAATTGTTTCCTGAAGTACTTATGATAAGAAAGCAAAGAAAGGCATTAAACAAAAAGCCATTTGTTAAAAACAGTTGTAACTGTCAGGTAGGCGGGTTGAGCAAAGTGGAGAGATGTTACTGTAGTCTAGAGATGCTGCCTTAAGATATTTTTTGCATAGGGTCTGTTGAAGTCAGGAATGCTTTGTACATTTGAAAGAATTTACCTACTATCACAAGGAACATAGGTCATATACGGAGATAGGCAAAAACTGACTAGTAAGGGGGCTAACACAAAATAATTGGTATCTGGACCTGCAATGATCTTCCCACTTACATCTTAATATTCAAGGTTAGTTTTTGTAGTACAGCTTTTTCTGGAAAGTTTTGTTAACATCCACAAACAACATGCTTTATAAAGTATGTATGTATAAATAAATAAATAAATAAATAAATAAATAAATAAATAAATCAGCACAAAGCCAAGCCAGTTGAAATTTGGAGCTTACTGATTACCAGTCCAACATCGGAATGAGTGAGAAACCTTGTTTCAAGGGAATAAGGTGAAAAATGAGAGTGTAAGAAAGCAAATTCTTCCTCTTGTCTCTGTATGTACACATATGGAAATGTTTACAAATTCCATACACATGCACCAAAATTATATGAGTGCACTTTTACACATTCTGATTTTTTATTGATTGGATATTTTTTCTTATATTTCAAAAAACTAATATGAGTTGATAAAATAGTGTATTTTAGTTCACATTTATGGGCTTTATTGTAACATTTTCGTATGTATAATAATCTTTCTCTTACTCATTACCATTATACTCTGTTATATTAGTTCTTCATAGGTATGGCATCAATTCCATCTAAGATTCTGTCCCTACAAATTTCATATATTCATTTTAATATATCTTATAATTCATGTATATATTTCATGTAAATATATCTTATGAGAAAAAAAACATTATATTTGCCTTCCTGAGTCTAGGTTGTTCATATTAAGATGTTTTCCAGTTATGTTCATATCCTTCAAATGATAGGATGATTCTATGGGTGAATAATATTCCACTGGCTATTTTAATGGGAGTTGTGTTGAATGCAGATATCACCTTCCATAACACCATCACTTCCATATCAATTTTGCTGATTCGGGATAACGCAGTATTGTCCTAGTTAGCTTCAACTCTCAGCTTCATGTAACCTAGAGTCACCTGGAAAATGGGAAATTCCTTAAAATATATTGGCTATTGGGAATGCTTGAGGAACATTGAATGAATTCACCATTATTGTAGGAGGGCTCACTTACTGCACCTGCACAGCCCCATAATAGGCTGGTAGACCTGGTCTAGATAAGTAATCATGACATGACCATTAAGCAGCATTCCTCCATAGTGTCTCCTTCAACAGCTGCTTGTGCCCATCTTAACATTCCTCAGTAATTGACTGTGACCTATAAGTAAAATACTCTAAGATTGTTTTCTTTATGATGTTTATCACAGCATTATAAAGCACTTAGGGCAGATGTTTTTTGATCTTATCCAATCTCTTTTAATTTTTGTATTCACTGGTTATACTGGTTAGTTTTTGTCACCTTGACACAAGATACTCATCTGTAAAGAGGAACCCTCAGTGGAGAATTCTTTTATACTGCCTGTGGGCAAGGTTGCGAGTCTGTTTTCTTGTTTGATGACCTATATAGAAGGAAACTACACAAAAAAACTACCTATGTAGAGGATATGTCTCCCTACAACGTTCATCCTCTCAGGAAACATACTCACAGACACACTAAAGACAAGTGCTTGCAAAGTGATTTTTAAATATAGTGAAACGGAAACTCAAGACTACCACCACAGACATCAACTTCTATTTCTTCTCTGCTATGATTATGTTGGATATGTTTTCCATGTTTCTGTCTTCATGTCAGTCCTCTCTTTTATTTCATATATTCCTCAGTTTGACATCATAATCATATTTAGAGGTCTGGACTATTGTGATCGTTTGCTTTTACTTTTCCAGTGATATCTCAATACAGCAAGTCTTGAGAACTGTCTTTAACCTTGTTATTCTTTCCCCTGACTTTTCTTGTCTATTGCTGATACTTTTTATTAAGCTCTCTGTTTGATTTATTGAGCTTTCCATTTCTAATCGATCTTCCTTTTTTTAAAAGGAAGGCTCAGCACTACAGAGACAAGACTGTGGCAACCATAACCTCTTCTGACTTGTATGACCAACTTCAGATCCCATCTAGCAGTAAACCCTAGTGATGAAAGGAATGATCTTTGGAAACTAAGTGGTCCAACAGATCTAAGTAGGCTTAGGGCTTCCCATTTTGACCAGTAGTAAGCCACTTATAACAATGAGTCAGAACCAGAGGCCACACCTCACCAACCATGAGTTTGTAACATTGAAACCCATTTAAGAATCCACGGGAAATGGGGATTCACTCTTCACAACAGTCAGATGTACTACCCATAAAATTTGGTTCTGACCAGTGCCTTTACCATGACTGCTACTACTGGTCATTTCCCCCTCAGTCACTGACCCAGGATGTTTCCAAAGTCTATAAAATTATTTGTAGTATCTGAAAAATAGCCTAAAAGTCCATTTTGTGTCACTCACCAGGGAAAATAGCATCAGAGGTTGATAATAAGTGGTGAGACAAGGGAGACAAGGGGACCGCACAACATGGAAGGCAAAATGTGCTATGGGTGGAATGGCAGACTACAAAAGGAGGAGCCCAGAAATCATGATAAGCATTTCTGCTCTATATAAGTTTCGGGCAACATCACCTCCCTGTTTCATTACTCTTTTATCATTATTAAAAAGGGTCATGATGAGGATGTCTGCTGTATTTGTCTTGAGAAATTCATATTATATTAGTGAAGATGAATATTGGCATGATATATATATGTATATGTATATATATATATACATATACATATATATATATATATATATATATATATATTCCTGTGAATCAGGATAGGAGGAGGGGCAAGTTTGAAGAGAGCTAAGCTACATTGTGAGTTTCAGTCTCAAAATACAACATATATTGATGAACTCATAATACATATATAGACCTATTTATCTTTAATGCATTAAAAAAGACGATAGAATAAATTCTGTATTATGATCATGAATATTGATTCCTGGGGGCTATTAGTCTTTTTTATTTCTAGTTTCTTCTAATAGTTGTTTTATATTTTGTTCAGCATTTTCACTTCAAGGAAATTGCATATAAAATATTAAATTGATATTAAGATTCTACCTCATTTCTTTGGTGTGAGAAAGTGAATTGAATAACAATAAAACATTTCTGAAGACATATAAAAATATTCTCACAAAATAATTTTCAAACCTTTTAGTTAAGATTGTTACTGAATGAAAACAGTTCCTCTGAGAGAGAGAGAGAGAGAGAGAGAGAGAGAGAGAGAGAGAGAGAGAGAGAGAGAGAGAGAGAGATCCGTCTAAGACCAAGAAAGTAAACAAATCACAGGAATAAGGAGGTTCCTGAAACTTACAAGATTCAACAGATACTATCCATATAATATAACCTTGCCCTGTAAGCATTTTTTACAGGAATGAACAATCGTTTTGGAGATTCTGTTTGTGACAGATCCACTTTCCTGCAAGTCACCCGGAATATTATAGAGAAGCAGTTTTGTGAGCCACTATCCTTGTTGGGGTTGACTTTTCATTTTGCAACTGCCTTTGAGTCAGATCATTCCCTGCACATAAGCCAGTCAACTCAACAGTTCTATTAAGCTGGAATTGAGTGCAATTCTTCCTTGGGTCTCTTTGCAGTACCCCTTATTGAGGTGAATGCATATTTATCATTGACTCAGGAGAAGACATATCTTACATGAAATAAAAATTAGTGAAAAGAAAATTTAAAACAGCAGAAAAAGACAATTCATTTTTGGAATATTATTTTGTTTAAATATGTGGAATGAACTTGAGTTTTGCAAACAGTGGGACATTCTAGTGATTATATGAGCAATCATTCACATGCCTTAAACATACACATGAATTTAGCATTAGAAATGTGTACTTGCAGATTTCCTATGCTACAGATTTGTAAATACTGTCAGAAAAAGGATCTGATGGAAACAATTAGTGACTTCAAAAAATACAGGAAGTTCTAGAAAATTTGATGTCAGAATAGGCTTCTAGTGAGCCTGTACTTTTCTTCTGCCAAGAAATTGGCAAACCAAACTAAACATTGCCTCCTATTAATTACAAGCAATCAAAGACAGTTTAACATGAATTTAACACCATATAATTTATTGTTAAGTTACAATTATGTGTACTGTACTGATGTACTTATACTCAAATGATTTATCATTTCTTCTGAAAAAATGTGGATTATTTGCCGATTATATTTCTTTTCTAATCTCAAATAGTATATGGTAGAGATTATATATAAAGCCTATTTTAGTTCAGCTTTAAATATTTAAAATAGGCTTTCCTCATTAATTCCTAAAAACAGGTCACCTTTGTTAAAATTAAGCGACAGGGGGTTGAATGGGGAAAAGAGGGAGGGAAAGGGGATTATGGGACTTTCTTGGAGAGAGGAAACAGGAAAGGAGAAATGATTTGGAATGTAAATAAAAAAAAACTTAGAAAATAAAAAAAAGGAAAAAAATTAGAAAAAATAATACAAAAAAAATTAAATCAGCCTTGTTTAATAAAAACTATTCCTTAGCAAATCTATTTTTCTGATATGGCTGTGATTTTATGTTCTTCATCATGAATAGTACCCAGCCTAGGATTAATGTCAGTTGTTCAGAATCTCACCCCACTATTCTGTTGTATTTCTAGAAGGCATTATTAGCATTTACAAGAGAGCTCTCCTTTTTTGCACATATGAAGACCAATGTATGTAATATTCTGTCATATTTTGGCAGAATCTATCTATAAATTGATATTTTATCCATTTTTATAGATGACAATAATATAATGTTGGCAATGATCACCAAATTAGATTCTAGTATGTTTCAAATTCCAAAATTCTGTAGCTTCTCATCTATGTGACATAGGTATAAAGTAAAAAGCAGTATCTACTTATGACTCTATTTTTGGAAACAATGTGGGACTCTTCATGCAGTTATGCAAAATCTGTATATCCTTGATATACATGTTGGTAAGAATGAGAAGAGGACCAGTCTTTCATTGCTAGTGGGATTGCAAACTGGCACAACCACTGTGGAAATCAATCTGGAAGTTCTCAGAAAATGGAAATAGATCTACCCGAAGACCCAGCTATAATACTCTTGGGTGTATACTCAAACGATGCTCCACCACACCATAGGGGCACATGCTTCATTAGGTTCCTAGTGGCCTTGTCTATGACAGCCAGAAGCTAGAAACAACCCAGATGTCCCAAAATGGAAGAATGGATGCAGAAAGTGTGGTTCATTTACACAATGGAATACTGTTCAGATATTAGGAATTAGGACTTCATGAGTTTTTCAGGCAAATGGATGGAATTAGAAAATATCATCCTGAGTGAGGTAACTCAAACCCAAAAGGACACACTTGATATGTCTTAATAAGTGGACATTAGCCAAAAAATTAGAGAATACCCAGGATAAAATCCACAGAACTTAAGAAAGTTAACAAGCCAAAGGACCAATGTGAGAATGCTTCAATCCCACGTGGGAGGGAGAATAAAGTAATCATGGGAGGCAGAGGAAGGAGAGACTTGGGTGGGAGAGGGAAGTTAGAGGGAAAAGGGGAACTGATCAGATATTGAGTAGAAGAACAGGAGAGAAACTCTGAGGGTGAGCAGAAAGCATGGAAATATGAGCTTCCATCTCAGGGGATGGGAGGTGGGATGACCCTCTGGAAAATACCAGAGAACTGATAAGAGACTCTCAGGACTCAAAGGGAGTGACCTTAGATGAAATGCACAACAGTGGAGAAAGGAAACTTGTAGAGTCTACTTCCAGTAGAAAGGCAGGGCATCCAGTGAGGGATGGGGTTGGCAACCCACAGTCAAAAACACTGAACAAGAATTGTTCCTGACTAAAAATCTTGAGGGACAAAAAAGGAAAAGAAACTGAGGGAAAGGAGGACCAGTGACTAGCCCAACTTGGAAGCCATCTAAAGGGAAGGCACCAAGGCCTGATACTTTACTGATGCTACGGTGTGATTACAGACAGAATCCCACCATGGCTGTCTTCTGAGAGTTCCAACAAGCAGATGACTGAGACAGAAGCAGATGCTTACACCCAACCAATGGACAGAAGCTGGGGACCCCTACAATTGAATTAGGGAAAGACTTCAAGAAGCTGAGGAGGAAGGTATCCCCATAGGAAGACCAGCAGTCTCAACTAACCTGGATCCCTGAGATCTCACAGACACTGAGCCACTAATCAGGCAGCATACACTAGCTGGTCCGAGGCTTCTGACACATATACAGCAGAGGACTGCCTGGTCTGGCCTCAGTGAGAGAAGCAGCACCAAACTCTTGAGAGAATTGAGGCTCCAGGGAGTGGGGAGGCCTGGTGTGGGTTGGGGTTGTGAACATCCTGTTGGAGACAGGGCAGAGGAGGAATGAGATGAAGAACTATGGGAGAGCAGACAGGAAGAGTGTAACGACTGGATTATAAAAAAATAAAGTAATAAAAATAAATAAATAAATAAATAAAAACTTAAATGCTTACTTTTTAAATGCACAAAAAAAGATAATGCTTGTATAATCCTGTTTACTGGTGTCTGAAGAACATGAAAGTAAAGAAGTTGACTAAGAAACTAGCTAGGAAGGGCAGAGGCTGATACAAGCAAACTTGGTTGTTTGTACTTTAGGGCTGGGCAGAAGCACAGTGATGCTTTTCAAAAGAACAGGACTTGTGATCTTTCTGAGTACTGTAAGAAATTAAAATGAAGACAGATAATTAATAAACAGTATTTAACTATTATTTGGCTCTGCTATTTTGCACATTTGTAGAAAACTATACAAATTTGAATTAGTTTATTTACTTTTAGTGTGTAAGGAGTTTGAGGACAGCTTCTAGGTAGAAAGTCAAATGTATCAATAAGCAGCACACAAAAATGTTCCTTAAGTATTGAATATTTTTAACATATAGCCATTGAGACAGGGCTTCACAAGTCTGCATTTTTTTTTATGGGTTGTGATTTTCTTTTTTCGTTTTATTTATTTGATTTTATCTTTTAAAAATAAATATCTTTTCTTTATTTACATTTCAAATGTTTTTCCCTTTCCAGGTCTCCCCTTCAGAAACTCCCTATCCCATTCCCTTCCTTCTGCCTCTAAGAGAGTGCTCCCCAACCCACCCACTCCCATCCTCCCACCCTGGCATTCCTGTACGTTGGGCCATTGAAAACCAGATGGCCTGAGGGCCTCTCCTCCCACTGATGTCCAACAAGGCCATCTTCTGCCATGTATGTGGCCACCACCATGGGTCATTCCATGTGTATTCTTTGGTTGGTGGTCCAATCCCAGGGAGCTCCAGGGGGTCTGGCCTGTTTGACACTGTTGCTCCCTCCATGGGGATGAAAACCCCCTCATCTCCTTCAGTTCCTTCTCCATCTACTCCATCCAGAACCTCCAAGCTCAGTCCAATGGTTGACTGCAGGCTTACTCCTCTGTATTTGTCAGGTTCTGTCAGAACCTCTCAGGAGACAGCCTTATCAGGCTTCTATCAGCAAGCACTTCCTGGCATCCACAATGTCTGGTCCAGGTTTGGTGGCTGTATATGGGGTGGATCCCCAGTTGTTGTGGTTTTCTTTGATGTTCTTTCTCTTTTGCAAAGAGAAGTTTTCTTATGAGGAATGAGTTTGAAGGAGTTTGAATATAAGGTCAAATGCTCATAAACTGTTGGTAGGGATTATGCTGGTTCAGAAAGTGGGTGGCTGTAAATTCTCCTCCAACAAGTATGAATTCACTATCATTGTATAGTTTGCTAGCTTTCTAGTATCAGGTATGGGTTCCCTCCTCATGAGTTGGGCATATATATATATATATATATATATATATATATATATATATATATATATGTATGTATATATGCATGCAATTATTATAGAAAAGAGATCATGAATTTGAAGGATTGGTTTAAGGTGTACATGGGAAAGTTTGCAGGCATGAAATGGAAAGGAAAATGCTGTATCTGTACTATAATCTGAAAAATATGAAGATACTATTTTTATCTTGTTACTCTCATTTGAAAATAAAACTAATTCTGCAACTCATATTGTTTTGAGAATAATACCAGTACAGAGTTGCAGTCTGAATACCACCGTTAGTCGTAATAGATAAACCACCCTGCACTATGGCCAATGCTGACTGTGGGTTTACTTTGTTTCTCCTGACTAACTACAAAATAAGGGTTTTCATTATGCAGTTTTTATGTCGCAATATACTGTACTCAGATTCTGTATTATTGGTTGATAACAAGGCTATGATACATTTGGATTCTCATCATCATATGAAAACATATTTAATCATAGAAAAATAAAAGTATATTTTCATTGGTAGTGGACTTCCAGAAATCTAGCTTTCTTATTATAACAAGACAGGAATTGTCTGTTGTTACTTCAGTGTGCCTTGTAGAGTTAAACTGTATAACACCATGACACTGCAGTAAGTCTTTGGAATAAATGTGATTAGAGGTCTGCAAAGATGTTGAATTCTGTTAAGCCTTACAAAATGCTTGAACATATAATGTGTTGTTTTCTACAATACTAATGTTAACATTCTATGTATAAAGAATGCATACACTACTATTCTAAATGACAGCAAAAACAAGATTAGACATAATTGTTTTGAAAACCTTTATGTGAGTTTTGGAAGAAATAAAGCTTTGCCCTAAATAGAATGAATTTGACTTTCTCTATGTGCTGGGAATTATGTTTTTCACAGGGGGCACTTGTCTGGCTCTCTTATGCTGATAGATTTTAAAATAAAAGGAGTAGCATTGTTTTTATAGAAAGCCTTAAAAGCCTGATAGCATTTGTGTGACTGACAGGAGGCTCTTTCTCTCCATAAAGCAGCTGAAACTCTCAGGACTATACAAAGTTAGCATCAATATGTTTAAAGTGCTTTTATTTACCACATTATATGAAACTTTCCTGTGGCATTTCCACAGTTTAATAAGATTGCAGGAAGTAGAGAAGATAACTGCTGAAATCAATTGATTTTGAAGACAGTATGACATTGTGAGCTATGTTACAGAAGTAAGATTAAACATAGAGAGTCTTGGCTACGACAGATTCATTGTTTTCACTATCAAATGGGCCCAGGTATAGTTTAACATATTTACCTTACATCCAAATATGAAAACTTGTAATTATTTAATGAGCTAAAGCAAGTGGAAGACCAGTAGTGATTCAAGTCAGAGAAAGTCTGCTATCTGTTCAATCAGTGACTAAGAGACAGGAAAACGTTTTCCCCAAGAAATATAAAAGATGAATTAACTCTATTTAAGATATCTCTCAGGTCATAAATTTTTCTATTAATAGCTATGCCTGTGAATTGTTCTCATTTTTCATTAAAACTATAAAAATTTTTCAAAAACATAAAAGGTATTTTTATCCTGCTCATATATATTATGCTCTTTTTTGACATGTGCAGTAATATATTTACTGACATATTTAAATAAAGTTTCATTTTAAAACATCACAAAGATATATTTTTTCAATCAGTACAAAAACGCTAAACTTAAATTATTTTAATGTGTGGTGACATGATGTCTGTTACAAATACTATGTGTCCTGATGAGAATTATTTTTTTCATCTTAGTTAATTAAGTACAAAAATAATTTATTACATATTTTTCTTCTCATACTATTCATACATCAAACTGGACAAAGGAAAGGAAAGGTCATAGTCCTTCTCTTCTTTGGAAAATAACATAGAAACACCATGAAAATAAGAATAAGCACGTACATATATGATGAAGAATTTAGCAATCACACATGTATGTGGAATGTAAGAATGCACCTTATTTTGTTTTGAGTGATCTAACAAGAAAGTAAAACAGATTTATGTTTATTGTTTACTAAACTGGATTCATGCCATTTATACTTAGTTTATAGGAAAAAAAATAAGAAAAATAAAACCAAAACACTATATGCTCCTGATGATTAAGTCTCCATAATTCACCTTTCTTAGCTAAATTTTATTTCTGTATTTTTAATTACAGTGAAATTATAATTAATTTCTGATGGCTAATCTCAGTTCTAAGTTCACTCATTGTTTCAATTTGCTTCTGCATACAGTTGTTAAATATTATCACTATATACCAGGACAATTAACACAATTTATATTTTCTAGCATAGTTTAAACTTCTTAAATGATGGCGCGATAGGTCTTTTGAAAAAGCTGAAGAATTTGTAGACTGCTTGAGACAATGAGACAGCTTCTGAATAAAACAACTTTATGCAAGGGGTTTAAAATTTTCTTTGCTATTAAAATAAAAGAATTAAGGACCTGAAGTTCCCATACCTGCTGGGCAAATGCTAGTCTGAGTTAGCAAAATTCTTATGAATATTCTGAAGTTTTCTTGGAAAACTTTTGAACTTTGAAAGTTTGGAAAGAATGAACTTCCAAAAGTTGCTTTCAAACTTGAAATAAGTTCTACTATCTGAAATCATGCAAAATCTTACAATTTTTCTTCTAGCTATATGTGGAATCATTTATCTTTTATTTATTTTGTTTATTTTGTGTTTATGTGTATGAGAAAGAGAGAGAGCGAGACAGAGAGAGAGAGAGAGACAGAGAGAGAGAGAAAGAGAGACAGAGAGAGAGAGAGAGAGAGAGACAGAGACAGAGAATATGCATGCATGTATGGCATGCAATGGAGACTAGGAAACAATGACTGGAAATTGATTTTCTCTTTCTATAAATTTAGTCACAGGACTCAGTTGAACTCAGTTAAAGAGGCTTCAACCTTCATGCTAAGAATCATTTATTCAATAAACTGTCTAGTTGGCAAATTAAAGAAGTTTCTTTAGAATTTAATTATAAATTAGATATTTATGATAACTGTGAGCCTATTTGTTTGGATTTTAATATTTGCAAAAACTTAAACAATCCCCTATAAGTGGACAGGTTCATGCAATTTAGTTCTTAAAATATTTCTACATAACAACTAAATTTAAATATTCAATATCAACCAAAAAATTGTTTAGCATTCACACAATTAAATTGGGGAAAAGCTCATCTCCATGAATTATTTAAAATTATATTAGAAACACAAAATGTTTAAGAATATACCAAAATAGTTATTCCAAGGTCTAACAAAATAAAATAAATTGTAATAAAATACAATTATGGAAAAAAATAAATATTCTATCTCCTTACAAGAACAGTTTAAAGATTTTCTCTCTCTCTCTCTCTCTCTCTCTCTTTCTCTCTCTCTCTCTCTCTCTCACACACACACACACACACACAAACACACAATCTGACAACAATATCATAAAAACTCCTGAGACTCAAAATAAAAACAAACAAACAAAAAATTAAGAAAAAATATGGCCAAACAAAAGTCCATAAAATTCATGTAGTCTGTTTTCTCTTTACAAATTATTACTGGGTGTGAATTCTGTTCTGAGCAATAGTTGAGCGACCCCATGACTCTCTCCTGGATATCACTGTTTTTCTCTCTTCTAAATGATATTCAGTAAAATAGCTTCCTAGTTAGGCATGAGAATTTGTGTCTATTTCCTTCCTTCCTTCCTTTCTTCCTTTTGTTTTCTTTCTTTTATTGGATTTTTTTTATTTGCATTTCAAATGTTGTCCCCTTTCAGGTCGCCCCTTCCAGAAACCCTCTATGCCATCCCCTCTCCCCCTGCTTTATGAGGATTTTCCCTCACCCACCCACCCACTCCCACCTTCCTGCCTTGGCATTCCCCTGCACTGGGGCATCTCTTTACGTTGGAATTTCATCTGGTTTGAAACTGTGCAGGCCTTTTGTGTATCGTCATAGTCTCAATTAGTCCATAGTATCTGGAAGACTCTATTTTCTTAGAATCTACCATCTTTTCTGGCTCTTACAATATTTCTGGCTTCACTTCCACAGGTATCTTTGATCACTGAGCCCAGCAGTTTGGAAGACAGAGACAGAAGCATCTTCAAGAGTTCAAGGCCAACCAGGGTTGCACTACACAGAGCCCCAAACAACAGTAACATCATTATCGGTATTTCCATCATCTTCACCATTATCATACCCATCAAGCAAGTAATTGTCTTCACTATATATTTAGAGTTGCCTTATTAGCATAATTTTGAAACAACAGTTTCAATATATGCCATGTCTGGTGCAGCCATGGTCAGGACAGAGTGACATGATTCCTGCTCCTGGAACAGGACCCCAGTTTGAGTCTCCAAGGGTGTGGATGGCTGTTGTGCACATAAGACTTGTTTGTGTAACAATGTACATATTCCATGTACCTCCAGGAAATGTCCTTTTTGTTAATGGTAATAGCCCTATAATAATTAGAAACAACAGGAGTCCAGTAGTTGAGGATGTGGTTATGTCTCAGGAAAATAGCAAAGTCTGTGGCCTTCAGGACAGACCTTAAAGCGGTGAGAAATAATTTGCAATACATGAGTTAAAAAAATTTATTTTATCAACTATGCAAAAAATAAGGATGCTATATGAATTATATGAGGGGCTTCATGAATCTAAAGGAACAAAAACAGCTGCGCTGTGATCTAACTTGTTAGAAAATTAAGAAGGAAAGAGATAAGATATTTAGGGAGTGGTGACCAAAGGAGATCCCACCCAGCTAAATTTTTTGTTTATGCTTACAAAGACAGATTCCTGAGTTCAGGATCAGCATGAGCTATCAAGAGAAATTTTTAAGATAAAAAAGAAAACTCTTTGGAGTTCTCTCTCTCTCTCTCTCTCTCTCTCTCTCTCTCTCTCTCTCTCTCTCTCTCTCTCTCTCTCTCACACACACACACACACACACACACACACACACACACACACAATCCAAGCAGGACATGGACAGATATATCTCTTAGAGTAGCAAGCAAGCAGAATATAGACAGAGAAATCTCGAGAGAGAATACAGAACATAGAAGCAGACTGGAAGAGCTGTATCAAGCAGAACACAAGTTGTCAGTTTGGACTTGCTACTTGACTTCTTATCATTCTTTTCACTGCTCCCAGAACTGCCTTCTCTCAGAACCTGTCTTCAAGATGAGGCTTCTCATTGGTAAATACAGTTTTGTGTCTTTTGAATTATTCATGGGCCCACTGTTTTGTCTTTTTTTTAATGGACATAATTATTGTCTGACTTATTTCAGAGAACTTTTATTCATTATCAGCTACACATGAATTTCACTTGCTATGTATTAGGTATGATGTCAGTATGAAACATACTATCTGATAATATCATGCTCACTTTACTGTCCTTCTTACTTTAAATGAAATAAAGCATGATGGTATGGTTCCTTTTAAGATAAGACCCAACATCTGGTTTTTAATGAACCCTGAACAATATGTAACAGACACTAACATTTATATAACTGATTAGACTAACAGTTATTTTCTGCAAAGAGCAGACATAGGAATATAGAAATACAGTTTAAATATATAGAACCTAAAATGGAAATATAATATGACATCTCAGCATGAAAACAGCCCATAAAGGTGTTTAACATATATCCTTTAACCAGAATATAATAGTTGGTTATATAGCTAAAATGTTGCTTAAATGGAAAGTAGTTGGTGATGTACAAAGCACACTGATAAAAAAATACATGCTATTGGTTCAAATACGAGATCATCAAATGATATTAATAATAAAAAAATAATGTTAAAATGAAATGCTAAATAGCATTGGTAGAAAATTTTATGTGTCTTTATAGGAAAGACAGAATTTACTTAATTTTAAACAGCATTAATGATTTACAGCTTTCATGTATTTCTGAATTAAAGACTTTTAGTAAAACACTCAATATTAAAATATCTGGGAAACTTGATCCCAAATATAAAGGACTGGATTTAAAGGAAGTTTGACACAATATATCTCAAGTGGTTTCTGGTTAGATAAATTGACATGTTCATTATCTAGATGTTGCTATAGAAGGTAGCATAAAGAATACATAGGTTGCAGAATTTGCAAGCTCTCTAAACAATAAAAATGAGAACAAATGAGTTGAAAAGCATACTGAATATTTGTATAATTTTCAGAGTTATTTCCTCTATGGTATAACTCTCAATTTTCAGTCCATCACATCAGAATTTTCTCATTTATTGTGCTTAAGTATGTTTATAACCTTTATTCTACATAATAAAATTACACATTATATTTTAAAACTAAGGTGATCTTTTTGTTAGTTTTGTACCCCATTCTCTTTGAAATATTGTCATTCACTAAATTATACTTTCCAATATGTTTAATCAAAAGCACAAATCTTACTCTGTCAATCATATGATATTCTGTCCAAAATATACATATGTATATATATATATTCAATTTATAATTATTGCATATAACTGTATAAGAAATCATTTTCCTTATCTGATTTTCTTCAACAATCATCATTCTATTTCTAAATCTAAGAGCAAAACTTTGAAGATTCATCTCATTATCATTTCTTATGTGTTTAATTAATGTCTAGATCATGAAGAAATTTAGCTTGCATCTAATGTATTATTCCTCAAGTAGAATTGTAGAAATAGGGAAGGACTTTAAGACTTTTACATGAAACAAGTTTAGATTTCAGTGACTTAGTTTTATGTAGCTAAGTAAGTATACTATAGCACAGTCTTAAGACTGAGATACATATAGATAAATTTTATCAAGGTGTACAAAAAGCATTGATATTTCAGGAAAAATAAACTGTTTTATGACCTAAGATTATATATATATATATATATATATATATATATATATTGAGAAATTTAATTATTTTTATTTTATAAATATAAATTTTGTTTCTCTTACACTGTAAGATATTTTTGTACCACTGAAATTATAACTATTGTCAGTGACTTGATTACTACCAGGGGTCTATAACAGGGAAGCAATTAATGCAATAGATATACGCACTAAATATCTTCAGATATTTAGAACTTCTCCATAATCTTAGTGTTGTATATAATTGCATGGATAAAATCCTCTCCCACATATTTCCAGAATAGACTAGGAAATATGTATCTCAAATTTAAAAATGTGACTCGGCAGTAGAGTCAACCAGAGCTTACAGAGTACTACAGATGGCAGAGCTGGAGAAGTGACCCAAAATCTTTGAAGAAGCTCAGATGATCATGTGTGGATTCCAGATACTGGAATAAGAAGCAGTAGCATTGATAGAGTGATCTCCCAGCAGCGATTTCACTTCTGAGTGCTGAGGTGAGATCTCCACCTTCTCTCGGGAGGGGTACAGCTAGGAGCTCACAAGGCATATGGTCAGTGCAGCAGCTGGTACAGGAGTCTTCCCTTCTGGCAGCCATGTGCTTCAGGGAACCAGAAAGCTCCACAGCCTTCTGTGCACAGACCTTGCCAGAAGAGAGTTGGTCTCCCAGGAGTACAGACACAGGCTTACAGGCCCAAAGGAGGGGCAAGCTCCAGCCAGAGACAACAAGACCAACTAACAACAGAGATAACCAGATGGCAAAAGGCAAGCACAAGAACCCTACCAAAAGAAACCAAGGTTACTTGGCAACATCAGAGCCTAATTCTCCCATCACAGCAAGTCCGGGTTACCACAACACACCAGAAAAGAAAGAGTAGGATTTAAAGTCTCATCTCATGATGATGCTAGAGGACATAAAGAAAGACATAAATAACTCCCTTAAAGAAATACAGGAGAACATGGGTCAAATGGTAAAAGCCCTTAAAGAGGAAACACAAAAATCCCTTAAAGAATTACAGGAGAACACAAACAAACAAGTGAAGGAACTGAACAAAACCATCCAGGATCTAAAAATAGAAGTAGAAACAATAAAGAAATCACAAAATGAGACATCTCTGGAGATAGAAAATCTTGGAAAGAATTCAGCAGTCATAGATGCAAGCATCAAGAACAGAATACAAGAGATTGAAGAAAGAATCTCAGGGGCTGAAGATACCATAGAAAACATTGACTCAACAGTCAAAGAAAATGCAAAATGCAAAAAGCTCCTGAGCCAAAACATCCAGGAAATCCAGGACACAATGAGAAGACCAAACCTCCGTTGAGGCACATCTGGGTTCTTTCCAGCTTCTGGCTATTATAAATAAGGCTGCTATGAACATAGTGGAGCATGTGTCCTTATTGCATGCAGTTAAAGCCTCTGGATATATGCCCAGGAGTGGTATAGCCGGATCCTCCGAGAATGTCATACCCAGTTTTCTGAGGAACCCCAGACTGCTTTCCAGAGTGGTTGTATCAGCTTGCAATTCCACCAGCAGTGGAGGAGTGTTCAGAAGCTGGAAAGAACACAGATGTACCTCAATGGAGGAATGGATTCAGAAGATGTGATATATTTACACAATGGAATACTACTCTGCAATTAAAAACAATGAACTCACGAAATTTCTAGGCAAATGGTCAGAACTTGAAAATATATCCTTAGTGAGGTAACCCAATCACAAAAGAACACAAATGGTATGCAGTCACTGATAAGGGGATATTAACCCAGAATCTCGGAATACCCTAGACACATTTCGCATATCAGTAGATTTCCCAGAAGATGGAAGGAGGGACCCCTGGTCCTGGAAAGACTGGATGTAGGGGAATTCCAGGACAGAGAAGCGAGATGGGGTTGAATTGGGAAAAGAGGGAGGGAAGGGGGCTTATGGGACTTTCGGGAAAGGAGGAAACAGGAAAGGGGAAATGATTTTGAATGTAAATAAAAAAACTTAGAAAATAAAAAAAAAATAAAATAAAATAAAAAAAGAGAAGACCAAACCTAAGGATTATAGGTATGGAAGAGAGCGAAAATTTCCAACTTAAAGGGCCAGTAAATATCTTCAACAAAATTATAGAGGAAAACTTCTCTAACCTAAAGAAAGAGATGTCCATGAACATATAAGAAGCTTACAGAACTCCAAGAAGACTAGTCCAGTCCAGAAAGTCCTCCCTTCACATAGTAATCAAAACACCAATGCACTAAACAAAGAAAGAATATTAAAAGCAGTAAGGGAAAAAGGTCAAGTAACCTATAAAGGCAGGCTTATCAGAATTATACCAGACTTCTCACCTGAGAAGATAAAGCTAGAGGATCCTGGGCAGGTGTCATACAGACCCTAAGAGAACACAAATGCCAGCCCAAACTACTATACCCAGCAAAACTCTCAATTACTATAGATGGAGAAAACATGATATTCCATGATAAAACCAAATTTACACAATATCTTTCCACAAATCCAGCCCTACAAAGATAATAGATGGAAAACACCAACAGAAGGAGGGAAACTACACCCTAGAAAAAGCAAGAAAGTAATCTTTTTCCAACAAACCCAAAGAACGCAACCACACAACCATAAAAAGAATATAAAAAAATAACAGGAAGCAACAATCACTATTCCTTAATATCTTATAACATCAATTGACTCAATTCCCCAACAAAAATAGTCTAACAGAAATATTTTCCATGTAAATCTTCAATTTTATCAGAAAATGTTTATGATTCCTCTTTCAATTTAGTAGTATTTTTTATGTCTACCATTTTAACTGTATAATTTTCCATGATAATCTTTAATTTTAAGATTTTTTTCTATATATTTCTTCTATTTCATCAGAAATATTTTCCATGTAAATCTTCAATTTCTTTCAGAAAATGTTTACAATTCCACTTTCAATCAATTTAGGAATATTTATATACCTACCATTTTATTGGTATAATTTTCCATGATAATCTTTAATTTTAATATTTTTCTATATTTTTCTTCAATTTTATCAGAAATATTTTCCATATAAATCTTCAGTTTTATCAGACAATGTCTATAATTTTACTTTCAATCATCCTAGGAACATTTTTATACCTTCTATTTTATCTGTATAATTTTCCATGAAATAGTCAGTTTTAACATGTTCATATATTTCTTGAATTTTATCAAATATTTTCCTTGTAGATCTTCAATTTTATCAGAAAATGTTTATAATTCCACTTTCAAAACACTTAGGAATATTTTTATGCCTACCATTTTATCTGTATAATTTATCGATGAAATAATCTTAACGTGTTTCTTTATATATTTCTTCAATTTTATCAGAGATATTTTCCATGCAAATCTTTAATTTATCAGAAAATATTTATAATTTCACTTTCAATCAACTTAGAAATATTTTATGCCTACAATTTTATCTGTACAATTTTCCATGATAATCTTCAATTTTAATGTTTTTCCATATATTTTTTTCAATTTTATCAGAAATACTTTCCATGTAAATCTTCAACTTTATCAGAAAATCTTTATAGTTCTACTTCAATCAACTAGGAAAATTTTTTTCCTACCAATTTATCTGTAGAAATTTCTTCAATTTTATCAGAAAATGTTTTTAATTCTACTTTCAATCAATTTAGGAATATTTTTATGCCTACTCTCTTATCTGTATAATTTTTCATGAAATAGTCAGTTTTAACATATTTTTCTATATATTTCTTGAGATTTATCAGAAGTATTTTCCTTGTAGATCTTCAGTTTTATCAGAAAATGTTTATAATTCCACTTAGGGATTATTAGGAATTCAACTTAGGAATATTTTTATGCCTACCATATTATCCGTATAATTTTTCCATGAAATAGTCAATCTTAACGTGTTTTTCTATATATTTCATCAATTTTATCAGAGATATTTTCCATGTATACTTACACAATGGAATACTACTCAGCAATTAGAAAGAATGAATTCATGAAATTCTTAGGCAAATAGGGAGCAGTGGGAGGGAAGAGGATTTATGGGACTTTCGCAGAGGGAGGAAACGGGAAAGGGGAAATCATTTGGAATGTAAATAAAGAATATAGAAAATAAAAATAAATAAATAAGATAAACAATAATAAAAATGTGACTCATCATAATTTAATTTAGAGATTATAAGTTCATATCTGTCTGGTGCCTTAAGTGATTGTTCAGAGTGTAGAACAACACACTTCTCTAGCAGAACAGCAGGGTTTGACATGCAGAACACGTTCTTAGTGGCTCCAAACCAGGTATAGCTCCAGAACCAGGAGATGTAATGCTCTTGCATTAGCAAGCCTCATCATTTCCATGTATATATTCATGAGCATAATGGTAAATAATGAAATAATTATTTAATTATATAGTAAGAAATTAGATTATATAATTTAGAATCAAAATATGCTGTCTTCTTAATGGGAAAATGCTATATTTTTGTTTAGTTGTTTTGTATCTTATAACACCAAGTAAGATAATTTAAGTTTGTGAAAATCCAATGTTATATTCATTTTAAAAATTGAAGCCTTAGAAGAGAATTCTATATACAGAGTCAGAGTTAGAGAAAAACAACCAAAAGGAAAGGACTGGGACATGTTCAATTTTCCTTTTTTGATCAAGTAACTTTTAAATTTAAGGCAATATTTAGGTTATTAAACCAAATATAAACATTATATTGAAGATGCTAGAAGGAAATCCCCAAACTAAATAGCTAAACTACATCAAAGAAGACAGAGCCCCGGGACAACAGAGTCTAAATGATCACACACACACACATACACACACACACACACACACACACACACACACACACACACACACACCCCAAGAGCTATAAAAACATCAATGAGATAAGAGAACTCAGCAATCATTCCTAATTGATATGTATCAACATCAAGGGACTCACATTTCCAAAAAGACAGACTAATATAATGGAGGTGAAAGCATGATCTACCCTTATGCTTAAACCAAAATACATACATTAACAAAAAGGACAGACATTACTCAGGACAAAGTTTGGAAAAATATTTTCCAAGCAAATGGACTTAAGAAGGAAGCTGAAACAGCCATTTAAAATCTTACAAAATAGACTTCAAACCAAAACCACTCAGAAGACATAGGGAAGGACTACCAGACATACTCATTAGTGAAAAATTACACTAAAAGAAATTGACAATTTTAAGATGTATATCCTCCTAAAAATGGCACCCAAAATTGTAAAAAACAAACAAACAAAAACAGTACTTTAGGTAAAACCATATATTGACCTTTGCCCACTGATAATGGAGGACTTCAATATCATAGTCATGCTAATTGACAGGTCATCCATATAAAAACTATACAAAAATGGTGAAGCAGTGTTACAGTACATAACAGATGGACCTAGAAAATATTTGTAGAGCATTTCACCCAAATAAAAAAGAATATACCTTCTTTTCTGAATCTCACCAAAATTTCTCTAAAACTGATTGCATACTCAAATGCAAAGCAAGTTTCAGCAGAATAAAAAAAAAAAATCTCCTTACGTCTTATCTGACCAACATAGATTAAAGCTGGATATTAACAAAAGAAGCAAGAGAAAGCTTACAAACTCATGGGAACTGAACAATCTACTACTAAATAAAAAGGAAGAAAAACATGGGTCGAGAGAAATATATATATATATATATATATATAAAGATGTCTTAGAATTTAGTGAAAATATATATAAAGAATACCCAAACTCTTGGGACACAATGAAGATGATTCTAAGAGGCAAGTTAATAGTATTCCTTGCATACATTAAAATATTGTAGATATATCTAAGGGTTCCATCTCATCTTCCTTTGCCCAGCCATTGGCTGGTCACATCTTTATTGATTGATCAAAAATCAATTGTAGAGAAGGACCTTTAGCATTTGAACCCTTCCCAATTAAATTAAAGCATTAGAATCTGTTTCCAACAGGAGAATACCAAGAAAACAAGCAACCCTAAGTCAACATGATCAAATCTCATATAAACTCACAGAGATCGAAGCAGAATCCACAGGGCTTCAGTCGTCTGCACCAAGTTCTCTGCTTTTATATATTATAGCTTCCTGTTTAGTGATTTTATGAGTCCCGAGTATGAGAGCAAGCAGACTAGGTCTCTGATTCTGTGCCTTCTCTTAGGCTCTTTTGTTGTCTTTTGATTTGTATTGTCCTATATCATTGGGACTTTTCCTAATTTATTATATTTTATTTTGCGATATTTTGTTGTTAGCTCTTTAGATACCTTCTCTTTTCTAATGCAAAAACAGAAAGCGAGTGGATCCAGATAGGATGAGTAATAGTGAGGAACTGAGAGCAGTACAGGTTGTGAAACTTATATTGCATGAGAAAATAATCTATTTTCAATACAAGTTAAAATAAAAATAAGATGATTAATATTTTTAATTATTCAGGAAACAGAAACAAAAACCTAAGAAATTTTAAGCAAGTAGCCCTGGTTTCTTATTAGAGCCCATCAGAAAAATAAAATAAAATTTCAGATTTGGTATTTACTCTGGTTCTGAGAATCTAGCAAGAAGACTATGTACCCTCTACTTAATTCTGAATAAAATGGAGATAATCACAAGGCACAACCTCAACTCTATAACTGAAAATCAATTCTTTATCATACCTCAAATTAAGACAAGTATGTTCTAAAGGAATCATATCTTATGCATATCATAAATGGAAAATAACTAAATAAACTTATAACACAAATCAAATGACAACATTAGTATAAGACACTACTATCTAATACTTATAAAATAATACATAATTCAATGTAGTTTATAATTATAAATACTAAATGTTTCCCAGATGGTTACAAAAAGTTGTACATTCCCTCCATGGTGAAAGGGACATAATATAACTCCTTCATGTCAATTTCTTTTACTTAAATATAATAGACATAAAAATTAAATCTAATTTAGAACCATGTACAGGATTTAAATACCAATGGAATTTAGTGTTTTGATAGAAAATACACTTCACCTAATAACAGTTTGACATTGTGTACACCTTAGAACGTTTAGAAGACAATTTATTTACATAAAATAGAGGATAAGTTATTAAAGAAATTATCTATAAATGAGAAGAGAGGAATTCAGAATCTCTTTTATCTAATTGTCACATGGCAAATATGTGACTCTATATGAATCATTGTCGTCTGGATTTCCAAGTAGACCTAACATAAAATTGAATGTGTGCTTTAACTATATTTTTTCCTGCATATGAAAACAAGAAGATGCCTTCAAACAATCATATATGCTCAATATTGATTACATAACAGTTTTCAAAAAACCAGAGAGGAATATGGAGGTAACTGCACATAATAGTGTCAGATGTAACACTTGCAAGAATGCAAGCAAGAGAGAAAGATGAGACAAGCATAGCTTCACACAGTGTCCTGGGAGGATGTCAGTCCCACAGGAGCTCCAAGAACAGAGATTCCAGTTAAGTGAGTATTATTAGTTGGTGGCTGCCCTAAGTGGGGTCAGTTACCACTGCCTTGCTCATTCTTCAGTAAGAAGATGGTCTTGGGTACAACAAATTCTTAGAACAAAAATGAATACAACTCTGAGGCAAAGTTAGATGTTTCCAGCTAGCTAAACCCAAGAGAACAAAGAATTGAAGATTTTGTAATGAAGGACTCAGGTTGGCCATCACCAGAGCTGCAAGAAGACATTTTTGGGCTTACCAACTTATTCAGTGACTCAAATTGAATAAAGATGTCCATAAAGTGCAACATTTAACAATATTATTTAATAACTCTAGTTTCTTTCACCTTTCTTTTTCTTTCCAACTTTGTTTATCATATCAAAAATGGACTTTGGCATCCCCAAATCTTAATCTAATATCTAGGTGCATTTTTATTTCTGTGCTTTGGATTTCTTGAATGTTTTTGATAGTTACTTTGGTTACTTATAGTGTTTGGAATCAGTTAATTCAGTGTATATAATGTGTTTCATTTACTATCAGGAGATATTCTAGGCCCTTGGAGAATCTGCCTTATCTTTACTCTTACCTTCTTTTTTCACAGGAAATAGAGGGAGGTATTGTTATCATATCTTGGAAATAAAAAAAAATTGAGCTTTGAGTAGGTAATGGCTTGCCAAGGTCACTTTTACTTGAAAGCACTGCTGAATCCATATTTTTTATATAAAGTTACAGCTTAAAAATTCAGTATATGAGAATATTTTAGGGTGTTTTCAAAAGGCTATGATCTTTAAAAGATAAAAACACTGATATGAAATGAGTTAATATACAGAACCCAATAAATCTCTTTTAATAAATTTGTGAATGTCATGTTAAAGAGGCAATAGTTGCAATAATACAAATGTATTATCATTACCATTTCTAGTGTAACATGAGTTCATTAGTAACTACAACACCTCTTGTATTCTACAGAGTGTGTCCTACTGTAAAGGCATCAATTTCACTTCCTAGAATAACTATTAGCAGGTAATGACTAGCCCTATTGTTGAAAAGAATCTTTCACTCATAATATCATGCAAGAGTATCTATATGATCATCACTAAGGTAAAATTGTGTTTCGCTGAAAATCTTACTATTTCAGAGATCATATGGCTAGTGTGGTTGTTTCATTTAATAGGGTAATATAAATTATGTCTAAAATCAGTCTTCATGTTGACATTTAGGGTAGATAAGATATCTTAACTTTTCACTTCTCTTTCAAAGTATAAACATACAACACTAAATAAGGAATGCTATTAGATTGGTCCTCTAAATGTGGTTTGAACCTTGTGATATCATACACAAGTTCCTTATTCTGTGTAAGGAAGCACATATGGAGCTTCCTTTAATATGGAAACATATTAAAAACGCCACAGATAATGTACTTGGATATTAAACATTCTATTTATGGTTGTGTAAGGAGCAGTTAGCCATAGCTCTTCAGAAAATGAGAATCTCAATGAAGTTTTAAAAAATAATCTAGAAAGGTTTATGGATGAAATTTAAAATCCCTGGCCTCCTCCAGCTGAGCCAGCACCATTTGTTGAAAAGGCTATCTTTTTTTCACTGGATGGTTTTAGCTCCTTTGTCAAAGATCAAGTGACCATAGGAGTGTGGATTCATTTCTGGGTCTTCAATTCTGTTCCATTGATCTACATGCCTGTCACTGTACCAGTACCATGCGGTTTTTAACACTATTGCTCTGTAGTACAGCTTGAGGTCTGGGATACTGATTCCCCCAGAGGTTCTTTTACTCTTGAGAATAGTTTTAGCTATTCTGGGTTTTCTGTTATTCCAGATGAATTTTTGAATTGCTCTTTCTAACTCTATGAAGAATTGAGTTGGGATTTTGATGGGGATTGCATTGAATCTGCATATTACTTTTGGTAAGATGGTCATTTTTACTATATTAATCCTGCCAATCCATGAGCATGGCAGATTTTTCCATCTTCTGAGGTCTTCTTCAATTTCTTTCTTGAGAGACTTGAAGTTCTTGTCATACAGACCTTTCACTTGTTTGGTTAGAGTCACGCCAAGATATTTTATATGGTTTGTGGCTATCATGAAGGGTATCATTTCTCTTACTTCTTTCTCAGCCTGCTTATCCTTTAAGTATAGGAAGGCTTCTGACTTGCTTGAGTTGATTTTATATCCGGCCACTTTGCTGAAGTCGTTTATCAGCTGTAGGAGTTCTCTGGTGGAGTTCTTTGGGTCGCTTAAGTATACTATCATATCGTCTGCAAATAGTGATAGTTTGATTTCTTCCTTTCCAATTTTATTCCCTTGGACCTCTTTTTGTTGTCTAATTGCTCTAGCTAGAACTTCAAGTACTATATTGAAAAGATATGGAGAGAGAGGGCAGCCTTGTCTAGTCCCTGATTTTAGTGGGATTGCTTCAAGTTTCTCTCCATTTAGATTGATGCTGGCTACCGGTTTGCTGTAAATTGCTTTTACTATGTTTAGATATGGGCCTTGAATTCCTGATCTTTCCAAGACCTTTAGCATGAAAGGATGCTGAATTTTGTCAAATGCTTTCTCAGCATCTAATGAGATGACCATATAGTTTTTTTCTTTGAGATTGTTTATATAGTGGATTACATGCAGAAGAATGCAAATTGACCCATTCTTATCTCCTTGCACTAAGCTCAATTCCAAGTGGATCATGGATCTCCACATAAAACCAGACACACTGAAACTAATAGAAGAGAAACTAGGGAAGTACCCTGAATATATGGGCACAGGGGAGAATTTCCTGAACAGAACTCCAATAGCTTATGCTATAAGATCAAGAATAGACAAATGGGACCTCATTAAATTACAAAGTTTTTGCAAGGCAAAAGACACTGTTAAAAAGACAAAGTGGAAATCAACTAACTGGGAAATGATCTTTACGAACCTTACATCAGACAGAGGGCTAATATCCAATATATACAAAGAACTCAAGAAGTTAAACTCCAGAGAGGCAAGTAACCCTATTAAAAAATGGGGTACAGAGCTAAACAAAGAGTTCTCACCTGAAGAATATCTAATGGCTGAGAAGCACCTAAAGAGATGTTCATCATCCTTAGTCATTAGGGAAATGCAAATCAAAACAACCTTGAGATTTCATCTCACACCAGTCAGGATGGCTAAGATCAAAAACACAGGAGACAGCAGTTGTTGTCGAGGATGTGGAGAAAGAGGAACACTCCTCCACTGCTGGTGGAATTGCATGCTGGTACAACCACTCTGGAAAGCAGTCTGGCGGTTCCTCTGAAAACTGGGCATGACACTCCCAGAGGATCCGGCTATACCATTCCTGGGCACATACCCAGAGGCTTTACCTGCATGCAATAAGGACACATGCTCCACTATGTTCATAGCAGCCTTATTTATAGTAGCCAGAAGCTGGAAAGAACCCAGATGTCCCTCCACGGAGGAATGGATTCTGAAGATGTGGTATATCTATACAATGGAATACTACTCTGCAATTAAAAACAATGAATTCACGAAATTCCTAGGCAAATGGTCAGAACTTGAAAATATCATCCTTAGTGAGGTAACCTAATCACAAAAGAACACACATGGTATGCAGTCACTGATAAGGGGATATTAACCCAGAATCTTGGAATACCCTAGACACAATTCGCATATCAATAGATTTCTAAGAAGATGGAAGGAGAGATCCCTGGTCCTCGAAAGACTGGATGTAGGGGAATGCCAGGACAGAGAAACGAGAGGGGGTTGAATGGAGAAAAGAGGGAGGGAAGGGGGCTTATGGGACTTTTGGGGAGGGAGGAAACGGGAAAGGGGAAATGATTTGGAATGTAAATTAAAAAAATAAAATAAAATAAAAATAAAATCCCTGGCCTCTAATATAAGAAATAATTTTATAAAATTCAAGCATCAATAGTCTTCAGTATGAATTCTAGATTATTTTAATGTAATGTTACTAAAAATAATATATTGAATCTTAAACACTTTTTATTCAAACTAGTAAGTCCCATGAACAACATCCAATGTTTTAATATTTTCAAAAATACCTTAACTGAAATAATCTATATTTTTATTTAAGTAGGCCCCATTTTTAAATTTTATAGTTTTATTTACCAAACACTAAATCTTTATATTAGTTATATTAACTGTACTTTCAGGAAATAAGTCTAAATGTTATTAACCCATGTTTCAAAAAAAACAACAAACAAAATTACCACTCATTTTTCTTCATTGATTGCATTTTATAAGATTTTGCTTTGTAATTAAATAAATAAATATTCTTATGTTATAATAAGATCATGAGTATTGAGTGTTATGTTAAATAATCACATTTTATAAATACATTTACTTTTCATAATAGAGGATCCAGTGCTGAAATGAATTACATATTCGTTACATCTAATAATACCACAGTTGTGATAATTAATTGTTAATAACAACAAAGATAAATTGTAGCTAAATTATGTTTGATGGTTTATTGGTTTATCTAGCATAAATGTTTTCTTTGGTTGTGATTGGTACTATATAATGTCAACACCATAGACCATGTATCTGAAAAAGAAAAGAGGGAGTAAAAACATGACCACAAATACACACACACACACACACACACACACACACACACACACACACATTACAGAGAGAGACAGAGAGATACCATCCACTAAATTAGTGATTTCAAACATTCAGTGTAAGAATTTATTTAATGGTATAATAGTCTAACTCAGCTTTTAAAAGTCAACAGATGATACATGTAAATGTCACTTTTATTTACTCAGATGAAGGGATGAGAGCTACACACAAGCTTTACTAACACATGACTTTGGCTGATTCTAGAGTGTTTCTATCTAACTCTCCCTAGGTCTAAGCTTGGAAGCTTCTATGTTACTTAAAATGTAATCTTCTGCAAGACTTAAGCTTGTAGGCTCCATCTGTTAACCTAGGCCTAAAATGTTTCAGCTTCTCAGAATTGCTCCTAAATAAGCTCACCATTTATAGTTCTCTATGAGCTCTGGTTGGCTGGTCTAACTCAGTTGTTCTGTTTCAAACCTTTCTCCAAGCTGACTGATTCAAATTGGCTTCTCTCAGCTTATGACTGAATTGCTCTGTTTGGAAAAACTACCCCTGAACTCTACAAACTGAACTGCTCTAAACTTAAATGAGCCCAATTACATTCATCTGTACTCTATCAAACTAAACTGTAAGGAACTAAACTGAACAGAATTGAACTGAACCTAACTGAAATGAACTCCTGAAGTGAATTGCTCAATTTTCTTTTCCTAAGCCTCTTATTATTGTCTGCCCTCTTAAGAGTTAAACTTATGGATCTCTGACTCATTTCTTTCTCTGATTTATCCCAGTTTCTGACCCTAATATAGAAGTCATTATCTGGGATCAAAGGTATTTACTAAAGGTCCTAAAGGCATGTCTATACCCTAGCTACAGGGTTTAAAGGTCTGTCAATATCCACCTGGATATGTCATTCCTAACAAGAGCAGCCGTGTTACTGAATTAAAATTTCTCAATATTTAGGACTTATAAGTACACTAAAAATAAATAATTTCATGGATCAAAAAAGAAAAAAAAAACTAGTTCTAGAAGGAAGAATCAAACAATAAAGTAAAATAAGAAGTGCAGAAATGGAGGCTCCTATGATTGAGTAGAAAGGTGCAGCCAGGAAATACAAGTGTAAGATTGCTTGGGACATGGCCCTCCAGGGCGCTACCTGCACCCAGGAGCTAGCCAGTACTGCCACAGCATTCTGTGCACCTATCCTGTTAGGGAGCATCTGCTCTGCAGGGAATCCTGCTGTTAGAGGTGAGGCCATCATCTTCACTCCTGTGACTGAGCGGGTTGCTACAGCCAGGAACGCAGAGAACACCCTAGTGTAAGATCACTTGGAATTCATTACACCAGGGCCCCGCCTTCACCCAGGAGCTGGGCAGCCCCACAGCACTCTGCGCCAGGGGAAAGCCAGTCACCCAGGAGTGCTGATATAGGCTTGCAGGCACACAGGAGGAACAAGTACCAGCCAGTGACAGCAGGACCAACTAACACCAGAGATAACCAGATGGCAAAAGGCAAATGTAGGAACGTTACTAAGAGAAATAAAGACAATATGTCACAATCCAAACCCAATTCTCCCACAACAGCAAGTCCTTGGATACCCCAACACACCAGAAAAGCAAAATTTGGATTTAAAATAAAAGCTCATGATGCTGTTAAAAGGCTTCAAGAAGGACATAAATAACACCCTTAAAGAAATACAGGAGAACACAAGTAAACAGGGAGAAGCCCTTAAAGAACTGCAGGAAAACATAACGAAACAGGTGAAGATATTGAACAAAACCATCTAGAATCTAAAAATGGAGGAAGAAACAATAAATAATTCACAAAGGGAAACAAATCTGGACACAGAAAACCTAGAAAAGAAGTCAGGATTCATGGTTCCAAGCATCAACAACAGAATACAAGAGATAGAAGAGAGAATCTCAGATGCAAAAGGTACCATAGAAAGCATTGACATAACAGTCAAAGAAAACACAAAATAGAAAAAGCTACTGATCCAAAACATCCAGTAAATCCAGGGCAAGTTGAGAAGACCATACCTAGGGATTTAAGTATAGAGGAGGGTGAAGATTTCCAACTTAAAGGGCCAATAAATATCTTCAACAAAATTATAAAAGAAAACTTCCCTAATCTGAAGAAAGAGATGACCATGAACATACAGGAAGACTAGAGAACTTTGAATAGATTTGACTAGAAAAGAAATTTCTCCTGTTACATAATAATTAAAATGCAAATCGTCCTAAAAAGAAAGAAAGAATATTAAAAGAAGTGAGAGAAAAAGGTCAAGTAACATATAAAGGTAGACCTATGGGAATTACACCATCCTTCTCACCAGAGACTATGAAAGACAGAAGAGCCAGGGAAGATGTAATATAGACCCTAAGGAAACACAAATGCCAACACAGACTGTTATATCCAGCAAATCTCTCAAATACCATAGAAGAAGAAACCAAGGTATTCCATGACAAAAACAAATTTACACAGTATCTTTCCAGAACTCCAACCCTTCAAAGGACAATGAACGGAAAACACCAACAAAAGGAGGGAAACTACACACTTGAAAGAGCAAGAAACTATTCTCCTTCCATCAAACCCAAAAGAAGAAAACTGCTGCACAAACATAAAAATTATGTCAAAAACAGCAGGAAGCAACAATCACTATTCCTTAACAGCTATTAACATCAATGGACTCAATTCCCCCAATAAAAAAACATAGACTAACAGACTGGATATGTAAACAGGACCCAACATTTTCTTCCTACAGGAAACACATCTCAGTGTCAAAGACAAACACTACCTCAGAGTAAAAGTCTGGAAAACACTTTTGCAAGAAAATGGTACCAGGAAACAAGCTGGAGTAGTCATTCTAATATCCAATAAAATAGACTTTCAAACAAAAGTCATCAAAAAAAAAAAAAAAACAGAAGGACACTTTATACTCATCAAAGGAAAAATCTACCAAGAAGAACTCTTAATTCTGAACATCTATGCCCCAAATACAAGGACATGCTTAGTCATAAAAGAAATTTTACCAAAGATTAAAGCATAGATTGCACCTCACGCAATAATTGTGGGTGACTTCAACACCCCACTCTCCTCAATGGACAGATCAGGGAAACAAAAACTAAAGAGAGATAAAGTGAAACTAACAGAAGTTTTGGACAAAATGGATTTAATAGATATCTATAGAACATTTCATCCTCAATCAAAAGAATATACCTTTTTCTCAGCACCTCACGGTACCTTCTCCAAAACTGATAATATAATTGGTCACAAAACAGACCTCAACAGATAGAAAGAAGATCAAACTAATTCCATGCCTCATATCAGATCACTATGGAGTAAGGTTGGTCTTCAATAGCAAAAAAAAAAAAAAAAAAAAAAAAAAAAACCAGAAATCCCACATACACATGGAAGCAGAACAATGCTCTATTCAATGATACCCTGGTCAAGGAAGAAATAAGGAAAGAAAACAAATACTTTTTAGAATTTAATGAAAAGGAAGGCACAACATACCCAAATTTATGGGACACAATGAAAGCAGTGCTAAGAGGAAAACTAATAGCTCTGACTGCCTCCAAAAAGAAGCTGGAGAGAACATATACTAGCAGCTTAACCACACACCTGAAAGGTTTAGAACAAATAGAAGCTAATACACCCAGAGGAGTAGAAGGCAGGAAATCATCAGACTCAGGGCTGAAATCAAACAAGTGGAAACAAAAAGAACTATACAAAGAATCAACAAAACGAGGAGTTGGTTCTTTAAGAAGATCAAAAATATAGATTAACCTTTAGCCAGACTAACCATAGGGCACAGAGACAGTATCCAAATTAACAAAATCAGAAATGAAAAGGGAGATATAACAACAAAAACAGAGAAAATTCAAAAAATCATCAGATCCTACTACAAAAGACTATACTCATTACAATTGGAATATCTGGAGAAAATGGAAAATTTCCTAGACAGATACAAACTACCAAAATTAAATCAGGATCAGATAGACCATCTAAATGGTCCCATAAACCCTAAAGAGATAGAAGTGTTCATTGACAGTCTCCCTACCAAAAAATGCACAGGACCAGACGGTTTTAGTGCAGAATTCTATCAGACCTTCAAAGAGACCTAATACCAATGCCCTTCAAGTTATTCTACAAAAATAGAAACAGAAGAAACTTCTGGGGAAATCTGTACACCAGACCTCAGAAACAGAAACTTCCAGGGGAATCAGTACACTGGACCTCAAGTCATACTACAGAGTAATAGTGTTAATAGCCACCAACAAGTTGGAATATTACCCAACTTGTTCGATAAAGCCACAGTTTCACTGATACCAAAATCACACAAAGATCTAGCAAAGAAAGAGAACTTCAGACCAATTTTCCTTATGAATATCGATGCAAAAATACTCAATAAAATTTTTGCCAACCAAATCCAAGAGCACATCAAAACGATCATTCACCATGGTGAAGTAGGCTTCATCCCAGGGATGCAGGGATGGTTAAATATATGGAAATTCATCAATATAATCCACTACATAAACACATTCAAAGAAAAAATGCATATGGTCATTTAATTACATGCTAAAAAAAGCATTTGACAAAATTCAGCATCCTTCCATGTTAAAAGTATTGGAAAGAACAGGAAAACAAGGCCCATACCTAAACATAGTAAAAGTAATATATGGCAAACAAGTAGCCTACATCACACTAAATGGAGAGAAACTTGAAGCAATCCCTTTAAAATCAGGGACTAGACAAGGCAGCCCTCTCTCCATATTTATTCAATATAGTACTTGAAGTTCAAGCTAGAAAAATTAGACAGCATAAGGAAATCAAAGAGATATAAATTGGAAAGGAAAAGTCAAATTATCACTATTTGCAGATGATATGATAGTATATTTAATAGACCCAAAAAACCACACCAGATAACTCCTACAGTTGATAAACAACTTCAGCAAATAGGCTGGATATGCAATTAACTCAAACAAATGAGTAGCCATCCTATACTCAAAGGATAAACAGGCTGAGAAAGAAATTATGGAAATGACACCCTTCACAATAGTCACCAACAATATAAAGTAACTTGGTGTGACTCTAACCAAACAAGTGAAATATAAGTATGAGAAGAACTCCAAGTCTCTGAAGAAAGAAGTCGAAGAAGACCTCAGAAGATGGAAAAATTTTCCATGCTTGTGGATTGGCAGGATTAATATAGTAAAAATAGTCATCTAGCCAAAAGCAATATACAGATTCAACGCAATCCGCATCAAAATCCCAACTCAATTCTTCATAGAGTTAGAAAGAGCAATTCTCAAATTCATCTGGAATAACAAAAAACCCAGGATAGCTAAAAATATTCTCAACAGTAAAAGAACTTCTGGTGGAATCAGTACACTGGACATCAAGCCATACTACAGAGCAATAGTGTTAGAAACTGCATGGTTTTGGTACAGTGACAAACAGGTAGATCGAAAGAATAGAATTGAAGACCTAGAAATGGACTCACACCCCTATGGTCACTTGATCTTTGAAAAAGGAGCTAAAACCAGCCAGTGGAAAAAAGACAGCCTTTTCAACAAATACTCCTGTTTCAACTGGAGGTCAGCATGCAGAATAATGCAAATCAATCCATTTTTATCTCCTTGTACTAAGCTCAAGTCCAAATGAATCAAGGACCTCCACCTAAAACCAGACACATTGAAACTAATGGAAAAGAAACTGGGTAAGAGCCTTGAACACATGGGCACAGGGGAAAATTTCCTGAACACAACACCAATGGCTTATACTCTAATATCAAGAATTCACAAATGGGACTTCATAAAATTACAAATTTCTGTAAGGCAAAGGACATTGTCAATAGGACAAGATGGCAACCAACAAATTAGTAAAAGATCTTTACCAACTCTATATAGAGGGCTAATATCCAGTATATACAACCAACTCAAGAAGTTATACTTCAGAGAGCCAAATAACCCTATTAAAAAATGGGGTACAGAAATAAACAAAGAATTTTCACCTGAGAAATATCGATTGGCTTAGAAGCACTTAAAGAAATGTTCAGCATCCTTAGTCATCAGGGAAATGCAAATCAAAACAACCCTAAGATTACACCTCACACCTGTCAGAATGTCTAAGATCAAAAACTCAGGATACAGCAGGTACTTGCAAGGATGTGGAGAAAGAGGAATACTCCTCCACTGCTGGTTGAAATGCAAGGTGGTACAACCACTCTGGACATCAATCTGGAGGTTCCTCAGCAAACGGGGCATGATACTACTGGAAAACCCTGTTATACTACTCCTGGACATATACCCAGAGTATTCTCCAGCATGCAATAAGGACACATGCTCCACTATGTTCATAGGAGCCCTATTTATAATAACCAGAAGCTAGAAAGAACCCAGATGTCCCTCAGCAGAAGATTGGTTACAGAAAATGTGGTATATTTACACAACGGAATACTACTCACCTATTAAAAACAGTGAATTAGTTAAATTCTTAGGCAAATGGATAAAACTGGAAAATAACATCCTATGTGAGGTAACCGAATAACAAAAGAACAAACATGGTATGCACTCACTGTTAAGAGGATATTAGCTCAGAAGCTTGGAATATCCAAGACACAATTCACATATCAAATGATGCCCAAGAAGAAGGAAGGAGAGGCTCCTGGTCCTGGAAAGGCTTGATGCAGCAGTGTAGGTAAATACCAGGACAGTGGAGTGGGATGGGGTTGATTGTGGAACAGGGTGAGGGGAGAGGGCTTGTGGGACTTCAGGGAGGGGATATACAGGAAAGTGAAATCATTTGAAATGTAATGAAGTTTATATCTAACAAAAAAAGTGCAGAAACAAACACATATACCCTGCCCATGTCTTTCCTTTTCATATATTAAGTGAGGCAAGCTAGTAGTTCCTATAATTTTAATATCCTCAGGAAGCTGAGGCAAGAGAATAAAAATCTAGGTGTTCTAATAAACATTAACATTACCAAGAAACTTAGTCTAAAGCCTTTGTTTTCATTTTCAACTACATATAAATTTATCTTCTGGGTTTTAATTAATAATACATTTTTACCACTAGGAAATACATGCTGCCTATGAAAAAATTGGCAAATTATATCATACATATTAGTTTTCCATTTCAATTTTTTAATTTATAGTAGTGTTGCCATAGAGAAGTAGAATGTTACTGTTTATAACAAAGATGACCTAATTGTCTGAAGATTCAATAATTATAGATTGGTGATTACTTTACTTAAATGATGTAGTTAGTATTGGAATATCATGGGCTTCTGATGTAATAGAAATCTAATTTATATATCTGATTTTTCTGCATTCTGTATGTTCTCACTTTTATGGGAAACTCAGTCTTCATTGCCAGAACCTATGGGAAGTTTCAGAATTGTTTGAGAAGCAATTGCATTCACATTGCATTACCTGTGCATGACCCTTAGGAGTTTCTCAGGACATTCTTTCCTAATACTCAGAAAAGCATATTTGTATTACAATTCATACCACAGAAAATGTAAAATAATATACTACAATATTTTATTAAATATATTTAATTTCCCACTGGTACCTAAGCTACTATAAGTCTTCTGTGGCTCAGATAATCCCTTGCTCATTTAAAGAATACAAATAAAGCATTTAAACAGTTTCTAATGAAAACAGACTAGAAAATCAGTCTTAACAGATATTAAAACAATCACCATCCTAACCAGGATTACCAAATACCAGGAAGTTTTCTTGGCACACACACACACACAAAATGCATTACCTTATGATTTCATAAACCGATTGTGCAGTTCAGTGAGAAAACAAAAATAATCTTTGTCAATAAGAACCTTGAGAATAATTATCAAAAACAAATCCTGGAAGCATTCAATATTTATTGAATTAAACTACATTTTACTATATGGAGAAAGGAGATGTTTTATTGGATTTTTCAGTGCAATATATTTTGATCGTATTCTTTCCCTTCTTCCAACGACTCCTGTATCCTCCAATCTTCATACTTATCTAACTTCATGTTCATTCTCAGGGAAAAAAAAGCGAATAAACTGACAGATGAGGTTAAAAAATACTAAAATAAATAAAAACAATAAGAAATGCGCATGTGCGCGCACACACACACACACATACACACTCAAACACACAAACGATCTATTTTGTACTGGCTAACTACTCCAGAACACAGGGTCTGCCATAAAGTTTGAGAATGAATGGAAATCTGCAACTGATAGGGGTGGGGAGATGAGGATATCTCCCGGACGAGACAGACATCTCGAAAAAGGGAGATATTCAAAATCAATGGGGGTGACCTTAGCTGTGACTCATAGCATTTGGGATATTGAAACTGAAGAGATTACTTCCTGTAGCCAGGCCGAATCCCCAGTAGAGCAGTAGGGACACCAACACACCCTCAAAACTTTCTACTCAAACTGTATTGTGTTTACAAGAAATGCAGGCACAGAAGATGGAACAGAGACTAGGGAATGGCAAACCAATAACTGGCCAAACTGGAGACCCATTCCATGGGCAAGCACCAATCCTTGACACTATTAATGATACTCTTTTATGCTTGTAAACAGGTGTCTAGCATGACTGTTCTATGAGAGGCTCTACCCAGCAGTTTACTCATACAGATACAAACACCCACAGCTAAACAGCGGAGAGTTTGGAGACTCTTGTGGAAGAGTTGGGGGAAAGATTGCAGGTCCAAAGGGGTAGAAACTCCACAAGAAGTCCCACAGAGTAAATTAAACTGCACCCTTGGGACTCTCAGGGACTGAAACACCAACCAAAGAGCATACACAGTATAGACCTAGCCCTCCCTGCACATAAGTAGCAGATGTGCAGCTTGGCCTTCATGTGGGTCAGGCTATCTCAAAAGCTGTTGCCTGTCCATGGTACATGTTCTTCTTGTTGGGCCTCAGTAGGATAAGAAGCAGATAGCCCTGTAGAGACTTGATGTGCCAAGATGGGGCACAGGGAGGCCTCTATTCTCTCAGAAAAGAAGGAGAGGGAGGAGGGGTAAAGATTGTGGGAGGAGATGACTTGGAGCGGGAAACTGAGCTGAATGTAAAGTGAAGAACTAAAATAAATGAATAAATAAATATATTTTATTATCAATAAAATAACAAAAATATAAGAATCCCCCCAAAAAAATGTAGTGCCAATCTGTAAGATAAAATGGATTTTCCCATTCCTCGTAGGTATCAGTTAAAAATAGTTTCTAGATAAGGGTGGAAATTTGTCTAGTTCCTATTCTCCATGGTGTGATTTGGTCTAATTTTAAGTTATGCATGCCCTGTGACTATTGTCACAGTCATTGTGAGTTCAAACCTGTGACAACCTTGTGTGTCTGAAGGAAGCTATTTCCTTGAAGTCTTCCACCAACTTGTCTATTAAAAATCACTAATTAAACAACCAACCAAAGAGTACACATGGAGGAACCCACAGCTCCACCCTCATATGTAGCAGAAGATGGCCTTGTCGGGCAACAATGGGAGGAGAGGCCCTTAGTCCTGTGAAGGCTCGACGACTCAGTGTAGGGGAATGCCAGGGTGGAGAAGTGAGAGTGGGTGGGTGGATGGGTGAGTGGGGGAAGACCCTCATAGAAGCAGGGGGAGGGGGATGGGATAGGGGGTTTCCAGAGGGACACCAGGAAAGGGGATAACATTTGAAATGCAAATAAATAAAATATCCATTAAAAGAAAAACATCTCAAAGAAATAAAAAATAAAAAAACAAAAAAAATAACAACAACAACAACAAAAAACAAAAAACACTTTGCCTCCTTTTACACACAGATCCCTGAGTCTTGGGAGGAGTGGTTTGATAAAGACATCTCAGTTAGGGCAGAGTATTTTAAAGTCTGTCACTGTACACATATTATGCAGTTGTTTGTCCCTCTGTTAATTAACATCTTCATCTGTAAGAAACATCTTCTCTGATGAAGAAGGTAAAGTGTTACTCTAATAGTTATGCATAGCATTGCCTTTAGAATTCATTTTATTGCTGTATTCCTTTAACAGAAATTAATAGTTGATTTTTCTCCTAGGGCCCATGACCTGCCTAGTTTTAGAAACTTGAACTCATTAACAATGTCAGGTAAGAGTCCCATCTCATGACAGTGGCCTTATATCCAACAAAAATTGAGCTGATTAGACTGATACTTGTGTCACTGTTACTCCAGTGGATCTTGTGTGCAACTTGCTAATAATAATGGTCATAGGGTTCATCAGTGAATGATGATGATGGATGAGTTCTCCTCTACTAGCACAAATAGTACTTTCCAGTAGTATGATGTCTTAGTTAGGGTTTTACTGCTATGAACAGACACCATGACCAAGATAAGTCTTATAAATGACAACATTCAATTGAGGCTGGCTTACAGGTTCAGAGGTTCAGTTCATTGTCATCAAGGTGGGAGCATGGTAGCATCCAGATAGGCATGGTACAGGAGGAGCTGAGGATTCTACGTCTTCATCTGAAAGAAACAAGGAACAGACTGGGCATCCTCAGGCAGCTAGGAGGAAGATCTCTATATCGACCACCACAGTGACATACTTCCTCTAACAAGGCTACACCTTCTAATAGTGCCACTCCCTTGTAGGAGCATATGCAACATCACATTTGAACACAACTCAGAAGGGGTTAAGCTTTTAGTTGTTCAAATGCTCAATTTCACCTTGTTTGACGACATTGATACCTATAGTTTTCTCCAACAGAACCTTGCTATTAGGCTGTGTAAGGTAAGCATAAAACAAACAATAACTCATTATTTTAAATAATCTATGGAACTCATTTGTCAAACAAGTCAATAAGGTGTATCCCATTTTTTATGCTTGGCTTTTATTTGATAAGGTTTCTAATTGAGATATTGACCCCCCACCCCACTTCACCTGAATTAGTTTTATATTATGTTAGTCTGTGCACACATTTTAGAAACTTTCTACAGTAGTGTTTTTTTTTTTTTCATATTGGCTTCAGGACATGGCATATTGTTTTGATTATCTATACATTGTTTTGTGCTGAAATCTAAGCATCTCGAGTTTGAGTTTTGTGATATTTCTTGGGGTAGGTATTTGCTGCTCTTGGCTATGTTGGGTAGATATTTCATTATTTGATATCTGCTGCCATAATTAGGCAGATTATTGATCAGAAAAATGATAAAGGATTTAATTCTCTGTGTCGTTCTTGGTTTTAGTATTCAGACTTCAACTAGTTTTAAATATGAAGTTCGGGAAAGAGCTCTATATTCAGATCTATTTAGTCTCAGATTGGTATAATGGCAAGAGTAGATAATAGATTAATCAGCAGAAGGTGTGAACTGAATTTGAATTATTCTTATGATGGTATATTTGTCAGGGTTCTCTGAGTCACAGAACTTATGGAATGTCTTTCTGTATTAAGGCAATATATTGTGATGATTTATAGTCTGTAGTCCATCTACCCCAACAATAATCAGCTGTGAATGGGAAGTCCAAGAATCCAGTAGTTGTTCAGTCCCATGAGGCTAATAGTTTTAGCAGGTCTTCTGAAGAAGTAGGTTCCAACAGATGTGCTGGCAAGTAAATACAAGGAAGTGATGAACAGTGAATCTTGCTTCTTCCAATGTCCTTATACTCAGAGATCTCCTTTCCTCAGTATCCTGAGATTAAAGGCATGTACTATTTTGCCTGGCCTTAAGCTTTTCATTGTCACTGTGCCTCAATATCTCCATGCCAAGATCCAGGCCAGAAACTTGTGTCTTCCAGCCTCAAGATCTAGATCACAGTTGAGCCCTCCAATTCTGGATTATAGTTCCTTAGAGATACAGTCAAATTGATAACCAGGAGTAGCCGTTACCAATGGGTACAGGGTCTAGCTCCATGAAGGAGGGTAGCGACAGAATTAGGGGTATCCTGACTCTGGCAAAGGGCAAAGGAGTGAGTGCTGAATAAATAGGCATCAGCAAGTCTTAATGTTCTCTCATGAGACCAGAATGAAAGAGAAGGGGACATAGGTAGGCACCTGATTCAAGGCCAAGTGTTGTGGCTGTGGATTCCTGATAGAGGTTCTTATCACTGGGAGTCATGAGAGAGTAGACTGTGTTAAGAGAAATGGTTGACAAAAGCTAGAGGAAGAACTTAGGAAAGCCTGGGCAATCATCAGGTGACCTGATCACATGGAAATGGAGATGGGATGGGAGAAAGAAAGTTTTTATTTCATTTATTAAACTATTAATTAATGAACTTAACTTGTGGCTAACATATATTATTTTTGGTTTTTAAATCGATATATATATATATATCATATATATATATTATATATATCATCTACTATATGTATATATATAGTATATATATATATGTATATATATACATATAGTAGATGACTAAATAGATAATAAAGTATCATGTTTTACTAGATTCATAAAAAGAATCATGCTTGATATAGATTGACTACATTGTGATGTGGATAAAGGGGGACATCTATTATCTTTGGAGTTGAGGTAGGAAACACACCATACAAGTCCAAGGAAGTACATTTTAGAAAGCTGGGAAGTACAGGAAATTTTACAAGTCAGTAGCTAGGTTTGTTCTGGAGAATTTTCAAGCTCCTATACCTGGGCTTTGGATTGAGGAATGGATCTTTACTCTTTTATATCCATTATGGTTTTATCTCCTGAATTCTCTTCTAATTAAAGAGGTGACTATATATTGAGCAAAAGAGTGAAAGATAGATGTGTTTTCAGAAGGAAGACATAATTAAATTCAGCGTGAATGTTTTAAAGGTAGAAAAAGAGACAACAAGCAAAAACAACAAACAAATACACAAATGAAAACAAGTAATGTTGGAACATTGGAAAGGCTAGAGGATACTTTCTCACATGGAGCCCCCTGAGTGTGTTCAGCCTGCCTGACTACTTCATATCAGTCTTAGGAGACATATGCCAGACTTAACATCTGACAAGATATGAAGTTTTAAATAGTTATTAAAAACGATTGTTCCATAAAATATTCATGGAATGAATGATTAACATTTTTCTGTTCTATACTCTTGTGAAATGTTATGAACCCTTGTTTGCTTCATAGATCATTTATATTTTGTCCTTTTAGTAAAAGGAAAATGTTTAAACGTTAAAAACCTAAGAATATATTATAAAACATAGAGAACAGTATTGCTTATGCTACTTTTGTTACCTTTGTGCATTAATTACTATCTGATTTTAATTCATGTTATTCCAATCACCTTGAAGATACTAAACTATCTCCATTTAATATGTAAGACAGCAAAGATGACTAATGCAAAGTTTTCCAAATGGCATGGCAATACAATAGCCACACAGAAGAGTTAGTCTTCTGTCCTACCACCTGATCACCCTGTATATACAACTGTCCAACTTAGCATCTACATTGAAGGAGAGAAGAAAGTCATGTCTACTCTGTATTGTTAAATGTGAGAATTTATGGAATACTAAGAGATTCTTTGAGCATCCGTATAACAATCTATGAAAATGCTTTTATGTGTGGAATCTGACAGTTTTTACTTAAACTTAGATAGATTTCTATGAAAAATGAAAATAAAATGATAAAAAACTTCTAGTAGATTAAAAACTATATTCTAATAGATGTTATTCATTTTGATTTGCTATTCAGAACAAGAAAAACCAGAATCAAAAGCAATTCTAAAAAAAAAATATTCTCACTACAGCTGATGAAGCCTTTTTTTATTTGTTTTTGGACAGAATTCCAGGAGTGGAAAGATGTCTTAGAACTTCTCAAATGAAGATTTTGCTTCTTACTCTTTTTAATTAGTGTGTTACTTAAATTCTTTCAATGGAAATGCTTTTTCTCACATTGAGATTCTAACTTCTCTGGACATGGGAGTTGACTCCTATAAACCTCTAACTCTCACAAAGGACACCCACAGCTCTTACGGGGATTCCTTTAAAGCACAAAATTAAATCAAATTCTTAACATATTTTCTGAAAAGTTTATTCTTATGATTTTACTGTGTAGTAACAAGCACACATATTAATTTTTCCCAGTGTTGTTCTAATGGGCTTTATCAAATTTACTGAAGTGTCCTATGGCCAATCTCTTTCCTGGCTCCATCAAACAATATATACCTCACTCTCATGCTTTTCCTATTTCACTCAGTGAGTCTATCTCTTAATGTAATGTACTTCTGTTGATTTAATTATTAGTTCATTTCATGAAGTTTAACCAAATGAAATGCTTTATAAAATGAGATTATTTTCTATATATTATTTTTCTTCCCATTTGTATGTTTATTCTATGCATGCAAACCATGATGATGATTTATCTAGCATATGTTTAACAAATAGTTGTTGAATTAATGACTGCTTTTCAAAAATTCATTTCAGAGGTCTGAGGCAATGATATCTTCTACTAATTTAGTACAAATACTCTGCTAGGAGAATACATATGTACTTATCTCTAACAGTATTCAATTATGATACATGTATAGAGAGCTGAACTACATTAATGAGTTTCTTAAATCAAGATAGAAAAAAGTAGTCTACACCCATTTTCACGTTTCCAGAAAGATTAGTTACATTCTTGTCACTACTGCTTTAAAAATCCAATATGAAGAATGAAACACATGTCATTTTATTAATATAACTTATAAACTAACCATAAAATGAAAGTCTTTAATAAAATCATGCATATACAAAAATTATGATGCTTTCAGAAATCTGAATTTTCCAGTAATTGCAATATCAGTCAGTGTAGAAACATTTACTTCTATTCATTGTTTAAGATGTCTGAAAACAATTGCGATTTAAGCTCTGTGAGGACTTAAATTTAAACCCTAGCTATGAAATTGCTTGAAAATTAAGACAAACCCCAGGGATGGGCTTTACATTCCAATCTTTTCAAAATTTTATGTGTTTGATGAGCAATTTCTCATGTTCATTCCAATGAACAGTAATGTCAGGGTGATCAAAGCAAGAATTCCAATTCCTAAAATATCCCTTGAGATGGTGTCACTATAAAAGCAATTTCATCTGGATAGGTTTTGAATTTTCATTATTTCTAGGTGTGAGTGTATGTGTGTGTGTATGTGTGTGTGTGTGTGTGTGCAAGTGTATTTATTGATGATAAATAGCATAGACATCATATGAGACTAAAGCAGAATAATGTTTTGTGTCATATTGCATATTTGTTGCTGTCATTTTGTAGAAAAATGTGACTTTGGAATCTGTGTTATCTCTTTTCAGTCTATCCATATGAAGTCTGATATTTATTTTAATATTATCTCACTTTATTTTCAGTTTCTAACATACAGTGACTCCTGATCATTGTGAATTAATAATATGCTCTTAATTGTGCTAATTCACTGATTTCTTAAAGTCAGTGAATTAAAAATCCTTGCTTAAAAAGAACACATACAAAACATTAAGTATGAAAAACTCACCAGGTCTTGCCTTGGATGAATACTCCTTGGTGTCTGTGGCTCTACGGCTATTAGGAGAGTTGGTGCAGTGGCTGTCTGAAAGGGACGCCCCTGACATCCTGTTCTTTTTCTTCTCTTTGTTTGTTTTATCCTATTCCAGATGGTCTTTCTTTGGTCTATTGTATTTTATTTTTATAAGTTTATTCTTAAGAGCCTGTTTGTTTTCTAGTTAGAGACAGAAAGTATGTGAATTCAGATAGAAAGGGAGATGAGCAGGATCTTGGAGGAGTTGGGGAAGAGAAACATATGTTATCAGAACATATTCCATGGGAGAAAAAAGTCTATTTTCAATGGAAAAAAAATAGGAAAAGGAAATAGGGTGCCAGCCAGTGTTAGAAACAGAATTTCAAGTTATTGACTTGAGACTGAGGACTACATTCCTTCTTGCTAGTGGTAACTCCTAGTAGACACGGTCTAGGGATTAGTTTAGTTACTGAATATAAGTGTGTTTCTGCTATACTAAGTAAAAACTTTAAAAATTTTGTTATTTATAAATTTTGGTAAATAATTTTAATATTTAACTTTTTATTTTAAAATGCTATTAGAATGAAAAATGTAATACGAATCAATAATGGCAACTTTTGGTTATTTTTTTTTTGAACATGCAAAAAATACAATAGAAAATTAATGATAACTCCAAATATAGTTCCCGGAACTCAGAAATAATTATTTTTTCTTCCTTTTTACATATTATAAATTCATTTTGTTCTTCTTGGTTTTGTTGTTTGTTATTGTTCAGGCAGTGCTGTAGCTGAGATCTAGGCCTTGTGTCTGCTTAGGATGCATATGCACATAAGATACACAATTTCAAAAGTAAAACTTACATAATGTTACTCTATACTCTATAGCATGTTCAAATACGGCAAGGTAGGGTCACTATTGCTGTGATGAGACACCATGACCAGAGCAACTTGTGACTGAAAGGTTTTGTTTTGCTCACAGTTCAATCTAACTATCCAATCATCAAAAGTTATGAAGGTTGGAATTCACAAAGTCAGGAAGTTGGAGGCAAGAAATGACATCTAAGTCATAGAGGGTGCTGCTTACTGGTTTGCTCCCCACAACTTGCTCAGCCTGCTTTCTTATAGAACCCAGGACCACCAGCCCAGCAATGGTGCCACCCACAATGGGTTGTACCTCCCCTCACTGATCACTAATTAGGATAATGCTTTACAGCCAGGTCTTACTGAAACATCTTCTTAATTGAGATGCCCTCCTTTCTGATGACTTTAACTTGTGTCAAAATGACATAAAGCCATCCAGTAAAAAAAGTTTCTGCAAGTCCCACAAAACTTCCTGTAGCATAACATAAGCCTATTTGCAAAACTGAAATTACTTTTAAAAATTTAAAAGACATCAAAATCTAGATTTCTCCCTTTGAAAATATTTCTTCCTAATGGCTGAGGAGTTTCCCAGAAACCTGTGTTTTTATTAACCTTCCCAAGTTCATTCTGCAGCACAGGTTGAGAAATAACTGCTGTTTTATGTAACTTTCTATTCTTCCCCAATCATATTCTGAACAACTGTTTTTAAAAAAAAACAAAAACAAAAACAAAAAACACATTTCCTCCATTTAGAATCCGTATATCACTAATGGCATCTTTCTGGGTCCCTCTGCTTAGTCCCCAAGCATAAGAATAATTCATTTCCCTGTATTTATTATCAATCCATGCTTGGGTTTTTTAATGGCCCTACATCCATATACACTGTAAACAGCCATAGTATAGCACGGTTGGACCAACTGGGGACGCCAATGGTCTAGTTTAAGTCAAGGCTTTTGTGTTTGATTAATTTGAGACAGGGTCTTACTATAAAGCCCACACTAGCCTTGAATTTGCCACTCTCTTGCCTCCAGCATCCAGATTTGTAGGATTACAACTTTGCACCACCAAGCCAGCTCTAAAATCAGAATGTCATATCAAATATCAGAAGTAATTATTTAACTTGTATTTAATAATTTATTTTGATAAATTCTGATATAGTTAAAAATAAAATATTAAACCATGTGGATGAGATAAACTATGACAGATGGATATATACAAGACAAAGGATGAGAGAAGTGCAAGCCTTCCCTAGAAGATAAAGTCAGAGAAAAAAAGCTCAAAACTACCAGGCATTCCCCCAACTAGTGTGGTCCAAACATTGGTGTTATCCTTTCATAGCTCACATTTGAGCAGTCATGTTGATTGAACTTTATGGATATAGCTTCTTACATTTCTTTTTTTTTTTTTTTAATTTAATTTAATTTTATTTTTTTAATTTACATTCCAAATCACTTCCCCTTTCCCGTTTCCTCCCTCCCCGAAAGTCCCATAAGCCCCCTTCCCTCCCTCTTTTCTCCGTTCAACCCCCTCTCATTACTCTGTCCTGGCGTTCCCCTACATCCAGTCTTTCAAGGACCAGGGGTCTCTCCTTCCATCTTTTTAGAAATCTATTGATATGCTGATTGTGTCTAGGGTATTCTGAGATTCTGGGTCAATATCCCCTTATCAGTGACTTCATACCATGTGTGATCTTTTGTGATTGGGTTACCTCACTAAGGATGATATTTTCAAGTTCTGACCATTTGCCTAGGAATTTCGTGAATTCATTGTTTTTAATTGCAGAGTAGTATTCCATTGTGTAAATATACCACATCTTCTGAATCCATTCCTCCGTTGAGGGACATCTGGGTTCTTTCCAGCTTCTGGCTATTATAAATAAGGCTGCTATGAATATAGTGGAGCATGTGTCCTTATTGCATGCAGGTAAAGTCTCTGGGTATATGCCCAGGAGTGGTATAGCCGGATCCTCCGGAAGTGTCATGCCCAGTTTTCTGAGGAGCCGCCAGACTGCTTTCCAGAGTGGTTGTACCAGCCTGCAATTCCACCAGCAGTGGAGGAGTGTTCCTCTTTCTCCACATCCTCGCCAACAACTGCTGTCTCCTGTGTTTTTGATCTTAGCCATCCTGACTGGTGTGAGATGGAATCTCAGGGTTGTTTTGATTTGCATTTCCCTAATGACTAAGGATGATGAACATCTCTTTAGGTGCTTCTCAGCCATTAGATATTCTTCAGGTGAGAACTCTTTGTGTAGCTCTGTACCCCATTTTTTAATAGGGTTACTTGCCTCTCTGGAGTTTAACTTCTTGAGTTCTTTGTATATATTGGATATTAGCCCTCTGTCGGATGTAAGGTTGGTAAAGATCATTTCCCAGTTAGTTGGTTGCCGCTTTGTCTTTTTGACGGTGTCTTTTGCCTTGCAAAACTTTGTAATTTAATGAGGTCCCATTTGTCTATTCTTGATCTTAGAGTATAAGCTATTGGAGTTCTGTTCAGGAAATTCTCCCCTGTGCCCATATGTTCAAGGTTCTTCCCTAGTTTCCCTTCTATTAGTTTCAGTGTGTCTGGTTTTATGTGGAGATCTTTGATCCACTTAGAATTGAGCTTAGTGCAAGGAGATAAGGATGGGTCAATTTGCATTCTTCTGCATGTTGACCTCCAGCTGAGCCAGCACCATTTGTTGAAAAGGCTATCTTTTTTCCACTGGATGGTTTTAGCTCCTTTGTCAAAGATCAAGTGACCATAGGAGTGTGGATTCATTTCTGGGTCTTCAATTCTGTTCCATTGATCTACATGTCTGTTACTGTACCAATACCATGCGGTTTTTAACACTATTGCTCTGTAGTACAGCTTGAGGTCCGGGATACTGATTCCCCCAGAGGTTCTTTTACTCTTGAGAATAGTTTTAGCTATTCTGGGTTTTCTGTTATTCCAGATGATTTCTATCAGGCATGATCTTACAGAAAACTCCCTGATCCTTTGGTTCTTACAATATTTCTGGCCCTTCCTTCACAATGTGCACTAAACCTTAGATATAGCACAAGATGTAGCATAAGAACTGGGCTTCAAAACTTTTCATTTTGACACTGTATGGGGTTTTGTTTGTTTTCACTTTTTGTCTTCTGTTTATCTTACATTCATTGTTTCTTTCCTTTCTTTATTTTGGCGGGGGCGGTGGATTGTTTTGTTTGTTTTATTTCTTTTTTTGTAGCAGGATCCATGTTTGCAAAGAGACGTTTTCTTGATGAAGAGTGAAGACTACATTTACCTGTAGATATAAGGTCAAATGTTTATTGACTGTTATTAGGGACAATGATTGCTAGGTAAATTACTGGATCTAATTTACTATTAGCCAGTAACCTAGTCTTCACTAGAAATGAATAGTTAGGTTCCCATTACTATGCAGGGAAGTTTGGAGCAGGAGAGATGGTCTTCTCCAAGGAAGAACAAACAGTGACCAAGAGTGAGAACTGAAAACACGCATACATAAAAGGAACATTATATGGACCAAAGAGGTTATATTTTAGACATATTTGTATAATATATACATATTTGTGTATATATATATATATATATATATATATATATATATATATATATATGCAATGGGAATTACGAAAAAATAAAAGAGGCCATTAATTTGCAGGAGAGAACAATGTATATATTAGAAAAGTTTGAAAGAGTAAAAGAAAAGGAGATTGGCTATAATCTAATTATAACTGTAAAAATAAAATAAAAATCTACCAGTAGTCAAAAAATGCTAGTCAGTTGCCTAGTCTATGCTAACATTTGGTATAGAGATACAGACCTCTTATGATGGTCATGACACCATCTTGTGCTATATCTAATTGTGGATCAGAAGTGTAAACAAGAAAACCCCTAGTATATCCAAATCTAGGTAAAGTTTTACAAGTGGGATTCTTCAGATACTGAGTATGATTATTATAAATAAAGATGTAATAACTGTTTTACCAACTTCTCTAAGGTATGGTAGACATGGTTTGGGAGACAGTGGGTATTTTCCAGTTTCTAGAGTTTCATTATCTAGTTAAATTTAAATTTTAACAGCTACGACTAGTTCTTTATCCATGTACTGCCACTGTAGAGCTCAGGGTCAGGGTTCTTCTTGCCAGCCACCATTTCTTACTAGGAATAATAAAATGAAGAGTGGTTCACTAGTGTTCAGTTCTATACTTGGATCCTATTTTCCAGTCACTGCAGTAGTAATATCCAGTATATTGAAACCATTCTCTTGTACTTTTTCAATCTGCATAACAGAGTACATGATTTCTGAATTTTCAGTCTGGTTTACTGGATTCCTGGGAAATTCTCTGGGCTCAAAGGTACTCTTTAGCTTCACACACTTTGCCTCAACTTGCCCTTTCCACTGATTCAGATAACAAATGAGAATGTTTCAAGTACAAAGGATCACATGCATAGCCTGACTATGTTAACATATGAATAGATTATCTCAAAAACTGAAAAGTACCAATATATCATTATCTTGATATGAGGGACTATAAGCCGATCGACTGAGTAGGAGATGGAACAATGTACAGAGCTATTTTAAATTAATGCCTAGGATAAAAAAATTGGTTTTTATTGCTAACTCCAGTTGACCTCTATTCCTAAAGGGGATAGCTAGAGACTTTGCATTCCCTAAGCTTCAAATATGTTTAAAATAATGGTACAATTTAAAGATGGTATATGAAAATAAATCTACTGGATCTAAGTATTTATTATAGAAAAATTTATCATTGTAACAGTACCAAGTTTTCACTTTTGTGCTAACAAATTATTATAAATTTAGAGGCTTATATAAATTCTAATATACCTTTCTTTTTTTTTTTTTTTTGCCTTTTATAGGCCAAAAGTCTTAGGAGATTCTCACCTGGATGAAGACAAAGCATTAGATGGATTACATTTCCTCTGATTTCAGTGAGAACTATGATCCCTCGGCTCCTTGAAATTCTAGTAGCTGTGTAGAGTCCTTAACTCATAATCTTTTCTGAGTTCTATGGAGTTAACACAATTCATCCTCTGTCCATTTTCCTTTCAACTGCAGATAGGAAAGTCTCTCAGGGAAGTTGTGTTTTGAGGTCTCTGGAATTAGACTGGGCAATCTAGATAATCCAGGATTAAGTGTGCCTCTCAGAATTGGTAATTAAGATATCCATGAATTCTCCTTTCTTGACATGTGAAATAGTGTATTGAAAAACTCTGGGATCTAGCACTGGAACAGCACTGGGTGCCTCTGCTCTTAAAGAACAAGAATCTCTGTATTACTTTGTAGCAATGAGTGATGTTTCCCAAAGATTTAGTGATCAACTGACAGAAAACAATGATAATTATGATTAAGGTAGTGGAAAAAATACAGTTATTTAAAAAGAGGGTAGGTATTCCAGACAGGAATCTGTATATTCAAGGTTCTAACAAAAAGTAGGGCCAAGTAGAATTTCTTTTTTATGCTTTGATGTTAGGGAGATCCATCCAAGTGACACAAGGGAGCAGTATTGCTGAAGTCTCTGAGATACTTCTAGCTCATCGTTTTGTATGACTCATTGCTACTTCTGCTTTCTCATACTTCTGTCTGTCTAAGTGCTCAAGTACACTTTGAGATGGCTATGAAATTGCAAGACAACTCCTGTTCTTTCTTTTTCAGTACATTGTTTGTATATTCTTCTTGAGCCTGCAAGGTTTGAACATTTACATTATCAGGCAATAAATTAATTTGCATTTGAGAAACATCCCCTATAATCTCTTCTCTTTTCAGAAATATACAACATTAAAATATTTAGAAAATAATGTAAATGATATTTTCCCCTTGTCTTTGGATCTTGGTAAAATTGTGGTGTATATACAACATCCCTGATCTGTGTTGCTGTCTTTATTATTTTTTTAACAATCTAAGAGGCGTCAGCTATTTTATACACTCCACTGTGATTTCAGAATGAGAAGAAAAGCTTAACTATATTGTTAGGAACACTATAATCCTCTTTCTGGATGTGAAATCATTTTCTACTATAAATTAGTTGCATGACCTTTAATAATTGACTTGAATTCTATCTATTTTTCTTATGTATAAAATGTGAATAGAAAAAATAATGACATACTTGTTAAAAGTGTCAAGCACAGAAAAATCTAATAATAATAATAATAATAATAATAATAATAATAATAGTAGTAGTAGTAATTATTAATAATAATAAGCATAACTAATAGTACTCCCAAGGTTGGTAAGTGGCAGATTCTATGTTAATGTTAAAGGTAATTAGTTCATGTGATTTAATGCATACTTTTCTCCAAGTTGTAAAGTTAAGGTTTTCATCATGACTTTTTCTAAATATAAAAATTTAGTTAACAAGTGACTAATGATTGTAATAAGGTCACCACTCTACACATTTCATAGAAGCTACTTAGTTGTAGACATACTTTTTCTTTATTTTTTTATTTTTTTTAATTTTATATATTTGAGTACACTGTACTCCTCACACACAACAGAAGAGAGCAACAGATCCCATTACAGATGATTGTGAACCACCACGTGGTTGCTAAAAATTGAACTCAGGACTGTAAGAAGTCAAGGCTCATAACTACTGAGCTACCTCTCCAGCCACATTGTTTTTCTTAATGTTAATATTAAATATCATAATTTTGTTTACTGTAAATAAACATATGCTTTTCTGTTATCAAAATATAAACCAAATTTTTAAAAATAATATGCATAAAACTCTTTAGGAGCCAACCAAAATTGCAGCTAGTCTAATGAATGTCATTTATCGAGAAATAGCAATTTAGCCGAGATTATTGTTTAAAATAGCAAAATTTCCTAGGCCATGTTTCAAGATAACAGGCAGTATTTAAAGATAATATGATATAGTACAAGAAACTTGTTTGAGATGAGTATATAAATAGGCTAAGTATTCTTAAATTTGGTACTCCACACCCTCGTATAAATGTCTAGGAATCTTGATCCTCAAATGATTTAGATAGGAATATACACATAAACGCACAAAACAAATGTTTATAAAAGATATGGCTGATCTAATTCAATTCAACATAAATAGCTGAAATTTAAAGATCATGGAAAACTCAACGAAAGGCATCAAGGAACATACCAAAAGTATTTGGAACTCCCAAATGTATTTATATTAAATAAGGAATATACAAGTGTATGACAAGGCCATAAGAGGGGAGAATTCTTAATAAAGTCCTAAATTTAAAAGCTCAGTAACCTGAAGCATATTCTTCTAACATACTAATTATGGAAATCAATTGTTGCCATAATTTAATAGTTCACTGTTTCCTGTATAACTGGGCAATGTACCAAAATAAGTTTGAGAATTACCTCCCTAGATGATCATAAAAGTTATCTGGCTAACACTCCTTTGTAATTTCATAATGTGCCACATGACTCTAAACCAAGAAAGGGACAAAATGGCTGTGATTTATCTGTTCTGAAAAACTTTTAAACCTTGCTGGAGTGACCTATAGTTATTATCTGGGGCCTGGCTTAACGACATTGGGTTTCATTATATTTCTTCTGTTTCTGAGTTTAGAAAGGAAGTAATTTGTCTTTGATGCAAAACAGAAAGCAAAGAGCTCATTTGAGCACTGTGAAGAAAATAAAAAAGAAGAGGCTGACCTGGTGAAAATTACATATTCATGGAATATATTACACTAAATTGCTGTGTTTCTAAATGCAATCCTCTAATCTCTAAATGGAAAACCTCCTTTGGCTACAGTCAGCTTTCCCTGCATATGAACTATAACATTATATTTTTTCTTTGTTTTGATATATGTTGCTCGCTTTTAGGAAGCTAGCTACCTGGGAAAAAATTAATGAATGTGTAAATGAACATAGGCATCTATGAAGTATTTTCTTCAGATATTTATTTATTAAAATAAATTATTGAATTGTTACCTTTAAAATTGAAATGGTTAAAAACAGTTTTGCTTTTCTTATGAAATCACTAATAAAAAGAACAGGGTTTTACAATTAAGAATTTTTTACTCACTATAGAGAAACATTAATTTCTAGTTAGTAATGCACCATTTAAATGAAAAACAAGGTCATTTAAAATATATATTCAAGGAAATATGTACAACTGCATAATACTATTTCTAATTTCAATTAGGAAAGTTACATATTTTTTCCAGTGTCATTTAGAGTGCTTATGAAGGAACCAACTAATAAGCAATGGTCAGAAATGTATATTTGTTTACAGTATACTTAAACAGGACCACGGGTACAGATGTAAATAATGTAATAAAACTCAACACATTGAAATTATTTGTGATATCACTGATAATGTAGAATTTTAAATAATATTTTCTTTGGGTGTGGGAATTAATTCTAAAAATAACAAAGGAAAAACAGAATGTAATTTAGATATGTATATAGATATGTACAAAGGTGCCTTGCTGTTAAATAAAAATTCCCTGCTAAATAATATCCATGTTTTTATGCCCACACATCAAAATAAACTAATAATAATCTACACTATTAAGATTATAGCCATGCTAAATGTTATGACAACAGATGAGATTAGAGTGTATATGTACCACATACAATGTATCTTATCCTCAATTGCTCACTGTTTTTACAATTTAGAGTACCTATAAACCCAAATTTCTGGCACAGGAATATATATATAGGACAACATGTAATTAGAGTTTGCTAACACTTCAGAGGCTTAGTTGATTTCATCATTTGGGAAGCATGGCCGCTCAGATCAGGACATGGTGCTGGAGAAGGGTTGGAGATTTCCTTATCCAGAGAAACAGACAGCAGGAAGAAAGAGTAACACACAGTGTCTGCCTTGAACTTCTGAAACCTCAAAGCCATTTTCCAGGACTACTTCTTCCAACAAGGCCAAACCTCCCAATGGTGGACTCCTTACAGGCCTATGGATGCCATTTTTATTTAAACCACTGCATTATAAAGAAAAATCTTATGTCAGTGAAACTTCTTTCTTTTCTATTCACTTGTTGTGAAATCAATCATCTGTTTAGAGGAAGGATGAGAGGATAAATAGAATATATATGTCTTCCAGGGGGAGACACATCAAAAAATAAGCTGATACCACCTTTGAAACATAAACACATATATTTATACAAACATGCATGTATATTTAGACATTAGGGAGTATCATACTAATAATATATGCATGGAAAATTTAAACACAGATTGAAAATTAATACAATCATGTATTTCAGATTGTTATTAAAAAATATTTTAGCTGAAATATTCACTACAAAAGACTTTATGTTCAAAATAAAAAGTTGGAAAATTAATTGTATACCCTTTTTTTTGGGTCTTTTTCAGAATATACTAACAACATATATTTTCTAAGATCTAATTTTAGTTAAAATTATGTTCAAATATGTTTTATGTTTTTCAGATGGTACATATATTTGTTTCTAAATTTGTCTCATTTTCTAAGATAAATTGACTGAATTACAATGCATTTTTCCTCAGAAAACTGTATATTATTTCAAAAGGCTTAGTGTTAATTAAATCTATAAAGTGAAATTTAGCCACCAACTATTTGTACTAATGAAGGAAGCATCTATGAAGAGCCTGGAATCAATTTGTGTTCATGCGAAAGAACCTTTGAATTTTTATGAGAACATGGAAGTGTTGAAGATCTGGAATGTTATTTAATATCTGATAGCAACACAAACAAGAACATGACTAGAAGCTGCATGGAAATTCTGAAATAACCTGCTCTTCCCCCAGGAATAGCTAATCTTTAAAACAGTCTCATAGAAGGACAAGTTGCCTTTTGCATACTAAAGCAGGATTTGTTGATGTAAAAGAGTTCTTGTCTTACATGCATGCAAAGAAAATGTAACTCATATTTACAAATGGGAATTGGAGATGTCTATAAAAAGAAGTAAGGAGAAGATGGCTCTTGTTCCAGTGGTGAATTAAAACAATGAATTTCTCTAGGAATCATTTTTATAAAACCCAGGGTGATAACATCCAGAGTAAAAATATATATATATATAAAAAAAAGCGTTAAGATTGAGTATTTCATGGAAAAATTATACAGATAAAATGGTAGGCATAAAAATATTCCTATGATTTTTGAAAGTGGAATTATAAACACTTTCTGATAAAACTGAAGATCTACAAGGAAAATATTCCTGAAAAAAATTCAAGAAATATATAGAGAAACATGTTAAAGCTGACTATTATTTGGAAAATTATACAGATAAAATGGAAGGTATATAAATGTTCCTAAGTTGATTGAAAGTAAAATTATAGACATTGTCTGATAAAACTGAAGATCCACATGGAAAATACTTCTGACAAAATTGAAGAAAAATACAGAGAAATGATAAAATTGAATATTATCATGGACAATTATACTGACAAAATGGTAGGCACAAAAACATTCCTAAATTGATTGAAAGTGGAACTACAAACACCCTCCCGACGAAGCCAAAGAGCTACATGAAAAACACCTCCGACAAAATCGAAGAAATACACAGGAAAAATGTTAAAATTAAAGATTATCATGGAAAATAATACAGTCAAAACAGTAGACATAAAAAGCATTACTGAATTGAAAGAGGAGTCACAAACATTTTCTGATAAAATCGAAGATCCACATGAAAAACATCTCTGTTAGACTATGTTTTTTTGGGGGGAATTGAGTCTATTGACGTTATACGATATTAAGGAATAGTGATTGTTGCTTCCTGTTATTTTTGATGTTCTTTTTATGTTTGTGTGGTTACTTTCTTTTGGGTTTGTTGGAAAAAGATTACTTTCTTGCTTTTTCTAGTGTGGAGTTTCCCTCCTCATGTTGGCGTATTCCATCTATTATCCTTTGTAGGGCTGGATTTGTGGAGAGATATTGTGTTAATTTGGTTTTATCATGGAATATCTTTCTTCAATTTTATCAGAGATGTTTTCCAGGTAAATCTTCAACTTTATCAGAAAATGTTTATAATTTCACTTTGAATCAACTTAGAAATATTTTTATGCCTACCATTTTATTTGTATAATTTTCCATGATAATCTTCAATTGTAATGTCTTTCCATATATTTTTTCAATGTTATCAGAAATATTTTCCATGTAAATATTCAATTTTATCAGAAAATGTGTATATTCTACTTTCAATCAACTTAGGAATATTTTAATTCCTACCAATTTATCTGTATAAATTTCTTCAATTTTATCAGAGATATTTTCCATGTAAATCTTCAATTTTATCAGAAAATATTTTTACTTCTACTTTCAATCAATTTAGGAATACTTTTATGCCGAATATCTTATCTGTATAATTTTTCATGAAATAGTTTTAACGTATTTTTCTATATATTTCTTGAGTTTTATCAGAAATATTTTCCTTGTGGATTTTCAATTTTATCAGAAAAAGTTTATAATTCCACTTTCAATCTCCTTAGGAATATTTTTATGCCTACCATATTATCTGTATAATTTTTCCATGAAATAGTCCATCTTAATGTGTTTTTCTATATATTTCTTCAATTTTATCAGAGATAGTTTCCATGTATATTTACACAATGGACTACTACTCAGCAATTAAAAACAATGAATTCATGAAATTCTTGGGCAAATGGGGAAGAAGGGGGGGAGGGAAGAGGGCTTATGAAACTTTCGGGGAGTGGGGAACTGGGAAAGGGGAAATCATTTGGAATGTAAATAAATAATATAGAAAAAAAACAAAAAACATCCAGAGTAGAGTAGCATCGAGGGAGAAAGCTTACAGTTCTCACTGTGAAACAGTTTTTCCATTAATTTATCAACAAAGTTTCTTAGTAACTAAAATTGAGGATACATATACAAGGAAGACAAACTGAAGGTAAAAATTGAGGAAGGCAAACAAGTATTCATTTTTAAAATTAAATTACCTTGTAGTAATATCTCAAAATGCTTTTTAACTCCTTCCCAAATAACAAGTTGAGTATGGAAAATAAATATAAAGCCAATTTTACCACAACAAGAACTAGAACCAGAGAACTACAAGCTTTTAATAAATGTACTTGGCAAATTAACCAAGTGGCTAGTTGTCCAAAAAGCTGAACAATATTTTTATTTATAAATATAATAAATTATTGGTTACAAATTTGTTAAGATTAAACCTGGTGTTTTAGAATTAATGTAAGATGCTTTAACTAAACACCAATCATAAGTATTTCAGTTTTAATTGTTCTCTTCTGGGTTTTTCAATTTTTCTACTCCATTAATCCCTATTCCACTTCTTATTTGGTTGTTGTCTATATTTTTTCTGTTAAGAGAGTGATCTGAACAAAAATAAACACATGGAAGTAACTTTAGTTAATTTAACATTTGCTGCTAAATCAGTGATTCGACACTTCCCACTGCTTGTTATCATCCTTGTAGTAATCCCTCCCAGGGTAAACATATTGTCATTTTCCAGGTGTTGAATTTGTTTAAATTGTCAAAGAACTTCGAACATTAATTAAATAATGTTAAAACATTACATTCACATATTCCAACAATTTAACTTTGATTGAGGAGATTTTCTCCCGGTTGGTGATTCAAAGATAATCTGTAAAACAGCAGGAGCTTCATTTTAAAGAACTATATTGTACTCATAAAACATGCTACTAATGGGATAATAAATATTTTCAATATTATTAATTGTCCATGATCCATAATGATAATTCTTATACATAAAATAATGTGCCATTCTTTTCTGTACACATTATCCTTTTACTGTTCATCGTATAAAATCTCATTATTTTTCATATCCAGCATGTATTCTTTCCTTTTGGTAACCTGCTATCATCCTTCAAATCATCTCTGTAATGTTTTAAAACCATATATCCTTGACACCCTCTCACGTTTACTTCCCCTCTCTTAACGCCTCTTCCTCCTTTTCCATAGTATACATTTTGCATGTATATCATATATGTACATATATATGTATATATATATGTATATATAAATATACATGTACATGTGTGTGTATTGTATTTATTTGTGAAAATAGGTGATAATGCCATTTTGAATGTGATGGCTAACATTGTCATCATGACAGTTTCTACAATCACATAGGAGGCAACAATCTGGATATATCTGTAAGAATACAGATTACTGGGTTAAACGAATGTGAGAGCACCTCTGTTCAGTGGACTGGGATCTTGCACTTCACTTAAAGCTCAAAGTATGCTAATCATCAGAATTCATCTCCCCCTGTTTCCTGATAGCAAACACAATTTGACAAGCTTGTTCCTCATCTGTTTACTTGATGACCTTAAATCCCAAATTCAGAGACAAAACAGACTCCTCCTTTCCTAACTTGCTCTTGTTGGGTGTTTTGTCACAGCAATAAGAAATGTAATTAATGTATTGAATGTGTCTAAATTTGCCTGAACTTGTAGTCTTGTTAGCTTCTACTTCCCAGGAAATTTCAGAATTTCTTCCTTTTTAACAAACTAGTAAGGACAGATATGCAAACATTGCTACAGTATGCTTTCCTGAGCAAGAATTCTGGTACATTTTGAGTTTGCAATAAAACTTAAGAACTTAAGCGTTCTGACTGGGCTTCTTTAAAACCCTGTTATGTTGTTTAAAATACAAGTAATTTCTCCAGGTGTCTTTCACAGATGGAACAACACATACAATCACCATATTACCAGCCCTCAAAAGTACAATACTTAGAACTTATGATTATATCAAAGTTATATTTAAGCCCTTCATTTTGGAGCAAATACGTTTATAGAGTGATAAAAATAATACCCCAAAGTCAGCAATATGGTCATTAAAAAATGAAATCATTTCCCAGTTAGTTGGTTGCCTCTTTTTCCTTTTGAGAGTATCTTTTGCCTTACAGAAACTTTGTAATTTTATGAGGTCCCATTTGTCAATAGTTGATCTTAGAGCATAAGCTATTGGAGTTCTGTTCAGGAAATTCTCCCCTGTGCCCATATGTTCAAGGTTCTTCCCTAGTTTCCAACTAACTGGGAAATGATCTTTACCAACCCTACATCCGACAGAGGGCTAATATACAATATATACAAAGAACTCAAGAAGTTAATCTCCAGAGAGGCAAGTAACCCTATTAAAAATGGGGTACAGAGCTAAACAAAGAGTTCTCACCTGAAGAATATCTAATGGCTGAGAAGCACCTAAAGAGATGTTCATCATCCTTAGTCATTAGGGAAATGCAAATCAAAACAACCCTGAGATTCCATCTCACACCAGTCAGGATGGCTAAGATCAAAAACACAGGAGACAGCAGTTGTTGGCGAGGATGTGGAGAAAGTGGAACACTCCTCCACTGCTGGTGGGATTGCAAGCTGATACAACCACTCTGGAAAGCAGTCTGGTGGTTCCTCAGAAAACTGGGCATGACACTCCCGGAGGATCCGGCTATACCACTCCTGGGCATATACCCAGAGGCTTTACCTTCATGCAATAAGGACACATGCTCCACTATGTTCATAGCAGCCTTATTTATAATAGCCAGAAGCTGGAAAGAACCCAGATGTCCCTCAACGGAGGAATGGATTCAGAAGATGTGATACATTTACACAATGGAATACTACTCTGCAATTAAAAACAGTGAACTCACGAAATTCCTAGCCAATGGTCAGATCTTGAAAATATCATCCTTAGTGAGGTAACCCGATCACAAAAGAACACACATGGTATGCATTCACTGATAAGAGGATATTAACCCAGAATCTCGGAATACCCTAGACACAATCCGCATATCAATAGATTTCCAAGATGGAAGGAAAGACCCCTGGTCCTGGAAAGACTGGATGTAGGGGAACGCCAGGACAGAGAAGCAAGAGGGGGTTGAATGTGGAAAAGAGGGAGGGAAGGGGGCTTATGGGACTTTCGGGGAGGGAGGAAATGGGAAAGGGGAAATGATTTGGAATGTAAATAAAAAAACTTAGAAAAAAAAAGGCTGGAAAACTATTTTCCAAGCAAATGGTCCCAAGAAACAAGTTGGAGCAGCCATTCTAATATCAAATAAAATCAACTTCTAACCTAAAGTTATCAAAAAAGATAAGGAAGGACATTTCATACTCATCAAAGGAAAAAATATACCAAGAAGAATTCTCAGTCCTGAACATCTATGATCCAAATGCAAGGACCACCCACATTCATAAAAGAAACTTTACTAAAGCTCAAAGGGCACATTGCACCTCACACAATAATACACTTCAACCCCTCACTCTCATCAATGGACAGATCATGGAAACAGAAACTAAACAGAGAAAAAGTGAAACTAACAGAAGCTATGAACCAAATGGATTTAACTGATGCTCAGTAGAAAAGATCTGCTGCAGACATGAACAAGACATTCACAGAGGGAATGACAGCCTGGTCTTGGTCAATATCCCTGTGACTTATCCTCAGTCACCTTCCTCAGTCTTCACAGTGATGTACATGGCTAAATTTCGACTTCAAAACTAGAGGGGATTAAAAACAAGCCTATCAGTTCGTAATGGAACATACAAAGGGCGCAATCCATCCCCACTCCCCAGATCCCTTTTCAGAAAGGAGCAGGGAGAAGATGGAGATCTCAGTATCATTGTACCTGGTCACTACAGCTGCGTTTACACTGAGAGGCTCCTGAAAGCTGACTGTGAGGGACGTGCTGCTGCTTACCATGAGACAGGCGTTGGCTGGCACCTCTGGGGCTCCTGGCACAGAGGGGGAAAATCATCAATGTGTTAGCTTCTCGAACTCTTTCCAAACGTATCTCTGCCTCCTTAAAGGATAGTGGGAGCTCAGCCACTCTCCACTTTATTCCCTTGAGACAGGGTCTATCATTGAACCTGGAACTGGACTGGCAGGCCAAAAGCCAAGCAATCCTCCTGTCTCTACTCTGCCACAGTGCTGGAGCTACAGGTGGTGAGACTATGCCTGGATTTTCACCCGAGTGCTTGAGATCCAAATCTGGGTCCTTATGGAGTCGTCTCTACAGTTCCTGCACTTGGCACTTTAACTCTGTCCTAGAGTCATCTAATTTGCTTAAACATTTTTTGGGGGCAGAGGTTTGTAAAGGACGGACTGACTTTTCTCTTTCTATTTGGAAGTTAAACTACAATTCTTGGAGTTGCTTAAATAAAATCTTTTAGAATGAAAAAAAAGTGAGATCATGTTCTTGGAGGTCATGAAACATCAGTTTTCAAGAGTAATGAGAGAAGATCCATCCCATTCTTGGGTATTTCACTAGATTATCTGATCACAGGGAATATTTCCTACACTCCAATAAGGCAATAAACATAAAATTCTGTTTACTGAAGTAAATGTGTCTCTAGCTTCAGGTGATTGCTAATTACAGTAACTTTTAAAATAATATGGCCTACATTCTTTCTATGAGTTTTATGGACAAATTGTTCTTTTCAACCAATGTCAAACTACAGGACCAAAGTGTATATCCTGATTATGTAGTTTTGAATAAATTGTGTGCTTTTTCTTACACAGGCATTTGCCTGTGAGAAACATATACCAAAGTCACATTTATACCATCCACTCTAATACTCCATCATTTTACCATCACTGAAATGAGATTTTTTTTCTGATGTATTGACACTACTAGTAACATGCACTTGCTTGGAGAGATAAACGTGTTCCATGGGACCATAAAAATTAGCAAAAGTTTTAGCAAATGGTCTGTTAGAAATGAACACCTGGAAGCCAAACTTCCAAATCACAAATTGTACCAGTGCAGTGTCAGGAAGAACAAAGCAAACCATCTCTTTGAGTTCTGAATATCTCTTGTTCTACACTTGTATACCAATTTACTGATGAGGAGAAACATCTGGCAGGGTTCATTTGCATCTAGAATATGAGGTGTTGCTAAGCATGCATCAGCAGCAGGGCTGAACATATTGCAGAAACCATATGGATTTAGTCTCTCTTGGTCTTCAATAATAGAAAGTTAACAGTGTTTTAAGAAATGTCCTTTTTACCTGTAACAGCTAATCAAGCAACATTGGAACAATTCCCCCTGGACCTTTGAGCAGCAGTAGTAGAGATGGACATCTACCCCCCACCCCAAAATATGTTTAACTATAAATTGAGAGTTTCTCAAGAGCAACTTAAATCCAAATGCTTTGAACCTATTGGCATTGTTGACTATTATTCCAGATGATAGAGTGCAGTGGACTTGTCTTTCTCACTCTCTAAAACTCTGGCATCTGGTATAGTTTCAGAAAATATAATGGGTATCTAATGAATTGTTTTGAATGGTGCTCATAAAATTCTTCAGAGAAAATAATGATCACAGAATGTAAGTGAAAGATTTAGTCCATTCATTTTATGCGTCTATAATGTATTCCATCTTAGGGAAATCCCTCCACATGTTCACACTCAGAATTGCACTATGATTTTCAGAGATCATAGAATTTATCTCTAAAGATGGTATTTAATATATTAGGTATAAAACTTTCACTTTTTTAACTAAGCTCATTATTTGTGAACTATTTTCCCTTTCCTAACTAGTTCTAAATATTGTTCACTTGATGTTTTGATGACATCTTGCATTAGTTTTTTTCCTAAGGTGAACTATTGTTTATGTTTTAAGAACATTTAACAAATAATTAGCTCATATTCATTATATACCATGGCTATATGCCAATTTGAAAAAGTAGATGTAGCTTTGAAATGGAAAACAGATTATCAGTGTAAACAAATTTTTTAATTTTAGAGATATTTCTATATACCTCCAGCTCTTCCAATTCCTTCCATGACTCCTTCTCAAGTTCATAACATCTACTCTAATTATTGTATCAGAGAGTAATTTTTCAAACAAACCCACATGTACAATTTTATACGTTTAATTTAAAATCAAGTGAATGGTCTTATAATTTTTACATAATTACCATATTAACTACTTTGTATAAAAATAATATGCGTATATTACTTATAATATTCAAGTTGTAAAGTTGACAATTTCAGAAGATAGTACATAAGGGTACATATACAAATCTACTGTTTTGTTTATTTACCGTTTTAATCGTTTCTTTTTTTAAATAAATTTTTTTATTGAACATAAACTTCATTTACATTTCAAATGTAAAAACCTTTCCCGTTTTCCCCCCCTCCCAGACAATCCCTCCTCCCACCCCTTTCCTCCAAGTATATGCCCCTCCACCCGACCCTCTCCTACCTACTCCCCATGGATTTCCCTATGTTGAATAATCTATTGAGCCTTTACAGGACCAAGGACCTCTCCTCCCACTAATGCCCGACAAGGCATTCATCTGCCACACTTTTTGCTGGAACCATGTGTACCCCATGGTTGATGGCTTAGTCCCTGGGAGTCCTGGGGCATCTGGGTGGCCAACATCATTGTTCTTCCCATGGGGCTAGAAACCCCTTCAGCTCCTCCAGTCCACCCTCCAACTTCTGCATTGGGGACCCCACACTCAGTCCAACTCTTAACTGCTAGCATCTGCCCCTCTATCTGTAAGGCTCTGGCAGGGCCCTATGGAAACAACCATAACAGGCTCCTATCTATATGCACTTCTTGTCTTCCATAATACTGTCAGTGTTTGGGGGATGTTTATAGGATGAATCTCCAGGTAGGGCAGTCTCTGGGTGGCCTTTCCTTCAGTCTCTGCTCCACACTTTAACTCCATAATTGTGCCTGTACTTTGTTCCTTTCTCAGAGGAACCAAGGCAACTCCACTTCAGTCCTCCTTCTTTTTGAGCTTCCTGTGGTCTGTGAATCGAAACTTGTTTATTTTGAGCTTTTGGGCTAATAGCCACTTATCAGTGAGTGCATACCATGTGAGTTCTTTTGTGATTGGGTTACCTCACTCAGGATAACACTTTCTAGTTCCACCCATTTGCCTAAGAATTTCATGAATTCATTGTTTTGACAGCTGAATAGTACTCCACTGTGTATATACACTACAATCTCTATATCCATTCTTCTGTAGAAGGACATCTGGGTTCTTTACAGCTTCTGGCTATTATAAATAAGGCTGCTATGAAGTCAGTGGAGCATGTATCCTTATTACCTGTTGGAGCATCTTCTGGGTATATGCCCAAGAGTGGTATAGCTGGATCCCCAGGTAGTACACTGTCTAATTTTCAGAGGAACTGCCAAACTGATTTCCAGAGTGGTTTTGCCAGCTTATAGTCTCACCAGCAATGAAGAAGTGATCCTCTCTCTCCACAACCTCTCCTGCATCTGTTATTCCCTGAGTTTTTGATCTTAGTCATTCTGACTGGTGTGAGGTAGAATCTCAGGGATGTTTTGATTTGCATTTCCCTGATAACTAAGGATAATAAACATTTCTTTAGGTGCGTCAGAGCAATTTCCTCATTTGAGAAATCCCTGTTTAGTTCTTTACCCCATTTTTATTATGTTATTTGACTCTCTGGAGTCTAATTTCTTGAGTTCTTTGTATACATTGAATATTAGCCCTTTATTGGATGTAAGACTGGTAAAGATCTTTTCCCAATCTTTTGGTTGCTGATTTGTTCTATTGACAGTGTCCTTTGCCTTAAAACTTTGCAGTTTTATGAGGTCCCATTTGTTCTTGTTCATGTTCCTAGAGCATAAGCCATTCATGTTCTATTCAGGAAATTTTCCCCTGTGCCAATGTGTTGGTATATTTACACAATGGAATACTACTCTGCAATTAAAAACAATGAATTCACGAAATTCCTAGGCAAATGGTCAGAAATTGAAAATATCATCCTTAGTGAGGTAACCCAATCACAAAAGAACACACGTGGTATGCAGTCACTGATAAGGGGATATTAACCCAGAATCTCGGAATACCCTAGACACAATTCGTATATCAATAGATTTCCAAGAAGATGGAAGGAGAGACCCCTGGTAGGGGAATGCCAGGACAGAGAAGTGAGAGGAGGTTGAATGGGGAAAAGAGGAGGGAAGGGGGCTTATGGGACTTTTGGGGAGTGAGGAAACAGGAAAGGGGAAATGATTTAGAATGTAAATAAAAAAAACTTAGAAAATAAAAAAATAAAAAAAAAAACAAGTGTTAATAAAAGTGTTGCAACTAAAAAAAAAAAAATAGTAGATTCTTCCCCACTTTCTCCTCTATAAGTTTCAGTGTATCTGATTTTATGTGTAGGTCCTTGATAAACTTGGACTTGAGCTTTTTAAAAGAAGATAAGAATGGGTCAATTTGCATTTTTCTGCATGCTGATCTCCAGTTGATCTAGCACTATTTGTTAAAAGTGTTGTGGTTTTTGCCACTGGATATTTTTTTTTATTTATTTTTTTTTTATTTTATGTTATTTTTTTAATTTACATTCCAAATCACTTCCCCTTTCCCGTTTCCTCCCTCCCCGAAAGTCCCATAAGCCTCCTTCCCTCCCTCTTTTCTCCATTCAACCCCCTCTCATTACTCTGTCCTGGCATTCCCCTACATCCAGTCTTTCCAGGACCAGGGGTCTCTCCTCCCATCTTTTTAGAAATCTATTGATATGCTGATTGTGTCTAGGGTATTCTGAGATTCTGGGTCAATATCCCCTTATCAGTGACTGCATACCATGTGTGATCTTTTGTGATTGGGTTACCTCACTAAGGATGATATTTTCAAGTTCTGACCATTTGCCTAGGAATTTCGTGAATTCATTGTTTTTAATTGCAGAGTAGTATTCCATTGTGTAAATATACCACATCTTCTGAATCCATTCCTCCGTTGAGGGACATCTGGGTTCTTTCCAGCTTCTGGCTATTATAAATAAGGCTGCTATGAATATAATGGAGCATGTGTCCTTATTGCATGCAGGTAAAGTCTCTGGGTATATGCCCAGGAGTGGTATAGCCGGATCCTCCGGAAGTGTCATGCCCAGTTTTCTGAGGAACCGCCAGACTGCTTTCCAGAGTGGTTGTACCAGCCTGCAATTCCACCAGCAGTGGAGGAGTGTTCCTCTTTCTCCACATCCTCGCCAACAACTGCTGTCTCCTGTGTTTTTGATCTTAGCCATCCTGACTGGTGTGAGATGGAATCTCAGGGTTGTTTTGATTTGCATTTCCCTAATGACTAAGGATGATGAACATCTTTTTAGGTGCTTCTCAGCCATTAGATATTCTTCAGGTGAGAACTCTTTGTGTAGCTCTGTACCCCATTTTTTAATAGGGTTACTTGCCTCTCTGGAGTTTAACTTCTTGAGTTCTTTGTATATCTTGGATATTAGCCCTCTGTCGGATGTAAGGTTGGTAAAGATCATTTCCCAGTTAGTTGGTTGCCGCTTTGTCTTTTTGACAGTGTCTTTTGCCTTGCAAAAACTTTGTAATTTAATGAGGTCCCATTTGTCTATTCTTGATCTTAGAGCATAAGCTATTGGAGTTCTGTTCAGGAAATTCTCCCCTGTGCCCATATGTTCAAGGTTCTTCCCTAGTTTCCCTTCTATTAGTTTCAGTGTGTCTGGTTTTATGTGGAGATCTTTGATCCACTTAGAATTGAGCTTAGTGCAAGGAGATAAGGATGGGTCAATTTGCATTCTTCTGCATGTTGACCTCCAGCTGAGCCAGCACCATTTGTTGAAAAGGCTATCTTTTTTCCACTGGATGGTTTTAGCTCCTTTGTCAAAGATCAAGTGACCATAGGAGTGTGGATTCATTTCTGGGTCTTCAATTCTGTTCCATTGATCTACATGTCTGTTACTGTACCAATACCATGCAGTTTTTAACACTATTGCTCTGTAGTACAGCTTGAGGTCCGGGATACTGATTCCCCCAGAAGTTCTTTTACTCTTGAGAATAGTTTTAGCTATTCTGGGTTTTCTGTTATTCCAGATGAATTTTTGAATTGCTCTTTCTAACTCTATGAAGAATTGAGTTGGGATTTTGATGGGGATTGCATTGAATCTGTGTATTACTTTTGGTAAGATGCTCATTTTTACTATATTAATCCTGCCAATCCATGAGCATGGCAGATTTTTCCATCTTCTGAGGTCTTCTTCAATTTCTTTCTTCAGAGACTTGAAGTTCTTGTCATACAGATCTTTCACTTGTTTGGTTAGCGTCACGCCAAGATACTTAATATGGTTTGTGGCTATCGTAAAGGGTATTATTTCTCTTACTTCTTTCTCAGCCTGCTTATCCTTTGAGTATAGGAAGGCTTCTGACTTGCTTGAGTTGATTTTATATCCGGCCACTTTGCTGAAGTCGTTTATCAGCTGTAGGAGTTCTCTGGTGGAGTTCTTTGGGTCGCTTATGTATACTATCATATCGTCTGCAAATAGTGATAGTTTGACTTCTTCCTTTCCAATTTGTATCCCTTTGATCTCTTTTTGTTGTCTAATTGCTCTAGCTAGAACTTCAAGTACTATATTGAAAAGATATGGAGAGAGAGGGCAGCCTTGTCTAGTCCCTGATTTTAGTGGGGTTGCTTCAAGTTTCTCTCCGTTTAGATTGATGCTGGCTACTGGTTTGCTGTAAATTGCTTTTACTATGTTTAGATATGGGCCTTGAATTCCTGATCTTTCCAAGACCTTTAGCATGAAAGGATGCTGAATTTTGTCAAATGCTTTCTCAGCATCTAATGAGATGACCATGTGGTTTTTTTCTTTGAGATTGTTTATGTAGTGGATTACATTGATGGATTTCCTTATATTGAACCATCCCTGCATCCCTGGGATGAAGCCTACTTGATCGTGGTGAATAATCGTTTTGATGTGTTCTTGGATTCGGTTGGCAAGAATTTTATTGAGTATTTTTGCATCGATATTCATAAGAGAGATTGGCCTGAGATTCTCTTTCTTTGTCGGATCTTTGTGTGCTTTTGGTATTAGTGTAATTGTGGCTTCATAGAACGAGTTGGGTAGTGTTCCTTCTGTTTCTATTTTGTGGAACAGTTTGAAGAGTATTGGTGTTAGGTTTTCTTTGAAGGTCTGATAGAATTCTGCACTAAAACCATCTGGACCTGTGCTTTTTTTTGGTTGGAAGACTTCCAATGACAACTTCTATTTCTTCAGGGGTTATAGGACGGTTTAGATGGTCTATTTGATCCTGATTTAATTTTGGTACTTGGTATCTGTCAAGGAAATTGTCCATTTCCTCAAGATTTTCTAGTTGTGTTGAATACAGGTTTTTGTAGTAGGATTAGAGATAGTATCCAAATTAATAAAATCAGAAATGAAAAGGGAGAGATAACAACAGAAACTGAGGAAATTCAAAGCCACTGGATATTTTTAGCTCCTTTGTCAAATATAAAGTGACCTTAGGTGTGTTTTTTCATTTTGTGGTCTTCAATGCTATTCCATTGATCATCCTGTCTGTCTCCTTATCCATACCAAAGAGTTTTTATCACTATTGTTCAGTTGTAGAGCTTGAGGTCAGGAATGGTGATTCCCCCAGGAGATCTTTTGTTGTGGAGAATAGTTTTTGTGATCCTGGGTTTTTTGTTATTCCAGATGAATTTGCAGATTGCTCTATCTCTGGTGGAAGTTTTGGGATCGCTTAAGTATATGATCATATCATCTGCAAATAGTGATAATTTGACTTCTTCCTTTCCAATTTGTGTACATTTGACCTCCTTTTGTTGTCCGATTGTTCTGGCTAGGACTTCAAGTACTACATTGAATAGATAGGGATAGCATGGGCAGCCTTGTCTGGTCCCTAATTTTAGTAGCATTGCTTCAAGTTTCTCTCCACTTATTTTGATATTGGCTACCAGTTTTCAGTATATTGCTTCCACTAAGTTTAGGTATGGACTTGAATTCCAGATCTCTCCAAGACTTTTATCATGAAGGGATGCTGCATTTTGTCAAAAGCATTTTCAGCATCTAATGAAATGACTATGTGGTTTTCTTCTTTGAGTTTGTTTGAGTAGTAGATTGCATTGATGAATTTCTGTATATTGAACCATCCCTGCATCCCGGGGATGAAGCCTACTTGATCATGGTGAATTATCATTTTGATGCATCCTTTGATTTAGTGGGCCAGAATTTTGTTGAGTATTTTTCCATCAATGTTCATAAGAGAAATTGGTCTGAAGTTCTCTGTCCTTGTTTGGTCTTTGTTTGGTTTTGGTATAAGCATTATTGTGGCTTCATAGGATGAGTTGGGTAGTGTTCCTTGAGTTTCTATTTCGTGGAATAGTTTGAATATTTTTATAGTTTCTAATGGCCTATTATACAATTGAATACAAAAATGACTTCTAATTATTCAGAGAAAAAATGATAGCTGTAGTCATGGATAGCTGCTGTCATAAATATGTCTAAAGAAAGAGATGCCCATGAACATGCAAGAAGCCTACAGAACAACAAATAGACTGGACCAAAACAGAAATACATCCTGTAACATAATAATCAAAGCCCCAAATGTACTAAACAAAGAAAGAATATCAAAAGCAGTAAGAGAAAAAGGCCAAGTAACCTATAAAGGAAGAACTATCAGAATTACACCAGACTTCTCACCAGAGACTATGAAAGCTAGAAGGTTCTGGGCAGATCTCACACATACTCTAAGAGAACACAAATGCCAGCCCAGACTATTATACCCAGCAAAACTCTCAATCACCACAGATGAAGAAACCAAGATATTCTATGAAAAAATCAAATTTACACACTATCTTTCCACAAACCCAGTCCTGCAAAGGATAATAGGTGGAAATTGCCAATACAAGGAGGGAAACTACACCATGGAAAAACCAAGATAGTAACCTTGTTTCATCAAACCCAAAAGAAGATAACCACTTAAATATAAAAATAACATCAAAAAATAACAGGAAACAATAATCACTATTCCTTAACATCTCTTAACCTCAATGGACTCAATTCACCAATAAAAAGAAATAGACTAACAGACTGGATATGTAAACAGGACCCACCATTTTGCTACATACAAAAAACAGACCTCAGTGTCAAAGACAAACACTACCTGAGAGCAAAAGACTGGAAAAATTTTTTTACAAGCAAATGGTCCTAGGAAACAAGCTAGAGTAGCCATTCTAATAACCAATAAAATTGACTTTCAACCTAAAGTCATCAAAAAAGACAAGGAAGGACACTTCATACTGGTCAAAAGTAAAATCCACCAAGACGAACTCTTGATTCTGAACATCTATGCTCCAAATGCAAGGGCACCCTCATTAATAAAAGAAATTTTATTAAAGCTCAAAGCACACATTGAACCTCACACAATAATTATGGGTGATTTCAACACTCCACTCTCCTCAATGGACTGATCAGGAAAACAAACTAAACAGGGACACAGTGAAACTATCTGAAGCTTTGGACCAAATGGACTTAACAGATATACATATAGAACATTTAATCCTAAAGCAAAAGAATATAGCTTCGTCTCAGCACCTCACGGTACCTTCTCCAAAATCGACCATATAATTGGTCACAAAACAGACCTAAACAGATATAAGAAGATCAAACTAATCTCATGCCCCCTATCAGATCACTGTGGAGTAAGGGTGGTCTTCAATAGCAAAAAAACAAAACAAAACAGAAATTCCAAATACACATGGAAGCAGAAAAACGCTCTACTCAATGATACCTTGGTCAAGGAAGAAATAAAGAAAGACATCAAAGACTTTTTAAAATTTAATGGAAATGAAGGCACAACATACCCTAACTTAAGGGACACAATGAAAGCAGGGCTAAGAGGAAAATTCATAACCCTGAGTGCCCCCATAAAGAAACGGGAGACAGCATACACTAGCAGCTTAATGGCACACCTGAACGCCCAGGAACAAAAAGAAGCTAATACACCCAAGAAGAGTAGAAGGCAGGAAATCATCAAACTCAAGGCTGAAAACAATCAAGTAGAAACAAATAGAACCATAAAGAGAATAAACAAAACCAGGAGCTGGTTCTTTGAGAAAATCAAGAAGAAAGATAAACCCTTAGCCAGACTAACCAGAAGGCACAGAGACAGTATCCAAATTAACAAAATCATAAATGAAAAGAGAGACATAACAAGAGAAACCAAGGAATTTAAAAAAAAAAAAACATCAGTTCCTACTACAAAATCTGATATTGAACACAATTGGAAAATCTGGAAAAAATGGACAATTTCCTAGACAGATACCAAGTACCAAAATTAAGGATCAAATAGACCATCTAAACAGTTCCATAACCCCTAAAGATATAGAAGTGGTCATTGAAAGTCTTCCAACCAAAAAAAAAACACAGGACAAGCTGGTTTTAGTGCAGAATTCTATCAGACCTTCAAGGAAGACCTAACACTAGTACTCTTCAAACTATTCCACAAAATAGGAACAAAAGGAACACTACCCAACTCATTCTATGAAGCGACAATTATACTGATACCAAAACCACAAAAAGATCCAACAAAGAAAGAGAAATTGAGAACAATTTCCCTTATGAATATCGATACAAAAATACTCAATAAAATTCTTGCGAACACGAATCCAAGAACACATCAAAATGATCATTCACAATGATCAAATAGGCTTCATCCCAGGGATGCAGGGATGGTTCAATATATGGATATCCAACAATGTAATCCACTAAATAAACAATCTCAAAGGAAAAAAAAAAACACATGGTCATTTCATTAGATGCTGAGAAAGCATTTGACAAAATTCAGCATCCTTTCATGCTAAAAGTCTTGGGAAGATCAGGAATTCGAGGCCCATATGTAAACATAGTAAAAGCAATTTACATCAAACCAGTAACTAACATCAATATAAATGGAGAGAAACTTGAAGCAATCCCACTAAAATCAGGGACTAGACAAGGCTGTCCTCTCTCTCCATATCTTTGCAATATAGTACTTGAAGTTCTAGCTAGAGCAACATAAGGAGGTCAAAGGGATACAAATTGGGAAGGAAGAAGTCAAACTATCACTATTTGTAGATGATATGATAGTATTCTTAAGTGACCCAAAAATCTCCACCAGAGAACTCCTACAGCTAATAAACAACTTCAGCAATGTGGCTGGATATAAAATTAACTCAAGCAAATCAGTATCCTTCCTATACTCAAAGGATAAACAGGCTGAGAAAGAAATTAGGGAAATGACACCCTTCACAATATAAAGCCAAAAACAATATAAAGTATCTTGGTGTGACTCTAACCAAACAAGTGAAAGATCTGTATGACAAGAACTTCAAGTCTCTGCAGAAGGAAATCGACGAAGATCTCAGAAGATGGAAAAATCTTCCATGCTCTTGGATTGTCAGGATTAATACAGTAAAAATGGCCATCTTGCCAAAAGCAATATACAGATTCAATGCAATCTCCATCAAAATCCCAACTCAGTTCTTCATAGAGTTAGAAAGAGCAATTTTCATATTCATCTGAAATAACAATAAAACCCAGGAGAGCTAACATTATTCTCAACAGTAAAAGAACTTCTGGGGGAATCAGTATCCCCGACCTCAAGCAGTACTACAGAGCAATAGTGTTAAAAACTGTGTGGTATTGATACAGTGACAGGTATGTAGATCAATGGAATAGAATTGAAGACCCAGAAATGAACCCATACACCTATGGTCACTCGATTTTTTTAAAAGGAGGTAAATCCATCCAGTGGTAAAAAGATAGCCTTTTCAACAAATGGTGTTGGTTCAACTGGAGGGCAACGTGCAGAAGAATGCAAATTGATCCATTCTTATATCCCTGTACTAAACTCAAATCCAAGTAGATCAAGGATCTCCACGTAAAACAAGACACTCTAAAACTAATAGAAAACAAACTGGGTAAGAATTTTGAGCACATGGGCACAGAGGAAAATTTCCTGAACAGAACACCAATAACCTATGCCATAAGATCAAGAATTGATAAATCGGACCTCATTACCATGTTTCTGTAAGTCAAAAGACACTGTCAAATAGGACAAAACAGCAACCAACAAATTGGGAAAAGATCTTTAACAACCCTACAGCTAACAGAGGGCTAATATCCAATATATACAAAGAACTCAAACAGTTAGACTCCAGAGAGCCAAATAACCCTATGAAAAAATGGGGTACAGAGCTAAACAAAGAATTTTCACCAGAAGAATATTTAATGGCTGAGAAGCACCTAAAGAAATGTTCAGCATCCTTAGTCATTAGGGAAATGCAAATCAAAACAACCCTGAGATTTCACCTTACATCAGACATAATGGTTAAGTTCAAAAACTAAGATGTGGAGAAAGAGGAACAGTCCTCCACTGCTGGTGGGATTGCAAGCTGCTACAACCACTCTGGAAATCAGTGTGGTGGTTCTTCAGAAAACTGGGCATGACACTTCCGGAGGTCCCTGTTATACCACTCCTGGGCATATATCCAGAGGACTCCCCTGCATGCAGTAAGGACACATGCTCCTTTATGTTCATAGCAGTCTTATTTATAATTGCCAGAAGCTGGAAAGAACCCAGATGTCCTCAATGGAGGAGTGGATATAGAAAATGTGGTATATTTACACAATGGAATATTGCTCAGCAATTACAAACAATGAATTCATGAAATTCTTAGGCAAATAGTTGGAACTGGAAAATATCCTTCTAGGTGAGGTAACCCAATCACAAAAGAATACACATGATATGCAGTCACTGATAAGTGAATATTAGCCCAGAAGCTTGGAATACCCAATTTATTCCCAAGATGGAAGGAGAAGTCCCTGGTCCTGGAAAGACTTGATGCAATAGTGTAGGGGAATACCAGGATAGAGAAGCAGGAGTGGGTTGACTTGGGAACAGGGGGAAGGGACAAGACTTATGGGACTTTTGGGGAGGGGTAACCAGGAAAGGGGAAATCATTTGGAATGTAAATAAAGAATATAGAAAATAAAAAAAAACCCAAAATAATAAAATAAAATAATGTAAAATTTAAATATATAATGAGATAATTAACATATATTATTTATATTCTCATTTCAAGGAAATAGAAAATATTTTAAAAATATACTCTCTATTTACCTTGGTTTCATCCTTTATAAACTATTTTGAAATATACAAGGAACTCATGAGCAATTATCAGAAGAGTTAAGATAACTTTTATTCACTTGAAGAATATCTAATGGCTGAGAAGCACCTAAAGAGATGCGCATCATCATTAGTCATTAGGGAAATGCAAATCAAAACAACCCTGAGATTCCATCTCACACCAGTCAGAATGGCTAAGATCAAAAACACAGGAGACAGCAGTTGTTGGCCAGGATGTGGAGAAAGAGGAACACTCCTCCTCTGCTGGTGGAATTGCAAGCTGGTACAACCACTCTGGAAAGTAGTCTGGTGGTTCCTCAGAAAACTGGGCATGACACTCCCGGAGGATCCGGCTCTACCACTCCTGGGCATATACCCAGAGGCTTTACCTGCATGCAATAAGGACACATGCTCCACTATGTTCATAGCAGCCTTATTTATAATATCCAGAAGCTGGAAAGAACCTTCAACGGAGGAATGGATTCAGAAGATGTGGTATATTTACACAATGGAATACTACTCTGCAATTAAAAACAATGAATTCACGAAATTCCTAGGCAAATGGTCAGAACTGGAAAATATCATCCTTAGTGAGGTAACCCAATCACAAAAGAACACACATGGTATGCAGTCACTGATAAGGGTATATTAACCCAGAATCTTGGAATACTCTAGACATAATTCGCATATCAATAGATTTCTAAGGAGATGGAAGGAGAGACCCCTGGTCCTGGAAAGACTGGATGTAGGGGAACGCCAGGACAGAGTAATGAGAGGGGGTTGAATGGGGAAAAGAGGGAGGGAAGGGGACTTATGGGACTTTCGGGGAGGGAAGAAACGGGAAAGGGGAAATGATTTTGAATGTAAATAAAAAGAAACTTAGAAAATAAAATTTAAATACAAAAAGCAAAAAAAGACAACTCAATCTATAAAGTTTGACTCAACAGTAGCTGTGTACAACCTCTTAATTTTTCATAAATCTACAACATCAATTCAAGTAGTTCCTCTTGTTCTTTCAGCTCCCAGCTGTCATAATTCATCTGTTTTCTGGAATAAATTATACCTGTATCCATTCAGTAAATATGTTCCTCTCAGTGCAGTCAGATTGTGTTTATCTGATGAAGGAAATTTGAAGTCATCTCTGCTCTTGTGTATCATTATACAGTTTCTTTCTTTTCCTCCTTTCTTTTTATTTTTGCATCTTTTTTTTAATCTTTTTTTCACAGGCCAGACTTTATATCTCTCCTGGTCTACCCTCTGACTATTCCACATCCCATACCTCCTCTGCCAACCACACTCTGACAGTCCTCTCCACTCCCTGTGACCTCAAGTCTGTTGAGGATTTGGTACATATTCTTTGTATTCCACACCCAGAAGTCCTCTGCTGTATATGTGTTGGGTGCCTCATCTCAGCTGGTAAATGTTGCCTGGTTGGTGACTCAGTGTCTGAGAGATCTCAGGAGTCTAGGTTAGTTGAGACTACTGGTCTTCCTATAGGGTTACCCTCCTCCTTAGCTTATTCCAGCTTTTTGCTAATTCAACCACAGGACTCAGCAGCTACTGTCCACTGGTTTGGTGTAAATATCTGACTCTTTCAACTGCTTGTTGAGTCTTTCAGAGGGCAGGCATGATAAGCCCCTTTTGGTGAGTATTCCATAGCATCAATAATAGTTTCAGGCCTTAGGGCCTCCTCTTAAGCCATTTGGGCCTGTCCCTGGACCTCCTTTTCCTCCAGCTCTTCTCCATTTTTGTTCCGGAAGTTCTTTCAGATAGGAACAATTTTGGATCAGAGTTTTTGACTGTGGGATGGCAACCCCATCCTCATAATCCATTATGTACAAATGTGCAAGTTGTTCAGTCTTTCTTTCTTTCTTTCTTTCTTTCTTTCTTTCTTTCTTTCTTTCTTTCTTTCTTTCTTTCTTTTTCTTCCTTTCTTTTCCATTTTTTGAATTGGTCCTTAAAGTTTTCTCTGTTTTCCTTTTTTGTAATCAAATTAATACACTGCAGTCTGATCATGGTTTCTTCTTAATCTTCTCCAATCCCCTCATATCTTAGGGTTTTACTGCTGTAAACAGACACTATGACCAAGGCAATTCTTTTTTTTTTCTTTATTAGATATTTTATTTATTTACGTTTCAAATATTATCCCCCTTCCTGGTTTCCCCTCTGAAAGCCCCCTACCCCATCCCCCTTCCCCCTACTCACCAACCTACTCACTCTTGCTTCCCTGTACTAGCATTCTCCTATACTGGGGCATTTAGCCTTTTCAGGACCAAGGGCCTCTCCTCCCTTTGATATCCAACAAGGCCATTCTAAGGACAACATTTAATTGAGGCTGGCTTACAGGTTCAGAGGTTCAGTCCCAAATTATCAATGAAGGAGCATGGCAGCATCCATCAAGGCGGGGTGCAAGTTGAGCTGAGTTCTACTTCTTCATCTGAAGGCTGATATGAGGGAACTCACTTCCAGGCAGCTACGACTAGGGTATTAAATCCCATACCCACAATGAGATACCTACTCCAACAAGGCTTTACCTCCTAATAGTGTCACTCCCTGGGCCAAGTTTATATAAACAATCACACCTGCTCTCTTTTCTACCCATCAATTTCCATGCATTCTTTCTCTGTCCCTTTAAAAACAAACTAGTAAATAAAACCAAAGCAAAGCAAACTCAAAATTAAAGGAACCCCAGATGTTCAGTAAGACAAAAAGTGCCCATTCAAAGCATTATGAGGTGAAAAAAAAAGGAGAAAAAAAAAACCCAAAATGTAGTTGAGGTAGTTTGATTATTTATTTATTTATCTATTTATTGCCAATTTTGAATAAAGACAGTATAAATATTTGTACAAAAAAATCCCTTATAGCGGTAAGTTTCCCTTTTCTAATCAATCTTCCTTGCTTACTGAATCCTGAGCAATCAGAGCTGCCCTAAGAAGCCTGCTTTCCCAGGGGGACCTCCATTTTCCTGCCATCTCCCATCTCACCTTCATCTTACCAGCAAATCTGAATATACAGGTAAGTTTCCCTTCCCCCACCCCTGATTGATGAATCCCTGGGAATAACAACCTGTCCCAATAAGCCTGTTGGCCTAGCCAGATATCCATTGTCCAGCCACCTCTCTGCCCACCTTCTTTGGATCTGTAGATCTGGAACTATATAACCCAAGGATACCCAAAGAGACCTGCCAGACCAGGACCATGGAGGAAAACTGCCCTTCCAAATATATACTAAAACAAGAACACCTGGGGCCCAAAGGCATCTAGATGGATAAAGGTACTTGAAAAACACAATTAAATCCAAGGAAATATGAAACCTTCAGAGCACATCTAACCTTGTACAGTAAGCTCTGGATATCCTAACATATCTGAAGCACAAGAAAATTACCCCAAAGCTCCCAGGGACTAAACCACCAACAAAAGAGTACACATGAAAGGACCCATGGTTCCAGCCACATATGTAGCAGAGGACGGCCTTGTTGGACATCAATGAGATAAGAGGCCCTTGATCCTGTGAAGGCTTGATGCCCCAGTGTAGGGGAATACCAGGACAGGGAAGCAGGAGTAGGTAAGTTGGTGAACAGGGGGAGAGAGCATGGGATAGGGGGTTTTCAGAGGTGAAATAAGGAAAGGGGATAACATTTGAAATGTAAATAAAGAAAATATATAATAAAAAAAAGAAAATTATCTTAAACCCAAACTTATAAAACAATAGAGGCCTTTAAAGACAATATGAATAAATCCCTTAAAGAAATGCAGGGAACTACAATCAAATAGGTAGAGGTCTTTAAAAAGGAAACACATAAATCCCTTAAATATATATAGAAAATAAAATTAAACAGGTGATGGAAATAAATAAAACTGTGCAAGTGGGAATAGAAGCAAAAAACGAAAGCACAAATTGGGGGAATCCTAGAGCTGGAAAAGAACAGGAACAACAGATTCAAGCATCACCAACAGAATATAAGAGATGGAAAACAGAATTTCAGGTGTTGAAGATACAATAGAAGACATTGATACATCACTCAATGAAAATGTTCAATCTAAATATTCCTGACATAAGACATCCCAGAAATTTGGAATACCATGAAAAGACCTAAACTACAAATAATAGGAATAGAAGAAGGTGAAGAATTCAAATTCCCCAGATGTCCCTCAACAGAGGAATGGATTCGTTTGAGCTAAATGATACAGCATCAGGGTCTGTTCCGGATTGCTTTGATAGCTTCTCATCTTGCATTCTCTGCAGGTTGTGAGCTCAGTTGTCATGTTAGTCGAAGATGCCCCTCTTTTCACACATTGATGGGATCTGCAGCTGTTAATTCAGGTGTACACTCTTTCCTCAAACATTTGAGTGACCAGCTTATAGTCTTACTGTGGTGTGTCCTAGGCAAATAGTCAGAACTGGAAAATATCATCCTTAGTGAGGTAACCCAATCACAAAAGAACACATATGGTATGCAGTCATTTATAAGGGGATATTAACCCAGAATCTCGGAATACCCTAGATACAATTCGCATATCAATAGATTTCCAAGAAGATGGAAGGAGAGACTCCTGGTCCTGGAAAGACTGGATGTAGGGGAATGCCAGGACAGAGAAGCGAGAGGGGGTTGAATGGGGAAAAGAGGGAGGGAAGGGGGTTGATGGGACTTTCGGGGAGGGAGGAAACGGGAAAGAGGAAATGATTTTGTAATAGTCAGAAACTGAAAACAACCTAGATGTCCCTTTACTAATAAAGAAAACATGGTACATCTACACATTGAAATTCTTTCAGCGATTAAGAACAAAGCCATCATGAATTTTGCAGGCAAATGGATCAAACTTAAGAATATCATCCTGAGTGCAGTAACTCAGTCCCAAAAGTACATGGATGGTATGTATTGGCTTATAAGTGGATGGTAGCCATAAAATAGAGGATGCCCATATCACATTCCACAGACCTAAGCAGTTTGGACAGGAAAGAGGGTCCAAGCAAATATGCTTGAGTCCCACTTGGAAGGAAAAATAGAATGGTTGTAGAATGCAGATGGAAGGAGTCAACTGGATGGGAGAGGGAATCAGGAGAGGAGTGGGTGTTCTGAATCAGGTGTGGCATGGAGCAGTATAGATGGCTAGATGGCAATGAAAATGAATGTAAGTCTGCAATAGACTAATGGAGGGTGGGGCATCTCCAGGAAAAGATAGTGCAGGTGCCCAAGAAACAACAAGAAAGGGTTTTTTTTTGTTGTTGTTTTAATTTTTGTTTTTGTTTTTTGTTTTGTTGTTCCTTGTTTGTTTTGTTTTAGAAGAGTTTCTTTGTCTCATCCTTTCAATTATAATATTTTAGGTCTATGTTGAATGATTTGTAAACTGTTCACAATGCATAAAGATCTGATGATAGTTTGTTAACCCCCAGGTTTACCACTGAATTGCCTGCTCTCCCTGCTTTAATCGTACAATATCAACAGAGTCTCTTACATATTTTAACTTTTGTTGCTAGCAAATTTTTGTGGTTAATCTTAGAATATTATTTCCAGAAATGATGAGATAGATAAAATGAATTTTGTTTAAAGATGATATTCTATAGTGTGTTTTAACAGAAGAGTAAAATACATTCAGAACTTCCTTTTTCTAATCTTGAGGTTATCCAACAACATCTAATATTGAAAATGTCTCTCTCGATTCTTTGCACAGATCGGTTTTATCACAGTTCCTGAAACTTTTGTAAAATAGCCCAAATTTTGTTAAATGGAACCCATTAGAAAAAATAAAAAAGGAAGACATTTTTAATGAAAGTTTTGTTTCATGTAATTCTAGGAGTCTATGGTCACATAGGTAATGTTACATTTGTAAATTTGTTATAATTCCTATTGTGTTTGGCATATATACTTAGCACATATGCAAAGAGATTTGAAGTTAATATTAGCATGCTTATTTGTGTAAAGTATGTGACATTGTCATGCTTTTGATTTCAATGTTAATTAGTCCTCCAAAATAGAGAATGGAGTCAATTGATATGTGGTCACTGATTTGATTTTTAGTTAATTCAAATTTTATATTTAGTTATCTCTAAAAAATCCTTAGGGAAATGCAAATCAAAACAACCCTGAGATTCCACCTCACCAGTCAGAATGGTTAAGATCAAAAACACAGGAGACAGCAGGTGTTGACAAGTATGTGGAGAAAGAGGAACACTCCTCCACTGCTGGTGGGATTGCAAGCTGATACAACCACTCTGGAAAGCAGTCTGGTGGTTCCTCAGAAAACTGGGCGTGACACTCCCAAAGGATTCTGTTATACCACTCCTGGGCATATATCCAGAGGCTTCCCCTGCATGCAATAAGGACACATGCTCCACTATGTTCATAGCAGTCTTATTTATAATAGCCAGAAGCTGGAAAAAACCCAGGTGTCCCTCAACGGAGGAATGGATACAGAAGATGTGGTATATTTACACAATGGAATAATACTCTGCAATTAAAAACAATGAAATCACGAAATTCCTAGGCAAATGGTCAGAACTGGAAAATATCATCCTTAGTGAGGTTACCCAATCACGAAAGAACACACATGGTATGCAGTCACTGATAAGGAAATATTAACCCAGAAACTCGGAATACCCAAGACGCAATTCACATATCAGTAGATTTCTAAGAAGATGGAAGGAGAGATCCCTGGTCCTGGAAAGAATGGATGTAGGGGAATATGAGGATAGAGAAGCAAGAGGGGGTTGAATGTGGAACAGGGGGAGGGAAGAGGGCTTATGGGACTTTCAGGGAGGGAGGAACTGGGAAAGGGGAAATCATTGGGAATGTAAATAAAAAATATAGAAAAAAATAAAATAAAATATCCTAATAACAACTTCTTTACCAATATCTGTATTTTAATTTCCCTCATTATTTCATTTGTTTGACATTTTCAATGTCGCTTAACTTCTATCAAATGTCATGTGTTTTGGTTTGTTTGTTTTAATGATTAGCTTGAGATAAATAAATAGATAAATAATAGTATAAGGTCAACTGTAATGTTTATCTAGTTTTTTTTTTTTTGTCTTTTAAGCTTTAGCTACTCGGATAAATTAAGCCATTCAGAATTCTGCAATATTCATTGTGAAAATCAGGTACATCTTAATACTCTTTAGCATTTTTTAGATATTTTTTAAAATTTTAATTAAAACATTTCTCCATTTCCATTTCCTCCCTCCAATCCATATATATAGACACTCTCCATCAAATTTATTGCTGCTTGTTTTTATTAATGGTTATTACATGTATGTGTATATTTCAATATACATGTATATATCTAACTATAAGCTTTTGAGTCCATATTTTATTACTTGTACGTATAATTTCAGGACTGATCATTTGCCATTTAACAGCCAATTGGTATGCTCCTTCCTGTGAAAGACTTCATTTTCCTCTTTCAAATTATCAGTTGCTTATAGCTCTTTTTTTGTGGCTTTAGTCCCCATGAGATTATTGTTTCCTAAATTGCCCACAAGCTTACAATCCTCCTGCCATAACCAATCAAATACCTGGATCTACAGGTTTGCACTGCAGTGCTTGACTCAGTCTTCTTACTTTTTATTTCTTTTTTCTACTGTATTTATTATTTTTCTCATCACATTAGTTCTTTGATCATTTTGTACAATGTAATTTTATTAAATAAATTACCCTGACTCCTGCTAGATTTTTCCCACATTCCCAACCATCCCAACTATATCATGTTACTTTTCCTGTACCTGCTTCCTAATCCCATTCCTTCCAAAACAGCAATGAAAGAAAAACAAAAAATAAAACCAGAAACCATGAAAAAATATATAAAACTTATAGTATAGTTTTAGATTTTTTCAGAAAAATATCCATTGACACAATGCTCCTGATGACTTCATCTCTCATTGTTTTACAGTAAAAGGTGTAACTGTCAGCTTTTCTTATTATATAACATCTTCCTATACTGTGAGTATGTGAATTAAGAACATTTAATATTTTTAACATTAGCAATATATTTGACATATTTAAAAAACATTGTTAAATGTATAAAATATATATCTTTCATGCTTCCTTATATTTATGTAATATCAATATAGAAAACACTTTATTGACAGCAACTAATACTATTTCATACTAATGCTTTTGCTCAGATTAAATATCTTTTAAAATAAAAATGATTTGGTATTAAAAATAGCTAGGTTAGCATCAATTACAATAGAAAATATTATAAGAATTGCTACTATATACTGCATGTAGCAAGGGAATAAACAATCTACCTGTCTATTATAATTAAAATAATATATCAATTTAATGATTCAAAGAATAAAAATATAAAATCACTTCACTCACTTGTTAACTTTATAATATTTCATTCAATTTCTTTATTGAATATAATCTTCCTGTATCTTATTTTGTTAGTTTTTATATGTACAGTAAGACTACATCTTACATTGTGTCAAAACATTTTCCCAAATACAGATATTACACTGGGAATATTACTGGAAACTGTTACTTATTTTTCTAGACTACCTAATTTATTATTAAATATTTAATAATAAATTTCAGGAAAGTTTGCTTGTGAATGAAAATTGAAAGGCCTAGTATAATACATGATAAAAATCATAATACTCTTATTTATACTTACTAAAGATAATGTATGATTAATGTATTATAATAACCGCTTTGAATGTTTTTGTCATGCATTCAAATTACTATATTCATAATAATCTATGAATAAGCACTCAGTGATTTCAAGATTATCAGTTCTAATTGTGTTTTCTATTTTTCCCATTATTTTTCCAAATTTTGGTATGTATTAGTGTTTAAGGATATGTTTATTATGATTTGTCGAATGTCAACATATCATTACAGAGGGTTATTGATTGTGGTGTATGTATCTCTACAGCATTAGAATAACATTTTACCTTTGTTCTATTTATTTATATAGGGAAAAAATTAATAGCTTTGGACTGTCTTAGTACCACATTCTTCGCCAACTGCAGAAAAATGACTTCTAGAAGTGTGGAAATCATGAACAGCTTCTGCCCCACATTGTCAACACAAAGAAGACTGAGGGGATAGAATTGCCTTGAAATTATCCCAAGTGCCAGAGGGCTTCTTGAATTGCTAAATACCTACCTCTCCTGTTCTCAATGGAAGATGGATCCAGGCTTCAGTTATGGCTTGAAGGTATCACAAATTGTCAATAGGAACTCAGGCCAATATCTCAATGGAAAAATCTCAGATCCTTTTATCCTTATGTCACTCAGATAATGCCAATTCTAAGTCAAGCTGCTGTTCATCATGATTTTGAACCCATCCCAAATCAAATGCTAATGGTACTTATGGTGTCATCATAGGTGAGCTAACCAAAGATTAAAACTACTTTGGCATATAGGGAATTACATGTGAAGCACAGATTAAGTTTATGTCTCTTTATATAACTTAAAATTAAGGAGGAAAAAATTTTTAAGAGAATAAAGCTGAAGTGAGGAAAATAATGGAGACAACAAAGAAAGGACTTTCTTTTATTAGTAATAGTATTAATTAATTATTTTATTTATTTGCATCTCAAATGCTGCTCCTTCTGGGTCTCCCCTCACAGAGTTCTGCCCCATACTCCCTCCCTTCACCTTTGAGGGGGTGCCCTACTTTGGGTATCGCCCCACCCTGGAGTATCAAGTTTTTTGCAGGATTAGGCACATTTTCACCCACTGAGACCAGAGACCAGACAAGGCATTCCTTGACTACATATGTGCCTGTGCTGGGGGTCTCAGAGCACCCCATGTATACTCTTTCGTTGGTAGCTCAGTCCCTGGTCTTCCTGTGGGTTTTTCATCTGCTTCAGTTCCTTCACACCGTCCTCTGACTTTTTCCTAGTGGTCTCCAACAACAATGTGTTGCTGTGGGTATTTGTATCTGTCTCAATTAGCTACTGGATAGAGCCTGTCAGACAATAGCCATGTCTGCAAACACAACATGGCATCATTTGCACAATGGAATGCTATTGAGCTACTAAAAACAAGAACATTATGAAGTTTGCAGGGTGTACAGAACTAGAAAATATCATGCTGAGTGATATAACCCAGACCCAAAAGGACATGCATGGTATGTATTCATTGATAAGTGGATATTAGCCAAAAAGAATGGGTTTTTACAACTCATGTCACTATAGTTTTTCCTCCTTTATTAATAAAGTTTCAAAAGTATCTATCATTTTCCCTTTATTACACCAGAAAAGAAACAAAACAGAAACAACCAAAGTGAATAGAAAACAAATAGAAGTTCAGGAGCCAAATATTAAACTAGTTAATAACCTTCATCTTTCTTGAAAAATCCCCTGGAAACCTGAAAACAATAAAACTATGATGAAATCACAGATATCTATCTCTCCAATATGATATATCAGTAGGCAATCTGAGTCTCTTGCTGCAAGTTATTTGTCCCTTTCCTCAGTCATCTATCTTTTCATTTACATCTTTTGTCTAAAAATACATGCTCAGTCTGAGCTTTATTATACTGAGACAATCCATATGGTTCAAGCATCAAGATACCTTCGAGAAAGTATTTGAATTCTGAATCCAACAATGCTCTCCACCAAGATATTTTGAAACATCCTAAGTATGAAGCCATAGTTTCAGTGTGAACGTCCTATATCACTGGTGAGAATGGAAAGGTCTTTGTGTTCTAAGATGTAATAACCTGATTATTCTTTAACACCTGCACAATAGGACTGTCATCCTTTCAGTGAGATGTAACATCTAAATAAGCATGTATTTCATTTCTTTTTGAAAAACTACACATGTATACATATATTCAATACTAACCACCTGTGCAATATACACACACACACACACGCACATATACACACACATACATATGAAATACATGCATCACCTTTTGAACACAGAAACTTTTGAAACCAGTATTAATCAATAAAAACCTTTATTAAGTGGAATTATCTAATCCCAAGTTTATGTAATTCCCAATGTAAAAATTAGCTTAGGTGTAGGCTTAAAATATTTATATCAGGCTGATGAGATAAATCAACAGGAACGATAATTTTCATCTCTCCTGATGTCCTGAGTTTGCTTATTGGTACACATAGGGTGGAAAAAGATTCCCAAAAGCAGTCCTCTGACCTCCACAGAGGTGAACCACAGAAACCATCCTTACACCCACAAAGTAATGATATATATGCATCACGCATCTTTAAAGATACTTCATTGCTTCTCAGACAATAACCCTAAGAGTTTGCTCAGCTTTGTCAACATAGCTGGCTGTCTTTGTATTCCTCATTTGTTTGAAGCCTGTCTTTAGAAAACAACTCAGGAAGACAGCAGAGAGGAAAATATCCTTTCTTCCAAATACTCTCATCTTTCAGTAGAATGTCATAGTCACTTAGCATGGTTACGTCATGTTCCAGAGACACTGTAGTTATCTCTTGCAGGGACAAAAGACTACTGTCATATTTCATTAGCTATGTTAAGTCATAAGGTAAGCTCAGATTTGATGAAAGTATACATTCAAATATGCACTCAGAAGAACACTAATATAAGGTTATTACAATAAATGACTGGGTATAAATTCTATAATTAATTTATCACATTCACTTTTAAGTTTAAAGGATAGATTAAATTTATTATCACACAAGGTCCTATCCACTACTAAAAATAAAAGACAAGAAGAAGGAGAGAAGTGCAGGATGACAAAACTGAAGACAGAAATTGGGATGGAGAAGAGATAACAAAAGCATATCCTTCCTTCTGTGTGCTCACTATCGATATAATTATACCAGACATTCAGCTAAGGTGATAAAATAAGAGAAAAATGGTGAATTCACTTGCCTGACAATGAAAGAGAAGAGAGACTTAAATGATGGGATTCATGCTATATGATAAGAAACACAGAAGGCCATATTAATGTTTTTTTTTACATTTCCAGAATTTACTGAAAAATAGCAAATACACAAGGAATGTTGATTTAGTTAGCTTCAATTTTCCAGATTCCTAATTTCCCTTCATAGTTGTCAGTTATGAAACAGATTATTCAGATCTTAATTACTGACTCTTTTTGAGATCAATCATTACATATCTTGTGATGATATCAATGGAACTCTATATCCATTATCAATCAATGATGGATCTATATATTACCTACATATTACAAAACAGTTACAAGACAATCAGAGCAGAATAGCAGAGATTCTCATCTAGAGACAGAGATAGAACTGCCAACAGTCACAAATAAAACTGTTATAGATAGCTAAATAAGTATTAACAACTAAATTGAAGAGAGCTGCTGGGGGGGGTCATAGATCCAAGGCTGCATGGTATCAAGTAAAGACAGGCCTTGACTTGGGTCAGCTGTAACTGCTTAAGGGTATAGGGGTGCAGAGATGTAGAGTTCAGGCACAAGATTCAAGACTGAAGAGTCAAAAGAGACAGACAGGTACACTGGATAAATTGTGGGATGAACAGACAAAATGAGGAGACCTGGTTAGTGCTGCTTTTTTCTCCTTTCTACATGTTTTGCAGTAAACATAGATGTTCCTATTTATCTACATTTAAACATAACCACAATCCTTACTTTTCTAAATGTATTGAAATATTTTAAAATTTACTTTTTAACATTACATAATGCACAGGCATAATAATTAAAATTATTTAATGGTTTAATAGCTAATTGCCTTTCCAGAAGAGATGTTTAGAATAATTCAACTGGGAAAAATATAGATTAATTCGATGGACATTTAAACCTTGGACTAAATTAGCCAGCACTTTGAAGATCACATGCTCTGTCTTATAAGTAGAATAACATTTATCTTTGTGAAGAAACTTATAGAAGAAATCGGATTTTGCCATTTAGACTCTGCTCATGAATAAAATGCCTTTAAGGAAAATAGAAATGACTTTTCTCTCTCCATTTCCTTACCCAGAATAACAGTTCAACTGACATAAGTGGAATTTTATAAAAAGAAACACATTTTGTTTGGAGACAAGTCTGAAATATTCAAACCTTGAAGGTGGACTTTTAAGAGAGAAAAACAACAGCCTTAATAAAGGAGCAGTTATGGGCTCATCTGTGTTGTTAAGGTAAATTGCTATGCCTTAGTACTGTGCCTTTCTTTTCTACACAGAATCAAGAGCATTTTATCATAACAAAGGACTATTCTTTTTCAACTCAATAGGAAATAGGCAATAGTGGAATTCCATTAGAATGAGCAGTGATAAAGAATCCAGCACAGCTATATCTTGTAAATGGATGTTAGAAACTTTCTTAAAAATGGACTCAGCTTCAAAGTGATAAAATCATACCACAAACAAATATCTGCTCTTTAAGTGTCACGTGACTTGGGTAGATTTAAATACATAGGTAAAACATGTATTAGCATAATGTGAGCTACTATTGCTGAAATAAAACAGGTCTGTGACTTTATAAAAACCCACAAATTATTTTTACCCCATCTAGATCCAGGTCTTCATTGCTGTGGGGCGTCAGTCCCTCTTTTTGACTGATAGTTGAACTTGCCACCGAGTTTCATCCCTTTCCAGATCAGGCTCATCAGTAATCTGTGCATTAGACTTTACATCATAGAGTCAGACAAGATCAGCATCAGTGAGGAGGCAAGACGCACTCTATCCATCAGCATGGATGTCATGGTAGCTGTGACCCAGATCTCTAAGATTCATCTTGTTCTGAAGATGAATGACATGGACTGTTGGCAGCAACTGAAAGTAAGTTACAGCAAGGTGACTGACTGCACTGAGTGGAGAGAAGCCAAAGAGGAACTACGGCAGGCAGCCTTTACAGATACTGGACAAATTGCTGATTAAATCCTCTTTTACTTTCTACAATTTGATGAAATGTTAGTGAGGAGATAAATCTGATAAGAAGTGGCTGTCTCTCTAACATTTTTCTAGTTTATAGAATTCAATATTATATTTATTATACAATTATATTATATAATTGCTATTATATAATCGGAGACAGTAGAGTGAGAGGAACCTGCAATGTTATTGTTATTTGAGTGTCAACGCAATTACTATTAAATTTGGAGAGAATGATAGGGCAAAAGGGTTTTGAGAAAAGGAGAAGTTGAGGCAAATTTTCCTTCAGACTAGAGCTTTCCACATATTTGTCTAGGCAGACTAGAAATCACTTTATATCTGTCAGCACATCTCTTCACCTTCCTTCTTTGAATTCAGGGTTGCAAAAACAAGATGAGAATCTCCTTGTTCAGCCTGGTTCTAAACAGCCATTGCTCTCAATGTTTCTCTAATTGGCCATGCTTATTATGATGGAATGCTGGCAGTTTGCATTTTCCTTCTTTTTCTTATTGGTTATTTTATTTACATTTCAAATCCTGTCCCCCTCCCAAGATCTCCCCTCTACACACACACCTAATCTCATCCCCCTTCCCCTTTGCCTCTGAGAGGGTGTTCCTCCACCCACCTACCACCCACTCCTGTCTCATTACTACATTATCCCCCTATGCTGGGTATCAAGCTTCCACAGGACCAAGCGCCTCCCCCCCATTGATGTGTTCTCTTCTACATAGATTGCTGAAGAATTGGACACATCCATGTATACTCTGGCTGGTGGTTTAGTCCCTGGGAGCTCAGGGGTGTCCGGTTAGTTGATATTGTTGTTCTTTCTATTGGGTTGCAAGCCCCTTCATCTCCTTCAGTCCTTCTCCTAACTTTTCCATAGAAGTCCCTGAACTCAGTCTGATAGTCGATGTTGAGTATCTCCATCTGTATTCATCAGGTGCTGGCAGAGCCTCTCGGGGATATCTATACTAAGTAGATAGGTTTTCATTGATGGAAAAATTCTGCAAATGTATCTCTTTGTCCACATCCTACTTTCAATAATGTTATCTAAATTTAGTACTTACTAGTAATTTTTCTATATAAAATACTATAGATAAAATAATTTGAAAATTGTATGTATACCAAATAAGTGATGATTTGCCTGATTTTACATTTTAAGTGCTATTCTCAAGTATATGGGTTTCTTACCTTTGATATCAAAGATATAATTTGACTTCTTAGTTTTGTATTTATAATCTTACTAATTGACTAACTGAAAATAGTTATCTATTAATATATTCTGAAAAGTGATTAGTAGAAGTAGTACATCCTGTTCGTTCATGCTATTACTCCTTGATTATCAAAAATAGTATTTTCCTAAAATTCAAGGCTTTTGCAATTAAAAAGCACACATGAACACAGAACTGCTTTGAGACATTTATTCTGACAAGATGTCCATTTTATCTTTCCTTATTCCAGTTACAGTGTCAACTACTGATAGCACTCATCCTAGGTGTTATCTAATAAATGCTCATAGATAATTAATTTAATGAAGTCTTCTAATTCATGTTTTTTCCTTGTTTGTTTTAATGACTATGTCAGGTTGCTTAATCCTTTGTGTCAACCTTAGTATCACATTACTGGCTTTTATTTCCCATTTAAATCCCCATGGTGTTGTGTTGGGTGTCACTTTGAAGCTTCATATTATCTTCTTTTATCATCTACCTCACAATGTTACTGTATTGTCCAATTCACATTGATCCTTTTCTATTCCTCTCAAAGTTTTGCAGCTTTCATTATATGTATCTCTTCATTATATTCTATGATTGGATTTGTCCAGTCATCAGATTCTACATTTTTTTTTTATAATGGAGGATAATGAAGCACACTGATTGTCAAAATAAAAGTATCCATGAGTTGACACTTGGTTGCCATCTTAGGAAAGTGATTCTGCTTATGTAGATACATCTTGTTCAGCCCATCCCTGGTTGAGTTATAGAACATTAAAAACTTGGTGTTTAAGACACTGAGACAAATGACTGACTGTGCTATGCACTTGTTTTTTTAATAACTATCTACAAGTCTAAGTTAGACATTTTTAGGTAATGAAATGAAAAGACAAAAATAAAATCCTGTAAGGTCATATAATGCCCCTTGTATTCAATGTTGAGACATTGTACAGTGTGGCATCATTATTTCCACTAGGTATACTTACACCAAGGGCACTTAAAATTAAAGTTGATGAAAAAATAACATTTTTTAAATAAAAAATAGCCTTTTTTTCACAAAGCATAATATATGGTACAATGGCTTGTCTACGATGGATATCCCCAACTGAATTATGCTATTTTTGTGAAAAGAACAACTAATTTGGTTAAATCTGTACTTTGTCTTTTTGATTCTTCTAATGATATAATTCATGGTATAAAATTAAAATTTGATGATTCCATCACGTTTCTGTTTTCTGTTTTTATAAAGTTATCATAATTTGCTTTAAATTCCAATATTTGACATATCAGCTAATATATATTAATATCAGATAAGACAGATAGGTTTTTAAGTTGGCTAATAGTGATTAGTGTCTAGTAATACTGAAATTTTTTACACTAATCTTCTATATCTTACAATGTCAATATATCTCCTCGATGAAATACTTCACTAGCAGTCATAGAACCCTGATTTAAAACGGACATGCACAAAAATACACAAAAACTGCACACTCAAGAGTCATATTTTCATGTTTATAGGATACTTTTGAGTGTTGTCTTTTCTATTTTTTTAAAGTAGTGACAAGTACTAATTTATTTTTCAAATATCTATCTTATATATATTTTAAAACTACTTGTATGAATTGTCTTTCATTTTATTTATGTTCAAATATTTTTGTCATTTCATCTGTATGATTGGTTTACTTCTATGCATGTATATGTATCATGAGTGTGCCTGGGGTCTGTGAAAGTCAGAAGTGGACTTTAGATTCCCTGTAACTGGAGTGACAGATGATTGAGTCAATATGCGTATAGGGAACTGAATCCAAGTCTTCTGCAAGATCAATAAATTATTTTAACAGCTAAGCCAGCTTTCCATTCTAGTTTTTATTTACTTTTCTTTTTTTAAACTTTTCCTCACTATATAGCTCTGGCTGCTCCAGAACTCATTATGTAGTCCAAGTTGGCCATGAACTATCAGAGATATACTTGCTTCTGCCTCCCTAGTGCTAGAAAAAAAACCTTGTGCTACCAGGTTTAATTTGTACCATTTTTAGAAATTGCTTCTATTATCTTCATCTTCTAATATACATAAAATATACAGGATTAATTTTTATTTCCCCAATATTGTAAGACCCATTTTTCCTTATCTCTCAATCTTGATGGTTCATAAATATTGGTAGGCACTATATCGGTTGTTGACATTTTTCTAATAAAAATGTCTGTGATACTCATTTCATGGTACTTTTAATACATCTTTGATAAATTTTAGTTCGTTCATACTTTAATAATTCCCTTACATTAAATCCTGAAGTACACATACCCATCAGTTTTTATTCTCTAATATATTTATTTATATTATATATTTATAAATATATAAAACTCTAAATTTTATTGAGGCCAATCACAAATAGATTAAGTGTATATACAAACAACTTTCTTTTTTATTATATTCATTTTATGTATATGTTTGCGCGTGTGTATCTACCCCTTGCACAATGTGTGTGTGCACTCACACAAGCATGTGTTTGTATGTGTGATCATGTTTACACACACATATATGTGGCTGTGAAGGTCAGACGTCATTCTATTTGTTGAAAGTCACATTCTCTTTGTGCTCAGTCACATTCTATTTGTTGAAAGTGGGAAACAATTGAATGTGGTACTCACCAATTGACTAGACTGTTTACCCAGAGAACCCCTGTGTTTTACCATCACATTTTGAAGTTACAGGAATAGACTACAACACCTATATTTTTATATGATTGCTGGGCAGCATAATTCATGTTCTATATACACTATATACACTGAGCAATTGCTCTAGACCTACTGCATTTTCTTTCATCAATTTAACCAATGTTGTATGCTTTTTATATGGTTTTAAAAGTATTGCTTCCAGTTCAAAGCATGTAGTTTCTTCTTATCCTAAATATGTTACCCAATTAAGATTAGAATTTGATCAAAAATTTGTGAGTGTGTACAATCTCCTATATCTTTTATTCAGCTCCTAATTAATACCATAGTTTGCTCATTGTTCATGATTAATCATCATTAATGTTTCATATTTCTAGAATTAAAGGCACAATAATGCTCTGCAATTTTTAAGAAAGTTGGTAATTTTTCAAATCTTAATGTTTACTCAGTGCCTTTGGGGCATCCCAATATCCCATATTCTATTTTATATTTATGACACCTTACATAATGATTGACTGTCATTTTGTTCTTAATGCTGTTAGCAGTTCTAAAGTGGAGTGGCCATGTGTTTTATAGAGTGTCTTTAGTTATGTTTACCTGGAAGGAAGTATTAGGGTCATTCTGTAGAAATGGCTGGCTTCCCCTTTAATTATAATTATTAATCAATATGTATTCACAATTACTAATGAGATAGAAATAAATCCTAATTTGCTTATTTCCATAGGAACTTACCTCCTTTTTTGTTTGCCTCGAATCATTTCAGATTTGGTTATTTAGAGACCATTTATTATACTGCAGTATTTTATAGCATGCCCAATTATTTAATGACAGATTCTTAAGTCATGATGCATTACAGATTCATCTTTTGCATTAACTTTCTGCATTGTTGACACAACAATTTCTTGTCAGAACTCTGGTTCATTTAATTTTAAAATGGCATTCGAAAGTAGCATTTCAAGTTGTGTATGTTCAATGCTACAGAAATGTGTGAACTCTATTTTCAGTTTGGAGAACATGGAGACAAGTTCATATGCAAGGAAACTATCCAGAATTCTGTATATTTATATCTATATGAGATGACATATCAGATATTATAGGTATTATCCATAGCAATTATTGAACTCATTGCACATTCTAACCTTGCTTAAAATCCCAGGAAACAGATGAGACAATAACATTCATTGCTTCAGTATTAAACCACAGACTATAAATTCAGTGACCATATAATGACTAACCCATAGTTGTTTTGAAGAATAATGTAGGATTAAATTTCACTATTTTTGCTAACTTTTACTTTCTGTACAAGTCTAATATCACTTAGATCAGCACGTAATTGTGCTAGTTGAAAAGATTATTCATAAATTTATAACAACCTATATTATACCTGTCAGAATTTCATCTGGAATTCGGTGAAGCTTTAAATGCCTCTTTTGGTTGTGCACAATTAGAATCATTCTTTGTGATGTACAGTTGCTTGTGTGCTGAGAGAATCACATTATGCAGTATTTGCCAGGGCCTACTATAGAGTAGCTATACCATTCAGAGTAGTTGCAACCAACTCCTTGACTGGATTCAAATGTATTGTTGGTCCCACTTCTAAAACTCTAAATTGGTTTCTATTTCTATAGTTTTGTCCTTCGAGAATGTCAGATGAGTGAAATAATTTGGAAAATATAAAATATATAGTTGCTTTTTCAGACAACCTTCTGTTGCTGAGACATTTGCCTTAAAATCATTAAAGTATTTATATGACTCTGTAGCTCTTTCCTTCAGTTAACAAAGAACATCACCCTGAATGGAGGTGATGAAGTTTATTTTTTGTTTGTTTCTTAGAACCTAAAGAGTTAACAGTATTTACATGTAGTTTGTGCTCCAGTTTACCTCAGATGACAATCATATTTACCTGTAATCACAACCTCTGAACCTAATTTTCCATACCTTTTGCAACTCTACTATCAAAAGATTACAGTTTCTGTGGGTTTATTTCCTTTTCCAGAGTTAGTATCTTTAATTTTATTATTTTGATGTATTTTAATAAAGTTAAAAGTTGTATTTCATTGTTATATATAAATGCAAATATGTATGTATGTATGTATGTATGTATGTACATAGTGTTTGTTCTTGAGTTTGGTTATCAGTGCATACATCATAATGAATTTGTGGACTAATGAAGGTCAGAGGATAACCTCAGGTGCCAATCATGGTGGGTGCCTTGTTTGAGATAAAATAGTTCTTGTTGTTCACAACTATATAGTCTGGGTAACCTGTTCGGTGAACTAAAGATTGTTTTGGTTTCTGACTTCATTATTCTAGTGAAAGATTATATAGCTATATTCTGTTAGCTGCTAGCACATAACCAATTTTTAAATACGCAGACAAAAGAAAATTCTCTGCAGGGACTGCATGTTTTTATGAACTTTCATTCAGTGAAACGTTTTGACCAATTAAAATACAGACATGGCATATAAATCCATGTTACCTGCTTTTAAGCCTGTTGAATTAATGTTATTCTCAACTTAGATTTCAGTGAACTTAAAAGATTCTGACATTTAATTATTTGTTAATTTGCTCATTGTTTTTATAACTTTGTCTAAACTCTGCTCATCATTCATCTTTAAACTCTGGGTTTAATAGAATACATACTTTTAAACTTAGGCAAGTCTGTTGCACATGACCTCATTTTAGCACCAAGAGCTGTGTTGGTTTCTTAGATTGTTAGCTTTTTCTCTATAGGACCACAGTGGGTATGGTTTAGAGCTCAGAGCCTTTGGCAATACAAACAATATTTAGGTCCTTGTCCAGGTGAGAGCTTCATGTACACCATGTTAGCCTCAATTTTCCTGGTTTTCCATGAGGCTTTTGGACCATGGGTGGAGCTTAGACATTTTCTGTAAGAATCTTGTTTCTGTAAAGATGGTGATTTAAAGCTTCCTAATCCCCATCATGTTGGTCCTACAGAGTACTGACCCAGAAGCTAGTGGAGCTGCCCAGGTGTTCACAGCAGGGCTGCCGCCTTCTGAGAGCTACTCCAACCCTAAAAGCAAGGGTGGATCACCTAACATCTGACTGCCCTTCTTGACCAGTCTGGGGTAGTAGGAGGGCTGCTTCTGTCCCCATGACTGCTTTCTTTTGCCACCCACACTTGTTTCAAGTTGTGCTGATAGCTTTTTCTTTTCCCTCCCTCCCCTTCCCGGTCTACTTTTGGTATTTACAACAGCTAGGGACTTGATATTGATATATTTTACACCACATTAAATAGTCTGTTTCCTTACTTGTAAAAAAAAATGTTTACAAGTTTAGAAATACCCAAATTTACTATGCACATGTATCATGGGAAGAAAATCTTTATAATGTATCTTATTCATAAGGAAATATGGTCTTTTTTTTTTTTTTCGAGACAGGGTTTCTCTGTGTAGCCCTGGCTGTCCTGGAACTCACTTTGTAGACAAGGCTGGCCTCGAACTCCGAAATCCTCCTGCCTCTGCCTCCCAAGTGCTGAGGAAATATGGTCTTAAAACACAACTACTTAATTATTAAAAAGATAAACTGTCATATGAAAAACTTGTTTTTGACCTGTAATTTTTACAGAGTGAAGTCTATTAAACAGTTTACTGTAACTGTAAGTGTTAAACACTACTGACAGCTGAAATCAAACAGTTATCAGTTTATAATTTTCACCCATGGTATTCTGAAAAAATGATTTTAAAGAGTTTCATATTTTATCAAAAAGAGGTTCAATGTTTCTGAAAAGTTATTTTCAAAAAGGAAAACCAATTTAGTGTAAGAAATTTGTTTTTATTACATAAAGAACAAGCTTACTTTAAATGTTTTCCTTTGGTTTTTTTCTTTCCTTCTTTCTGTCTTTCTTTCTTTCTTTCCTTCTTTCTGTCTTTCTTTCTTTCTTTCTTTCCTTTCTTTCTTTCTTTCTTTCTTTCTTTCTTTCTTTCTTTCTTTCTTTCTTTCTTTCTTTCTTTCTTTCTTTCTTTCTTTCTTCAATAATTGCTAAATTAGTTGGACCTCTAATTTGCATTAATCAACATCTACTTAATATTGGTGGGATTCTTGCAATCAGCTCATGTATGCCAACAATTTCATGTTCAAAAACAACTGGGAATCATGGGCATCAATCAGAGATATCGACAATCAGAGACATAGTCACAGAGAACTAGAGGAAGTTTTATTGTGAAAACATTTTCAAGAACTGAGGAAGAATTTACAGAAAGGACCACAAGGTCCTGCATGGAAAATGCCTGAGAAAAACAAAAAAAGAATAGGAGGGTCTCACAAGAATCTATAGGAAGATTTAGTCATTTATGTGACACTATGTGGTTTATCAGCAATGCCTTAAAAAGCATCTTCCCATTTATGTGAAGTGAAGTAACATTTAAATATAATAGACAATGGCAGAGAGAGGAAATGAAGGGAGAACAAATCCCACTCACAAAATGAAGAGTTCACTAATTATTATTTAATTGCATCCATTATGTCTATATGTTCTACAATCATAGTAGCTGACTAGTAAGAAATATTTTTTCCTAGTTTTATTAATGTAAAAACCTTTGTATTCAATTCTCCCTCAAATCATAGGATAGTCTATTAAAGAAATATCTGTATTGAGGGCCAATATCTTCATGTATGTGAATCAAATAGATACGATTTCTGACTTGACATCCACCAACTCAAAGTGCACTGGCAGTCAGCAGGTGAGTAATGTGCATGTGAAAACATGAAAATGTTCATGTGAAACACTCTTATTTTCTCATGTTAAAGTAGAAACATGAGAAGGCAAACCAGTTGTTCCAGGACTTCTCCCAAGATCACACAAAAGAATAAACAAGAGAAATGTGCTTATCGATTCTCAACCAAGCGATCCTGTTTGTCATGGAGATGTGCAATACAATCATACGTGATTTAGCATCTGGGATACAGGGTTTAAAAATATGCCTATGCTCATGGAATCCGAGAAGTGGTCTAAGCTGGAAGGACTGAAAGACTCATTATTGAAGACACAATTTCCTGAAAATATCCTTTTAAATATACCTTACTCAACTCATCACAGTCTTCTGTGAAGGGAAGTCAAAATTGTCATGTGATATGTATAAATAACTAAGGAGATTATTGAACTTCACTGAGATACTCAGAAAATGTGCTCAAAATGTATAATCCAGGCCACTGACTGTGTGAATTTATATTTATCTTTAGCAATGATTTAAAAGACATTAAATTTAGGTTCTTAGATCTACAGAAATTAAATACCTCCTTTAGTAGATGAAGGGTTAATAGATGTAATAATTTATGAATCTTTTTATTCTGTACTAATGTCAGTAGGTAATTATTGCTTATACACAGAATAAGTGGAAACATTCTAATTTCAATTCTGTTTAGAGTACTATATATGTGATAACTAAATTGTGTATCGGTGCAGTTAGAACTGCAGAGAAGGGATGGAATTTTTGCATTAATTGTTTGAGTTATAGGTTTTTCTCTCTGCTTCTATTTTAAGTATATTTAGATTGCTGATTGTTGCAAAGATTTTTATGTGAATATGAGAAAAATCATATTAAATATATATGCAGATTTTATATTGTAAAAGAGTCCATTTGCGACTATATGTTGTGTTATAACAACATTTACTCATTACTCTGAAAATAATCATATAAAATTGAAATTTTAAGATACTCATAAAAATTAATTGAGTTTCTTTTACTACCACTTTGAGCTTATTGCATTGTTCATTGGATGAATATATATTTTTCATTACTGTATATTTCCATCTCATTACTCTTTCTTGCTATTGAATGAACAGAACATTCTGAAATTAAGAAAGTTGTGAGTTTTAAATCTGGATGAAGGTTCACTTTTATAAAAACTGTATGGTTGTCAAAAATAAATTAATATTCTTTATCTATAAATGTAAAAGATCAAAAGTCACCTAAAACCTAATGGACAATATACATCCATCCTGTGATTGATTTGCATACAGATGCTAGTTATTTATACATTTCCTCAATCTTAATGGAATTCAGCAATTTTAATGATAAATGTATCTCTACTTGCAAATAATTTATGTAAATGTACTTAATTATATTCATAACTATTCTATAACTTTGATTTATTTAAAATATGTGAAAAGCTAAAGATGGCTACTTAATATTGTAAAGGCATTGAACAGAAGCCATCTTATTTTACAGGATTCTAGGTCCACATTTTTGGCTCCTGTCATTTGGTTTTCAGGTTCACCAATTTCAGTCATTACATTTATCAATTGATTAAATGTCTGACTACCAAATATTAAAAAGTTTAACAGTGTTCCGAGACATCCTGACATGTAAAGTTAAGATTTCTGTGATTACTTCTAAGTTGGGGTCGAGAGTTTTCATTGTCATCCTATAGTTTTATTTCAGTATCAAACAAGCTGTCAGATGTCAATTGAGCTGTTTAATATTTGCCTTATATGAATATTAGAATAGACATGCTTTTAAAATATATCCATTAGCCATTCTTATTGGTGTAAGGTGAATTTCAGGGGCATTTTGATTTGCATTTCCCTGATGACTAAAAATTCTGAACATTTCTTTAAGTGCTTCTTGGCCATTCAAGTTACCTCAGTTGAGAATTTTATGTTTAGCTCTGTACCCCATTTTTTAAATTGGGTTATTTGGTTTTCTGAAGTCTGACTTCTTGAGTTCTTTGTACACTTTGCGTATTAGCCCTCTATCGGATGTAGGGTTAGTAAAGATTCCCAATCTGTAGGTTGCCCTTTTGTCTTATTAATAGTGTCCCCAGCTACACTCATAGTAGAGGACTGCCTAGTTTGGCCTCAGAGGGAAAGGATGCCCTTAATCCTGCAGAAACTTGATGACTCAGGGAAGGGTGCTGCTAGTACAGCGAGGTGGGAGTAGGTGGGTTGGTGGGGGAGCACCTTCTCAGAAGCAAAGAGGAGGGGTCATGGGGTGAAGAACTCATGGAGGAAGGACCAGGAAGGGGGGCAGCATTTGGAATGTAAATAAATAAAATAATTAATTAAAAAGGGGAAAATATTCATTAAAAACTTTTACCTAGAGGTTTTTACTCTAATCTGTTGCAGAAACATTCCTGTCCAATTTCATCAGTACAATGATTGGATGGAGAGATAGGGACGGAGCTAGGAGTTGTAGAAGAGGGGTCACAGGCACGGGAGGAGGAGAGACACCGGGAGGTGCGTGGAAAAGGAGGTCACGGCAGGAGTGTTGGACACCATGGCTTGGGACGTCTTTTTGTACGTATTATGAGGTTAGAAATATTGACAAAAGTTTTAATTGCATTGGCATCTTGAATTTGTGTTTTAAATGTTGACAAATCTGACTGGCAAATTAATTGAGTGTTGAGAGTCTGTTCTACCGGGTAATTTGGGACACCACGGTGGGGCAACCAAAGGAACTGACAGCCCATAGGTAGTGTGGCATGCATAGAGTGTGGGTCTGCCAATGGCGGAGGAAGAACGCAGCTGAGATGCTGAGGAAGCTAGCTAGAAGAGATTAGCTCAACAGCAACAGTGGGAGCCAGCTGAGCAGGACCCACCAGGACTTGGTGCAGAGACCTGGCAGGGTGGTCATTACTAATTAATTAACACTATACTTTTCTATCCATGTTAGCCTTTAACAAACGTGATAAAACTTGAATGGATGGAGAAATATAATATGTATCTTGCATATCATCTTGCTTTGTCTTTTAATTTTTATCATAAAAGAGCTATATCGTGTTGTTTATAGACAAATGGTTATAAAGGCATTTCTTATTATATGATGAAGATTTTTTCCATGAAAATCAAAGAAACTAATGAAATACAATGATAGAGACATTTTAGAGTAGGAAACATTATTTTAAGTGCAATAATTTCATGTGAAATTCTTAGGGATAAATTCACTGACATGTTTAACTATATGTTAAGTAATGTGTCTGGAGACAGGGTGTTTGGTTTCACAGGAATCATGCCTTGTTGAACCACACGGCAAACACAGTCCTTTTAGAATTCAATTATTTTGTCATAATTTTGAGCAATGAATTTGTTTTTCAGTTCAGAACCTTTGATATTTTTGCCTATTATTTTGACTTCACTTTATCTTTACTATACTAATTTTTGCAACCACAAATTGAGATAAAGATTCAATAAAACACAATGAGCTGAGGAATAGGGTGGGGTTCTAGTTTTCTTGTTGGTTAATTCAATTTTAATTATTTCAAAATTATCTTTCCTCCCCCATTTGAGATTTGTTATAATGTACTTACATTAAATATATTTTCTTGGTTCTAGATTATCTATTACATTCTTATCACTTCTTTGGGTAGAATGTATTAAAGTATAAGAAATCAAAGGGCATTTAGGTCAGGAGGAAACATGTAAATCAAATCTATGCTCTGAATAAAAGAAATTACTATAATTCAAATAATTATGTTATCTTCTCAGTAAACTGAATCATGAATATTTTCTGATTCAAAACAAGAGTCAGAGTTAATCTTGATAACTTTTTCTGATTTAAATTGGCAGAAAGAAATTATATGCTCCAGATTTTGGAAATGCTCTGAAGACTACTGCTGTCTTGTCAAGGTGTTCAGTCAATAGCAGTATGATAGCTTCAGATGGAGGTGGCCCACTGGACAGTGTTTTTTTTTCAGACAGTATTGCTATTTTATGCTTATGCTTAACTTTAGTTTCATCAGAATTAGTTTCTTTTATGTTATAAAATCACAACTGTGAGTGAACTTTTACTGAAATCACATAAGACAATACTATAGAGAAGTGAAGTTCTCTACATTTGTTGTGTTTTCTAGTTGTTGATCAACCACACTCATAAACTTCACATTAATCATAGTTTGGAACTGCACATTCTGTTTCCTCCTGAGGGAAGACATTTACTATGAGTTTCACATTGTACCTCATAAGAGCAAGACTATATAAAATTCAAAATTTCCACTTAATCTCCTAACAAGGACATTCATGGAGTGTTTCACTGAATACCCTGATGACAATGTACAGAGTACCAACACCATGGGTACAATAATTCTAGAAAAATAAGTTGGATTAATATTTTACAAATCTTGGACATTATATTATTCTTTAAATCAAATGAATTGTGCATTTGGTGATGATTGGCATTTTTTGGTATGATTTCAAATCTATCACATAAAAGAACAAAAGCAATTATTAAACTGGAACTAAGACAATGCTTAAAACTCTGAAAAATGTAAGTATATGTAATGAAAACCAATGAGAATTTATTTTCTGTGTCAAATAATTAATTTCTAAAACCTACAGTTTTTAATTTTGTGTCAGTCTTCCTAAAGTACTAGCTGAATATATATTCTATTAATGTATTCTGTTTCTTTTTTAGTAAAGTTAATTATTTGCTCATGAAATTATTGCTTTTACTTGCTGAACTTATTATTATATAGTTTATGATTTCCATTCTATTATAAATAATAGATTTATATTTGTAATTAACTTTTCTATTTTTTATAGCTAATGTGGGAATATAATTGATTTCAATACTGATTTTTATCATGCAGAATTACTGAACTCAATTATGAGTTCTAGTTATTATTCCATAAATTCTCTAGATTTTTCTGTAGAGTCATCTAATTTACAGAGAGTAATATTTTGTTTCATCTCTTCTTATCTTTATAATTTTAGTATATCTCCAGCTATGTTTTCTAAATAGTGACCAGACAATTGACCAACAATAGTTGCTTTTATTTAACAGAAATATTTAAAATACTTGTAATTTTGTTAACTGTATTTTATTTAACATTAGGTTTTATGATATTTTGTGATATATTAATTATGATTTTAAGAAAAATAGTTTTTATTCATGGCTTGCTAAATAATTTTGCCAATGGTTTCTGGTCAAATAATGTATGTTTATCAAATATTTTTTAATTAAATAACATGGTTTATATTTGATGATAGGAGCATGGATTGCAATATCTGTACAGTTGGGTACTGTTATCTTTCTTCATCTCCTAAGAAAAGTATGGCATTGGTGGTATGCTCATGAGCATATCTGCCTTTATTTTTTAAATGTTATCCTCCTTTCCAGTTAAAACTCCTATCACCTCCCCAACCCACCTGTCCTCTCCAGACTCAGCACCCAAGCATTTCCCTATGGTGGGTCATTGAGACTCCACGGGACCCAGGGTCTCCCTTCTCATTGATACCAGATAATGTAATACTCTGCTATGTATGCAATTGTACCCATGGGTCCTTCCATGTATGTTCTTTGGTGGTGGATTAGTCCCTGAGAGCTTTGGGGTCTGGTTGATTGATATGTTTGTTCTTCCTGTGGGGTTGCTAAGTCCTTCAGCTCCTCCAGTCCTTCCCCTAACTCCTGCATTATGGTCCCCGTACTTAGTCTGATGGTTGGCTACATGCATCCATATCTGTATTGGTCAGGCTCTGTCAGAGCTTCTCAGGGAGCAGATATACAAGCCTACTGTCAGCAAGGGCTTCTTGGCATCAACAATAGCATCTGTATTTGGTGTCTGTAGATGGGATGGTTTCCCAAGGTAGGTAAGTCTCTGGATGGCCTTTCCTTCAGTCTCTGCTCCATTCTTAGTCCCTGCATTTCCTTTTGAGAGGTGTAATTTTGGATTAGCATTTTTGAGATGTGTGGGTGGGCCCATCCCTCAACTAGGCGTGCCTATTCTCTGGATATGGTCTCTACTATGAACTGCAATCCCATTGATAATTCCAATAAATTCCATAATAATTTATAAGGTTAATAAGCAGTACTTTTATTGTTACTACCTATTTTAAATTTTATTTTAATAGTGTTACATGGAATTTATATGTGTGTGTATGTATGAATGATGTGAGTGCAGTTATGTGTTTTTTGCAGTGAACTAGTGGAAGTCAGAGGACAACTACCTGGAGAGTCTCTACTCCCTACCTGGACTGTGGAGGTAGAATTCAAAGCAACTGGCTTGTGTGTTAAAGTTCATAAACTCACTTAACCACCTTGCTTTTCCTATTAATGCCCTTTTAAATAAAAAAACCTAATGTCTTATTTTATAGAATAAAAAGTATCGAAGCAATATGAAAATATGTAATGTAGAGTAGGAGAGAAAATATTTGCATGCCACATAGCTGATAAAGGCTTAACATCAACAATATTTAAAATAAACAGTAAAAATATGTTTCAAAAAGAAAATGGATAAAATATCTCTATGATTTTATCCCCAAAAGACACACAAATATCAAAGGTATGAACAAAATTACTTAACATAATTATTCATTAGAAGGATGCAAACAAAGTCCATAGATAGATGATCTCTTCATACTAGAGTATCTGGAGTCATCCTCACTTTCAACATTAGTATGTTTTGGTTAAAGTGGAAAAAGGACACATAAAATTTCTAGATGATAAAGTCATTTAAATAAAGATATATGAATTATTCAAAATAAAGTATTAAAATATATAAAATATTTACTACAAGGTAAATCATAAAATCTGAAAAGATTTCAAATTACTTGTTCAAAGACAGTCAAAAAAACACAAGGCATAAAACATCCATATACTTGTTAGGCAGTTCGGTTATTCAATCATAAAAGGAACAAGTTTTTATGAAGATTACAGCATTATTTTCTGGAAAAATTAGGTTTAGTATAGTAAGTCAGGCTCAATAACATTTTATATCATAAAATATGTAAAAGAGGCAACTTAATAGACATGAGGAATAGATTGAAGATCTACATATTCTCATAGAGGATATAGAAAATTTACAACTTAATATGGACATGGTATATGTGTGGTCATTATAAATGTTTTAAATATTTGAAATGGCTACAAAAACTGAGAATAAATCCAAAAGGTACATGAGCATAATCCCTAATTGTAGTCTATACATTTCTGTTTGTAGACATATACCCACATATAAGTTTGGTCTTCAGTTCTCAACAAGAAAATTTCTCTTTGCAACAGACAAAGACCACTACAGAAAACCACAAGCAATGAAAGCACAAAGTTGTAGAGCCCTCTCCCATGGTTTAACCTACATTCATTAGCACAGCTAAGGCTCTAGGAACATTGTACAGGAGGGTGCAGAAAGACAAAAGGTTCAGACAGTTTACTATGAGATTTTGTTTCTTAGTAATACTAGAAGCATACTCAGAAAATATCATGAATTTGACTACCCAAATTTGTGGTGATCAAGAATGAAAGCGATATACATGTCAAACTTGACAGGGAAATGCTCAGGAGGCCTCAACCTCATACAAAGAACTATAGGCAACTAAGTATAATACAGAGAGGTCTGTCCAGTGCCAAGGAAGTCTGCAGTAAAAACATACACACAAATGCCTTTTTAAGTACTAGATATGCTATAATTAGTATTATACAAAGCTATACAAACCTATATGTATATAGAAATACATATAAGCATGCAATGACAATTTTTGTAAATTGAGACCATGAATTATCAGGAGGGAGGGATATATGGGAGAGTTTGAGTGAGAAAAGGGAAGAGAGAAATGTTGTAATTAGATTATGATCTCATAAATTTTAAAATCTTGGAGGGGAAGAGAGACAGTAAACTGTGGTTGGGATGAAATATATGAAAGATAAAAAATTAAATAAATAAATATTATAGAAAATAAACAAAAATGTTCGAGATGTCAAATAATATGTCATATGTTCATTATATGAAAAAAATCCTTTAAAAAAATTGGAATTGGCTTAGTGATCAGAGTATTTGTTCTGTACACAGGAGGATATGAGTTTGGATCCTCAGTGTCTATATAAAGCCATACATGGTAGCTCTAGGTAGTGTCACCTGTGGAAAGACAGAAGATGGAGACTGTAGAATATCCAGAAGCTTGTGGGCAAGCTAGCGGGAAACAGAAGACACTCAGGGAAGGTTGGCTTTGAACTCTGTAATGCAATTCTTCGTTGCCAACTTGACAATATTGGGAATTAACTAAAACCCAAATCACTGAGCACACTTAATTTTTTTTCTTAAATTAAATTATTTGAAGTGGAAACACCTCCTTCTAATATGGATCTTTGAAGTGGTAAAATCCACTTTTATCCCAGATTTTATTTTTCAGGTGGAAATATTTGCCTTTCATCTGGGTCACACCTTCTGTTTGCAGCCTATTTAAAGGACGTGGAAGAAGGAAGTGTCCTCTCTTTGCCTGCTTGCCTTTATTCTTTCTGGCAAGTCTAATCTTTTACTGGCACTAAGCTTAATTCTTGAGGATTCTGACCTATACTGAAGACCAGCAAATACATTAAGACTCATGGATTCTCGGATCTTCATTTTTTAGACAGTCATTGTTCGACATCACTAAGCTATTAAAATAAATTATATATACATATATGAACATGTATTAAGTGTATAATTTCTGTTCCTTTATAGATGAGCTATGGTAACTGTGCTTGCAATAACATGGTCTAATTTCTTATAATCCATTTGTGTAAAATTATATGAAATGAAAATGGATTAAATATTGCTTGTTACCGATTAAAATATTTTTCTGGAAAAACAAAAATAAAACATGTAATACATTTATATTAATATAACGGAGAACTCACTATATATTTGCAAAGCTTTAAATTTATGGCTTTGATACCTAAAATTTGGATATGAGAAAATAGTGAATAATGGGTCAATGACAAATCTCAAGTTTGAATATTAGTCTTCAATTTTTCTAAATTACTATGTTTTAGTTACTAAGAAAACTACAATCTTAAGTTTTAATATGAGTAAATACAAGTATTCAAACAATTAACTTTCAATATTCATAAACTCATTTTGCCTAATTATATTTATGAATATTTATATTCATCTTAGTACAGTTAATAAACCACCATTAGAAATGTGAACTAATATCAAAATAAAATCATTAACATAGAAATCACATCTATGTTTGCCTAAAATATATGTGTACTAACATCCAAACTCTGAACAGGCATCAAAGGACAAGTAGAATTATTGTTAGACACTCAGAAGCCTACACTTTTAGTCACTTTGAGAATAAAAAGGTTTCTCATCATGTGTTAAAAATGTGAAATATAAAGAGGGAGTAAAGTCATTATTTAGTGAATAAATAAGACCAGAACTCTCAGATTTTTTTTGGATGCTTGGGATGGTTGTAATACTAATCTTATAGAAACTTGTTCACTAACATTCAGATGATAACTATTTTCAGATACTCAGAAACATATCTATAATAATAACAGCAAAATTTCTTCCTCCTTCCTTTTCCTTCCTTCCTTCCTCCCTTCTTTCTTTCTTTCTTTCTTTCTTTCTTTCTTTCTTTCTTTCTTTCTTTCTTTCTTTCTTTCTTTCTCTCTCTCTCTCTCTCTCCCTCTCTCTCTCTCTCTCTCTCTCTCTTTCTTTCTTTCTTTTTCTTTGTGTACATACTTCGGTGGGTCTTTATCTATCAGTGTCTGTGTGTCTAAGTGCATTTTTGTACCTTTTCCTCTATGTGCATGTATGTGCCTCTGTGGTTCTGTGTCTGCTTGACTCTGTGTGTGTGTGTGTGTGTGTGTGTGTGTGTGTGTGTGTGTGTGTGTGTGAGAGAGAGAGAGAGAGAGAGAGAGAGAGAAAGAGAGAGAGCAGACAGTTTAGGGTAATCAGACTGGATCAATCTTTTCCTTCCACTAAGTCTAAGTCAGCTTCTAGGATAGAACTCAGGTCACCTGGTTCATCATAAGAAAGTACATATGTCCACAGAGAAATGTTTCATAATAACAATATAAGAATATATGTTATATCTTACAAAAATCATTCTCACAAATAAAAGGAACAAAAGAAGGAGCATTTATAATACTCCTGATAAGGGGACTAGCATACTTTGACACCGTGAAGTGAATAGTTGTAGAAGTTTCTGCACTAATTAAGTAGTGAGTCTGTGAAGAATTATTTGTTAACATGCAAATGCATAGTTTATGCTTTAATGTTTTATCAATACTAATAAAATATTGTCCAATAATTCTCATTAGAGCACATATTACATCCAGGATTTCATTTTATTTTCATGATATTTAAAATTACATTTATGTGACCCATGGTATAGATATGCAGATGGCTTATCCTCTATGTTTAGCAATGAAATGATCAAAATAAAACCACATATCAATAATGTATTTTACCCAAGGTACAAGTCACAAACCATATAAAGTTCAAGAAGAAGGAACACCAAAATGTGTGTGATTCAGTTCTTCTGAGAAGGGAAACAAAATACAGGAGCAAATGTATAGATAAAGTGTAAAGCAGAGACTTAAGGAAAAGCCATCCAAAGACTGTTCCACCTGGGGTTTCATTCCATATACAGTCACCAAACCCCAACACTGTCTTGGTTGCCAAGAAATGCTTGCTGCAAAGAGCCTGATATGGCTGTCTCCTGAGAGGCCCTGCCAGAGCCTTACCGATATAGAGGCAGATGCTCAAGCCAACAATTGGACTGAGCTTGGGATCCCCAAAGGAGGAGTTAGAGAAAGGACTATAGGAGCTGAAGGGGTTTGCAACCTAATAGGAAGAATAACAATATCAACCAACCAGACTCCCGCTGAGCTCCCAGGGACTAAGCCATCAAACAAGGGGTAAACATGGCTCTAGCTACACATATGTAGCAGAGGATTGCCTTGGCAGGCATCAATGGGAGGAGAGGTCCTTGGTCCTATGAAAGCTTTATAGATGCCTCAATGTAGGGGCATCAAGGGCAGAGAGGTGAGAATGGGGTGGGTGGAGGAACACCCTCATAGAAGTAGGGGGAGGGAGGATGGGATAATGGCTATCCAGGAAGAGACAGAAACTGGGAAAGCGGATAATATTTGAAATGTAAATAAAGAATATATCAAATAATATATTTTATCCTTCCTGTTCTGTAATTAATCTGTAAAAACTCTCCATTAAAAATATCTTTCACTATCTTGAATAGTGACAGTCTGCTTCCAGCTGCCTTTTTTATTTGCAATTTTGTTTCATGAAAAGAAGGGTTAAAGGCAATTCACAGGAATCTATCTGGTTCACTTGGTTTTTACACATCAGTTTTCCCAGAAAAATCTTATATCACAGCTTTAAAGACACACATGCACAAATATGTGAGTGTGCATGCACACACACGTACACACACACACACACACACACACACACACACACACACACACACACGGTTTTCCTTTTTCAAATTTAAAGATATCATACCACTTAAAGGGAAAAATAAAAGCACAAAGTCAATGATTAACGAGGTGTTCACAACTATTTTGTATTCTATTATTGCGTAGTAATTTTTTCCAAATTTTAGATTCTTCATTATAGAGCTTTTCATACCTCTTACTTATAAAATCATTTTTAAAGTAAAAGTATGCTTCTATATCACTTTTCCAGCTTTGAAGAAAATTCTCAATTCACATTCATCATTATCATATCCTTGATGGAAGCAACCATTAAAACACAGGCAATTGTCAAGAAAGAGCATGTCAGCAGATCATCAGAGAAAGTTATTACACCAGGACAAAAGAAAACTTAATTATGGCCCGTGTACATATATCAACTCATGATTAATATTAACACTCTAAAACAAAACTGAAATTAAGGCACTGTAGCCTACTTGTTAAAGTGTTTGTTCAGCATGCTAGAGTCACTGTTACAGAGCCATGAAATATGGGGTATGTAGTGTTACATCCCTGTAATCTTTGCATTCCATGTGTAAATGCAGGAGGATCAAAGTCAGATACACAGAAAATCTGAGGACAGTAACTATTTTCTTTTAAATAATTAAAGAAATAATGCAATGTTACATTTTCCTCAAATAGGAATGGCTTTTATGTGTATTTTGTGTAACAATACTTTATTAAAAATGTCACATTCAAAATATATTTGTTGATATCTTTTGTGGGTTTTTAAGTACTTTAGTTTTTTCCATAAAATTCAGCATAAAATTACTGTAACTTTCTAGATTATCTCAGAGCCTGAGTTTATAGAGAGTACCTAATTTTATAGCGATAATTGGGTGCTTTACTCAGACTACTTTTTAATTATTATTTTGAAATGTCATACAATTCAATGTATCATTAAAAGTACCTATTTGTGTACACTGATATATAATAATCAATTGAGTATATCGAATTTGTTTTAAAGTTGAACGACATTTTATCTATGATCAGTTTTTTTTATTTTTATTTCTTTTAATTTTATTTTCTAAGTTATTTTTATTTACATTCAAAATCATTTCCCCTTTCCCGTTTCCTCCCTCCCCGAAAGTCCCATAAGCCCCCTTCCCTCCCTCTTTTCCCCATTCAACCCCCTCTCGCTTCTCTGTCCTGGCATTAGCAGACTATGTATTTTGTATTATTCTTTATTTATTAATTTCCTATTTTAATTCTTTGCAAGTGCTTTAATCTTATCTATTAAATATTTATTGATATTATTAATGGCATTAAATATATTTTAAAAGCCTTGTATTTATTTAAGAAAAACATGTTTTTTATTTAAAACCTAAACATCATAATAAATTATTTTTGGTGTCCTAGTAGGTTAGTCTATTTAAAATTTACAATAAACTTTAATTATTTTATTTCTTTAAAAGTGTTATAATTAATTATACAAAAACACATTTTATTAATAAGACATTGAAATTAATATTTTCTTTTATTTACATAATTGATATGTAGTTTAAACAGTCAATACTTTATTCAATAAACACCCTATTTATAAAATCTTAGAGTAAAACTTCAATGTTCTGTGAGATGTGAAATTGCACATATCATATATATATATATATATATATATATATATAATTGTTTATCTATTAAAATGGTTTACATAAATATACTTCAATTTTCATATATTACTTTTAATTTAAAAATAGAACATTACAGGTGTTATACCATCCTGTTATATAAATAATTTTTTGGAAGCCGACCTTTTAAGACAGCCAACACTGTTTGAAAATCTTTATTCATTTACAACTACTCAGACATTAATATCACTGATGCCTTCAAAGACAGGTTTTAATGTTGCAATAATTCATAGTATATTATATGTTTATGTTAAAATGTTTTTATAAAGAAATAATAATCATCTTAAGGTAATTCTTTGTAATTATTAAATCATTAATGTAATGAGATTTTGAACAGCTTAGAAGTTGATGGATGCAGTAATTAATTGCCCCTCTCTAAGGAGAAATAAAAACAACTATGGGATTCTTTCACTGTCCCTTATCTCTGAATTATCATTATAAAATCCAATTACAGGAAAGTTTCCACAAATGAAATTATGTAGCACCATCACAAGTTTTCATATGAAATGGTATATTACTAATTGAAGATGAACTGGACCATGTATTCCAATTACTCTCTTTCATATTATGTAGAAAATGCTGTGTTACAAAGTAAAACATTAAAAATTCATTAAATGAAGCTTAAAATCTCTTAAAACTGAAATTTACATGAGGTTCTCAATACTGAACAACAATAAAAAAGTTTATATTTTGTTTGTCTTTATAATTCACATTATTTAAAAGGAAAACTTGAAAAAGAGTCAATTTTTAATATGAGAAATACATTTTTCTTATATGAATAAGTTTTCATACAAACAGGAAAAATATTGTCATCTTTTGTCAGAGATTCTTCCTCCTGCAGTAAATGGAAACAAATACAGAGACCCAGAGCCAGACATTGTGTAGAGTATGAAACCATGAAAAATCTGTCTAAATAGATATCACTATCAAATCTCTCCCCTCAGTACTCAGTAGAGGAGGCAGCTAGATTGTAAGAGCCTGAGGAGCTGGAGAACACCAAGAAAATAAGGCTGTCTAAATCAATACCATTACAATTCATAAGAACTCTCGGCAAAAGCATGCACAGTGTATATGTGGGGTTCAAAGATGAGAGAAGTGCATACACACACACACACACACACACACACACACACACACACTCATATCCATGTCTTACTGAGAAATTTTTGACTGAAAACCACTTGCACGTGAAAAACTAGCTTTCTCCAAGAGAGTCACAGTGGAAACCAACACATTTTCAGGTTGATCAAATACCCAGCAGTAGATGGACAACACAAAGCAAACTCATCAGCATATTTTTGAGTTTCTTTGTGTCTTAATATTGTAAAGGTTGCTGGGTTTTGTTGTTTTCTTTGGTTGGTTAGTTTGATTGTTTTTGTTTCTTTTGTTGTTGTAAGTGTTGGTTTTGTTGGTTTTGATTTGTTTTGTTTTTTGCCTTAGAGATCTTTCGCATATATATTATGGCTCCTGGTTTTGTGTTTTTATGATATTCTTGTGGGTGTGTATGTATGTGTTCCTGTGTTTCTAGTACTTTTTTGTTCATTTTCTCCTTTTGCTTTGTTTTTTTTTTTTTTGCTTTGTTTCGTTTTATTCCACTTTTTTGTTTTATTTACTTTATTTTATGTTTATTCTTTACATGCTTTTTCTATCAGAAAAAGAATGTGAATTTGGAAGGGAAGGAGGTGGAAAGGATGTTCCAGAAGTTGGTGGAGGGGAACGATTACCAGAATATATTGTACAAAATACAATTATTTTCAATAAAGAAAAAATATCACTAAGATATTATTTAATATTTATATTATATAATTATTATATAAGGTTTTCTTGGTGTATTATATAAATAAAAATACACTGGAAAACTTACCTAATGGTAGAAAGTGCTGTGTGCAGCACTGGAAAAAAGGAGTAATCTGGGAATCTGTAAGATGCACTGAAAACTGGCCTGGCAAGTCATGTACACTTGTGGAACAGTGACATGAGTATTATTATGTTGTCAAATGCTTTTGTTTGCCTTATGTCCTGCTTTACAAGAACAAATCCAGATACAGCACCATTATTGGGCTAAGAATCTATAGCTATATTGGCCCTATGGGAGAGCCTACTATTGGTACTTCGCTAAATGTATGTAATATTAAAATGACTCCTGGTGATTAATTGTCAAACCCACGCATCAGAAGATCTTTTATCCCTCATCAGAGAAGCTTCTATGTGAAATAGTTGGAAATTAATGCAAAGATCTGTCCATGTTCAAAGTGCAGAGACTAAGAGACTATGGAATATGCCTAAATGGTAAATATGCATCATAACTCTTCCTCCTATGTTTCAAAATCATTGCTGAAGACAGTGGAAAAGTGACTGAGCCAGAGGAGGTGAATGACTACAAGGAAAATTGTGTTATGGACATAGCAGGGCAGGTACACACATGAACTCACAGTGGTTAGGACAGCAGTGTAAAACATACACAAGCTCAATCTAGACATGGAGAAAGAGGTGAGCATGAAATCCAACTCCTTCTGCAGTAACAGAAAGAAGGTCAGTGTTTTTGTAAGACATAGGTCCTGCTAAATGGACCATAAACAAGCAGAAACCAAGCAGTTTAGTTTATTGTCACAATCTCACTCAAATATTTGTGTTAAAACAATGGCAAATGATTTTATAATATTCTCACAACTATATATTAGAATTTAGAACATTTGGCTGGGTAAATTGTCCCTGAAAGTTCTAGAGCAGTGTATTTCTTGCTTTTTTTCAGTTTCTGGTAGACCAAGGTATTTCTTAAATTGTTCTATATGCCTAAACTAAAGAGGATTATGGAAAGTCACATGAGTGTAATCATCATTGCCTCACTTAGGAAAAAGAATTTTATCACACATTAGTAGACTGCATTCTACTTTTCAGGAAAACCCTCCCTGACAGAACACAAGAATGCTAAAGTCTCCTATGAAGATGACCTGAAAGTAGACCATGTATCCTTCCACTTCCATGTGGATCTTACAGTCACACCTGTGAAATGTTCTTTCTAGACTGATTTATCTGGGCTCTTCTATGTCTAGGGTGGCTGTTAACAAAGAAAGGTAGGTGTTGTGAAGCATGTGTACTCTAATGTCCTCCAAAGTTGATGGAAGAAATGAATAAAATTTTGTCTAATTGAACTGAGAAAGAGGACATGATGAACTTGTTAATGTTTTATTGCTGTGATGAAACACATTGAACAAGACAACTTGCAGCATTTATCAGAAGCTTGATTGTAGTTTTAGAGGAATAGTCAATGATCAACATGGAGATCATGGCAGCAAAATTTGTGCTGGATCATACAGCTTATAACTGATCTGTAAGCTGCAGGCAGGGAAAAAGATTGGTCACAGTGAAATGGTCAGATCAGAGCATTTGGAAAATTCTACCAGGCACCCATCCCCTCCTGGATGAGACAGGTCAGAGAGCATATAGACTGGAAGGAAGAGGCTAATTAAGCTCCTACTACCTCATTCCCTAAAGACCAATGAGTTTAAAGGGTACACTGATCTATCAATCATATTGTACCTAGTAGATGATGCTCTATTCCACCCCTGGAAACTGTATAAAAACTCACTGATTGGGCTGCCCAGGGTTACCACCTCTCCTTTGGGTGCAGGATGACGACCCCAGCATGCTGGAACAATAAATTCCTCTTGCTTTTTAATCCATTCCCAGCTATGCTTTAAGCTAAGGCTTGTTAGATTCTTAGAGCAACATGAGATATTGAAACCTCAAAGACTCCCGCAGTGAATATCCTCCAAAAGTGTCATATCTCCTAATTCTTCCCAAATGCATCTACTAATGGGGCCAAACATTCAAACATATGAGCCTCAAAAGCCATTCTCTTTCAAACCACTACTGCTACAAAGTGTAACTTCTCCTGATATTCTGTTTCTCATAATTTCCTAGGGAGGAGGGCAGGGGGAAAGGTCAAGAAGAAATGGCAATTGTAAAATAAGGAGTTCAGTAATCCCATGATACACTACTAATGTTCTTTTCCCCACCTTCTTAAGTATCTTCCTCCCACCATCTTTGCTATGACCAGTATGATGATCCACTATCCTTAGTCACTTCATGGTCTTAGAATTATCATAGAGATTTTTACATGATATTCTGGTGTCCAGGAATGCTTTGTGGTCTGGAAGAAGCCTCTTGGCCAAGTCAGAGGAATCATGTGGAATAATTCAAACCACAAATTTAACTCTAGTAGACACTGTACTAAAGTTGGATGACATTTTTATTAATAGTATTTTTGTATTTTAACTCTGTATCATGAAAAACAATCCAAACTATTATTTTCCTTATAGATATTTCTTACACCAAAGACAGCAATATGTATGTGTGTGTGTGTGTGAGTGTGAGTGTGTGTGTGTATATATATATATATATATATATATATTTCATATAAGTAAATAAAAGTGGAAACTTAAAGAGTTTTACATGCAATATACCACAATCAAAAAATTTACTAAAGACAGCAGTCCTTCATAACATTTGGAAAATGTAAAGTTGTTACAGTCGAAGAAAATTTGATCACTAGCTAGTTTTTTACAATGTGTTGGGAGATATCTGTTATTGAAATTGAAAGTGAAAAATATTTTAACTCATTGAAATGATGAAATGTTATTTTTTAAAAGAATAGCGTCATAAGTAGATACATATTTTAAAGAAGCAATGAGTCCTTCAAAAGCCTTTAATCATACTGTTCATAAGCAGCATTTTAAGACAATGCTGCTGTGTATCCAAATAGAATGACATTTTAATTCATAAATATGCATGTCTGTTTAGAAGTTTCTCTCTATTAAATGATTCAGAGTAAGTAACATTTTATTCTTTATAAAATAAAGCTATGGTCTCTATTATTTGTGAAGTAAGAAAGGAAAGACTTTTTTAGCCACTGTTAGAATTAATTAGCACTTGCTTAAACCATTAGAAAGGTGAGCAAAGAGGGTAATCATGAGGAAAAAAGGAAGCAAACATGCATAGATAGAGGGTCAAAAGAAGCAATAGCATTTAAATGAATGTTTAGATAATTCTTCTAACAATGATTACATTTAATTCTATCATTGGAGCTTGTTATTTTTCCCTACATATATGGGAAGCTACTTTGCCTTTCTATTCCCCATTAATACTGATCATTACACGAACAAATTGAAAATTACGTATTTTCACAAATAAATATGTAATAAAAATTTATGAAGATAAAATAGTTTAAAGGGGGCAAACAAATTTAAGATTTAACATTGAAATCTATTTGCCTTTAGATGAAGTATAGTTGTTCAAAAATTCTTGATATCTGATCATTGAACCACCTGTTTTTCCTTACACTTTTACTCTTAGTCTGGTACTTCCTAGCACAGTTTCCTAGTAACAAGTGTCAATATTTCTGCCACTGGCATGCAGAGATTTCTGCTCTTCTCAAACATTAATGTATTGTGAGTCATGTCTCTGGCAAAGGATATGAAAGAAAGCACCACCTACACATAGAAGAGAAAGTTTTTTTAAAAAAGAAACACAAGATTCCTTGAGAAACCAAAGGTCACTGCAGCCAGACAATCAGATAGACTGATATCAAATCTTTTGTCCCCTTTTCTAAATCAACCAGCAAGTGTCATCACTACTTCTGTAGCAGACTACCTCTGTGTAGCTGTCTAGCAAACATGGATGAACTGGGTGCCTGAAAGGGGAGCTGGAAATGAAAAAGGATGGAAGTATAGGGGTGGGGGGAACAAGAGAAGGATGAAACCAAGACAAAGTTTTCCGATCAAGACTCAATGTTTAATATTTAGCTCTGTGTTTATATAGGGAGAGTCCACAGACTTGCCCTTTGTTTCAGATGGATTATGTTGCTTTGTTTCAGCCAGATTATGTTGCAAAGCAAGCTCAGTAGGCAGTCTGCTTCTGTAGGAAATTGCAGGTGTACCTAGGTAGGCAGAAGACCAACTGTGGCAAACACTTGAGGTCTATTTAGCATGCTCAAGTCTGGGGGAAGGTCTCAATTCCCCATATTTGTTTTTTCAAGATGAGCTGGACTGGGGGTGGGCACAAGATTTGCTTGCTTCCCCAATCCCATCTAGGGTGAAGAGTGGCTAGGTGACCATGGCAGTCTTATATCAGTGTCTATATTGCTCCTTCTTATCAGTTGTGGAGGACAAACATAGCTTTTTGATGTATGTTTCTGTTTTTTTGTTGACAGGAGCTCAAAAACACTCTTCAAAAGCACACTCTTTCCCATTCAGACCAAAGCCACGAAGGACATATGCGTATGCACTCAATGCATTTCTTTATAGCAATGAATAACTACCATGGTGAATAGCTGAGCTTGCTGAAAATGATCCTGTGTGCAGGGAACCAATCTGTTTTGCTACAAAGTCCAAAAGTAAAAAGCAGCAAAATTAAAGTTGTCTGTGGGAATGTCCCAGGTATTTAATTCAGCTGCTAATTAACAAAGATAAAACACAAAGACTGCAACCAGGTATATGGGGAGTAGCTTTGAGAATTGATTGAAACTACTTGCTCTCCAGTAAGAGTGGAGACTATACTTAAGGTTATTTTAGCTGGCTGATAGGGATTTTGAGTTATCTTCATCATTGGTATATCATTAGAAGACTCAGGATCTGTGTCCTCCTGATGAACCTATCTTTCAGGAAACCATCAAGTTCCATTTTCTTTTTTTGTGAAAAAGAACACAGACAACTCACCGCTATATTAAATACTTGATCAGGATCATGCCATATACCAGTAAGTGGATCCTTCCATTTCACCTAGGCATAAGTATACTTAGCTGTAGGGTTCCATAGACACTCAGCAGAGAGTTCCTTGGCATCCAAATTTTAATATTTTTTTAAGTATAAAGCATGATTTAAATAATGTAGTATACAGGAATATAATTCCCCCTTTTTGTTTTTTATGAAGATATTATAGTTTCACAATACCTTGTCCTTGAGACTTAAAAAAGAATACTAGTAATATGGGTAATATTAAATTGTCTACTGTAGTGGCTATTCCTGGTTGTCAACTTGACTAAAACTGAAATGAACTAAACAAGAATTGGAAAGCTCACCTATAATCCTAATCTGGAGGCTCAGAGACACAAGTTTCTGACTTGGAGGTCTTGATGCATAGTGACTATGAATTCCAGAAGATTAAGATTAGGAGATCTCTGAGTTCAAGGTCATCTGGGATTAAAGGCATGGTGCCACACACCTTTAATCTGGGCCACATCCTCTGCTGGAGACCTATATAAGGACATTGGAAGAAGGAAGATTTACTCTGGCTTTTCCTGGCCTGCCTCATGGGATGGAGCAACTGCTAGATCCTCGGACTTCCATCCATGGCTGCCTTGTGGGATGGAGCAACAGCTAGATCCTTGGACTTCCATCCACAATTACTGCTGACTATTGTTGGAGAGTTGAACTACAAGCTGTAAGTCATCCACAAATTCCCTAACTATATAGGGACTACCCATATGTTCTGTGACTCTAGAGAACCCTGACTAATACATCTACAAAACATCGCAAATGCTTGACTATAATATTCAGTTCATTATCTGTTTTAATCTGATATGGAACATTAAGGACAGAAAAATAACGCAGGCAATGACTAATTACATTTTTAGTTGCTTCTCCTATTAAAGCAGTTGCAACTAGAAAGCCTGAAAAGATATCAATAGTCACACAAACATATTTTTCTGACATTAGAAATATGAGTAATATCCATTTAACCTAATTGATTATGTATAAATCCTCAAGGATTGATGCTATTATGTGGTAAAAATAGAAATTGAGGATATTGAGGACAAATCTTTACAATTTATGTGCACATTCTCTAGAAATACCAAATTATGGCCTCAAGCCAATACTATTTTGATGATGTAAAGAATGAGATTGTATGGCCAATTGTTCCTATGTAAGGCCTATAATACAATAATATCTGCCTGATATACAAATTTGCTATGGCATCACCCTAAGGGGTCTGTTCAGGCAATCAAGTATGAGCTCTTAAACATCCAAAGATAGTCCTTTAAAGGAACAATACTTTCTTTTAACTTGAGTTGTATTTGCATAAATAATTGCAAAATTTGAAAATTAGCAGTATCTAAAATAGGAACAACTTCAAGCAATCATAAGCCATGAGCTATATATCAGTATACAAATGGAAATCTTGATTTTTCAACACTTCAAATACAGTGGCTACAGCATGTAATTTAATTATTTGTGCTGAAGTTGAGGGAACTTCAAGAGAATAAACACATGATTCAATCACATATGATTATCTCCCGTAGATGAGCTGTTTATATATACAGTAGGTGTATTCCTTATTGGATGTATGCATAAATTTACAGGAAATACAAAAGCATGCATGGAGGCAAATTGTAACAACTTGTCTTTTGGACAATGATTATCAATTTGACCTAAAAGATTTGCCATGAAGTAAGCCAAACATCAGAATTCTGCAATAATCAATTTAGTTGCTGTTTAAAATAAAGAATAAATGTTTCATCAGGTTCTTAAGATATTCTTCCCAAAATACTTTCATGATTCTATCCTACAATTATGTATTAACACATGAACAGCTTCATAATAGAGTGTTGAAATATTCTTTGGCGATGAAGAGATGAATCCACATTAATGGTCCCTTTGGCCAAAAAATTTTTATGGGCACGTGAGTAGCAATGAAGCAAACATCCAACAATTGATCTATAGTCTATATAGTTTATCTGTTGTTGACTAATGCTTCCTCTACTTTCTGCAAAAGTATTTGTCCCTCACCAGTTAATTTGCTTCCCCATTGAGAATATCAAAAAGAGGCTTAAGTCCCCCTATGGTGAGCCTAAGGTAAGGCCTTATCAATTAACATCTCCTAGAAGCTTTGGAAAATAAAGTTAGTAAATCATCTTTTCTTTCTTGAATTTTATGTGTCACATTGTTTATGATATAACTGAGGCTTCAAATATTGAAAAAGATATTGCCTTTGAATCTTTTCTAGAGCAACAACTACTCCAAAATTTGAAAGCCCATTGTATAAGAGCAAAGACTTGTAATAAAACTCCATCAGAGGGATCAGCTAATAAAATACTCTCCATATAATGAATAATATACACTAAATAATATACACTGAAAAATTCAAAGTCCTAACTTCTTGTATTGAAGCAGAGACTTTTTTTTTTTTTTACACAATGTAAGACTATTTGCCATTCCTTGAGGCAAGACTTTCCAATGCTATTTCTTCATGGGCTCTTTAAAATTGCAACCTCACTAAAAGCAAACACTTTATAATCATCAACAGGATGCAAAGGAACAGTATAAAAAACAACCTTCCAAATCCATAGTAATTTTATATGCATTTCCTGGAATGGCAGCTAGAGTAGCCATGCCAGGCTGTAATGACTTCACAAGTTCCTTAGCCTCATTAGCCTTTTACAGATCTTGTTTGAACTTTGTTTTGGATTAATGGAATAACCAATCCATTGGAGGTAAGTGAGTACTTCAGTTCCAGTGCCAAAAATCTTTTAAAACTTTTTTTTCTTCAATTAGTAATTTAAGATTAGATCTCTTATTAGTAATAGATTGAATCCAGTACACATCGGAGGAACCAAAGCCACCTTGTTCTCTCTCAATGACAAAATGAATGCCACACAAGCCTCTGCTGAGGCTGCTCTGAGTTTTGCATTAACTCAATTATAAATGTTTCTTAATCTGGGCCTATCTCCTGAGGCCTGGAACTTATGGTTATCACTCCAGCAGTGAGGACCGATTCCAGGGGAGTTTTTCTGCTTTCTGTTTATGTCTCTTTTTTTTATTTTTGACAGTCTTTCCTAAAATGATTTATGCCTCATACTTAAAACATTCCTTATTACCTGTGAAAGCATTGCTTGTACTGTAGTCCCCTGCAAGGTAGCAGTCATAGCCAGACCCTGATTGTATTAGTGTCCAATTTCTATCTCCAAAAATTCTACCAGCTACTTTTAGCAGTTCATTGGGTCCCTGTTAAATAAACTCTCACTGAGATCTCCTTTAAAAGGGGCAGCAGGCCAGTATTACTCTTGCAATCATCTCTTCTTGCTTGATTCTTTCTTAATTACAAATATGGGTAAGTAAAATCCTGAATCTGTGATTGAACTGCAACCTCAGCCAATGGTAACCCAATCACAAAAGAACACACATGGTATGCAGTCACTGATTAGGGGATATAAAACCCAGAATCTTGGAATACCCAAGATACAATTCACATATCAATAGATTTCCAAGAAGATGGAAGGAGAGACCCCTGGTCCTGGAAAGATTGGATGTAGGGGAATGCCAGGACAGAGAAGTGAGAGGGGGTTGAATGGGGAAAAGAGCGAGGGAAGGGGGCTTATGGGACTTTTGGGGGGGAGGAAACAGGAAAGGGGAAATCATTTGGAATGTAAATTAAAAAACAGAAAATAAACAAAAAAAGAAATATCTTTATATATACATATATATCGGTAGTGACATTTTTAGGGTTTTACTGCTGTGAACAGGCAGCATGACCAAGTCAAGTCTCATTTAATTGGGACTGATGTACAGGTTTAGAATTTCAATCCCATTATCATCAAGGCAGTAGAATTGCAGCATCCAGGCAGGCAAGGTGCAGGAGGAGGTGAGAGTTCCGCATCTTCATCTGAAGGCTGCTAGTAGAATACTGGCTTCCAGGTAGCTAAGGTAAGGCTCTTAAAGCCCACACTCACAGTGATACACCTACTCTGACAGGGCCACACCTGTCAATAGTGCCACTCCCCGGGCTGAGCATATACAAACCATGTGTTTGTGTGTGTGGGTGATTGAAGTCTTTAATGAGGTAATGAATACATCACTTAAATAAATCTATAAAAGAACAAAGAGGAAGTGGAAGGAAATTCATAATTAGTTCTACACTTGAAAGTGGATGTACAGTTGATAAAGAAAATTCAAACTGAGGGCATTCTGGCAAAAGAAAATTAAGGAACTCAAACAGGAACCCTAGAGACAAGTTCTGCAAACAGAATACAAGAGATGGAAGAAAAATTCTTAGGCATTGAAGATATGACAGAACAAACGAATACATAAGTTTAAAGAAAATGTTAAATCAAAACTAATCCTGGTACAAAACATACAGGATGTCTGGAACACTTTAAAGGGACCAAAATCTAAAAATAATCGGAATAAATCAAGAAGAAGAAACACAGGTCAAAGGCCAATGTGTTCAACAAAATCATAGAAAAGTTACTGAACTTTAAGACAAAGATGAATATCAAAGGACAAGAGTTGACATAACAAACTGATTAGTCTACAAAAGAAAATCCCTTCAATGTGCACAACATAATTACTAAACCACTAAATATACCGAACAACAGTAAAAATAAATTTTCAAATCTGCAAGAGAAATAGTCCAATGAACATATAAAGATAGATCTCCTAAAACTTTTCATAGAGAACTCTAGATGTCGGAAGGTCCTAGGCTGGAAAGAAAGCACAGACTACAATACCAAGCAACACATTCGATAATATTAGATGGAGAAAGTAATTTTTTTCATAAGACAACAAATTTAATCAATTTCTATCCACAAGTCTAGCCTTGGATTATGAAGTAAAAGAAAAATTCCAAGCAAAAGAGGCAACTGCTGAAGAAAGAGGAATATTCCTAACCAGCAAATAAATAAACACACACACACAACACACAAACACACACACACACACACACACACACACACAGTTGCACAAATATATTATTACCACAACAACAAAGTAACAGAAACTATAAACACTACTTTAGTTCTGTGTTTCCCTTTGCTGATGGGGTGTCAGAACACTGCTCAGGGAGGCAAAACACAGAGGCTCTAGGCTCATTGGGGTATAGGACTCTTGTGTAATTTATATGCTGTTCAGGGGAAACCAAACTCATTTTAAGATGGAGGCCACAGCCGGGCAGTGGTGGCACATGGCTTTAATCCCAGCACTTGGGAGGCAGAGGCAGGCAGATTTCTGAGTTTGAGGGCAACCTGATCTAGAAAGTGAGTTCCAGGACAGCCAGGGCTATACAGAGAAACTCTGTCTGGTAAAAAAATAAACATAAAGGCTACAGCCTGTGTTTCTCCAGGTAAGAAAGGGCTTGGGTTGGGACTGAGGCTGTGGTTCTCTAACTTCTATACACCCACACACCACAAAACTGGGAAGAATAAGTGCCAGGAGTGTTGAGGGGCCCTCTGTGAATGACTTAGGCACGGCTAGATATGAGGAAGGCTTCACCCATGGTGATCCTTGAGGAAGGAGACAATCCTAGCTTGTCCAGACTATTTATTTATGGTTGAAAAGGATACATAAGGGCTGGAGAGATGGCTCAGCGGGTAAGAGCACTGACTGCTCTTCCAAAGGTCATGAGTTCAAATCCCGGCACCCACATGGTGGCTCACAACCATCCGTAAGGAGATCTGACGCCCTCTTCTGGTGTCTGAAGACAGCTATAGTGTACTTACATATAATAAATAAATAAATCTTTAAAAAAAAAAGAAAAAGAAAAGGATACATAAGACTCATTCAGGGTGAAACAGAGGTTAATATCTTTCCCAAGAAGGGATTTCCAGGGAAGGGAAACTCATTGGTTAAAACCTCAGAGCATCTCTAGAAACCTCATTAGCACGGGGAAATCTAGGCTCTATGTTACATGACCAGTAGTTATGGCCCTCTTAGTTGTGAGTCACAGTCACATGTTCCAGGACAGGAAGTTGATCAGGAGTAGATTCAGAAGCCTACTGCTCTCAATTATGAGAATTGCCGGGGTTCCTTAATCTGCTAAACCTTACCAGTTTTTCTGTCTGGTTACACAGTTCAAATTCCCCCTCACACTACTTACAGATGTCTCTCAATATCAATGGTTGCAATTATCCAATAAAAAGAAGACAAAGGTTTATAGGATGAGTGCAAAAGCAGGATGCACTTTTCTGTTGCATTCAAGAAACACAACTTAACATCAAGGATAAAAATAACCTCAGTGTAAAAGGAAGGAAAAAAGATATTCCAAGCTAATACACACAGGAAGCAAGCTTGTGTTGTTATTTTACTACCTGACAAAATAGACTTCAATTCAAAACATAACGACAAAAATAGGGAAGGGTAATATAAACTAATCAAAGAAAAAAATCCTTCAAGAGGACATTGGAATTTTTAATATCTATGTACCAGATACATGAGCCCACAAGTTCATAAAAGAAACACTACTATAGCTTAAATCACATATTGACCCTTAAACACTGATAGTGAAAGCTTTATTGGAGCACTTTAGCAAATAGATCATCCATACATTCTGAAGATAATGGAAGCTTCAAAGCAAATCAACCCAAAGGATATTTAAAGAACATTTCACCCTAACACAAAAGAATATACTGTCTTCTCACCACCTTATAGAATTTCTCTAAATTGACCAGTATACTCAGATAAAAATGAGATCTCAACAAAGAAGGAAAATTGAAATAATATCCTGCATTATACCTGATGAAAATGAATTACCGCTGGATATCAGTTTATCCACAGCACTGCAAAACAGAACACCTGCTGAAGCCTTATCTGCACCACACTGTCCCCTCACCCTTATCTACTGTAGATCTCATGGATCTTCCTCTCTTAACTTCCCTTCATCAACTTACTGCTATATCCCATGTCCCAACTCCAGCAAGCATCCTCAGCAAACGAAACACCATTCTTGTAAAGGAGCATGAATGACCAACTATAGAGCATACAGGGCATATGATCAGTGTTGCTGCTAGGGTAGGAGTCTTCCTTTCTGGAAGTCATTTGCACCAGGGAACCAGGCAGCTCCACAGCCTTCTATGCTTAGCCCACCAGGAGAGAGAGATCTCTGAGCAGTGATTTCACTTCTGAGTGTGCAGGTGAGATCTCCACCTTCCCTCTGGAGGGGAACAGCTAGGGGTGCACAGGGCATAGGATCAGTGGAGTTGCTGGGACAGGAGTCTTTCCTTCCAGCCACCATTTACAGCAGGGAACCAGACAGCTCCATAGCCTTCTGTGCACAGACCATGCCAGAAGACAGCTGGTCTCTCAGGAGTACAGATACAGGCTTACAGGCCCATAGGATGGACAAGCTCCAGCCAGAGACAGCAAGACCAACTAACACCAGAGATAATCAGATGGTGAAAGGCAAGCACAAGAACCCTGCCAACAGAAACAAAGGCTACTTGCAACATCAGAGCCCAGTTCTCCCATCACAGCAAGTCCCATATACCCTAACACACTGGAAAAGAAAGAGTTGGATTTTAAAGTCTCATCTCACAATGCTGTTAGAGGACATCAAGAAGGAGATAAATAACTCCCTTAAAGAAATACAGGAGAACATGGGTCAAAAGGTAAAAGCCCTTAAATAGGAAACACAAAAATCCCTTAAAGAATTATGGGAAAACATAAACAAACAAGTGAAGGAACTAAACAAAATCATCCAGGAACTAAAAATGAAAGTAGAAACAATAAAGAAATCACAAAGTGAGACATCTCTGGAGATAGAAAAGCTTGGAAAGAATTCAGGAGTCATAGATACAAGCATCAACAACATAATACGAGAGATAGAAGAAAGAATCTCAGGTGCTGAAAAGAACATAGAAAACATGGACTCAGCAGTCAAAGAAAATGCAAAATGCAAAAAGCTTATAACCCAAAACATCCACAACATCCAGGACACAATGAGAAGACCAAACGTAATGATTATAGGTATGGAAGAGAGTGAAGATTTCCAACTTAAAAGGTCAGTAAATATCTTCAACAAAATTATAGAAGAAAACTTCCCTAACCAAAAGAAAGAGATGTCCATGAATATACAAGAAGTTTTCAGAATTCCAAACAGACTGGACCAGACCAGAAACTCCTTCCGTCACATAATAATCAAAACACCAAATGCACTAAACAAAAAAAGAGTATTAAAAGCAGTAAGGGAAAAAAGGTCAAGTAACCTATAGAGGCAGGCCTATGAGAATTACACCAGACTTCTCACCTGAGAAGATGAAAGCTAGAAGATCCTGGGCAGATCTCATATAGACCATAAGAGAACACAAATGCCAGCCCAGGCTACAATACGCAGCAAAACTCTCAATATATGGAGAAAACAAGATATATAATAATAAAACCAAATTTGCACAATATCTTTCCACAAATCCAGCCCTACAAAGGATAATAGATGGAAAACGCCAACAAGAGGAGTGAAGCTACACCCTAGAAAAAGCAAGAAAGTAATGTTTTTCCAACAAACCCAAAAGAAAGTAACCACACAAACATAAAAATAACATCAAAAATAACAGGAACCAGCACTCCGCCATCTTTGCTCCAGTGGTCGGGTAGTTGGGACTGCCAGGCTCGAAGACAGACAGGCATAATATCGCTTTGGTCTCGGGCGGCTTGTGTGTACGCTGCTCCCAAGAGTTGGGAAGATCTGCAGTAACCAGCGCGCCAGCTCTGCGGTGGGAATTCTGCCTGGCAGAGGGACTCCCGCTCTGGACGGGAGCCTACCAGCTTCCCATCTGCGACCTCTATTCCGGTAGACTGCACTGAAGAGACAGGTACCAAGGTTTCCCCCAATATAACATCGCTTGGGACATGGCCTGTTGGGGCTTCCGTCTGCTCCCAAGAACGGGACAGCGCTGTGGTCCTCTGGGCGCCAGATCTGCTGTAGGCCATCCCCTCTGCAGGGTGACCAGCTCCACCGAGAGAGTGCAGAATACACTCCGCCATCTTTGCTCCAGTGGCCGGGTAGTTGGGACTACCAGGCTCGGAGACAGACAGGCATAATATCACTTGGGTCTCGGGCGGCTTCTGTGTACGTGGCTCCCAAGAGCTGGGCAGATCTGCAGTAACCAGCGTGCCAGCTCCGCTGTGGGACTTCTGCCTGGCAGAGGGATGCCAACTCCCCCCCCACTCTGGGAGAGATCACACACCCCTGCACAGGGCAGGAGCCTACCAGCCTCCCTTTGGCGACCTCTGCTCCAGGAATCCACTAAGCTGAGCCTTTGGAAGTGCAAGGACTCCCCAATATAACATCACTTGGGGCAAGGCACATCAGGGCTCCAAAGTTACTCAGGAGCAGGGCAGGCCCCAGAAATCGGTGCTAGGGGAATCCTGGTAATCCAGGGGTGCCAGGTACAGTTGGCAGGCTCACAGGAGGTCCAACCAACAGCCAGTGACAGCAGGACCAACTAACATCAGAGGTAACCAGATGGCAAAAGGCAAACGTAGGAACGTTACTAACAGAAATCAAAGTAATATGGCACCATCCGAACCCAACTCTCCAACAGCAGCAAGTCCTGGATACCCCACCACACCCGAAAGACAAGCTCTGGATTTAAAATCACTTCTCATGATTCTATTAGAGAATCACAAGAAGGACACAAATAAATCTAATAAAGAATTACAGGAGACCATGAATCAACGGTTAGAAACCCTTACAAAGGAAAAACAAAAATCGCTTAGAGAAATGCAGGAGAACATGGATCAAAAGATGGAGGCCCACAAGGAGACAACACAAAAATCGCTTAAAGAAATGAATCAATGGGTAGATGCACTTACAAAGGAATCACAAAAATTGCATAAAGAAATGCAGAAGAATATGGGTCAACAGATGGATGCCCATAGGGAGGCAACACAAAAATTGCTTAAAGAAATGAATCAACAGATAGATGCCCTTACAAAGGAAACACGAGAACTGCTTAAAGAAATGCAGGAGACGATGGATCAACAGATGGAATCCCATGAGAAGGAAACACAAAAATCGCACAGAGAAATGCAGGAGAACTTGGGTCAACAGGCAGAAATCCTGCAAAAGGTAATGCAAAAATACCTTAAAGAAATACAGGAAAATACAAACAAACAAGTGAAGGATCTCAGCAAATCCATCCAGGAACTAAAAAAGGAAGTAGAAACAACTAAGAAATCACAAAGGGAGACAACTTTGGAGATAGAAAACCTTGGGAAGAAATCAGGAGTCATAGATGCAAACATCAACAATAGAACAAATGAGATGGAAGAAAGAATCTCAGGTGCTGAAGATTCCATAGAAAGTATCGACTCAACAGTCAAAGAAAATGCAAAATGCAAAAAACGTGTAACCCAAAACATCCAGGAAATCCAGGACACAATGAGAAGACCAAACCTAAGGAATATAGGTATAGATGAGAGTGAAGATTTGCAACTTAAAGGGCAAGTAAACATCTTCAACAAAATTATGGAGGAAAACTTCCCTAACTTAAAGAGAGAGAGATGCCGATGAAAGTACAAGAAGCCTACAGAACTCCAAACAGACTTGACCAGAACAGAAATATCTCCCGTCACATAATAACAAAACACCAAATGTACTAAACAAAGAAAGAATATTAAAAGCAGTAAGAGAAAAGGGCCAAGTAACATACAAAGGAAGACCTATCCAAATCACATCAGATTTCTCACCAGAGACTATGAAAGCCAGAAGATCCTGGGCAGATCTCATGCATACACTAAGACAGCACAAATGCCAGCCTAGACTACTATACCCAGCAAAACTCTCAATCACCATAGATGGAGAGACCAAGATATTCCATGATAAAACCAAATTGTCACAATATCTTTCCACAAATCCAGCCCTGCAAAGGATAATAGTTGGAAACCGCCAATACAGGGAGAGAAACAACACCCTGAAAAACATGAGATAGTAACCTTCTTGCTTCAAACCCAAAAGCAGATAACCACTCAAACATAAAGATAGCATCAAGAATGGCAGGTGGCAATAATCACTATGCCTTAATCTCTCTTAATGTCAGTGGTCTCAATTTCCCAATAAAAAGACATAGACTAGCAGACTGGATATGTAAACAGGATCCAGCATTTTGCTGCATGCAGGAAACGCACCTCAGTGTCAAAGACAAACACTACCTCAGAGTAAAAGGCTCGAAAACAATTTTACATTCAAAGGGCCCCAACAAACGAGCTGGAGTAGCCATCCTAATATCAGATAAAATTGATTTTCAACCTAAAGTCATCAAAAAAGACACAGAAGGACACTACATACTGATCAAGGGAAAAATCCACCAACAAGAACTCTCAATTCTGAATATCTATGATCCAAATGCAAGGGCATCTTCATTCATAAAAGAAACTTTACTAAAGTTCAAAGCACACATTGCACCTCACACAATAATAGTGGGTGACTTCAAAACCCTGCTCTCTGAAATGGATCGTTCAGGAAAGCAGAAACTAAACAGGGACACAGTGAATCTAATTGAAGCCTTGGACCAAATGGAACTAACAGATATATACAGAACATTTCATTCTAGAGATAAAGAATACACCTTCTTCTCAGCACCTCATGGTACCTTCTCCAAAATTGACCATATAATTGGTCACAAATCAGACTTCAGCAGATATAAGAAGATAGAACTAATCCCATGCCTCTTATCAGATCACTATGGAATAAGGGTGGTCTTCAATGTCAAGAAAAACAAAAGAAAACCCATGTACACATGGAGGCTGAACAATGCTCTACTCAATGATAACTTGGCCAATGTGGAAATAAAGAACGAAATCAAAGACTTTTTGAAATTTAATGAAAATAAAGGCACAACATACCCTAATTTATGGGACACAATGAAAGCAGTGCTAAGAGGAAAATTCATAACCCTGAGTGCCGCCAAAAAGAAAAGGGAGACAGCATACACTAACAGCTTAATGGCACACCTGTAAGCTCTGGAACAAAAAGAAGCAAATACACCCAAGAGGAGTAGAAGGCAGGAAATCATCAAACTCAGGGCTGAAATCAACCAACTAGAAACAAATAAAACCATACAAAGAATCAACAAAACAAGGAGTTGGTTCTTTGAGAAAATCAACAAGATAGATAAGCCCTTAGCCAGACTAACCAGAGGGCACAGAGACAGTATCCAAATTAATAAAATCAGAAATGAAAATGGACAGATAACATCAGAAACTGAGGAAATTCAAGGAATCATCAGATCCTACTACAAAAACCTATATTCAACACAACTAGAAAATCTTGAGGAAATGGACAATTTCCTTGACAGCTATCAAATACCAAAATTAAATCAGGATCAAATAGACCATCTAAACTGTCCTATGACCCCTGAAGAAATAGAAGTTTTCATTGGAAGTCTTCCAACCAAAAAAAGCACAGGTCCAGATTGTTTTAGTGAAGAATTCTATCAGACCTTCAAAGAAGACCTAACACCAATACTCTTCAAACTGTTCCACAAAATAGAAACAGAAGGAACACTACCCAACTCGTTCTGTGAAGCCACTATTACACTAATACTAAAATCACACAAAGATTTGACAAAGAAAGAGAATCTCAGGCCAATCTCTCTTATGAATATCGATGCAAAAATACTCAATAAAATCCTTGCCAATCGAATCCAAGAACACATCAAAACAATCATTCACTACGATCAAGTAGGCTTCATCCCAGGGATGCAGGGATGGTTCAATATAAGGAAATCCATCAATGTAATCCACTATATAAACAATCTCAAAGAAAAAAAACCACATGGTCATCTCATTAGTTGCTGAGAAAGCATTTGACAAAATTCAGCATCCTTTCATGCTAAAGGTCTTGGAAAGATCAGGAATTTGAGGCCCATATCTAAACATAGTAAAAGCAATTTACAGCAAACCTGTAGCCAGCATCAATCTAAATGGAGAGAAACTTGAAGCAATCCCACTAAAATCAGGGACTAGACAAGGCTGCCCTCTCTCTACATATCTTTTCAATATAGTACTTGAAGTTTTAGCTAGAGCAATTAGAAAACAAAAAGTGGTCAAAGGGATACAGATTGGAAAGGAAGAAGTCAAACTATCACTATTTGCAGACGATATGATAGTATACTTAAGCGACCCAAAGAACTCCACCAGAGAACTCCTACAACTGATAAACGACTTCAGCAAAGTGGCCGGATATAAAGTCCACTCAAGCAAGTCCGTAGCCTTCCTATACTCAAAGGATAAGCAGGATGAGAAAAAAGTAAGAGAAATGATACCCTTCAAGATAGCCACAAACCATATAAAGTATCTTGGCATGACTCTAACCAAAGAAGTTAAAGATTTGCATGAAAAGAACTTCAAGTCTCTGAAGAAAGAAATTGAAGAAGACCTCAGAAGATGGAAAAATCTGCCATGCTCATGGTTTGGCAGGATTCATATAGTAAAAATGACCATCTTACCAAAAGTAATATACAGACTCAATGCAATCCCCATCAAAATCCCAACTCAATTCTTCATAGAGTTAGAAAGAGCAATTCAAAAATTCATCTGGAATAACAGAAAACTCAGGATAGCTAAAACTATTCTCATGAGTAAAAGAACCTCTGGGGGAATCAGTATCCCGTACCTCAAGCTGTACTACAGAGCAATAGTGTTAAACACCGCATGGTATTGGTACAGTGACAGGCATGTAGATCAATGGAACAGAATTGAAGACCCAGAAATGAATCCACACTCCTATGGTCACCTGATCTTTGACAAAGGAGCTAAAACCATCCAGTGGAAAAAAAGATAGCCTTTTCAACAAATGGTGCTGGCTCAACTGGAGATCAACATGAAGAAGAATGCAAATTGACCCATTCTTATCTCCTTGCACTAAGCTCAATTTCAAGTGGATCCAGGACCTCCACATAAAACCAGACACACTGAATCTAATAGAAAGGACACTAGGGAAGAACCTTGAATATATGGGCACAGGGGAGAATTTCCTGAACAGAACTCCAATAGCTTATGATCTAAGGTCAAGAATAGACAAATGGGACCTCATTAAATTACAAAGTTTTTCAAGGCAAAAGACACTGTCAAAAAAGAGAAAGAGGCAACCAACTAACTGGGAAATGATCTTTACCAACCCTACATCTGACAGAGGGCTAATATTTAATATATACAAAGAACTTAAGAAGGTAGACTCCAGAGAGCCAAGTAACCCTATTAAAAATGGGGTACAGAGCTAAACAAATAGTTCTCACCTGAAGAATATCTAATGGCTGAGAAGCACTTAAAGAGATGTTCATCATCCTTAGTCATTAGGGAAATGCAAATCAAAACAACCCTGAGATTCCATCTCACACCAGTCAGAATAGCTAAGATCAAAAACACAAGAGACAGCAGTTGTTGGCGAGGATGTGGAGAAAGAGGAACACTCCTCCACTGCTGGTGGAATTGCAAGCTGGTACAACCACTCTGGAAAGCAGTCTGGCGGTTCCTCAGAAAACTGGGCATGACACTCCCGGAGCATCCGGCTATACCACTCCTGGGCATATACCCAGAGGCTTTACCTGCCTGCAATAAGGACACATGCTCCACTATGTTCATAGCAGCCTTATTTATAATAGCCAGAAGTTGGAAAGAACCCAGATGTCCCTCATCGGAGGAATGGATTCAGAAGATGTGGTATATTTACACAATGGAATACTACTCTGCAATTAAAAACAATGAATTCAAAAAATTCCTAGGCAAATGGTCAGAACTTGAAAATATCATCCTTAGTGAGCTAACCCAATCACAAAAGAACACATGGTATGCAGTCACTGATAAGCGGATATTAACCCAGAATCTTGGAATACCCTAGACACAATTCGCATATCAGTAGATTTCTAAGAAGGTGGAAGGAGAGCCCCCTGGTCCTGGAAAGACTGGATGTAGGGGAACGCCAGGACAGAGAAATGAGAGGGGGTTGAATGGGGAAAAGAGGGAATGACCGGGGCTTATGTGACTTTCGGGGAGGGAGGAAACTTGAAAGGGGAAATGATTTTGAATGTAAATAAAAAAAAAAAACTTAGAAAATAAAATTTAAAAAAAAAATAAAGGCTTGTTGAAAGAAGCCTGATATAGCTGTCTTTTGAGAGGTCCTGACAGAGCTTTACACAAACAGAGTAGATGCCTTCAGCTAACCATTGCACTGAGTGCAGGATTCCCAATGGAGAAGTTAGAGAACTGACTGAAGGAGCTGAAAGGGTTTGCAACCACATAAAAAGAACAACAATATCAACCAATCAGACCCCCTCAGGGTTCCCAGGGACTAAGCCACCAACCAAGGAGTACACATGGCTCTGGCTATATATGTAGTAGAAGACAGCCTTGTCAGGTGTCAATGGAAGGAGAGGTCCTTGGTCCTATGAAGATAGATGTCCCAGTGTAGGGGAATCGAAGGCGGGGAAGTGTGATTGTTTGAGTAGGTAGAAGAACACCCTCATAGAAGCGGGGGGGGGGATAGGATAGAGAGTTCTGGAAGGGCAGAACCAGGAAAGGGGATAACATATGAAATGTAAATAAATTAAAAATTAATAAGTAAATAAATAAAAATTAAAAAAAGAAAGGGATAAAGGGGATAAAAGGAATTTTTTTGCAGACTTCAGGGTTTCAATCTCAGTGTAAAGTGTGACAAAATTTTTCAGTGTGTATTTCTGGCTTTGTTATTAAAATAAAGTGGTTGAATTTTTATGGTAAAGTAATGGAACTTAAGAACCCAGTGAAGGAACCCAGAGCCAGAGAGCAACCTAGCACAAGTGTTTCCTGAGGGGTTTCATCCAGCAGATGGAAGCCATTGCAGTGATCCACAGCCAAATATCAGGCAAAGCATGTGGAGCTTGTGGAAGAGTAATTAGGAGGGATCAAGGACAGTTCAAGGAGACCTACGAAATCAATTTTCCTGTGACCATGGAGTGTCACAGACCCTGGGTCACCAAAGAGAGAGCATACATGGACTGGACATAGACCCACTACACATCGATAGCAAATGTACAGTTTGGTCTTCATGTGGGCCCCTAATAAGTGGAGATGGGGCTACCTAGGTTTCTTTTCTCTGCTGCTGCATTTCCTTTGCCTTACTTGGACTGTCTGGTTGGACCTCACTGGGTGAGAATTACGTAGTCCTACTGGCACACTCTGGCATCTCAGGATATGGTGGTTCACATGAGGGATCCCCTTTTCTGAGCAGAAGGCTGAGGAAGTGAGGCAAGGGATCTGTAAGAGTTAGACTGGGAGGAGGGGAGGGAGGGGAGCTGTAATATAGATGTAAAATGAATAAAAAATATTAGAAAGATTCAGATGCACATATTCTCACCCAACCAATGGACAGAAGCTGTTGACTCCTGTTGTTGAATTAGAGAAGGCTGAATGAAATTGAGGGCAACCTATAGGAGGACCAGCAGTCTCAAGTAATCTGGATCCCTGGGATCTCTCAGACACTGGACCACCAAACAGGCAGCATACACCCTCTGATATGAGGCTTCTAACACACATACAGTAGAGGACTTCCAGGTCTGTGTTCATTCAGAGATGATGCACCTAACCCTCAAGAGACTGGAGGCCCCAGGGAGTTTAGAGGTCACATGGGGTAGGGGGTGGGGACATCTACATGGAGACCTGGAGGGGAGGAGATATGGGATATTGGAGGGTGGACAGGGAATGGCAGGGTGGGAAATAAAATATAGAATGTAAAAAAATAATAAAAAGAGGAAACCAAAACAAAAACAAAAATAACAGGAACCAACAATCACTATTCCTCGTTACCTTATAACATTAATAAACTCAATTCCCCAACAAAAAACATAGTCTAACAGAAATATTTTCCATGTACATCTTCAATTTTATCAGAAAATATTTATAACTCCACTTTCAAAAAACTTAGGAATATTTTTATGCCTACCGTGTTATCTGTATAATTTTCTATGATAATCTTCAATTTTAATGTTTTTCTATATGTTTTTTCATTTTTTTCAGAAATATTTTCATGTAAATCTCAGAAAATGTTTATAATTCTACTTTCACCAAACTTAAGAATATTTTTATTCCTAGCATTTTATCTGTATAATTTTCCATGAAATAGTAAATTTTAACATGTTTTTATATGTATTTCTTGAATTTTATCATAAATATTTTCCTTGTAGATCCTCAATTTTATCAGAAAATATTTATAATTCCACTTTCCATCAACTTAGAAATATTTTTTTGCCTGCCATTTTATCTGTATTTTTCCATGATAATCTTCAATTTTAATGTTATTTTATATTTTTCTACAATTTTATTAGAAATATTTCCCATGTAAATCTTCAATTATATCATAAAGTATTTCTACTTTTTTTTCAATTAATTTAGCAATGTTTTTTATGTCTACCATTTTACTCTTTAATTTTCCATGAAAATTGTAAATCTTAATGTGTTTTTCTATATGCTTCTTCAATTTTGTCAGAAACATTTTCTATGGAAATCTTTAATTTTATCATAAAATGTTACTTCCTCTTTCAATAAAAATAAAATTAAAAAAAATGAGATACACTCATCCATTATGCATGGAAAAGATAACTTGTACAACCACTATAGAAACTAATATCTTGATCCCTCAAAAAGTTGAAAATTGATATATCTCAGAATCTAGCTTTAGTACTCTTGGACATACACCCAAAGAATGCTTTACTCTACCACAAAGACATTTGGTCAACTATGTTTATTGTTGCTCTCTTCATAATAGCCAGAAATTGAAAAAAAAAAAAAAGCTATCTGCCCTTTAACAGAAGAATAGATGTTGAGTATTACTCACTGTTAAAACAGTGAAATCGTGATATTTTCAGGATGGAACTTGAAAACATATTGAGTGGTGTATCTCAAACTCAGAAAGTGATATATAATATTCACTTATGTGAGCATATTGACTATTAAGTCAATAATAATAAAGCTAAAATTCATAGACTCACAAAAGTTAGGTGAAAAGTAAGAGACATGGTTGGGTGGGTAGATAGATCTTGTTAGGAAAGGGAAACTAATAAATAGTTCTGTATTGATGGTGGGGATGGACCTGGAACATCAAGAAGGGGATGGTAGGAAAGAGAGAGGTAGGTGAGGGATGGACTTTGGAGAGAGGCAACAAAATTTAGGAACCATTTGAGAGGTAGTATGGAAATCCAAATTAGTAGAAACTTCATAAACTATATAAATATATTAAGTAATGTATCTGAAATTATCAAATAATGAGGGAGAGAGAGAGAATGCAACTAAACTTCTCTTTTCATCAAATGAAGCTCCCTAACCCAGGATTTGGCTACATATAATTGAGTTCTGGGCCAAAGAAGTTCCATAGGAATCACCAAAAAACTGTTGCCAACCATAGATTTCTTGTCAGACTTAAAGCAAGGGCCCATTGCTGATGACAATACGTATAAAACTCATTTAGAATAGAGAAAATGAGCTTGTACCTACATAGAACCTCACCCTATACTATAGTGTCTTTAGTTCAGGAAAGTACTCTCCATATTACCAAAAAAGAAATGTAAACACCAACTCAGACAAAACATCCTTTGGTTTACAATGGTGTCCTATCAACAAGATACATTAGCACAATGGTGGCACAAAGCTTGTGCATGTAACCATTTTCTGATTTTAATTAGGACCCACTCTAGGATATGGGACCCATATCTAATACTGTTTAGGTGCTGAAGAACTTAAGAATAGGAAGCCCTAGGACCTTGGATAACGTAAAATAGTATTTTTCAAAAACAAACAAATTAACAACAGTAACAATAACAACAACTTAGCAATAAAATGACTCTTAATTATATTCTGCTATTCTTATAGATTAATATCTTGCTCAGCAATCCAGAAAGACTTCCTCTTGAAGCAAATTGGAAAAAAGACAAAGACTAAAAACCAGGCATTATCTAGTGAGGGAAGACATGAGAACTCTCAGGCATTAAAGTCTTATCACCCTCCATCAAGTGCCCTCAACAGCTCAGGGAACCAGGCAGAAATGGAGTAATAAAGAGTAAAAGATGAATAAAGGACTACAAATAATTAATGGATCTTCTCTAATTATATATGTATATACATCAATCAAGGACAATATATAATTTTTAGAATAAATTCTTAGCAATTTAGTTTAGTGTGATATTTTATTAAAACAAATTTGAATTCGACGCTGATGAAATATGGAGAAATGGGCTTAGAGGTTGAAATAGATGAATGTTCCTGTCCTAATTCCTGAAAGAGGTGCCCCAGAAACAATAAATGCATACATTAAACAAATTTGCTGATGAAAAAAGATTTTAAAGGTATACTTTATAAATGATATATTTTATGAGAAATGCAAATCATATTCCATAATTTCTTATTTAAAAAGGATAAAATGTTAAGATGTGAAACATTCAATAATTGAAGCTAAAATAGTTTCTTTTAATTATTAAACAACTGAGAATGGCAAAAAAAGAAAAATCTCAGTGTGAGCATACATTTTTCTCATGTGAATAAATCTAAATTTTCTTTTGAATGTTTTCCTGGAATTGGGAAAGTTCATCCACATATCTGACCACACTATCTCAAACTGTCAATTGCATGAGTCTTGGATGTGTGCACCCAAACTTTTAAAACTAAATTCTGATTGGGTATCTAGAATGAGATCAGATTAAATACATAAAGCAGAATATATTTTGAAGCAATACAGTGTCAAGACATAACATCCATGCAAAGTAAAATTTTGTTGATATCAAACTAATGTACATGTCAGATATAATAGGAGAGCTGCAAAGTCAGAATTTCTGGTTCAATAAAACTTTCACAGATCTTATTAAAATTTGAGCTTTGAAATTGATTCATTTTCTCTTCAGACACAATTGAAAATTTCTTTTTACAATAGTCTATATTTTTGTGATTATATAATTTACAATGTTGTGATGTGTAGCTTTAATGAATATGCTATTTGTCAGATAATAGAGAACGGCAACACATATGCATATATGCTGAACTTTTTATTCCTATAAGGACAAATATTTAGGTACATATATCTATAAATCTGATTTTGTATATATATATGCATATATATTTAATTGTACAGCTTTTATGGAATTTAGGATTATTCAGAATGTGTGATCTTTGAAAACTCAGGTTAATGAGTTTTTAATATCTTAACAGAAAATAAACTGTTATGACTTAATGAGAAATGATGCTTATTTAATCTATGTGAAGCTTATATAAGATTAATGAAAATGTGAAGATGTTTGAGAAGATAAATGAATTGCAAAATAAATATTTGTGATTGTAAAGATAAGCAGTCTTATGGAAGAGTTTGGGGAAGGATTGAAGGCACTGAAGGGGATGGAAACTTCTCAAGAAGACCAACTGAGTCAACTAACCTGGATCCCTGCAGGTTCTCAGGGACTGAGCCACCTACTAAAGAGAGTATAAGAGCTAGACCGAGGCCCCTGCCACATATGTAGCAGCTTGGTTTTCGTATGTGTCCCCCAACAACTGGAGGTAGAAGAGGGGCTGTCTGTGTCCTATCTGTGCAATCCCCAACAGGGCTGCCTTGTCTGGCTTTAGTGAGAGGGGATGTGCTGAATCCTCTACCTGGTCTTGATGGACCAGGGTTAGAATTTGTGGGATACCCAAGAGGGGCGCCTCATCCTCTCAAAGGGGAGATGTGAGTAGAGATTCTGTGAAGATTAGACCTGGAGGGGGCAGCCTTTTGGATGTAAATGAATGAATGAATAAATAAATAAGATTAAGAGTTAAGAGAACTTGTTGTTCCATCAGAGGTTCTGAGTTTACTTTTGTGTATCCATGTGGTGGCTTACAACTCTATAAATATAGTTGTCAATGATCTCTTGCCTTCTTTTGACCCCCCATAGGTATTAGTTATGCATACAACACACATTCTTATATGAAGGCCAGATAATTATAAATTATACAATAAAACAAAGGGAAAAATGAGTGTGTAATTACATTAGCAAGCAGAAAACCATTTAAAAATGCCAAAGAAGATACAACTTGTAAATAAAACTTGCAATACTCTTTCCCTCTGTCTTTCCTATCCCCTACCTGATTCCTCCTGTTCCCGTTCCCACTCACCCAGAGTCCACCTATAGGTGTGGAGAATGGGGAAATTGCAGTTTTAATGTAATATGTGAGAGAAAAATGAATAAATAAAAACAAAAGTAAACATTTAATAAAAAGAACCTGCCTAATTAGTCAAAGCTTGGTTCTACTCTTCTATTAAATGTATATGTGTTTTTGTTGCACATTTATATCAAAATAAACATGGAGAACTGCAAATACCGGTTACCTATGGAACTTAAATGTACACGAAGAAAAATCAGCGTACTATGAGGGGTATGAGTTTTGTTCTATGTGTTTAACTTACAAATAATATAAGTTTTACATTTTGCCATGGTTGCATTGGTAAATTTTGAAAATGAGTCACACAGATCTGTGAACACAGAATAAAAGTGGAAATTTCCTCATAGTGTCATGAAGATGAGTAGTAGATGTGGGGCATTATGGATGCTCTCTGAGTGGGCTTCAAAGTAAATTGAATAGAAAGGTTGAAACATTGAATGAACTTCACACACCTGCCAGGAAACTAAAGAATATCAAGGTAATGCAAGTCAAAGATCAGTAAGTACTGGTGTCTGAAATTACAGTCCACTTTTAATTCTGATTTTTCCTTAATCTGAAATTGAATTAAAGAATGATGTTTGTTAATTCTCACTGGTGAATTTATGATCAAAATTATATAAATCTTTAACAAACATACGAAAAATAGTTTTAACAAAGTTATAGCAAAGGTAACAAGGAAGTGATCCAAGAAATCCTGAAATGCAGTCAACAGTGGTGAGCACACGTATGGCTGGATGCTTGTTCTCTCTTCATGGTGAAGAATTTTCTCCAGGGAAAAAATGTAAGATATATGTCTGTGCTTATGTTAGTAAGCAGGAGTATTAAAATAAACCTTATTGTGGGGTATTGAAATACATGTTTAAATAAACATGTGTGCCTGTGTGTGTCTGCAATCACAATAGACATTGTACAATGTGTACAAATAGAACAATAACACATATTTTGATTATTCATTAATGTATGTTTTCTGTATTATATGCATATTAAAATGAAAAAGCCATAAATACAGACTGTATACAAATTGAAAACTATAGATAATTTGATTTAATATAGAATGTGTTGCTATTCATTAGCCATAGCTGGGGAAAAACATGTAAGGGCATTCAGCACATATGCAAAAATGTACATTACCACATATGAAACACAAAAATGAAATAGAAAAACACAAAAGAAAAATATCACTAGAATTTGCTTAGACTTGGAATATGTATTTGAATATTCTTACCATGTATTCTAATTGTGTAGCTTTCTTTTCAAGTCTTGGTCTTCAGTGGTTATGTTTCTGTTCTTAAATGAGTGCATATAATCTCAACAGTGTCCCTTTGCCTTGGCTACTTTCCACTTGTTTCAATGTACATCATAGACACATAACCAGCTTCAATATCTAAGCACCCCTACATTTTATTTTATTATACTCATTTTTTGTTTTGCCTCACTTCAAAGTATTCCATGTAATCAAAGCTGAAGAAAAAAGAATCATGTCTCTTTTGTTGAATGTTCTGTGTTTATTGACATAAATTTTAAGTAACAAATCTTGGCAAACAAAAGGTTACACCTGCATATATTTTAACATATTGATCAAGTCAGTTAAAATTTTTGATATTATTTTCTAAAAGTAATTTTCATGCTTTTTAGATTATAATATAATCGCATCTTTTTCTCTTTTCCTCCCTCCCTCCAAACAGTCCAACATAACCCTTCAATTTCAATCTCATAGCCCCCTTTTCTCAAAATGTGGTTACATTTCATTTTCTTTATCTGCTTTTTTTTCTTTTTCTTTTTTTTTTTATTTCAGAATATCCCAATTTTAGAAATATACTTTGACAACAGTCCCAAGAGTTTATTTTAGAAGACAAAATATTACAAACACTATAGGTTTAGAAATTTTTCATTTTATTTAATGATGAATGTATATTAAAAAGAAGATAGAATTTTAATTTTTTTCTTTTCTAATTTGGTGCTTAATGTTTCTGAAGTGTATTGCCCTTCAGAAAACTCCACCTTAACAAATGAAATTTGCAACAATTTTATTTACAATGATCACTTTTAGATAAGCATTTCAATTTTAAAATATAGCATTTACTTAGTTTATTATGATAATGTACTTTGATTAGTAAGTGTGATATCTCACTCTATGTGACATGATGGTGGTGTTTGATGTCCTAATTTGTAGAAACATGAATTTGTACTACAGATGATAATTGTGCTCTGACAGAGGAGGTACTCAAAGACCAAAGGTTGGAAAATTCCTCTCTTTCTTAAACATGTACATGAATTTCCTTATATTTTACTAAAAATTATATTCATTTAAATGAGGCAATTAAATGTAAGTATAATTTAATCCTGAATATAGTATGGTATATATTTCTAGTAAAGATGAATTAATCAAAGTGCTAATTTATATATCAAAATTATTAAAAATGTGTTAAAGGTAATGAGAAATTATTATAATATTTACGTGCTACTACTGCATCTTAAATATACCACATTTTATATGAATTAAAAGAAAGTCAGTTGGTTACTTCTATTATTTATCCTAGTAAATGGTAGAAATTCTAAATACATCAAACAATCTTGCAATTATTATTATAAACAAAGAGAAAACTGGGATGATGTATTCAATTGTCTGAATCACAGTTATTTCATTTTTACATATAAATGTGGACAGTATAAAAATCAAGAACATTTTACACTTAGACACACATACATATACATACATGTGAATGAATGTATATGAAATTACAATGAAAATTAAATTTATAATTTTAAATTAGTTATGGTTATGATGAGGAATTGATTATAAACATTGTTTTAAAATTGAAAACCTCACTTAAATTTTAGGATATAGTATGCATTGCCTTTACTGTCCTCTGATGAGATCTGGTCTTTTGCTGTGTATTTTAATGCTAAGTGCAAGGCCTCCAAGACCTGGTTGCCCCTGAGACTAGAGAATCTGCAAGTAGACCCAAGTGAGCTATGTGAACTTATGCCCAAATTATTTCTGATTGGTTAATAAATATGGTGACAGTCATGTAACTGGCCATATAACTGGATAAAGACAGGTATTAGTGTCCCCCGACCTCAGGGTTGGCAGTGTCCAGGGAGAACCATGAGATAAAGAAGCTAAGGAGGAACAGAAAGTATCCATGTGTTAGGAGTCAAGAAAACATAACCCTTAGAGCTGGTTAGTTGGATTTAAGAGCAGACCAGGTGAACTATAGTAAGTAATAAATTGGAGTCATCAACAACAAATAGATTTTAATAGCATTAAAGGTAGATATCTACTTACCTCTAGTTCTGATTAAGGCTTATTGTAAATATAAAATTTTTATGTGTCCTTTATCCTGTAACTAAATGATCAAAGGTAGGATAGGAACTTACAACTATAAAACATACAGAAACTAAGATGTAGGTTCATTCAATGATAAAATGTGGTCCGTGCAGTGCTGTGGACTGTATTCAATCTACAGGAACACAGGCAAACACGTACAAGGAGAAGGGAATAAATGCTCTCTCTCTCTCTCTCTCTCTCTCTCTCTCTCTCTCTCTCTCTCTCCCTCTTTCTCTCTCTCCATATATATGTATATATAATCTGATTGTTATTATTTATTACATATATTCATTTTTATTGGTTCTTTTATTTATTTGCATTTCAAATGTTATCCCACTTCCGGGTTTCCTCTCTGAAAACCCCAAATCCCACACCTCTTGCCCTGTCTCTACGAGGGTGCTTCCCCATCCACCCACCCACTCCTGCCCCACCACCCTAGCATTCTCCTACACTGGTGACTCAAGTCTTCACAGAACCAAGGGCCTCCCTTCCCTTTGATGCCAGATAAGGCCATCCTCTGCTACATATGTGGCTGGAGCCGGTCCCCAACATGTGTATTCTCTGGTTGATGGTTTAGTTCCTGGGAGCTCTGAGTGTCTGGTTGGTTGATATTGTTGTTCTTCTTATGGGATTGCAAACCCCTTCAGCTCCTTCAGTCCTTCCCCTGATTCCTCCATTGGGGTCTCTGTGGTCAGTCCAATGGTTGGCTGCAAGCATCCCTATCTATATCCATAAGGCTATGGCTGAGCCTCTCAAGAGTCATCCATATCAGGCTCCTGTCAGTGAGCATTTATTGGCATTAGCAATAATGTCTAGGTTTGGTGGCTGCATATGGGATGGATCCCCAGGTGAGGCATAGGCTGACTATGGATGGCCTTTCCTTCAGTCTCTGCTCTACTCTTTGCCCCTGTATTTCCTTTAGACAAGAGCAATTCTGGGTAAGGCAAAAGACACTATCAAAAAGACAAAGCAGCAACCAACTAACTGGGAAATGATCTTTACCAACCCAAATCCGACAGAGGGCTAATATCGAATATATACAAAGAATTCAAGAAGTTAGACTCCAGAGAGCCAAGTAACCCTATTAAAAATGGGACACAGAGCTAAACAAAGAGTTCTCACCTGAAGAATATCTAATGGCTGAGAATCACCTTAACAGATGTTCATCATCCTTAGTCATTAGGGAAATGCAAATCAAAACAACCCTGAGATTCCATCTCACACCAGTCAGAATGGCTAAGATCAAAAACACAGGAGACAGCAGTTGTTGGAGAGGATGTGAAGAAAGAGGAACACTCCTCCACTGCTGGTGGAATTGCAAGCTGATACAACCAATCTGGAAAGCAGTCTGGCGGTTCCTCAGAAAACTGGGCATGACACTCCCGGAGGATCCAGCCATACCACTCCTGGGCATATACCCAGAGGCTTTACCTGCATGCAATAAGGACACATGCTTCACTATGTTCATAGCAGCCTTATTTATAATAGCCAGAAGCTGGAAAGAACCCAGATGTCCCTCAACGGAGGAATGGATTCAGAAGATGTAATATATTTCCACAATGGAATACTACTCTGCAATTAAAAACAATGAATTCAAGAAATTTCTAGGCAAATGGTCAGAACTTGAAAATATCATCCTTAGTGAGCTAACCCAATCACAAAAGAACTCACATGGTATGCAGTCACTGATAAGGGGATATTAACCCAGAATCTTGGAATACCCAAGACACAATTCACATATCAATAGATTTCTAAGAAGATGGAAGGAGAGACCCCAGGTCCTGGAAAGACTGGATGTAGGGGAATGCCAGGACAGAGAAAGGAGAGGGGGTTGAATGGGGAAAAGAGGGAGGGAAGGGGGCTTATGGGCCTTTCGGGGAGGGAGGAAACGGGAAAGGGGAAATGATTTGGAATGTAAATAAAAAAACTTAGAAAATAAAAAAAATCTATAACAATAGCAAAAATTCTAATTACATATTTATATGGCAAATTGCTAATGTTTATTGGAAAGTGCCTTAATATATACCTACATGAAGGTTTTATATTTTATTTGAATATTCATATGATTCATCTGATGGTGAAAAATAATTATAGGATTGGAATGTACCTTTAGGATGAGATGCTGTGTGCGTCTCTCTGTGTATCTTTCTGTGTGTCTATCTCTGTTGGGTTGGAAGGACCCCAACTGATTTCTCAGACTCAGCTTTATGAGTAATATTAGGGAGGGTAGTTGATCTATATCTTGATTGTTGGGTTCTATCTCTGGAAGTCTGGGTGATGCTATCACTCAGACTAATTTATTGCCTCATGCCAAAGAGGGGTAGTTCTTGAGCTCTTGGCTGTAAGGTTGGATAACTGATCTTTCACAAGCTTGGAAGGCATACCTGTTGACCTCTGGACACAAGTTTGGCTAGTTGTCCTTTTACAAGCTGAGGAGGTGTCCTTTTTACATAGGCCTGCATTTGTTCTAGTAATTGACTTGTCCAGTTATGAGAAGTGGAAATTCAGGCCTGATCTCCTGAACTGCTAGTTTGCAGCCTATCATGGAGTCAGTCTGTCTCATGCTAATTTACTCCTTTCAAAGATTTCATTCCACTATTTCAAAGATGAATTCATTTCCAACAGTGTGTCTTTTAGAAGGTAGCTGGTAAATTATTTCAGAAAGCCAGATTTTGTATAGACAACCATTTATATAACCTTTATTTGTTTTGAGAACAAGATGTTAAATGGTGAAGTTCAGATTTTGGCATTCATTGGTCAAATAAGCTTCAGAAATATTTAGTATAATATGTAGTAATGCTTAGTGGAAGTCATACTCTGTATCTACATAACTATCCAGTGATGAGTAACAGGAAAGAACTTAGACCATGGACCTGTTTATTCCTCAATACTTTCTAGAACAATAACTAAATAAATATTTCTTAAGTAAAAGACTTACATAAGGTGTCAAAATATCAAAACTGGAAATAACTATGTATTAACCACAGATGAACCATTGGTAGGAACAGTTCATATGTCCATAAGTCCCTAGATCTGGAGGCTATATTTTCTTGAAAATGTTACTGAAATATGTAAGAGAATATGAGCAGGAAATGCACATCAATTTTTCCAAAAGAAGATATGGTTAATTCTGTGAGTCATTTACATAGGTTTAATCTGTGGATAAGCTAATCTTTTTCAGAATTATAGACTAGGGAGTCTGAGCTGATATCAAATGTGATAGGAGATCAGGAATGCACTTGCCAAGAGGAATGAAGCAAGTTAAAATATTAAGAACCAGAGCACTGATTATAATCACATGTAGCCTGTCAACAGAGCCCACAACTGTCAAGTATATGACACTTAGCAAGACAGCTTAGCACAACCACGCACTGCATTTTAACAACACTCTATTTTGTTGTATTAAATAAAATTATAGTTTTGTGACCAATAGGACAATAATAAAAATATGTAAAAATATTATGGTTACATAGCCCATATAATTGGATTTTATATGAAATTGGAGCTTCCCTTTAATTTAAAACACAGTATTCTAAAAACAACATGTCAATTGAGAGAAGCTAAGAATTTCCAATTTTCTCTGTTCAAAGAAATAGAAAGATAGATATTCCCAGATGATACCTTCAAAATATCCAATGCTGTATATGCTGTCAAATACAAATCAATGAGTTGTAAATAATTTCTAAGCCTATATTTATTTTAAAAAGTCATTTTACAGTGGAATGTAATAGAACAGATGCAGTAAAACAATGTTTATGTTAACTTTTAAGAAATTATTTATTTATTGTTAATTATGTGTACGAATATTTTGCCTGAGTGAAACCTGTATATTTAATGTCTACCATGGTCAAAAGAGGGCATCTGACCCTGACCCTGGAACTAAAGGACTGAGACCATGTTTGATCATTAAACTGAACTCTTGTCAAAAAAATGTTTTTAACTGTTGAGACATTATCCTGTTCTAATTATTTTAAATTTCCTTGTATTTTATATTTATTTAAATATATTGAAAAGACAAGCTTACAATTGTAAGTTTGAAATTCCCATGCACATTTGGATGGATTTTATTTTGAGTTTGCGTATATATTTGGTCACATATTGGGAAACATATCAGGGTAGTTTTTCTATGTATTTTAATCATGAATGGTATAGGCATGTTTGCTGTTTCTGAGCAAATGGAATGAAAGTCTTAGATTATTTTTCAGATAATAGAATCTAGATATTAAATAATGCCCTTTAAATTCTAAAGCATTGAACATAACGATTTCTAGCCTCATATAAGTATCGATAAACTTGAATGTTTTACTCTATGAAAATTTGATAACATGTAGTTATGTTTCTTTAATATTGTTAATACCTTCATATAAATTGAACTTTTCTATACTACTTTCAAAGTTCTAGGAATTAAAGAAAGGGATAGTGATATATATATCTATCACTGAGTTGTAAATAATTTCTAAGCCTATATTTATTTTTTAAAAAATATATATATATATATATGGAGAGAGAGAGAGAGAGAGAGAGAGAGAGAGAGTTTAACTGGCTAAAGAAATCATGATAAAAATAGAGTTAACTTATAGTATTGAAATAGTATAGAAAAAATAGAATAGAAAGAAATAGAGATGATATATATGTATATATATTATGTTTATATTTACATTATGTTATATAGTACATGCTAAATGAATATAAAATTAATGGATATGATATCATTAAAAATGAAAAAAGAATATGCAGAGAATACTTTAAAAAAATAAGTAGATTTCAAATCTACAGTAATTGAATTTAATTAAAGTTTTAAAACAATTTCATTTTTACAGCAAAAATTGGTAGGCAATCTCAGTAGCTCAGGCTCTCCTAGCTGTGGTGGCTGGTGTGAAACTGACCTGATGTACACTGGCACATGCCGTGGATAGGAAGTTTCTGCTGACTAACATTTCCACTTGACATAAGGGACAATACTTTCTGGGATACGTACATTTACAAAAGTCATAGCATCTAACCATAAGCATCCACATTCTATGAGAATGCAGCAAGTGTATGGCACAATCTGTTACTTTGTCTCACCTTAGAAGTCACATTATAAAACTCTCTCATAGTTTCTTTGTTAGTGTTCTCACAAAAAAAAAAGAAAAAGAAAAGAAAAGAAAGAAAATGGAAAAAAATCATTTAAGATCAAGGGGAGGTGATGTGTACTCCAATTGTTAATAAAGTATTAATTCTCATGATGAGAGTTTGAGAAATAAATGTTGTTTTTGTTTTTAGGAAAAATAAAATCTTGTAAATGGTACTGATATTTTGCATAGCTATCACACATTTACTACAAACAGTTCTTATACAAAGTTCTCTTTTTCCAAAGCCTCATCCGATTAGGCTAAGGTTTAAAATCCATGTCTTACTATTTAAATTAGTTTCACTGTGGTAGCAAAAGCATGAGGTAGTAAATTTTAACTTCACTGTAAAATTTAAAAATACCCCCTCAAAATTGAGAACTGCAAAAAACAACTCTGTCACTGTCAAAAAAATTAGAGAATAAATAAGGTCCCTGTTGGACACCAAGACTTGAATGAGAGAAAGGGGGAAATGTATAAATGTGTGACACATTTTTTAGGGTCTATTTTGCTTTGGCATCTCCATGTTAAAATTCATCATTATGAAGAAAACTAGCTAGGGTACTGAGCAGCTAGATATATAACATCCCAGGATTGCTCAACTTCTCTTCTTTAGCTTTCTTGACTCACACATTGTATGGTCCAGCCGACGAAGTAGTGTCAAGGACTTTCAACATCTTGAGTAATATTCAAAGGAATCCACCACAGACAAGACCTAAGACCAACTTGTTCTAGATAATTACTTCAATGAGACTTTTCTTTCCATATTATCCACACATCATATCAAATTGACAGTTAAAATTAACCAGCACACCCTTTTGCTAGTTTGTGCTGCTTAGTAAATCTACTGTCTCCATTTTAATAGCTCCCGTTGGTAAGAAACCTTAAAAGCATGGAAATTTTATGGACATTTAAGATCTAAACTACAGTGCTAAATATGCAGATATTGCATGTATTTCAAGTAATGTTGCCATTAAAAAAATAAGCTCTGCATTTACATAATTCTCATGAACTCTAATGTTTTGTTGGTCAGTCTTAAAATACAGGATCTTAGTATCTGCTCTTTGTTTTCGTCTGGAGGACACTGGAAAGTTCTTCCTCCTTCCAGAAATTTTAATTCCATAAAATGGTGAAATCAGCAAAATTTCAATAAACCTGTTTGCACAAAGTAGGAAACATTTTTTCATCTCCTATTTCACAGTGTTTCTTGAGCCTTCAAGAGTGAAGAAGATGCTCCCTTAAGGCTAAGCAATCCACAATCACATATTCTTATAAAAATAAACATATTTCTCTGAATTTACTTCTCTTTGTTGCAAGAAAGAACCTTCTCTGGAAAGTAAAACAGCAACTCTAATCTGTGTCTTCACCGAAAATTAAAGAATATGTACAACCATTTCATCTGGACTGAACTGTCAAGAATTTTAACATTATTTTATTTTACATTATGTAAAATGTTATGATTTACATTTTCAGGTGTACTAGGGATAAATTATGCATATGTCCAGGTTTCAGACTTTATGAGAATACATGTTAAGACTCTTAATTGGGAAGATTTTGTAAATTTTCTGCTACTCCAACAGGAATATTTCACATTGTGATAATTTTCACATAGAACATGTTGATGCAATCTTTGTTCAGATAATGACCTTTCATGGTCATGACCTTTATTATAGGACACAACTCCATCTACCCTTCAATTCTGTATTTCTAAATAGTAATGAAATTCACATTTATTTCAAACTAGTTTTATTTTCACACCCATCAGGCACATTATTAATAGATATTAATCTTATTTTTTAATACAAATATAATACACTTTATTTACATGAAAAATGTTTTATCTGATGTATTATGAGTTCATTTTATTAATTTCATTTCCATAAAGGCATAATTATTACCTGGTTAAATATATATTGTGTTTGAAGTTATGTGTGGAATAGTTATATGATATTTAGGAAATATTGTGAACCAGTTATTGTTTTTATTTGGAAATTAATAATGACATATTATTTTGTGTAATGTTGACAAGCTTTGGACATGTGATCACTATTCTTGGTTGTTGACTTTACTGTATCGGCAATTAAAACACAAAAATGGAGGCCACAATAGTTACAGATTATTTTTGTTTTGTTTGAACTAGGAAGATCTATTTCTAATCTGGATTTTGAGTTAAAAAAACAGCGTTAGCAAACACTTTCAAGTTGAGAAAAGATATGCCTTCAATCTGTGAAGTGGGAAGACACACCTCTAATCTGGGCCACAACTTCTCTTGGAAGCCTACATAAGGAGATAGAAGGAAGATTTTGTTTTCACCTGCTTTTCCTTGCCTTGCTATCAAGTCTGTTCCTTTACTGATATTAAATATTCCAGCATATACCAGCTAAAACATCCAACCTTGAGGACTGAGCAACTACAGGACTCTCGGACATTTTTTCACAGATTTTATAGATAGGTAGATAGATAGATAGATAGATAGATAGATAGATAGATAGATAGATAGATAGATAGATAGATAGATAGATAGACAGAGACAGAGTAAATTCTGTTACTCTAGAGAACTGTTACCCTCCTAATATTTCACCCAAACATCGTGAAATGTGCTACTTTCAATATCTTACCTCTTTCTACTTCCTAATCTTCAAGTCAAAAGTACAATTAGAATACTATTTTAAGCCACACAACTGGAATCTCAGAACACTGTGGGATGGGAGATAGGTGGATAGATCTCTGACTTTGAAACCAGACTGGTCTGCAAAGAAATTACCAGATACACAGAAAAAAAATCATGTATGGAAAAGAAACAAAACCAACACAAAAATAAATACTATTTTAGTTTTTATAAAGGTTTAAAAATTTGTAACAATTATAACAATTACATAATAATATACAATCGAAAATCATTGGTATGCTGATTGGTTTTAGCCAACTTAATTCAAGCTAGAATGATCGTGAAAGGAAACCACAAGTGAGAAAATGCTTCCATAAAAAACACCTGTAGGCAAGTCTGTGGAGCATATTCTTGATTGATGATAGATGTAATATGGTATATCTCATTGTGTACACTGCCATCCTTGTATGCCTGGTCCAGGGTTGTATAAGAAATCAGACTTCGCAACCCATGGAAATCAAGCCTAAGATATACTGATAAACTGGCGTTGGGTGTTAGGGACTGAATAAGCTTTGCTGCAAAAGAAGTGCTTTTAACATCAAGTTTTTTCTGTGGTCCATACATAGCTTAATAACTATATGGGTAGCTTCTTTGCTCATCAAGTCATAAAATCCACCTTTCTACTTGACACTTCAATTTCTGTTTCTTTTATATTTACAGTTCATAAAATTGATATTCTAAGCAATATCAATAATTATGAAAACTCAAAAAGTTAAACTCATATGCAGAGTAGATATTATCTCAGGCTACTGTCAGACAGAGGGTTTGAATAAATATATTAAAAATACACTGTCCATTACCAAATTTAGATTTTCTTGTTATTATTTTGTTAGCTCCTAATATTTTAGAATGGTGTGTTTTGAAAATATTTTACTAATAATGTGGTTATAAGACATCTTAGGTAAGATTTATCAAAAGCTCATCATTCTTCAGATTCACATCTATTCATTTCTCTATCCAATGTGGAAAAATGTCAATTTGATGAAAACAGTATATCTGTTTTCAAAACTAAATAAATCTGACATAAGGGTCTCTGAGAAGAAATGAGTATTATAGAGGTTTTCTATCATTGGTCCTAAAAAGAAAATCGAGTTTTTAGCTCAGTAAAAACATTCAAAGTTCTACAGGTTAATACCAATCAAATAGCAAGGCAGTGGTGGCACACGCCTTTAATCCCAGCACTTGGGAGGCAGAGGCAGTTGGATTTCTGAGATCAAGGCCAGCCTGGTTTACAGAGTGAGTTCCAGGACAGCCATGTCTAAACAGAAAAACCCTGTCTTGAAAACCCTTTAAAAAATGGAATATGAATCAAATAAGTGAGTTCCAGGACAGCCAGGACTACACAGAAAAACCCTGTCTTGAAAAACCATAAAAAAAATTTAAAAAAAGGAATATGAATCAAATAAATATATTTTCACACTTATTTTATAAGTAAAACAAGGATTTGCAAATACAAATGTAGTTTAATGGCATTAAATTCTATATTATTAACTATATTGGTATCATTGCTTATTTCCTCAATGGAAGTCATTTCACCATGGGTTAAGAATCTTATACTATACCTCTTTGAGTGGAACAAGTGAAAGCTTTAATGTCATATTATTTTAATTTTTTGTTAATTTATTCTCTTATATATTACAACCTTACTAGAATTCCCCTACTCCATCTTCTAGTCCACCACACCTCCATTTTCTACTTCTCCTCTATTTCCCTTCAGAAAAGCACAGGCCTCCCATGTATATCAACCAGACATGATATGCCAAGTTGCAATAAAACTAAATGCCTCTCCTCATATTAAGGCTGGAGAAGGCAACCCATTACGAGAAGAGTACCAAAGCAGCCAGAAGATTCAGTCATTGTTACCTTTCCTTCTTGTCTGTCGATTATAACACTATTACGATTCTCTTTACAGTTAATATACACTTATATGTGAATACAGTAGGTTTGTCTTCCCATCATAACTTTGATTTTTAAACAGCTGAGTTATAACCTATTGTGTAAATGTGTCATATTACTTCAACCCTTCAGTTAAGGGACATCTGGTTGTTCCAAGATGCTATAAACACAGTTGAACAACTGTCTTTGTAATAGAAAGGAACACAATTTGGGTATGTGCCCAGGAGTGGTATAGCTGGGTCTTCAGACAGATGAAATCAAAATTTTCTGAGAAACTGCCATATTGATTTTTTGCACAAGTTTGTATTCCCTCCAGCAAAGGAGGAGTGTCCCCTTGCCTCAAATTCTTTTCAGCATGTACTGTCCTTTAGTTTTCATTGTAGCCGTTCTGACAGGTGTAAGAAGGAATCTTAGAGTTATTTTGATTTGCATTTTCGTGATGGCTAAGGATGCTGAACATTTAAGTGCTTTTCAGTCTTTAGAGATTCCTATGTGGAGAATTCTTTGTTGAGCTCTGTATCCCATTTTTAAATTGGTTTATTCAGTTGATTTATATCTAGTTTCTTGATATCTCTATCTCTATCTGTCTGTCTGTCTATCTATCTATCTATCTATCTATCTATCTATCTATCTATCTATCTATCTATCTATCTATCTATCTATCTATCTGTCTATCTATAGCAAAGTAGCCTTTGGTAAGATTTGGTAAAAATCTTTTCCCATTCTTTAGGCTGCCATTCTGTCCTACTGATGGTGTTTTTTACCTTGTAAATTTTTTTTTAGTTACATGAGTGCATGAGGTCCCATTTATTAACTGTAGATGTTAGTGCCTGCACAAGTGGTGTTCTGTTCAGGAGGTTGTTTTCTGTGCCAATGCATCTAAGCCTATTTTGCATATTCTCTTCTATCAGGTTCAGTGTATCTAGTATTATGTTGGTGTCTTTGATTCACTTGAACTTGAGTTTTGTGCAGGATGATACATGTGATTCTATTAGAATTCTTCTACATGCTGACATACAGTGAAATTAACACAATTTATTGAAGACTTTTCCCATTGTATAATTTTGGCTACTTTATAAAAAACCAAATGCACATGGGTGTGTGAATAAATGTCTGTGTTTTCAATTTGATTTCATTGATGATCTTTTCTGTTATACCAATACCATGAAGTTTTCATTAGTCTTGCTCTGTAGTACAGCTAGAGGTCAGGGATGGTGATACATCCAAAAGTTCTTTTATTGTACAGAATTGTTTTAACTACCCTCTGTTTTTTAAATTGTTTTAATTTTTCCATATTATTGATTATTGATCTTTTAAGATCTGTTAAAAATCGAGTTGATATTTTGATGAGGAATATATTGAATCTGTTGAATCCTCTGGTAGAATAAGCGTTTTCACTATGTTAATCCTACTCATCCATGAGCACGGGGAGAACTTTATATATATATATATATATATATATATATATATATATATATATATATAAATTAAAATAAATATAAAAAATTATATATATATAATTTTTTTTCTTCAAAGACTTGACATTCTTATCATGCAGGTATTTCACCTGCTTGGTTAAAGTTACACCAAGATGCTTTATATCATTTGTGGCCATTGTGAGGCATGATTTTCCTTGAATACTTTTCATTCCATTGTGCCCTCTTTTTTACAGTAGGTTTACTGATATTTTTGTTTGTTTTAGTTAATTTTGTATTCAGACACTTTGCTGACAATGTTTACCAGCTTCATAGTAGAATTTGGGGGCTCATTTATATATACTGTCTTATCATCTGCAAATAATGATACTTTGAATTCTTCCTTTTTCATTGGTATTATCTTAATCTCCTTTAATTCTTTTATTGCTTTAGCTAGAATGTCAAGTACTATAGTGAGTAGGTATGGGGAGAGTGGGCAGCCTTGTTTTATTCTTGATTTTAATAGAACTGTTTTGAGTGTTGTTCCATTTAATTTGGTATTGGTTATTGGTTTGCTGTTAGGTATCTTTATTCTATTTAATTTTGCCCCTTGTATCCCTGATCTCCCCATGACTTTTATCAGGAAGGGATGTTGGATTTTCTGAAAGTTTTTCAACATCTAATGAGAAGATTGTGCATGTGTGTATGTGTGCACATGTGCATGTGTGTGAGCATGTGAGTGTGTGTGTTAGGTTCTTTAAGATTATTTCTTATGTTGAAACATTACTGCGCCTCTGGGATGAAGCCAACATGACCATAGTGGATGGTCTTTTTGATTCAGTTTTGGATTTTAGATTCAGTTTTCAAATATTTTATTGAGTATTTTTGTATCAATGTTTATGAAGAAAAATAGTTTGTAATTCTCTTTGTTGAGTCTTTGTGTAGTGGTTTAGGTATCAGTGTGACTGTGGCCTCATAAAAAATAATCTGTCAGTGTTCCTTTTGTTTCTATTTTATAAATAATTTGAGTAATATTGTCATAAGCTTTTCTTTGAAAGTTTCCTATATTCTGCATGAAAACCATCTCGTTGTGGGCGTTTCTTTTTTGGGAGACTTTTAATGACTCCTTCTACATCCTGAGTAGTTAGAGGTTTATTTATATTGTTTATATGATCTTGATCTAGCTTTGATGATTGATATCAATTGAGAACATGGTCCATTTGTTTTAAGTTTTCCAATAATTTTCTAATGATTCCTTGGATTTCCTCCATGTCTGTTGTTATTATAATCTTTTGGTATGTGATTGCATATTATGCCTTTTTTTTTAGTTAGTTGAGATAAGGGTGTGTCTATATTGTTGATTATTTTTCTAAGAAAAATCTCTTTGATTCATTGATTCTTTGTATTGCTCTTTCTCTTTTTTTCCTTTTTTTTTTTTTTTTGATTTCCAGCCCAAATTTTGATTATTTTTTGCTGTTTACTCCTCTTGGGTGTTTTGCTTTTTGTTTTTGTTGATGTTCCAGAGTTTTCAAGTCTTCTATTAAGTGGCTAGCATAAGATCTCACTAGTTTCTTTCTGAAGGCACTTAATGCTAAGAACATTTCTCTTCTCGCTACTTTCATAGTGTCCCTTAAGTCTGGGTATGTGGTGTGTTGGTTTTATTGAATTTGAGGTAATCTTTAATTTTTTAAAATTTGTGTCTTAATTCAGTAGTCTTAATCAAGTCCTTCAGTTTTCATGAGTTTGTAGGCTTACTTTTGTTTCCTTTGTTATTGATATCTAGCTTTAGGTCTTATAGGTTGGTTACAGAGGGTTAATACAGTTTTCTTTTATCTATTGAGTCTTGTTTTGCTACTGAGTACATAGAAAATTTTGGAAAAAGTTCTGTGTGGTGCTTAACTTATTTTATGTTTAAGTGAAATGTTCTGCATATATCTCTTAGGTTCATTTGAGTCATAACATCTATAAGCTCAGTTATCTCTGTTTAGTTTTGGTTTGGATGATGACATGTCCATTTATAGACAATGGAATATTGAAGTCTCCCACTATTAATGAATGGGGTTTGATGTGTGATTCCAGCTTTAGTCATGATTCTTTTACAAAGGTTGAATCCCTTGCACCAATCTCTTTGTTGGTTTCTAAGCTTCTTGTATTTTTATAAGCATCTTCTTCTTGGGGATCTGAACAATTTTCTTCTATGATTATTTGAAAATATTTTTATGTGTTTGAATTGGTAATATTCTCCTTCTTTTTGATTATTCTTAAGTTCTCTCTTTTCATGATGTCCCAGATTTCCATGATGGAGTGAATATTGTTACAAATTGAAATTGTGATTTGTTTTCAATTAAAGCTGGTTTTCCATAAAATATTGTTTCCCTTCTCTGCATTGGTATTGTATTTTTTTTCCTTGACTGTCTTACTCAATTTCAAGATATTTGTCCTCCCTCTAAGTAAATAAACTGTCTGTGTTTGAAACTCTGAGTTCTTGTCCTCAAAATAAAAATAATGTTAATATAAGTCTAATGATTTTCTACTTTTTACTCCTCAGATTCACATCTAATACTGGATTTCTCTTTGTAAATGTGATCTTACTCCTTATTTATATTTACTGACCACAAACCTTGATGGGTATTTGTGATCAGCTTTTCTAAAGCAACTCTATTCCTCTTATTAGCTTAAGATTTCCAACACTTTCTGGTCTTCTAGAGTAAAATCATCTTTACTAAAATAAAAGTGATGGCATTCAGGCTGCCAATGTCTTCTCACTGTTCCAGACTCTCCTAGTTCTTCCAAGGAATTTAAAAGCAGGTATGAAGGAATTCTCTTTCAATATACCTTAGCTGACAAAATTAACTTTTTAATTTTTTTGGGCTGTGACTTTTTCTCATTTAAGACTGTTGCCGCTCCTTCTTGGTTGAAGATTCTCTCTCAGTAGATTCATACAGAAAATCTTGCAAAGTCATCTGCACACTTCAAGGCTAAGTTCACATCCTCTTTCCTAAAAATTCTTATCTAATGATAAAAAGTGTATATTTTAGACTTCTCTAAGTTCCCTTTTCTGTGAAGATCTCAAGACTCATAATATTTTCTATCTCAGAGCTATTATCTCATTTTTATTCCAGAATGATATAAAAAAGTTTATATTCCCTTCTCAGCCTACTTCTATAGTAAAAAGTTTCTAATACATTTTAATCAATAACAGCCCTTTGCATTAAAATTGAAATGCTAGATTAGAGTTAGATATTTTTAAATTTTTATTTTATTTATATTTATGTGAGTGTGTGTGTTTGTGTGTGTGTGTGTGTGTACAAGCACATTTGTGAAAGTACTGTGAATTGCAAGTAGAAAGCCGGATTCCCTTGAGATGGCAGTTAGCAGAAGTTGTGAGCAACCTGAAAATGCTCTCGGCAAGAAGAGTATGAGTTCTTAACCATAGAGCAATCTCTCCAGCCCTCAGTTACATCACTTGACAATTCTCCCTCACTTCCTTCACACATTGTATTGAAACCCATCTCCCTTGTGTGAGGTGCAGTGGGCCCTAGAGCAAGCCTGAGATTACAATAAAACTCTATTGAGGGAAAGACATGCTGCTGGCAGAGAGCGAGGCTGCTACATTGTTTAGTCATTGCATCTCTTTTTGCTCTCACTAGATCATGTTTGGACAATTTGATGTGACAGTTTGTTACATTGTTTTTCCACTCAAACCTTAAAATATGCCAAGAAATTATGAAGTGACAAGAATAGCTGACAACACAGAGAGCCAAATTCTCCTGGCTTCAACTAAACAACATTTGCAAAGATTGTAAATAATTACCACATATTTTTGTACATCCACCCCATGCTTCTAATTCATAATATTCTTTAAGCTGTGCATGAATTTAATTTACACAAGAACATTTCCTCTAAGGTGTCCTTGTGGTAATGTGTTCCAAATGGCATTTAATCACAGATGCCAAGAACAAATCCATCCAGAGCTATGTGTGCAGACAGTTAATCATCGACTAATGAGCTATCACAGTTCTAACTACTTAAATAGCTCTGTAAATAAGAACTTAACTGAGAAAAATAATGGGAATTTTCTTTAATTCAAGAGAATAGGTCAAAGATATGGAGATTAATGAAATTAAGGGAATATTTATCATGGTCGTTTGAGAAAGCATAACATACGTGATACTAGTATAAAAGTAAATTTATATTTTTACATGTATGTTTTAATACATATAAATATAATTGTAGACCATGCAGTATTGAAAAATATTTTTTTTCAGAAAGCACTAAAATATAAAAAATAGGCATATAAACAAATTCACACCTTTGAATTTCAGAAAATGATTGAGATGAAAAACACTTTAATAATTCCAAATTCATATACTACATAAGAGATATATTGTACATATTATAGATATGAAATACATATGTAAGATACATACATATATATCTACATTCACGTATTTCTTAGGATTTTATATCACATATAACACTTGTTGTAATGTTATTTTACTTATTAGCATCATGGTTATTTAATTTTATCTAGGTACAGACTGTAATGCTCAGAGATAAAGAATTTCTTAATGACACAATTCTTATAATTTATATCCATCATCAGGTGACATATGACTGCTTGTAACTATGCATAATGTGTGTTGTCGCATTTTATGTAAAAACACGCACATATGTACACATAGAATGCTTTCCAATTTATAGTGGATTACATCATCATAAGCCTACTTTCATATAAATATTAGAATTAAAGATCATTTGGTGAGCTGATTATATAGTTTGATAGGCAGAGTGCTTGCCTAACACACGTGTTATCCTAGTATTGATATCAAGCAGAAAATAAAATTGTGTATTGGATGCATGCCAATTTGAGCCATCAAGTTCAAGTTGGGAACTGAACCCAGAAACTGTGAAAAGGAGAACAGTGATGTTACCCAAGAAGTCACCTCTCCAGCATCAGAAAAGTAGTTTATTTTAAATGTCTATGCAATTTTTTTGTAAATAAAATTATGAAAATTATTTTGTAATTTTTAACAGTTTTCATACATGTTTTAAGTTGTAGGACAGTTTTGGTTACAATACACATAGGATAGATGCATGGGAATGTATAGGCATCTTGTAAAGGAGGAGTAAAGATATTCATGCAGAAAATTCACAGCTTCTAAATATCTGTGACCATGTTAACTTTTACTGGAAAACAGAACCCAAGCTTGAATATATACATTATTATCATGAATATCTTTTTAAGAAAAATATTTTCAAACCAGAAACAAAACACTGTGAATAACAAATTCATTTTGCATCATTTCTGCTTTCATTAGTTGATGGGTTCTGAAAGGACAGAATAGTGACAGTGTGCTTCCATTAGCACCTTGTAAAGTACTGACAAAATCTTCTTCTTACATTGGAATATATAGCATTGCTAGGCATACAAGCTTAGTATTTAAAGTATATTTAAGCATCATCAAATTCTTCTATAACTTCATATAGAAGCCTGCACTTTATTCTTATTCAGTGTGGATAAAAAGAACCTTTTTAATATTTTAATAGAGAAATTTAGGTATTGGGCTACAACTATACAATACACGTAAGCATTCTTTTTTTTTTCTAAGTTTTTTTTTATTTTCATTCAAAATCATTTCCCATTTCCCGTTTCCTCCTTACCCGAAAGTCCCATAAGCCCCCTTCCCTCCCTCTTTTCCCCATTCAACCCCCTCTCGTTTCTCTGTCCTGGCGTTCCCCTACATCCAGTCTTTCCAGGACCAGGGGTCTCTCCTTCCATCTTCTTGGAAATCTATTGATATGCGAATTGTGTCTAGGGTATTCCGAGATTCTGGGTTAATATCCCCTTATTAGTGACTGCATACCATGTGTGTTCTTTTGTGATTGGGTTACCTCGCTAAGGATGATATTTTCAAGTTCTGACCATTTGAGGTTCCTCAGAAAACTGGGCATGACACTCCCAGAGGATCTGGCTATACCACTCCTGGGTGTATACCCAGAGGCTTTACCTGCATGCAATAAGGACACATGCTCCACTATGTTCATAGCAGCCTTATTTATAATAGCCAGAAGCTGGAAAGAACCCAGATGTCCCTCAACGGAGGAATGGATTCAGAAGATGTGGTATATTTACACAATGGAATATTACTCTGCAATTAAAAACAATGAATTCACGAAATTCCTAGGCAAATGGTCAGAACACATAAGCATTCTAACAAGAAATTAGAACAGTCACATGATATGAAGAAAATCATATTTGAAAATTAAATTCATGAATAATTCAGTAATATTAATAAATATATATGACAGATGAAATATAGATTTGTTTTAAGTATACATATTTAGGTTCTTATAGTTTTCAAATTTGTTCCAGCCATCTAATTGTTATACTAAAGTATGGCACTATTGGTGATGCTGACAAATACTTTTTGAGACTTTGTTAGCTGATAGGATAGAATTAAAAAGCTGTAGTAAAACTTGTACATATAGAGTTATAAAATGACATATAAGCTGAACACAGGTTTGAACCAAACACAATAATAGAAAACTGGTATTTTGTTTTTCAAATGCTTCCAGTAGGTCCTGAATTGTAGAAAAACTCATACAAAGTAGACTAAGTCTCAGAGCTTAGCAACTCTAGAAATTAAGTTCATTGGTATAGAGTACAATATAGGTATCTAGAATTTAAAACTCTCCCTGATATTTTTATTATGAAACTAGGATTGAATATCAGTGATCAATATCTACTGAACATGAACTTTAATGTTTTACTCTAATCCAGTTTGAAAAAGTATTGTATCTAGGTATTGACAAAGTTTAGAATAGTTTCTATATAAAGTTTCCCTTGTCTTATCCAGAATTTATGAGCTAAAAAAACAATGTAATACATATTCTTCATATCATGTGACTGTTCTATTTTCCGGTTAGAACACTTATCTGTAGTTGAAGTCCAATACCCAAATTTCTCTTTAAAAGCATTTCAAGATTTAAATATTCATTTCTATTTTAAATTCTAATCTTCTTTTTGAAGATGCAGAAATCAGTGGGGTATTTTAACTCATCTGTGTATGCTTGTACATACATGAGAGGTGTTAGAATCCTCTGCACCAAAGCATGATACAAATTTTTAGCTTCCCTTATTGATTTACCTGCTCAGTTATGGATGATTTTATACATACTCATTAGACTGAATTTCATTCGTGTCAACACATGTTGAAAGACATACGAAATGAAGGTCATTTTCACCATGAAGTGCATATATATAGGCACTTTGTTTATATATGCAAACAAGCAAGCTTGTAATATTGTTTCATTATGGATACTTATCTCTATGGGATTCTTTTGTAGTCCTGAGATGAATGACCTCATTAAAGATAAGAGAAGAGAGCATCATCAAGTGTTGCATTATAATAGCACTGCACCATATTCATTTGGATTCAGGAAAATCAGTTCTCTTTATCTAAATTCAGATATGCAAAATGGTTGATCAACTGATACCACAGCAATCAGTCAAAAATAATGTATATTTTTTGTGAACAAATTTGTCTTTAAGTGCAAAAGACTTCATTTTTCTCTAAAACACACAGTGAAAGATGATCATAAACATCATAAAGAATATTCATATCTTTTGTTGTTTGGTGCCATATGTTTGGCAAAGAACAATAACAAGTGCTTTGAAGTGGCAACATCCGTATTCTGAGAGGATCCTTCACAGGTGTTGAAGCTATATAGGACTCAGATGGTCTTAAAGATCTAAGACAACAGAATTTCTTTCCAAAACATTAATGTTTGAAGAACAACTAAGCAGATGTTCATTCTTTCGTTTAATATTTCAGACAGCTGGGTAATGGCACTGTGTTGTTTTTTGCACTTTTTTAAATAACATTTAAAAACTAAACTCGGTTTAAGGTCACTTCTGATGACAGTCTGAACTGGTCTGACAGCTGTTTAAATGTTTTTGACATCTGCCTAAGAAGTTGGAATTCTGTCTTCCTTCAGCCTGAATTGATGTTACATAGATTTAAAAGTAATTTTGTTCTTTAACAAACTCAAAAAAAAAAAAGCACAACCGGCATGTAATGTGTTCAAAGATGCTATAGTAGGTATGGGTACCTACATATCTTACTTTTGTCTCTACTTTGCACACCCCAAAGACACATTTAGTTATTTCTCCCAGAACTGTCATAATTTGAATGTCTCAAACATAATTAAAATTAAAAGGGTTTACTTCATTCCTAATTTATGAACCATAAAACATTATTGCTTATGAAAAAATTATTCCCAAATGTTCAGTACCTCTTTCCCCAGAGGTAAAGCAGATGGCAGGCGCAGGGATATTAAAGGCAATCTGCATAACAACCTTAAATATACTAGCAATTATTAGAGATTACTCTGGGTATTTGCCTGAAAGAACTATGGGATGCCAATAACAGGCCTAGCTGCATTTGGCTTTGTACAGTTGTGTGTAGATTTTGTCTGGAAGGTTAATGGCTTGCTGGGGTTGCTTTCCATTCTGTTGAGTTTCACTGGAAGCTGCCTGAGAGATACCTATGTTACCATTTGACAAACAGTAAAAAAAAATAAAAATATTCTTTTTCTGACATTGCTTTGAGTTTCTTTGCCCATGTATAACTTTCATAGTTCTCTGTTTAATTTATTTTATACAATTTTTTGTAGTTAATCTTTCCAATTACATTTTAAAAATAAAATATAAGCATTTTAATATGAAAAGAAAGTTTTCCATTTGTGACATTAGCAACCTATTTTACAAAATGGGCTTATATATGGACTGAATGACTTTCAACGATGTAAAATGGAAAACAACTCTCATTGACATCAATTATTAGGAAAATAAACATTACTATCCTGTTACATACCTATAAGATACCTGGAGAAAAAGTGATAAGAATAGAGAGGAGAGATACTCATCCATTGCTGATGGAAGATGAACACAGATTCTTCTGTGTAAAAGTATAAGAAGACATATTCTTTCTGCACGATTTCATGGAAGCGCCTTATAATTAAAATTTCAATCATGCAGAAATTAAATTTCTACTAGTTGTTCAGGAAACTTGAGTTCAAACTCATATTTTATTGACAAATCTTGAATATACATGAATTCTCATGATAAGAAAAACCTGGACAGCAATGCTTACCATATCATTATTGTTACAGGATGGGAGCTGAAACACTTCTTAATTGGCAAATCATCATCATCACCATCATCGTCATCATTATCATCATCAAAAACATCAACTGTAACAACAACAACTGTTATGTGTTCAGTTACAAACCCACAGCATAAAAGACTCTCAAAGTGCACAGGACAAGGGAAAGCCCGGCACACAAAAGACATCCTTAATGGCTGTATTTATTTGAAACTCTGGTAAAGAACAAAATATAGAACGTCACGTGACTACTTCAGGATGTTGAGGTGCTTCTTCAGGCATGTGCTGTGTGGTTTTCAGAGCTACTGAGAAGTAGAACTAATCACACACCAAACAAGTTAATTTGTACATTGAAGTTGAAACAATAGTCTCAGTTAACAAGGACTCTATAATGCATGCATTATATCTGGATTACAGTAATGATTATATTTACTTGTCGGTGTTTGGAAGTTTTATAAAGAAACAATATTTTAATGTCATTAGTAACATTAAATAGTATGCTGTAAGAGTGTGTTGTAATCCTACATCAAACACCAGTTAACATTTCATGCTTTTAGTCTCATTTCTCTGTAGACTGGGTATTTATTCCTTGTAATATTGTGTCTAAAATACTTTGTCTAGTGAATTTAAATGATTCTTTAAAGAGGGAGATAATTTTGCTATCAATATAGTAGAAAATATTTTGAAACCTTGTAGTAGTGGAAGAGACACCAGATAATAGAAGTCTTCTTCATCTAATAGTGGCCAAATCAATATCAGTTCAGGTCACCACAGCCAATAATAAGAGCTGATTCAGAAAGACAGCCACTTACTACCACAGGTAGATTTCTGAGAGTGGTGTCAAGATTCTAAGAAAGGCTAAGCCATGTGGAGTGCTTATATTCACACCTTTAAATGAGAAAAATGAACCACATAACCTGAGGTTTCAAGCATTGTAGGGAAGGAATTTAAACTTTTAATCTTGATTTAACAGAAGAAAAGTGAAACCAAAACTGAAGTCAATGTTTTTTAAGACTATTGTTCCAACTTTTGCAAAATGAACAGTTATATCTTCAAACTTGCATGTGTAGTCTACATTTATGTAAATAAGTTTATTTTATGTTTAATTACAAATAAATAATAATTGAGCAATTGCATTTTTATATTTCATAATTTATAATACAAAGGCTACAAATTATTTAAATAAAAATATTTGATTGAAAAGCAAACAAGTCAGTATTTCTTTTTCTAAATTTGATATATTCTAGAGTTTTCATGACTTTTAGGGCACTATTATTATTTCCACTACATGACTAACACCTCTGTTTGACCAAACTACAAAGAAATATATTTTTTATCACATTGTATCACCTTTGTTTTTTTTTGTTTTTAGTTATTTTTTATTGGTTATTTTATGTATTTGTATTTCAAATGTTATGCCCTTCACGGCTTCCCCTCTGCAAACCCACTATTCCATGCCCCTTTCCTCCTGCTTCTATAAGACAGCTTACCCACCTACCCAACTATTCCTGCTTCACCACCCTAACATTCCCCTACGCTGGGGCATCAAGTCTCCACAGGACCAGGGGCCTCCATTCCCTGTCATTCCAGATAAGACAATCCTCTGCTAAATGAGCAGCTGGAGCCATGGGTCCCTACATGTGTACTCTTTGGTTGATGGTTAAGTCCCTTGGAGCTCTGGAAGGTCTGGTTGGTTGATATTATTGTTCTTTCTATGGGTTTGCAAACCCCTTCAGCTCCTTCAGTCCTTCCCCTAACTCCTCCATTGTGGTCCCATGCTCAGTTAGATGGTTTTCTGTGAGCATCCATATTGATCAGGCTCTGGTAGAGCCTCTCAGGGTACAGTCATACCAGGCACAGAGGAATAAAGAAAAACGTTCTAAGCTACTTCTTGCTTCTTATTTTTTATGAAAAACACAGTAAGATGTTTAAAATCACTTAAATGACAGATGTGTAGCACCTTAATATATCAATAGATTAATGTAAATGCCATATTTTATGAATTTGTTAAGAAAATTATCAGATCCACATATTAATTGTTGGTGACAACCTCTAGAAACCACTTCCAGGTTACATAAAAAACAATTAATCATATCACTCACCTTGTGATGCTGAGTATTGAATAACTAGAGAAACTCAGAACTCATTTAGAAATTTTATAAAAATCTATTATTTGTTCAAAATTTGCATTTATATTGAATTCCAAATAACGTATAGGAAAAGCCAAACAATATTCTGTTGCTTTCTAATAAAAGATATTTTTTTCTGTATCTAGACATTTGTGCTCCATTGTACTTTTGTTACTTTGAATATAAAGAATAAGGTATGTATATTTTTTTCATTTGCATATCCACTGTTATCTTAAAGTCAAGCACACTGTCCTCAATATGATATAATATTCTACTCCAGTAACCCAACTTTAAAAGTTGGGTACATTATTTTGTACTTAAAAGAGACAAAATGTCAGTTGAAGTTAGAATACTATTCTGATCTTCACAAAATCTAAGCATCTGTAATACCATAAGGGGAATTTAGTAGCAAACAGAACCTTAAATATTTAAATATGCATATGGACTTTATTTGATATTCTCTTAAATGTAGAGTAGCAGACGGGCTGCTGTGGCAAATTTGGGTGCAGAGCTTGCTGATGAATAACACCAGAATGCGCCTGTACTCCACAGCCCGGGCCTGCTGAGAGAACTGTCTTGGCTTACACACTCCTCAACAGAACTTCTGAAGTGATCATACCATTGCTCATGCAGGGAGCTCTGTGGATGCTTACAGACATCTGAGGATGGTTTATCTGTGCCTCAGGAAGTAAATGGTTCATCTTGCTAACATTTCCAACACACAATGCATTAGAGCAGTACCTAAAACAGGCTGTTTATAGTTTCAACATATGTAAAATGAAATATGACAGTCTGCTTTTAAATCCCCAAATAAACAACAAGTGAAAAAATGAAAAGAAATGTATAACAAAAGAAAATACACGGATGAGAAAAATGTCTGTGTTTAAGAGCACTGGATGCTCTTGCATGGTTTGAGTTCAGATCCAAGCATTGTTGTGATGACTTTCTGTAACTACAGTTCCAGCATTCTGATGCTCTTTCCTGGCCTCTGGAGGTAGTGCATACATGTGATACATAGACAGACATTCATGTAGGCCAAATACTCAATATACATAATATAAATATAAGTGATTTTTTTTTTAAAAAAATGTTACTCAAAATGTGCTTACTATCATGTCATGTATGGTAAAAAAATGTATGCATTGATGGATATTTTAACTTCTTGTGCCATGCCTTTCTCTTTCTGAGTGTCCATGTGTGTGCATACATGTGTGTATATACTTGTACGGGTGTGCGTGTGTGTGTACATGTGTACGTGTTTGTGTGTGAAAGAGAGAGAAAGAAAGAGAAGAATTTGAAGTGGTTTATTCTACAACTTTTTATCTTATTTTTCACTTTTGTTTCACCATTAGTATGTTTTCACCTCTATCATGAGACAATATGATTAATGGAATTATGACTCACTAGAAGGTTTCTTACATGCATATGTTATCATCATAAACAATTTGACACCAAAAGAAATAGTGAGGGCTCAATTTGGACTATAATCTTGAAGGCTCTAGCAATGTTATTATAGGAAATGTAAATACCTTATAAAAGTAAGAGCCACTAATCTGTTTTGAGTGATAGTGTTCCTAACTCCAATCTTTTCATATGTATCTGAGCATCCACTTGGCTCATCACACAACTTAATGTGATCACTTTAGAACTTCAGTCCTTCAGTGTGGTGAGCTGAAACCTGAACTACAGCACTATGAAAATCAAAGAGTGATTGCACTCAAAATACATTAACTTATCATTTATAATTTTAGAAGAGCAGACAGAAATTTTCTTATTTGCTTTTTATGCTCAGTCGTACTATTGAAAGCTTTTAAGGACAAGGAAATTGAGGCTAAACAGAAAGAAATTAGAAATTAGTAGCAGTGTACTAAGTGGTTTCACACACTTTGTAAGCTCAGTTTATTTTATTTCATTTTCTTCTACAAATTCAACAATATTTAAAAGATTTGACAAAGTATGTAGTAACAAAATAGAAAGGCATTCCAACCTAAAAGATAAGGTTATTGAATATAAACCTACAACCACAGCAACACAAGTAATAGTTCCCTTTGAAATAATAAGATGTAATAAAATAGCAATAATAAGCCTAACTAAAATCTGATTTAATATTCCTTTGTATATTACAGATATTGCCTTTCCTTGTCCTTTGCTTAAAGAAGCTTAAACTTCCCAGAAGGCTGGGCTGCAGTTATGAATTAATTAAGAAGGAACCAAAGCCAATGTGAAGATTGTTGCTGTGTTCTCTGGAATGTAACACTTTGTCTCTGCAGGACAAATTCCTGTGACTATTTTTTCTGAAATATGAAAGGAAAACAATCAGTACCTGGTAAATACAGGATGCTTTCACTATATAATGGAAAAGATACCTGGATCTCGTAAGGGTATTCTTAGCAGCGGTGCACAGAATAGGTGAGTCCTGAGTAATCATGTATGTTGTTCTTCCAGTGGACCTGAGTTCAATTCAAGTGCCATGGTGACGGTTCAAAAACCAACAGCCTGTCTGATTTCAGTGGATTCAGCCCCTCTTTCTGACCTCCAGAGGGACTCAGATCTATATGCATGCACATACACACACATTGTTGCACCTATATCTATGTATATTGCTTTTAACATTTAGCGCATACCAATTTATTGATATGGGTTTGGGAAATAATAAATATCATATGAAATAATAACTTAAATTCCCTAGTCTTTAAGCAAGTAGTACTATACTGGAGAAGATTGTTCTCAATTTTTAACAGATCAGTTGATGTTGCTCGGCTTTTCATTATTAAGAGTGATATTAATTTCTAATGGACAGGTTTAGAGACCTAAGAAAAAGGCTTATTTGTGTTAATCTCCTTCAGTATCACCAAAATAATTATCATCTCTGGTCAGAAAGAAACTATTTGCTTCATACTAGAGTAGGGAATTGCATGGTTACACCAGTCGAAGCTGCTAGAGAACAAGCTAAAATGTTATTTTACAAGAGAAAATGTTATTTTTTAAATGGGACATTTAGTAAGAAAAAAATAAATTAGTAAAATTCATCCTTGCACTGCATGTTTGCAATGAAACTTTAGAGAAGCTAGCATATTTGTTAACTACAGGTCAACTACGGGTCTTGCAGGACCAATAAATTCACTCAGCACATTAAAAGTGTTTGCCAAGAAGCCTAGTGATGTGAGTTCAATCATTGGAACCTACATGACAAAAGCAGAAGTTTGACTCCTGAATGCTTATTTACACTCTTGGAATGCTGCGGCATTAGTAATCACACACACACACACACACACACACACACACACACACACACACAGAGAGAGAGAGAGAGAGAGAGAGAGAGAGAGAGAGAGAGAGAGAGAGAGAGAGAGAGAGAGAGAGAGGAAAGGGGGAGAAGGGGCGGGAAGGGTGTAAGGAGAGAGAGAATAGATCAGTAGCTAAGAGCACTGGTTGCTCTTTCAGAGGATCAATATATGCTCCAGGTTGGATGATTTGCATTCACAAGATGGTACAAAATCATTTGTAACTCTTGACTATGCAGAACCAATGTTTTTCCCTGTCATCCAAGGACTTTGCTTGTACATAGTGTACAGGCAGGCAAAACACCCATGCATATGAAAAAATGAAACATAAAGAAAAAGTGTAAAGTGTAAAAGTTAAAAATAAACAAATTTTAGTCTTAGATATTTTACTTTTACTGTAGAAAAGTACCCTGACCCAGTATTTAGAAGCAGAAAGTTATAGTTTTGTGTAAAGTATTCAAGAAATAGGGATTACTAAAGTGAGTATAAGTTGACTTTTTCCTTTTATTCCATATAATACCCAGGTGCAAGAGAGGATGCTACCTTACTGAAGGTGGGTTTTTCTCACTATATGAACATAATTTAAATAATCTTCCCAGGCATATATAAACAATTCACTTAGTTGTTTTGAACTGCTCATGTCTCCAATGTAACTATCAAAAGTGGTACTTCATTTCAAATCAGAACTGATAAACCTCTTCTTTTAAATTCCACTTCCATTCTTGGGACACCCAATAAATGCTAATTTTGCTTTTTGAATCATGTTTTAATATGACATAGACTCATTTTTCAAACCTACACCAACTCTTAATGGACTGCAAACCTTTTTTTAATATACAGACTGCACACCTGAATCTTTGGTCTCATCTCTTTCTTTGTTATCTCTTAGTTAATGTGATTGTGTGTGGGTATAATCCTGTGAATATGAGGATACTGATAAAGAGTGTGTCCAAGAACTTAGAATGGAGATTTTGGAAAACCATAATTTGGCTGTCATTCTCAGATAGATTGAATTTACACAAGTAACAGGCCCACCACACAATAGTTTTTGCAACATAGATTACTGACCATGGTGGAAGCTCTATTTTTCCCTCTGAGGATAATATGTTTTATTCAAGATATTTTTCTCGGGGCTGGAGAAATGGATCATCTGTTAAGAGCACTGACTGCTCTTCCAGAAGTCCTGAGTTCAATTCCCAGCAACCACATTGTAGCTCACAACCAGCTGTAATGGGATCTGATGCCCTCTTCTGGTGTGTCTGAAGACAGCGACATTTTCTGATAAAATTTAAGATTTAAATGAAAAACATTTTTTAGTCTATGTCTTTTTATTGGGGAATTGAGTCCATGAATATTAAGAGATACTAAGGAATAGTGATTGTATCTTCCTGTTATTTATGATGTTATTTTTATGTTTATTTGGGTGTCTTTTTGGGGTTTTTTTTGGAAGAAGATTACTTTCTTGCTTTTTCTAGGGTGTAGTTTCCTTCCTTGTGTTGGTATTTTCCACCTATTATCCTTTGTAGGGCTGGATTTGTTGAAAGATACTGTGTAAATTTGGTTATATCGTGGAATATCTTGGTTTCTCCATCTATGGTGATTGAGAGTTTTGGTAGGTATAGTAGCCTGGGCTGGCATTTGTGCTCTCTTAGGGTCTGTACGAGATCTGCCCAGGATCTTCTAACTTTCATGGTTTCTGGTAAGAAGTCTGGTGTAATTCTGATAGGTCTGCCTTTATAAGTTACTTGCCCTTTTTCCATTACTGCTTTTAATATTCTTTCTTTGTTTAGTGCATTTGGTGTTTTGATTATTCTGTGACAGGAGGATTTTCTGGTCTGGTCCAGTCTGTTTGGAGTTCTGTAGGCTTCTTGTATGTTCATGGGCATCTTTTTCTTCAGGTTAGGGAAGTTTTCTACTATAATTTTGCTGAAGATATTTACTGGCCCTTTAAGTTGTAAATCTTCGATCTCTTCGATACCTATAATCCTTAGGTTTGGTTTTCTCATTGTGCCCTGGAGTTCCTGGATGTTTTGGGTTACAAGCTTTATGCATTTTTCATTTTCTTTGACTGTTGTGTCAATGTTCTCTATGGTATCTTCAGCCCCTGAGATTCTTTCTTCTATCTCTTGTATTCTGTTTTTGATGCTTGCATCTATGACTCCTGAATTCATTCCAAGGTTTTCTATTTCCAGAGATGTCTCACTTTGTGATTTCTTTATTGTTTCTGCTTCCATTTTTAATTCCTAGCTGGTTTTGTTCAGTTCCTTCTCTTGATTGTTTGTGTTTTCCTGTAATTCTTTAATGGATTTTTTTGTTTCCTCTTTTAAGGGCTTCTGCCTGTTGACCCATGACCTCCTGTATTTCTTTAAGGGATTTTTGTGTTTCCTCTTTAAGTCCTTTTACCTGTTGACTGATGTTCTCCTGTATTTCTTTAAGAGAGTTACTTAAGTCTTTCTTGAAGCCCTCTATCAGCATCATGAGATATGATTTTAAGTCCAACTCTTGATTTTCCATTGTCTTGGGGTATCCAGGACTTGCTGTAGTAGGAGAACTGGGTTCTGATGTTGCCAATTGGCCTTGGCTTCTGTTGATAGGGTTCTTGTGCTTGCCTTTTGCCATCTGGTTATCACTGTTGCTAGTTGGTCTGGCTACCTCTGGCTGGAGCTAGTTCCTCCTGTGGGCCTGTAAACCTGTGTCCTTACTACTGGGAGACCAACTCTCTTCTATCAGGGTCTGTGCACCGCCTGGCTCCATGGTGCAAATGGCAGCCTGAAGACTTCTGTCCCAACTGCTCCACTGATCTTATGCCCTGTGCGCTCCTAGCTGTTCCACTCCAGAGAGAAGGTGGAGATCTTACCTGCATGCTCAGAAGTGAAAGTGCTGCTGGGAGATCACTCTCTCCTGGCAGGCCATGCACAGAAGGCTCTGGAGCTGCCCAGCTTCCTAGTCCAAATGGCGGCGGGAAGACCCCTTCATATTTTTGTAATTAAATGTTGTAGCAGAGAACCTTTCATCTGTAGTTCTAAGAAATTATGTACTTTCAATAGATGCGCAGCATATGAAAGTTATACATTCTGGAATGCTAGGCTAAAGTCATGGGAAACTCATGTAAAATTGTCATAAGCTTGACGAACAATATTAAAATTTTACCTCATTTTACCTCTACTCAAATTTTGTCTACTCAAATTCTCAAATAATCTCTCCTGAGATCCTATTTAGTGATAGGCCAGTGACATAGGGGAAAACCAAATACTTCTCTTCTGCTAAGGGAACATAGCAATACAATGACCCCCTAGTGATTTTCTGCTATATTTATACATATGTGTCTTGCTCAGTCATAGTAAGAGAAGCTTCCTCCAGCAGCAGTTGTGGACAAACAGAGAGACCCTCAGCCAGACATTAACCAGTCAGAGATGTTGAAAAACAGAACTGAAAGAGATGTCTACATCTAATACATTCCTTCAGGGCTCATGAAATTTTTCAGAAGAGATGAAAAAGAGAAAGTGTAAGAGACATTAAGGGATGGAGCACACCAGGAATTCAAACTTTTCTAGATACAAAAGAGCTGGAGAACATGTGAAGTCTCAGAGAGGTGGTAGCCTACATAGTGTTCATGGGCCTGCACCAGATGGGGCCCCGTGAAGAAGTGAACACAAGCCCCTACCTCTATCACAGATCCTATCTCCAATCAATAGCTACTTCCACATGAAAAACTATATCTCTCCAAAATCTCAGTGGCAAAACAAATCAGTCTTAAGAGTAGGCAGCTTGCCTAGCAGCAGATGGCCAACACAAAACAAACCCAACTGCATTTTTGGAAGCTCTTGTCTCATAAAAGTTGTCAGGGCAATTTTTTTCTTTCTACCTTACAGATCCTTTGGATATATTATGACTTTTGATTTGGGGTTTTATGAGATTCTCTCTCTCTCTCTCTCTCTCTCTCTCTCTCTCTCTCTCTCTCTCTCTCTCTCTCTCTGTGTGTGTGTGTGTGTGCGCGCGCGCATGTGTGTGTGTGTGTGTGTGTGTGTGTGTGTGTGCATGTGTGTGTGTGCGCATGGGTGTGTGTGTGCCTCTGTGTGCATTTTTCTCCTTTTTCCTTTACTTTTATTATTATTTGCTAGTTTTATCATTTTATAAGATTTGCTTTCTTCTAGTATAAGTTTTTAAAATTTTAAAATACTTTTTATTATTTTTAGATACCATTTCTTTTCTAAACAAATAGAAAAAAAGTGCATCTGACTGAGAGAGAAGGTAGAGAGGAACTGGAGGAAGTAGAAGGAGGGGAAGCCATAATCATAATATATTGCATGAAAAAATTCTAATTTCAGTGAAAGAAAAAAATTACAAAAAGTAAGGATCTCTCAAAGATAATATAAAATAAAATTCCTAATTATGGTAATCAGTGACACACTGACTTTTAGTCAACTGATCTAAAATTTTTTAGTTATGACTTTGAAACAATAAGATGTGTTATGACTGAAACTGTACATTCTAAAAATATTTACTGGGTGTGCCGTTTGTTACACTGGAGCTAACATACTGTACTAATGTTGCATGAAATGTATCATAGATGGATTATTCACATTATGTTTTCCTTTAGTAGAGTGAATTTCCCAGTAGAATTCTGAGTGAGTTTTCTTGAGAAGATTTAAGGAGCAAGTGTGCATTTTCTCCAAAGATGCCAACAATGACAGGTAACAGAAATGATCCCTTGTCTAATTTCATAGACCAATGAGCTTATTAGATCATTCACAGGATCTTGGGTTAATTCTTGGCTTGAGGAGTATATGTAGGTGACCCAAAGACTCTTGTACTACCAAAAAAACCCATGCCAAAATGGGTAGTAATTAATAAAAGCCACTTTGGTGGAGTTCTCTGTGAAAGCAAGCAGTTTCATTGAAAATTGTCCTATATGACAGAATTCACTTACTGATTTTGTAACTTTAGGGAAGGACCTTGTAAATATTTTGAGCTAACTGAATCTAGTCAGTTCTCTGAGTTTCTGAGTGTTATGACCCTCTCTGCTCAAGGATGACATGTTTCAATATGGACCCATTATCTACATATCACAAACCAATTACATTATTCTTGCTGCTCTTCTTTCACATTCTGTGAGCCTTGGAGAAGATATTTTATATGACCCAATATGTTCATCAATTTACTGCTGAGCTTCCAGTCACTAGGCCACAACCACAATTAGTTATTTATAGAAATTTGACTGATTACAAGTCTTGACATTCACCACCACTTCCTTAAACAATAAAGTTTCCACCAGAACTGGGGCTTAAAGAAATCAGAAATATCTGTAATATACAGTCTTGCTAAGATTGCCTGTAAGTTTTGGTGAATGTGATAATTTAAAATATTTACTTTTGTTTATTAAAATTTCGATGTTTAAAGAAAACAGTGACATATTTATATTTTATTATACGGTTATGTCTGCTATTTTAACGTTAATATTCTTTAGAAATTCAACTAGACAATTGTAAAAAGTAATGTAAGATATACAATATCATATATGATATACAATATCATAAAGGAAATTTAGATTCTATTGCATGTTGAGTATTACTTAGTAACTTAATGCAATATTGCTATATTTATGCATTTTTATTTATTTATATTTAACGTTTTGGCCATGTAACTAATTTTATGTAATTCCCATATATGTACGTACATATATTATGAAGATATCAAAGATATATTTATTTGGCAATGTTGACAAAAATTGAATAGAGTAACTTCTTTTACCCTTTATCAAAATGTACATCACAATGGCTTTGTGTACTCTGAATTTCACTATTTAAAAGTTGAATTATGTTTGAATCATGTACTCTGCCCTCATTACTCTGGGCTTATAGAACAATAACAATTACTAACTTAAAAATGAACCATAGTAATACTTAGGCCTAAATACTATAAAGGATAAATTCATTGTATGGTAATATATATTTATCTGTGATTATATGGCAAATATTTGAACAGTATTAAAATTAGTTTAATTTTATTTGCTATACTTAGTCTATATTGAACATATTTATATCATTTTGGATGGTATATAATTTGTAGATTCATTTCAACAAAAATGATTTAATAGTTGCTAATGAGTTATGAAATGTTAATTAGAAGGCTTGAGCATTTAATCTACTCATTTTTCTTTGAACAAAGTCTTATATTTCATAGTGCATTAATTTCTATTTTGTAATTTTGTACTTTGTCATTAACACACTTTCATTATTTCCATAAATAAAACTAAACAAGTTGTTAGCTGTTTGTCTGTGTGCTCCAGTAACTTCACCAAATAGTTGAAAGGCAAATGAATTGCTCATATAAACTATTGCTTTCGTTATATTTATTGATTATAGTGTCTTTACATCCTTATTATGTTTCAACAGTAGAATATTTAGGTCTATAAATTGATTAATGGATTATAATCTTAATCATAAAATACAGCAATCCACAGCTGCCTAAGTAATATGTTCTGTTACAAATTACCTCAATTACAGATGTCAAAAACATTACTTTCTCTACTTAACAGGAGAATTAGCTTGCCAAGAAGTCTTTTCATCATTGGAAATTTTTGATACCAGTACAGCTGTTGGATATGTAGCTTCCAATTTAAGTGAATCAGATGACAAGGGGCAAATTCAGAATATGTAATATCTCTACAATAATACTACTAATTGAAATTAAGGATAATTTCAAATATCCTTTCATTTTTAATAGTAGAACACACTAATCATATGTAGATACTTTATTTAAATCTCATTAACAATATGAACTGAACAGTAATTGAAAATATCAGACAACTTATCATTTTAGTTTGTGAAGTTAAATAGACTCCAATATTGAGAATATACATTAAATACTTTCACAAAACTAAAAACATCTGTCATTTTCATTGTGACCTAATGCTTTGCAAATATTGTTATATTATTAAATTCATATTATTATAATTTTCCTATATTTTGTTAAAATTACTCTATTTAATAAAGTTATCTGGATTTTATGCCACTTTTATTTTAAAAACACATTGACTTTTTCCTCTGGCAGTAACAAATCAGAAGCAGGACATACATTAGTTAATTTTCAATTTTCATTTCCATGTTCACATATGCATAAACACATATATATAACTTGAGTTATAATGATGCAGAATGTTTGAAAATCCACTTATAATTTTAATAGAATTTCTTGTAATTTATCAAAGATTTTAAAATATAGTTTTGACAATGACCTTCTTCATATAGCATACACGATATCTATATAGATAACTATATTAATGCTTCAATGCTTCATTTATGTAGATGTAAAACTTGTAAAGTATATTGAAACATTTAGAAATACCACTTTTGACAATGTTTGTCTTTTGATTCCTAATTCTTCTTCTAAACCCTCTTTTGTTCACATTTATTTGTTACAAACACCACTCAGGAATACACATGCACACCCACACATGCACACATGTGTACATACACACCTTTATAGCCACTGTCCTTGCTTTGTTCTGAACAGTTATTTCAGTGTAATTATACAGCAACTGTGAATATTAATTGTATACTAACTTAAAAGATGCAGAATAATTAGGAAAATAATAATTTTAGATTGGCAATTGTTAATATTCTAAGGATCTGAATTGTGTGGTACCATTTTTGCAGTAAAGAAGTCCTTCATTAGTTTTTAATAGACAAACTAACATTACAGATATTCAGAGTATTTTCTGAAAAAAATATTTTAATCTATTCAATTTTAATGTTCTACAGTTAGAATAAACATTCTGTTGAAAAATTATATGTGACTACACCAAATGCACTTATTTTAGTTTTGGAAACTAAAGATAAAAATTGGTAAAATAAAATACAGTTAGCATAATAATTATCAAATATGAAATAATTAAATTAAATGTCAGAAATGGTAGCTATTAACATGGATGAGTAGAGAAACAAAGATATTTCATATTAAATAACTAACACATGTTACATCTGCAAAGTGAGATCTCTTCCTACACCCTTACTCTCTCCCCTAAATAAAATCTTTTCCATCGTGTAAATATACCACATCTGCATCCGTTCCTCTGTTTAGGGACATCTGGGTTCTTTCCAGCTTCTGCTTATTATAAATAAGGCTGCTATGAACATAGTGGAGCATGTGTCCTTATTGCATGCCAGGGAAGCCTCTGGATATATGCCCAGGAGTGGTATAACAGGATCCTCTGGGAGTGTCATCCCCAGTTTTCTGAGGAACTGCCAGACTGCTTTCCAGAGTGGTTGTACCAGCTTGAAATCCCACCAGCAGTGGAGGAGTGTTCCTCTTTCTCCACATCCTCGCCAACACTTGCTCTCTCCCGTGTTTTTGACCTTAACCATTCTGACTGGTGTGAGGTGGAATCTCAGGATTAACAATGAACTCACGAAATTCTTAGGCAAATGATCAGAACTCGAAAATATCATCCTTAGTGAGGTAACCCAATCACAAAAGAACACACATGGTATGCAGTCACTGATAAGGGAATATTAATCCAGAATCTCGGAATAACCAAGACACAATTCACATATCAACTGATTTCCAAGAAGATAGAAGGAGAGACCCCTGGTCCTGGAAAGACTGAATGTAGGGGAATACCAGGTCAGAGAAGCGAGAGGGAGTTGAATGGGGCACAGATGGCGGGAAAAGGGCTCATGGGACTTTCGGGGAGGGAGAAACCAGGAAAGGGGAAATCATTGGGAATGTAAATAAAAAAATATAGAAAAAAATCTTTTCCTTCTTATGACAGTCAAATTTGGGTATAAGCCAAGTGCTTTATGTGAGTGTAGGGAGCATTAAGCTAGATTTGCCCCCTAAACAATAAATGGGCATGATCTGAGGAGTTGCTTATACATGCAAATGCAAATATTTTTCATGTGAAATATCATATTCATGGGCTCCAGGAATGAAAAGGGCATTGAGGAAGGTCTATTAATCTATCTGCTGCACAGAATTTTTAAAATGACAAAAATAATATAATTTTCAGTTTTATTTCTAAAATCTCACTTTTACCCTTTTTAACATGAGTTTCGTTCTCTGTTTTCCCAAGTAGAATCAACATTCTTTTATGAGGTCCAGTTCCTTTAAAAGTTACAATTTAAGGGGGATGCTAAAGGGGTGAGGCAGAAATGGGTAGATATTTTGGGGCACACCCTTTTAGAGGCAAAAAGAGGGGGATTGTTTTGGGAGTTCGTGGAGAGGAGACCATGAAGGAGGATAACATTTGAAATGTAAACAAATAAAATAATTAATAGAGGAAGAAAAAGAAGAAGTAGGAGAAGGAGAAGAAGAAGAAGAAGAAGAAGAAGAAGAAGAAGAAGAAGAAGAAGAAGAAGAAGAAGAAGAAGAAGAAGAAGAAGAAGAAGAAGAAGAAGAGGAACAAGAAGAACAAGAACAAGTAGAACAAGACGAACAAGAAAAAAAAGAGCAAGAAGAAAGAAGAAGAAGAAGAAGAGGAACAAGAAGAACAAGAACAAGAAGAACAAGAAGAAGAAGAAGAAAAAGAACAAGAAGAACAAGAAGAAGAACAAGAAGAACAAGAACAAGGAGAACAAGAAGAAGAACAAGAACAAGGAGAACAAGAAGTTATAGTCTTAAGAAGTTAAGAAGGGATAAATATATGCTGGAAACATTAGAGTTACTATGTTGTATTTTGATGAGTGTCTTTACTCTGTGCATTTGCAAACTAAGAATCTGGAAGAGAGTTTAGGAAAGAATAGTAAGAACACCTAAGACAAAGAAATTAAAATTATTTCAGTATAAAATTTCAATGTATTATTGTTAAAATATGAAGAGTTAATGTCCTGCTGGCTAAAAATATAACAAAATAAAAGATTGTGGTTGTTTAACTAGGCTTGACTCATGAGAAGTGGTATTATTAGGAGATTTGGCCTTGTTGGAGTAGGTTTGGTTTTGTTGGAGGCAGTTCATCACTGTGGGGGTGGGCTTTGAAGCTCCGCTCAGTGTGGATGAGACTTCATAGTTAACTTTCAGTCAAGATATAGACCTTTGACTACTCCAGAAATATGCTGCCTGCAAACTGCCATGCTTCCTGCCATGATGATAATGGAGAAACCTCTGAAAGTATAGTCAGCCCCAATTAAATCTCCTTTATATCCTTTATAAGAGTTACTTTGATCGTGGTGTCTCTTTACAGCAAAGGGAAAACTAACTAAGACAAGGAGTTAGGAGGACAGAGAAAGGATGGAACTGTGTTTACATTTCTATTACCAATTTCATATTTAATCTGAAAACAAGGAGACAATGACTATACCTATTTAACTTGGTTCTTCAGTCAAAATGGTTAGTTTTCTATCCAGGTACTCTATTCAAAATATCTTATCCAAAAAAGAAAGCAAAGTTTAAACAAAAATGTTTCAACGTTTAAAAGTAGACCCAGCAGAATCACTGTTCCCTCATTTTTTTTCTTTTTCCTGTACAATACAAAACAGAAGAAGTTGTCACTCAAAGTGGTTTTCAAAGTGATGTAAATTGAATCCAATTGAATAGCAACAATACTAGCAAAAGCCTCTTATAGCTGCAGACCTTGGGCTTCTTTCGAAGGAGTGTTTCTTATTTGTTCTAAGATTCTAAAAAGCCTTAGAAAAGGTTTAGTAAAGAATTTGTTCTCATTAGGTTAAGCACAAGCTACTCCTTTACTTTATAGGCTCACATCTGTGGAAAGAAGAATAATGTATTTAAGAACTTGTTTTTATAAACTTTTCTTAGTCTCAGGTATGAAAATAAGACTACTTTTATCATTCATAATACTTGACATCTACTTTTCCATTTTATAAAACACTGAGGCTTTTAATTACCAAAATGTATTCTTAATCGTAAATTTTACAATGTTGGTGATTAAAAACTATCTTGATACAATTGAACTTCAGAGAGAAAACCTGTGAATTACCCTTAGAAAACAAGATATGCCAATTAAGTCTAAACTTCTTACATCACGTAATTCAAACTGCATTTCTTTCAGAGTTTTAAACTCTAGTCATAAGAATTTACTTGCTCAGTCAGGAAAATATTGAAATTTAATTTATCTTTTTTTTCGTGATTGTGATATTTCTAATAGCTTTCTATAATGAAATATTTTTTTTTATTTTCTTTAATTTAATCTTTTATTTATTTATTTATTTATTTATATATATGTATTTATTTATTTATTTCACACTACAGATTCAATCCCCTCCCCGTTCACTCTCCGACTGTTTCACACCACATACCTCACCCACCTGCCCCTGTATCCAGGAGGATGTCTCAACCACCCACCACCTACCCAATCAGACCTCTAAATTTCCTGGGGCTTCCAATCTCTTTTTTTAAAATTTATTTTATTTTATTTATTTATTATATGCAAGTACACTGTAGCTGACTTCAGATACTCCAGAAGAGGGAGTCAGATCTCATTACAGATGGCTGTGAGCTGTGGTTGATGGGATTTGAACTCAGGATCTTTGGAAGAGCAGTCGGTGCTCTTAACCGCTGAGCCATCTTTCCAGCCCGGGCCTCCAGTCTCTTGAGGGTTAGGTTCATCTTCTCTTATTCAACACAGACCTGACAGTTCTCTGCAGTAGATGTGTTGGGGGCCTCATATTAGCTGGTGTATGCTGCCTAGTTGGTGGTCCAGTGTCTGCGAGATCTTGGGGATCGAGGTTAATTGAGACTGTGGGTCCTCTTACAGGGTCTCCCTCCTCCTCAGATTATTCCAGCTTTCCCTGATTAAATCAGAGGGGTCACCAACTTCATTGATTTGGTGCAAATATTTGCATCTGACTCTTTCAATTGCTTGTTGAATCTTTCAGATGGTACTCATGATAGGTCCCATTTTGTGAGTTCTCCATAGCCTCAGTAATAGTGTCAGGCCTTGGGACCTCCCCTTGAGCTGGAATATTTTAAATTATACTAACTGGAAGAACCTAATCAATTGCAATCTAACAGGATTTATAAAATTATGACATAGTATAAGAATGTATTATATTGCTAGATTTAATGTGAGTTTGGCTGAAAAAGTTTTGGTAATCTTCAGCTCCATTACAATCTGAGATACTGCATAACAGTCTAAAAATTATTTCTTTTTCTCTATAAAAATTACATTCTAAACCAATAGGAAAGATGAAATGGAACACATATTATCTGTTTAAAGTATTAAAAACTAAAGCGCTATAATAATAGCCCAACCATATAAACTTACGAAGAAAGGAAAGAATATTCATAGATGCAACAAAACAGACAAATATGATATTCTAATGATTCTATCACACAGAAAGAGAGAGAAGTCTGTAGTTAGCACACAAAGTATGTCCAACAATAAAGTGATTTAAAAACAAAATCATGAGGGAGACAAGTATCCCAAGCAAGGCTTCCTATCCTGAAGGTAAGTTGAATTTTTGATTGCTTATTTGTATGCATACGCATGCTGGTGTGGGTGTGTGTGCAGTTGTATGTGCACTTTGAATGAAGTGAGTGAATGTTCATTTGGACAAAAAGCTAACTTCTATTATTTTATTCAATTTATTTAAAATTTATTAATTGAGACAATCTCTTTCAGTGACAATGTAGCTTGGTGATTCACCAGGGTACTCTTGCAGTCATCTGTCCACATGGGCAAGGTTATTGATTTTTACAAAATGCCCAGATTCCAAACACACATCCTCATCCTTATACTGTAAGAACTTTACATTCTGAGCCATCTCCACCCAAAGAATGTCACAATTTCTTTGCTCTGTGTTTATCTATATTATTGATTGTTATAATTTTCCTCATCCTATCAAAATTCTCAATTGAATAGTGTTTTCTCTGGAATAAATGTCTTAAGCCCAGTATCTTTATATCTAAAACTATAGTACTGAGATAGATGTATAGGAGAACACATGCAGTGTTGCTTTTTCTTCACTTAAAATAATGATTGTTTCTATCTCCATCTATTTACCTGCAAATTCTGTAATTTACTTTTTTAAACATCTGAGTAATATTGCATTATGTAAATCTATCATGTTTTTGTTATACATTTGTTTGCTCATGGATATCCAGGCTGTTTCCCATTACTGCTAATATTAATAGCACTGTAATGACATGGGTGTGCATTTATCTCTTTACTAAGAAGGAAAGTCAATTGGATATATGACCAAAAATAGTACAACTGGATTTTGTGACACATTTATTTTCAGATCTTTTTTTGTTTGTTTAATTGAAAAATAGATTTTTGTCATGCAATGTGTATTCTGATTATAGTTTACTTCCCCTAGCTCCTCTATGATCCTACCCACCTCACTGTTGATCTGAAGCTACCTCCATTCCCAATCTCTCTCCTTAAAAGTCAAATAGGCATTCACACAATCAGATGCACAAGAATCATGTAAAAACACAAAGCAGGAAGTCATGTTACATAAGCAAAAGTAATATTTGTGTATATGTATATATATGTATATGTTCATATGTATTATATAATAATATCTATCTATATATCTATATCTCAATCTATCATCTATCTATCTATCTATCTATCTATCTATCTATCTATCTATCTATCTATCTATCTGTCTGTCTGTTTATAGTTGAGGGAATTCTGGGTTGCTTCCAGATCCTGGCTATTATTATTTTTTAATTTATTTTTGGAGTTAGATTCTTTACTAGATATTAGCTCAGGCAGATGATCCAGTTCTCCTATCTCTCTCCCTATAGGTCACAGTGAGCGGGATTCTTCAGAAGAGCCTGTGAGGCTGAGACTGCTAAGCTCAAGGGTCAGAAGCAGAACAGGAAAACCTCTGATACATGCTGCTTCCATGCTTCCAGGCTGGGCAGCAGAGAGGAAAGGCCCAAGACGTGCCAGATCTCTCCATCAGATACCTTTGAGGTTTGGTAGGACAGCAGATGTACACCTGCCTCTTCAAGGAGACTGGTCATAGTGGGAAGCATTACAGAGAGGCCAGATCTCCTCTAGCAGCAGGTGCTAAACATCAAAGGAGGCTGCAACTTCAGGAGAAATGATGGGGTCATAACCTACAGTCTTCACTCTAAAGGACTGCATTTGGGTGGCCACCTCTCTTACAATTCTGCCTAGGCCAAGACTTCCCAGTGTCTTCCCATTCAGTCTTGTCCCCATGAACTTCTTCCAGTCCCATTTGCCATCTTTCACCACAAATATAGCCTGGGGTTTCTGCCTGGCCAGGCACATGGTCATCCCACAGATGCGTTCTGCAGCACTGAAGCTATTTCTGTTGGGGGTGTTCATGATTAGGGTGCCCTTCCTTGTGGAAGCCTCCAGATCCACATTGTCCACTCTTGTACAGCCCTGCCCACCACCTGGAGCTTCTCTGCTGACATCAGCAGTGACCTTAGTATCTGGCTGAATGATGAAGACTTCATAGTCCTGCCGCGCAACTTTCCCTTGCTCAAGTTCTTCTCCACCATCTGCAGCCCTCCATATTGCAGGATCTTCTGGCACCAGGGGTCCAGGTTTTCATTGATGAATACTTTGCCACTGATGGAGCCAGGCCTTAGAATAAGTTGCTCTGGGTAGGCAGAAGCTCTTACTTCAGGAAACTGCACGCAGGGCTGGCTCTGGTGACTGGGTCAATCCTGGCTATTTAGTAATAAGGCTGCTATGAACATGGTGGCTGACAAGTGACTGACTCAACTCGGGATCTATCCAATGGGCAGACACAAAATCCTGACCCTATTACTGATGGTATGATGTACTTACAGACAGGAGCATTTACTGATGTTATATTGTGCTTATAGAAAGGAGCTCCTCAGAGCTGTCCTCTGAGAGTCTCTACTAGCAGCTGACTGAGACAGATGCAGATACTTACATCCAAGCATTGGACTGAGGTCAGGGACCCTTATGCAAGAGTAAGGGGAAGGATTGAGGAGCTGAAGGAAATGGCAACACCATAGGAAGACCAACAACATCAACTAACCCTGACCACTCACAGCTCCCAGAGACTAAGCCACCAACCAAACAGTATACACGGGTTGTTTCAAAGTTCCTGGCACATAAGTATCAGAGGACTGTCTTATCTGGCCTCAGTGGGAGAGAATGTGCCTAATCCTGTAGAGACTTGAAACCCCAGGTAGGGCGAATGTCAAATGTGGGGCACTCTCTCAGAGTTATAGGGTAGGGGAAATGGGGAGAAGAGATCTGAAAGGCAGCACCAGGAGGAGGAGCAACATTAGAAATGTAAATAAATAAGATAAATATAAAAACAGCAACAGATTGATCATTCTGATTGGGATCAGATAAAAATCTCAAAGAAAATTTCATTTACATTTTCTTTTTTTTTAATTTTATTTTATTTTCTAAATTTTTTTTTATTTACATTCAAAATCATTTCCCCTTTCCCGTTTCCTCCCTCCTCGAAAGTCCCATAAGCCCTCTTCCCTCACTCTTTTCCCCATTCAACCCCCTCTCACTTCTCTGTCCTGGCATTCCCCTACATCAGTCTTTCCAGGACCAGGGATCTCTCCTTCCATCTTCTTGGAAATCTATTGACATGCGAATTATGTCTAGGGTATTCCGAGATTCTGGGTTAATATCCCCTTATCAGTGACTGCATACCATGTGTGTTCTTTTCTGATTGGGTTACCTCACTAAGGATGATATTTTCAAGTTCTGACCATTTGCCTAGGAATTTCGTGAATTCATTATTTTTAATTGCAGAATAGTATTCCATTGTGTAGATATACCACATCTTCTGAATCCATTCCTCCGTTGAGGGACATCTGGGTTCTTTCCAACTTCTGGCTATTATAAATAAGGCTGCTATGAACATAGTGGAGCATGTGTCCTTATTGCATGCAGGTAAAGCCTCTGGATATATGCCCAGGAGTGGTATAGCCGGATCCTCCAGGAGTGTCATGCCCAGTTTTCTGAGAAACGGCCAGACTGCTTTCCAGAGTGGTTGTACCAGCTTGCAATCCCACCAGCAGTGGAGGAGTGTTCCTCTTTCTCCACATCCTCGCCAACAACTGCTGTCTCCTGTGTTTTTGATCTTAGCCATTCTGATTGGTGTGAGATGGAATCTCAGGGTTTTTTTGATTTGCATTTCCCTAATGACTAAGGATGATGAACATATCTTGAACAATTTAAATGTATGCCTCAGCCACTGTGTTTCATATTTTAAAAACTTGATAATTTGTGCTATGCCCAATTTTTAATTCGGTTATTTGTTATCATGTGTTCAGTGTTTTCAGTTCTTCTATATTTTATATAACTCTGATATATCCAATGTATAATAAGGATTTTTCCATCCCGTTGACTGTTGATTTGCTCAAATGATGGTATTATTTGCAATACAGGATCATTTCATCTTCCCGATGTCCCATTAATTAATCAAGGATCTTAACATCAGTATTGTCGGTGTTCTGTTTACATGACTCTTTCTTGTGTCAATGAGTTCAAGCCTCTTCCAACAATATTACTTCTGTAATGGCCAGGGTATATGGGCTTAATCTGAGGTCATTGGTTCACTTATAGTTGAGTTTTATGCAGAGTGGTAGATATGGTCTATTTTCACTCTCCTACATTGAGCCATCAATTGAGGAATATTACTTGTTGACAATGCTGGCAAATTATATATATATATGGATTATTTGTTGGAAATTAGGTCTTCACGTCCATGATATTTTTATTGGGATTATACTGGGTATATAAATTGTTTTTGGCAATATAACCATTTTTGCTAATATTTTTTTCTTTTTTTTGTTTTTTTTTTTTTGTTTTTCGAGGCAGGGTTTCTCTGTGTAGCCCTGGCTATCCTGGAACTCACTTTGTAGACCAAGCTAGCCTCGAACTCAGAAATCCACCTGCCTCTGCCTCCCAAGCGCTGGGATTAAAGGCGAGCGCCACCACCACCTGGTCATTTTTGCTAATATTAATCCTACCAATGTGTTGGCATGAAATTCTTTCGATCTTTGGTTTCTTTTTAATGCCTTTAACTTTTTATTATTTGTCTTTTGCTTTCATGATTAGAATCATTTTTATATTTTATATCATTATTATATTTTTGAAGTTATTTTGAAAGGTATTGTTTTCCTAATTTCTTTATTAATCTGACTTTTTATATAAAAGGTTATAGACTCTTGCAAGCTCTGACACAGTGAAAACACCATTTCTTGACACATCCTAGAAAACCATCTGTACTTTGGGCATTTGGTAAGGAACCCCTTCTACCTCTGGAGTCCCAGAGCTGCTGTTGGGGGTCCAGCAGAACTTGATACCCAGCAAAAAACAAAACCCACCACCTTCCAGAATACCACTCCCCTTCCATTCCTTCTGCCCTTCCACAACGGCCAGCACTTTCTGCTGGGGCAGACCCTTGCCAGCTCGGCCACAGTGAAGACACCATTTTCTGATACATCCTAGAGAACCAGCTGCACTCAGGGTGTTTAAGAACCAGTTGCACTCAGGGCATTTGGAGAGCAGAGAGGCCTTGGAGCATAGTGCACCATATCAAGGTGGACCAGGGAGATAACTAACCTCCCAAGACTGTGGAGAAGCCTGAGAGCACAGAGCACATCCTGGGCCACAGATCTACAAACACCACCACAGAAGCATTGGTCTCCCAGGAGTGCCTATATACTTGTGTGCACAGAGAGAATAGGAATCGCAGGAATATAGATACACAGGCTTTCAGGACAGAAAAGCCACAGTCCAAAAGAACAAAATCAGCTAACTCCAGAGATAACCAGATGGCAAAAGGCAAATGCAAGAACATTAACAACAAAAACCAAAGCAAGATGGCAGCATCCAAACCCAGTTTTCCCACAACAACAAATTCTGAATACACCAGAAAAGCAAGAGCTGGATTTAAAATAACATCTCATGATGCTGACAGAGGATTTCAAGAAGGACATAAACAAATCCCTTAAAGAAATACAGGAGAACATGGATCAACCAGTAGAAGCCTTTAAAGAGGAAATACAAAAAAAATTCTTAAGGAAACAAAGGAGAAGGTGGGTCATCAGGTAGAAGCCCTTAAAGAAGAAACACAAAAAACCCTTAAAGAATTTAAGAAAAACACAAACAATCAAGTAAAGGAATTGAACAAAACCATCCAGGATCTAAAAGAGGAAAGAGAAACAATAAAGGAATCACAAAGGGAGACAACTCTCGAGATAGAAGACCTTGGAAAGAAATCAGGACACATAGATGCAAGCATCAACAACAGAATACAAGAGATAGAAGAAAGAATCATAGGTGCTGAAGATACCATAGAAAACTTGGAATCAACAGTCAAAGAAAATGCAAAATGCAAAAAGCTTGTAACCCATAACATTCAGGAAATCCAGGAAACAATAAGAAGACCAAACTTAAGGATTATAGGTATAGAAGAGAGTGAAGATTTCCAACTTAAAGGGCCAGTAAATATCTTTAACAAAATTATAGTAGAAAATGTCCCTAACCTAAAGAAAGAGACACACAAGAACAAACAAGAAGCCAACAGAACTCCAAACAGATTGAACCAGAACAGAAAGTTCTACTCACACATAATAATAAAAACACCAAATGAACTAAACAAAGAAAGAAAATTAAAAGTAGTAAGGGGAAAATGTCAAGTAACATAAAGGCAGACCTATCAGAATTACACCAGACTTCACACCAGAAACTATGAAATATAGAAGATCCTGAGCAGATGCCATACAGACCCTAAGATAACATAAATATCAGCTAAAGCTACTATACCCAGCAAAACTCTCAATTCCCATAGAAGGAGAAAACAAGACATTCCATGACAAAACCAAATTTACATAATATCTTTCCACAAACCCAGCTCTACAAAGGATAATGGGTGGAAAATACCAACACAAAACAGAAAACTACACCCTAGAAAAGCAATAAAATAATCTTCTTTCAACAAATCCAAAAGGACATATTCACACAAACAGAATTGCACCTTTAACAACGAAAATAACAATAAGTGACAATCACTTTTCCTCAATATCTCTTAAAATCAATGTCTCAATTCCCCAATAAAAAAACTTAGACTAAAAGACTGGATACATAAACAGGACCTAACAGTGTGCTGCATACAAGAAACCCACATCAGTGACAGTCACTACCTCAGAATCAAAGGTTGGAAAACAATTTTCCAAGCAAATGGTTCCAAGAAACAAGCTAGAGTGGCCATTGTTATATCAGATAAAATTGACTTTCAACCAAAATTGTCAAAAAAGATAAAGAAGGATGTTTCATAGTAGTCAAAGAAAAAATATACCAAGATGAACTCTCAATTTTGAACATCTATGCTCTAAATTCAAGAGCACCCACATTGGTAAAAGAAACTTTACTGAAGCTCAAAGCACACATTGTAGCCCATACAATAATAGTGGGAAATTTCAACACTCCACTCTCAGCAATGGACAAATCATGGAAACTGAAACTAAACAAAGACACAATGAAACTAACAGAAGTTATGGACCAAATGGATCTAACAGATATTTATAGAAAATTCCATCATAAGGCAAAATAATATCCCTTCTTCTCAGCGTCTCATGGTACCTTTTCCAAAATTGACCATATAATTGGTCACAAAAGAGGCCTCAACAGATACAGGAATATTGAAATAATTACATGTGCCCTATCAGATCACCACAGTCTAAGGCTGTTCTTAAGTTCAAACAAAAACAATGGAAAGCACACACACATATGGACATTGAACAATGCTCTACTCAAGGACAGCTTGGTCAAGGAAGAAATAAAGAAAGAAATTAAAGACTTTTTAGAACTTAATGAAAATGGGGCATATCATACCAAAACATATGGGATCCTACTAAAAGAGCTTATACTCAATGAAATTGAAAAATCTGGATGAAATGGACAATTTTCTAGACACATACCAGGTGCCAGTGTTAAAACAAGACCAAATAAAACATCTATATAGTCCCATAAATACTGAAGAAATAGAAGCAGTCGTTAATAGTTTCTGAACCATAAAAAGCCCAGTACCAGATGGGTTTTTATGGGGAATTGCATCACATCTTCAAAGAAGACCCAATCCTGACAGTCTTCAAATTATTCCAAAGAATAGGAATACACTACCCAATTCATTCTATGAAGTCACAATAATGCTTATACCTGAACCAAACAAACGCAAAACAACAAAAGAGAATTTCAGACTAATTTCCCTTATGAACAATGATGCAAAAATACTCAATAAAATTCTGGCCAGCAGAATACAAGAATGCATCAAAACAATAATTCACCATGATCAAGTAGGCTTCATCCCAGGAATGCAGGGATTGTTCAATATACTGAAGTCCATCAATGTAATCCTCTATATAATCAAACTCAAAGAAAAAAGCCACATGGTCATTTCATTAGATGCTGGAAAGCTTTTGACAAAATTCAGCATCCCTTCATGATAAAAGGCTTGGAGAGTTCAGAAATTCAAGGCCCATACCTAAAGATGGTGAAAGCAATATACAGCAAACCAGTAGCCAACATCAAACTAAATGGAGAGAAATTTGAAGCAATCCCACTGAATTTGGGGACCAGATAAGGCTGCTCACTCTCTCCCTGTCTCTTCAATATAGTACTTGAAGTCCTAGCTAGAGCAATTAGGCAACAAAAGGAGGTCAAAGTTATAGAAATTGCAAAGGAAGTATTCAAAATATCACTATTTGCAGATGATATGTTCATATACTTAAGTGACCACAAAAACTCCACCAGAACTCCTAAAACTGATAAACAACTTCAGCAAAGTGTCTGGATATAAAATTAACTGAAAAAAAATCAGTAGCCCTCCTCTAAAAAAGGATAAACAAGCTGAGAAAGAAATTAGGGAAATGACACCCTTCATAATACTCACAAATAATATTACATACCTTGGTGTGACTCTAACCAAGCAAGTGAAAAATCTGTATGACAAGAACTTCAAGCCACTGAAGAAAGAAATCAAAGAGGATCTCAGAAGATGAAAAGATCTCCCATGCTCATGGATTGGCAGAATAAATATAGTAAAATTGGCTAGCTTGTGGAATATAATCTACAGATTCAATACAATCCCCATCAACATTCCAAATCGATTCTTCATAGAGCTAGAAAGAGCAATCTGCAAATTCATTTGGAATAACAAAAAACTCAGGAAAAGGAAAACTATTCTTCACAACAAAAGATCTCCTGGGGAAATCACCATCCCCAACCTCAAGCTCTACTTCAGAGCAATAGTGATAAAAACTGTATGGTACTGGTAGAGAGACAGGCAGGAAATCTATGGGGTAGAATTGAAGACCCAGAAATGAACCCACATACCTAAGATCACTTGATATTTGACAAGGGATCTAAAACCATCCTGTGGGAAAAGGCAGCATTTTTAACAAATTGTACTGGATCAAAGTAGAAAATTCAAACTGACCATATCTTTCCTTTTTCTAAAAATTATTTTTATTAGATATATTTTTTATTTACATTTCAAATGATTTTCCCTTTCCTGGTTCCCCCTCCTGAAAATCCCATAAGCCATCTTCCCTCCCTCTGCTCCCCAATCAACCCTCTCCTGCTTCCCTGTCTTGGTATTCCCCTACACTGTTGCATAGATCCTTCCCAGGACTACAGACCTCTCCTCCAGCAAGGTCATCCTCTGCTGCATATGCATCTGGAGCCATGGATAACATCATGTGTACTATCTGGTTAAGGGTTTTGATCCTGAGAGATCTGAGAGTACTGGGTGGCTCATATCATTATTGTTCCTCCTATGGTGCTGAAAACCCCTTCAGCATTTTGGGTCCTTTCTCTAGCTTCCCCATTAGAAACCCTGTGCTCAGATCAATGGCTGGATGAGAGTTTACCCCTATGTATTTATCATACACTAGCAGAACCTCCCAGGTGACAGTTATATCAGGTTCCGGTCAGCAAGTACTTATGGGCATTGATAATAGTGTCTGGGTTTTATAACTGTATATGGTATGGATCACTAGGTATGGTAGTCTCTGGATGGTCTTTCCCTCAGACTCTGCTCCACACTTTGTCTCTGTATCTCCTTCTGTGAATATTTTGTTCCCCCTTCTTAGAAAGACCAGAGTATCCATACTTAGTTCTTCCTTCTTCTTGGGAATGATTTGATAAGTGAATTGTGTCTTGGGTATTCCAAACTTCTGGACTAATATCCACTTATCAGTGAGTGCACACCATGTGTGTTCTTTTGTGATTGGGTTACCTCACTTAGGATGATATTTTCCAGTTCCACCTATTTGCCTAAGATTTTCATGAATTCATTGGTTTTAATAGCTGAGTAGTATTCCATTGTGTAAATATACCATGAGTTTTGTATCCATTCATCTGTTGAGGGATACCTGGGTTCTTTCCAGCTTCTGGCTATTATAAATAGGGCTGCTATGAACATAGTGGAGCATGTGTCCTTATTACATGCTGGAGAATCCTCTGGGTATATGCCCAGGAGTGGTATAACAGGGTCCTCTGTTAGTATTATGCCCAGTTTTTTGAGGAACAGGCAGACTGATTTCCAGAGGTTCTGTAAGGCAAAGGACCCTGTCAATAGGACAAAATGGCAACCAACAAATTGGGAAAAGATCTTTACCAACTCTACATCTGAAAGAGGGCTAATATCCAATATATACAAAGAACTCAAGAAGTGAAACTCCAGAGAGCCAAATAACTCTATTAAAAAATGGGTTACACAACTAAACAAAGAATTTTCACCTGAGGAATATTGAATGACTGAGAAGCACCTAAAGAAATGTTCAGCATCCTTAATAATCAGGGAAATGCAAATCAAAACAACCATGAGATTTCACCTCATGCCAGTCAGAATGGCTAAGATCAAAAATTCAGGAGACATCAGGTGCTGGCAAGGATGTGTAGATAGAGAAACACTCCTCCACTGCTCTTGGGATTGCAAATTGACCCATTCTTATCTCCTTGTACAAAGTTCAAGTCCAAGTGCATCAATGACCTTCATGTATAACCAGATACTTTGAAGCTTATAGAGGAGAAAGTGGGGAAAATTCTTGAACACATGGGCACAGGGGAAAATTTCCTGAATAGAACACCAATCGTTTATGCTCTAAGAACTAGAATTGACAAATGGGACCCCATAAAACTGCGAAGCTTCTGTAATGTAAAGGACACAGTTAATAGGACAAAATGACAACCAACAGATTGGGAAAAGATCTTTACCAATTCTACATCCTATAGATGGCTAATATCCAAAGTACACAAAGAATTCAAGAAGTTAGAATCCAGAGTGTCAAATAACCTAATTAAAAATGGAGTACAGAGCTAAACAGAGAATTATCAACTGAAGAAACTCGAATGGCTGTGAAGCACCTAAACAAATATTCAGCATCTTTAGTTGTTAGGGAAATGCAAATCAAACAACCCTGAAATTCCACCTCATACTTGTCAGAATGGCTAAGATGAAAAACAACGCTGGCGAGGATGTGGAGAAGGAGGAATACTTCTCCATTGCTGTTGGGACTGCAAGCTGGTAAATCCACTCTGGAAAGCAGCTTGGCAGTTCCTCAGAAAATTAGACATTGTACTACCTGAGGACCCAGCTAAACCACTCCTGGGCATATACCCAGAAGATGCTCCATCATGTAATAAGGACACATGCTCCACTATGTTCATAGCAACCCTATTTATAATAGCCAGAAGCTGGAAGGAACCCAGGTGTCCTTCAACAGAGGAATGAATACAGAGAGTGTGGTATTTCTACACAATGGAGTACTATTCAGCTATTAAAAACAGTCAATTCTTGAAATTCTTAGACAAATGGATGGAACTAGAAAGTGTCATCCTGAGTGATGTATCCCAATCACAAAAGAGCACACATAGTATGTACTCACTGATAAGTGGATATTAGTTAAAAAGCTCAAAATAAACAAGTTACAATTCACAGACCACAGGAAGCTCAAGAAGAAGGAAGACCAATGTGTGGATGCTTTGATTTTTCTGAGAAAGGGAATAAAATATTCACAAGAACAATTATGGATACAATGTATGGAGCAGAAACTGAAGAAAAAGCCACCCAGAGCCTGTTCTACCTGGGGACTCATCCTACAAACAGTCACCAAACCACGACTCTATTATAGATGACAAGAAGGGAGTGCCAAAAGGAGCCTGTTATGGTTGTCTCTGGAGGGGCCCTGCCAGAGCCTTACATATACAGAGGTAGAAGCTGGCAGACAACCATTGGACTGAGCATGGGGTCCCCAATTGAATAGTTGGAGAGCAGACTGGAGGAGATGAAGAGATTTGCAGCCCCATGGGAAGAGCAATGATGTTGTTCAACCAGAAGCCCCAGGGCTCCTAGGGACTAAGCCATCAAACAAGGGGTACACATGATTCCCACTAAAAGTGTGGCAGAAGAATGCCTTGTTGGGTGTCAGTGGGAGAAGAGGTCCTTGGTCCTATGAAGGCTCCATAGATACCCCAGTGTGGGGAAATCAAGGCGGGGGAGGTGGGAGTGTGTTGTATGGAGGGGCATCTTCTTGGAGGCAGGGGTAGGAGAATGGGTTGGGGGTTTTCTTGGAAGTGAGAAACAGGGGAATTGTAAATGAAGAATATATTCAATAAGAAATTAAAAAAAATAAAAAGAAAGGTTACTGGTTTTTGTCTTAATATGGCATCCTGCTTCTTTGAAGAAATTGTTCATCAGTTATAGCAATTTCCAAGTGTTGTTTTCAGGATCTTTCATGTATAAAATTCTCTTATCTCCAGATAAGAATACTTTGACTTCTTCCATCCCTAATTGTATCATAATAATTTCCTTTAGTTGTCTTATTGCTCCAGTTTAAACTTTAAGTATATATTAAATAGGTATGGAGGGAGTGGACAAACTTATCTTGTTTTGGATTTTATTTGAAATTCTTTGAGTTTCTCATTATTTAGGATAATGAGTTGTAAGCTTGCTCTAAACTGCTTTTATTTTATTACAACATGTTGCTTACATCCTTAGTCTTTTAAGGATTTTATGCTTTCAGGGCTTTAGTCCATTATCATCATGGTTTGAAGCAGGCAGCATCCAGGCAAACATGGTGCTGGAGAAAGATACCTAAGACTTCTACATCTAGATATCGTAGGCAGCAGTGTATTGTGTCCTATACTAAGCATAGCTTAAACATATATAACCTCAAAGCTCACCGCCACAGTGACAGACTTCTTCCAACAAAGCCACACTTTCTAACAGTGTCACTCCTTATGAGCTAGGCACTCAAAAACATGAGTCTATGGGGGCCGCACCTATTTAAACCACAACTGTACAGATAATCCAACAATGACTGGCTGTGAACAAAAAGTTCAAGAATCCAGAAGTTTCTTAGTTTAAAATGCTGGATATCTTAGCTGGTTTTCAATAGATGCTGGAATCATAAAGAAATAAGCTGTAATGCCAGTTAATAATGGACTTGCTAACAAGGTGAAGGCAAAAATATTCTCATCCCATCCCTACACCGGTTTCAAACAGAAGGCGTGGGCCACACTAATGAATTTCAGCCATTACATCTGTTCACTATTCTAAGTTCACATGAATAGCTATCCTTCCAGTTCCAACAAATTGGCTACCAATTCCACATCTTCTAGCAATTGTATTTACCCCTATGATACAATGAAACATGTATATATATCACATTGGCAAGGGATATACATGAGTTTATTCCTTATATTCCCCTCACCCTGTAACAGAAAAATATCCTGTGAACAGTGGCAATCCAAAATCAATTTTAGGAACATTACCTTACAAGATGTAGACAAGGACAATAACCCCAAAATAATAGCCCATTCAAGCAGTTGATCTAAGTGGGTGAATTGATTTCAACTAAACAAATGCACTGAGAACCAAGCATTAACCTGCAGTATCTCAAGATATCTCAATATCTCTGCCAGCGTAAAATAGAGGAATGCTAACAATATGAAGTTCTATATACAGTTAAAAGAAGTAGCATTTTTATAAGTTGTGCTAATACTAGTACAAGAACAAAAAAGAAATAGTCAAAACCAAAAAAGACAAACAAAACTAAGAAAGAAGAAAAAACAGAATAATGACCCCAAAACATGAAAATTTATAAAATTTCTGGAATAGATCTCAAATTTGAAAGCCAAGATAAAACAGATACAGAGTACAGTAAAATCAGAATAAAATATTTTGCACCTCAAAGTAAATAAAATGAAATATTGAAAGAAGAATAAAAGAAAAATCTTGGACAGAAAAGTATCAATGTATAAATTAACAAATGATGAAAGAACATGCTGTAAGACATCATAAGCTATGCTTCATTTTTCTAACATTATTAAAAATGCAAGATAAATACCTTTGATGACAATAAATAAGTGTAGAAATCAGCAAAAAATAAAACTTTGGAACTGATACCAACACTTGCATATTAATAAATGGACTTTTGATCAATATGAAATTGAAGGGAATATAAAAAAATCTTGGAGACATAAAAATTGGAAATTTCAGTTATCAAACGTGATGGAGAGATACCCTGATCTGTACTGAAAAGAAAATTTATATCAAAAGTAAAAACATATAAAGAATGCAAATATTTCAAAATAAAGTAAAATACCTCTAATACATGCAACAAATCACAACACAAACAAGCACAAACCAAATTTAAAATTTGCTGAAGAAAATAAGTATTAAAGAAAAGAGATGTGCTGGAAAGATGGTTAAGTGGTTAAGAGCACTAACTGATGTTCCAAAGGTCCTGAGTTCAAATCCCAGCAACCACATGGTGGCTCACAACCATCCATAATCAGATCTGATCCCCTTTTCTGGAGTGTCTGAAGACAGCTACAGTGTACTCACATATAATAATAAATAAATAAATCTTTAAAAAAAAGAAAAGAGATATATTAAAATTTAAGGATGAGCATTTCAAAATGTAAGAAATTGTTGAGAACTATACAACAACAAATTTGAAATTTTGTGATACATTGATAATTTTTACACATTTTATTTTTCAAATATGAATCTTAAAAATATTTGAAATAATGTAAAATTACTATAGAAATTGAATTATTAAAGCAAAATGAACTAACAATCAAATTTCCCATACAATGGTTTTCACTGGTGAAGTTTGTAGAATATTTAGTAAATTAACACATAATGGTTTTCAATTCATTCAAAGGAACTTTATTATCAAAATGGGTTAATAGAAATAGATTAAATCAAAAATAAAATGCGATATCTTTACTCACTTTAAAACTAATGCTGAAAATCATTGACAGAGCAACAGATAAAGACAATAAAATGAAATTTAAATAGGAAAAGCAAAATAAACTTTCGTCTTTCTTTAATGTTACTTGATATTACATTGCTAAAAGCTCTGCCTTAGAACCATAAAAATTGAAAGTAGAATTCAAGAAAAGTTACTATAAAATTGTAACTTAGAAATATCATTATCATATCTATAAACAAGTATTACACTATATAAGTTAGGAATAATTAATTGAATCAACCTCTAATAATGCCTATAAAATATTTATCAATATGTTTGACTGAGCAAATTACCTACACTTAAAACTATAGTACATGAATGAATAAGTAGAAATATAACCATATTAACAATTAGATTAACTCACATTATAAACAATTCATACTATCCTCAGATATGTATGGATTTAGTACAATCCTAATGAAATATCAATATTTTAAAGGAATATAGTAACAGCATTAAAATATGTATAGAATAATTAAATGAAGAAAATTTCAAGGTTAATGAGAGGGGAAGGCCCAAAAACAGAAGCATTCTATTACAATTTCTCTAGTTTGAATATCTAATGATGAAAAAGCATTGCAAGCAATAAAAATAGACTCATAGACATAGACCAATTAAGTTGAAAAACAAGAAGTCAGTCTCTGCATCTTTGTCAACTGACCTGAAACAAAGATACTATGAAAACACACTGGGATCAAATGTGCAACACAGCAAATTTGATATACAGTCCCCCAACAATGAACCTGAGTCTATATCTTTCAATATATTTATAAAAAGGAATGATACCTAACATTTTCCATCTTTTTCTAGTCTTTCTTTATGTGACCCCCTTCAAATGTAAAAAAAAAAAAAAAAACAAAAAACAATTCTCTAAATGAGTTTCATTGATTAGTTTGAGGAAAAATTAGTTTTCTGGTTGTAGGGCAAAGCAGAAGACTCATTTGTTAAATGAGGCATTTGCCTAATGGTTACAGGAGGATCAGCAAGATTAAGATCATGGATCTTTTCTTGTTGTCAGATAATGTGTTAAATAAAATCAAAGGGATGATAAACAAGGGTAATTGCAGAGAAAAGCATTCCCTTGGGGGTCAATTTAGACACCTTCTAAATTGTAAATTTTCAGAATGGACAATTAAAATCTTCTTTAAAAATAGAGATTAAAAAGAGAATCAAGTTCACTACTTATAAGACAGGGTTCAAAATAATTTATGAAAAAAATACCCATGTATACATTTAGATGTGTCTTTTGAAGGTATTTATGCTCATAAGAAATGTCTTTCATGGAAGCAGAACCCCAGTCTTACCAGGATATAGCAAATAGTTGTACTAGAAAGCAGACTTAAAGAACCCTAAGTCAAAAAACTTAATAAAATAAGAAAGATATCAGAATAAGGTGCCACACTTACTGAATTTAAGCAATATATGTAGTGTGGAAGAGGATTTCAGAAGCATTTGGAGTTTCACACATTTTCAAAGTAATAATGTGGTAACAAAAGAAAGCAGACTCATCAGGTGCTGTGTAACCATCAGCCACAGGGACTTGTAAATACTACAAAATTATTTGTTTTATAATAAGAATCCTGAAGCTAAACTTGAATTTTATATTTTATTCATGCAGTTGTTTGTCTTGGAACTAGGTCTCATGTAACCCAGTATAGACCTGGATGAGCTATGAACTCAAGGCTAGCTTTGAATTATTTACCTTTCTGCCCCTACTTCCCAAGAGATCAGATTTCAGACATTCCCTTCCATTCCAGATTCTAACACTGCCCTACTCAGCTAAGATGTTTCAATCAACATTTAATGCAAGGAAACCTTATTTTCACATGACAGTTGTTATTATATACAGTAGTTTGCTTCCTTTGTATAGTAATATGCTGTTATGGAAATCACTTATAGAACAGTGTGTTTGTTTTGACTGAGGGTTCCATGAAAAAACCAAGCATAGCCACAAAGTCAATACAACAGGTGCCCAGTGCAACATGCTGAGTGATCATATCTTTAATGCAAAGCTGAATTTGAAATGGATCAAGGGTATGAACTGGTGAAGAACACACCCCCAAGTGGGGAGGGGGAACAGTGATGTACTTCCAGAAAGGTTCTATTAACTAAAGGTTCCACAATTTCCCCACAAAATCCTACAAACTTGGGAGGATGAAATATTAGGTGACCTCTTCAGGTTCCATATCCCCCGTGTATTGAGTCACCCCCATTGATTCTTGGGTACCTCCTTTATTCCAAGTCTCTACCTTATCCTGGAGATGCCCCCCACCTCTTCATCTCAGTCAGTTTCAGATTTCCATTCATGGCAATACAGTCATATTTCCTGTCATTTTTATTAATAATGTTCTGCCTGTTGAGAAGGCTAAGAAGCCTGGTTGTAGGCTCTAATTTCTCTGTTATCAAGTCTAAGTCAGTCTCCTAAGAAGTCAGGGCAGCATGTACAATCTTCATGGGGGAACTGAGCTTTGAAACAAACAACAAGAGTCTAAGGTATCATTTTGAGCATGTGGAACACTTACCAACTCCATGGTAATGATTGATCTAAACAGAATCCACTCAGGGGCTGTGAGTTTGCCACATAGGCCACTGTGGAGGAAATTGATGCAGCTATGAATACAAGACTACACAAGGTGGATGGAAGAGTTTTGGAAGCAAAGAGCCATGTCAAGAGAAGGTTCTGAGGGACTAGGTGCCCACTTAACTGTGAAAAAAAGAGATCTTTGCTGGTTATAACAGATGACACCAAAAAACCTCATCTGCAAGATTTTTTGAAATAAAATAAATGTTATTGAAATCATGATTGACAGAAACAATGGAAAGGGAATTTTGCTTTGTCACCTTTGATGGCCATAATTCCATAGATCAGACTCTTATACAATACTGGAAAAGAGGAAAATCCCTTATCAAAGCAAGAGGTTGTTTTCTCCATCCAAAGAGCTCTATGTGGTTCCCGAAACTTGGACGGTGGTTTTGTCGACAATAACAATTTTGATTGAGAAGGAAACATCAGTAGTTGTGATGGCTTCCATGCAGTGACAAAACAAAAAAAAAACAAACAAAACACTAACAAACAAAATGAAACAAAAAAATCTGTCAAAAAACAAATAAAGTAAACAAAACAAAAGCCCAGGTCTAGCAGATTTCAAAGAATTATTGACAACATTCCTCAATTAGAAACAGGATTAAGGCCCAAAACAATAATTACTCGGATACATAAATCACATAAAGACCCATCAAAAGAAAAAAGAGAATTACAGTACAGCTTCTCTTATGAATATGTAAAACATCTCCAAATAATTACTTGCAGCCTAAATAGAATATGAGAATGCAAATAGAACCAACTTATTGCCTTGTATTAAACTCAGCTCCAAATGGATTAAATGCCTTAACTAGAAATCATATACATAAAACCTGATAGATGCGAAAGTGGGGAATAGCCTTGACCTCATTGGAGTGGGAAGAGAATTTCTGAATAGAACACTGTTAGCATAGGTAGTAAGATCAACAGTTAATATATGGAACCTCATCAAACTGAAATGCTTCTATAAGGTAAGGATAACTTCACTCAGAAAGAGTGACAGACAACAAAATGAAAAAAATATCTTTTACCAACTCCATGCCAGAAAGAAGACTGATATTCAAAATATATAAAAAAGTAAAGAAATTTGATTTAAATAACAAATAATTGGGTACTAATTAAAACAAAATTTTCAAGAGAGGATATTTAAATGACTGAGAAATACTTAAAGAAATGTTGAAAGTCTTCAGCCATTAGGAAAACACAAATCAAAACTACTGTGAGATTTTATGTTATACTTGTCAAATATTCAATAACACAAGTGACAGCTCATATTGGTGAGGATGTAAAGTGTGGAAAACTCTAATACATTGCTGGTGGGAGTGCAAACTTTTATAGCCACTATGGAAACCAGTATGGTATTTCCTCAAAAAGATGGTAATTGATCTGCTTTGATATCCGTTGCTTATTTCTACCACAAGTACACTTGCTCTTCCATGCTGCTTTAGTCAGAATAATAAAAAATGGATACAATTTACACGTCCCTCAACAAAAGAATGGATTAAGAACTATGATGTATTTACACAAAGAAGTATTACCCAGCTACTAAAGGTGACATCAGAATTTGCAAACAAATTGATGGAACTAGAAAAACAAATCATCCAGAGTGAGGTTATTCTTATCCAGAAAGATAAAATGGTATGCATTTCTATATATGTGTTTGTCAGCAATTAAGTAAATGATAACCCTGCTACAATCCATAGACCCAGAGAGGTTGTATGTAGAGAAAGGTACTGAATGGAACTCATGGATGTCCTTAAGTGGAAAAATGAAATAGATTTTATGTGTGAAATGAGGAAAGAAGGAATGGCATAGAAGGATCAGGTGAGAAGGGACAACTAAATGGGTTTGAAGTAGAGGTAAGGTATGCAAGGAGAAACAACTATACCTGAGGAGCATTTGAGGGTGCTATGGAAACCTGGTGCAATGAAAACTTCCAAAAATATATGAAGGCAATCCTTCTCCTAAAAGTGAAGGCAATGGAGTTCCAACTGGCTATCTCTTGTCTCTAAATGAAGTTTTGAGTACTGAAACTAGATTTTATCCAATTGGGTTTTGAACCTAAGAGATCCCATGAAAATCCCCAAATTCTTTAGGCTATTGATAAGATTTAGGATACTTTCTGCAATCTGACAACAAGGCACTATTGCAAAAGACAACAGCCACATAACTCACTGAACATGGAGAGATGCCCACTACATGAGATGGAACCCATACCCAACACTGCTTGTGTTAAAAGGAAGGAAAGCTTAGATATCCCATTGACCTGTGGGAAAACTAAATACTACTGGGGAAGAAAAGCAATATTAAAATGTCTCTTAATGGAATTCTGCAATACTCATAGTTGGGAACGAATACAGGTACCCACAACCAGATTTGAGGGAGACACACACACACACACACACACACACACACACACACACACACACACACTATGTAATATGTAATATGTAACATATAATATGTAATATAAATATAGCTTCCAGTTTTGTATTTTTATGTAAATCCTGAGTATGTGATCAAGTAGGTAAGCTGCTCTCTGACACTTGGGCCATCTCTTGGGGCTTTTTTCCTTCTGTTGTTCATTAAACATCAAAGTGATCTTTTTATCTTATCTTACTCTATTTTATTTTAAGAAAATATTTTGTGGTCCTTGCTATAATAACTAATTCTGTATTGGTTACCCACTATTTTATCATAAGAATGTGGTCCCTGCTCCACAAGAGGAGACTCTAGCCACCAGAAATCAAGTAAGACCCTGCTGTGAACTGCCCCAAATTCTGCAGTGCCCATCCAGAGTACTTCTCATCCTTTCTTTACCATATTCCAACCAACCCACAACTCTGGGAGAAGTACCCTACTTAAAAAGAGACCAGGTATGCTCCAGGACTCCTATCACTAAGTACCTAAATGAAGAAATTGGAGAGTCATACTAGCAATTTAACAGTGCATATAAAGCTCTAGAACAAAAAGATTTAAGCTTACCCAAGAGGAGTAAATTGTAAGAAATAATCAAAATCAAGGCAGAAATCGATAAAATAGAAACAAAGAGAACAATTCAAACAATCAAAAAGACAGTGAGTTGGTTATTTGAGAAAATAAACAAGATAGACAAACCCTTATTTAAACTAAAAGATTCAAAGAGACTAAATAACAAAATCAGATATAAAATAGGAAAACAGGTGACATAATAAGACAAAGAGGAAATCCAAAGAATCATTACATGATAATTTAAAACCTTTATCCACAAAATTGGAAAATATAAAAAAAATGAAGACTTATTCCATACAAACCACTTACTAAAGTTGAATCAAGATATATAACAATTTAAATAAAACTATAACTCCTAAGAAAGGGAAGGCAGTCATTAAAATCTCTCAAGCTCTGTCTGCACTCCCCAAAAAGTCACAGGGCAGGCAAGTTTTAGCACAGAATTTCAAAGAACTAGTGTCAATACTACTAAAATTATGCCAACAATACCCAAATTATTCCAAATTTAGAAAGACAAATTTATTTTATGAGGCTACAGTCACCATGATTCCTAGACTGCACAAAAGGCTCAATGATAAATGAGAATTATAAATTTCCCTCAAGATCAAAAACTCAAGAGACAGCCGGTGCTGGCAAGGATGTGGAGAAAGAGGAACACTCCTCCACTGCTGGTGGGATTGCAAGCTGGTAAAACCACTCTGGAAATCAGTTTGGCGATTCCTCATAAAACTGAGCATAATACTACTGGAGGACCCAGCTATATCACTCCTGGGCATATATCCAGAGGATTCTCCAGCATGTAATAAGGACACATGCTCCACTATGTTCATAGCAGCTTTATTTATAATAGCCAGAAGCTGGAAAGAACCCAGATGTCCCTCAACAGAGGAATGGACACGGAAATGTGGTATATTTACACTATGGAATACTACTCAGCTATTAAAAACAATGAATTCATGAAACTCTTAGGCAAGTGAGTGGAACTGGAGAATGTCATCCTGAGTGAGGTGACCCATTCACAAAAATTTGCACATGATATGCACTCACTGATAAGCGGATATTAGCCCAGAAGCTTGGAATACCCAAGAAACAATTCACATATCAAATGATGCCCAAGAAGAAGGAAGTAGAGGGCCCTGGTTCTGGAAGGACTCAATATGGCAGTGTAGGAGAATGTCAGGAAGGGGAGGTGGGAATGGGTTGGTTTGGGCGCAGGTCAAGGGAAGAGGTGTATGGGACTTTTGGAGAGGGGGGAACCAGTAAGAGGGAAATCATTTAAAATGTAAATAAAGAATATATCTAATTAAAAAAACAAAAAAAATATAGATGCAAAAATACTCAACAAAATACTTGGAAACCAAATCAAAGAACACATTAAAACATTCATCCACCATGATCAAGTAGGCTTAATTCTAGAGATGTAGGCATAGTTTAAAGTAAAAAAAAAAATAGTCAATACAGTCTAGTTCACCCTATAAACAAACTGGGGAGAAAAAGTCCACATGATCACCTTGTTAGATGTTGAAAATGCCTTTCACAATGTCAAAAACCCTTTGATTAAAGTTATGGAGCAATTAGGAATAAAACCAACATTAAATGGGGAGAAACTCAAAACAATTCCATCAAAATCAGGAACAAGGCAATCCTTTTCACCTTCTCCATATTTATTCAATATAGTACTTGAAATTCTATTTGGAGCAGTAGACAATCAAAGAAAATCATTAAGTGGCTACAAACTGGAAAGAAAGAAGTCTAATTATTTGTTATTTGAAGGCAATACGATAGTGTATAAATGAATCCCCAAAGTTCATACTCCAGGGGCTGATAAACAGTTTTAATAAAGTGGCAGTATCTAAGATTGACTCAGAAAAATAAGGAAACTTCCTATGCACAAATAATAAATAGATGTAGAAAAAATTATGGAACCAACATGCTTCACAATGGCTACAAGTAATGTAAAATATACCCATGGAACTCTAGCCAAATGAAATAATTTTATGATAACATCTTCAACTCTTTGAATAAAGAAATTGAAGAAAATAGATGAAAAGATCTTCTATGCTCATGAATCAGTATAGTTAATATAGCAAAATGGTCATCTTTCCAAAAATAATATACATATACAACACAATTCCCATAAGATTACAACATAATTCCTTACAGATTTTGAAAGAATAACATTCAAACTCATTTGAAAAATAAATTCCCAGGATAGCTGAGAGAATCCTGGACAATCAAAGAGCCTACAAAGACATGAAGTTATCACACTGATTTCAAGATGCACTACACAGTTATTGTAATAAAATTCACAAAGTGTTGCCATAAAAACAGACACACAATAAACAATTAAATCTTAAAAAACAGACAGGTCAATCAATGTAATCAAATTGATAACCCAGATACAAATTACACACACACACACACACACACACACACACACACACACACACATATATATACTAACTTTTGATAAAGAAAACAGAAATACACAATGGAAAAAAATGTCTCTTAAACAAATATTACAGATCTAAATGGATATCATCATTTAGACACATTCAAATAGTTCTGTGTGTATTACCGTGCATAAAACAAATCCAAGTGGATCAAAGACCTCCACATAAAACCATATACACTAATTCTAATAGAAGAGAAAGTGGGAAATAGTCTTGAACACAGTGCCACAGGATCCAACTTCCTTCAAAGAATACCTGCAGCTTAGACACTAAGATAAACAATCAATAAATGGAGTTTCATGAAACTGACAATCTTCTGTAAGGCAAAGGACAAAATCAATACAACAAAACAGCAGCCTACAGAATGGAAAAATATTTTCACCAACTCTACACTTGACACAGGTCTAGTATTTAAAATATATAAAGAAACTGTGAAACTATGTATCAAAATAAAAACCCATAATAATTCAATTAAAAATGGGGTATAGATATAAACAAAGACTTTTCAACAGAGAAATCTCAAATGGCTGAGAAATACTCAAGGAAATATTCACCATCCTTAGCCATCAGGGAAATGCAAATCAAAACTTCTTTGGAATTCCATCTTACAATTGTAAGAATCACTAATTTTAAAAACAGCATCATGCTGGAAACATATGGAGAAAGGAATATTTCTCCCTTGTGGTGGAATGAAAACTTGTATAGCTACTATGGAAATCAATATGGCTGTTACTCAGAAAAAAAACTGGGAATTAGTAGACTTCAAATTCCACCAATATATACCCAAAGTATGTTCCATCCTACCACAAGGACACTTGCTTAACTTAAATGTCTCTCAACTGAAGAACGGATCAAGAAAATGTGATACAGTTTCACAATAGAATATTAGTCAGATACTAAAAATAATGATATCAGGTATACTGAAGACAACCCCCACACTGCACCAGGTGGAAGATAACCAGTGGAATTGAGTGCCACTAAGATGAGTAAGTTATGCAGTGATGGACAAGATAGAGATGCAGAACTGTAGACATAATGGACAAAGGTAGAACTGGAGACTTGATGGTAGTGAGGAACAGCCTGATGTCTGCATCCTGTGATGCCACCTGGTGCTATGATGAGGTCTTGGTCTGTCTGCATCCATGGTCCAGCTGCTATAGGGGTCTGTGTTGATGCCTGTGGCCCATGTTACCACCAAAGGCCATGTGGAAATCTCTGCTATGTGGTACCACCTGGGGTTATGTGGATGTCTGTAGGCTTTGCAGAGCTGACTTTGCAGGAGAAATGATCCTCCACTCCCACCCCTTTCCTACTGCTAAGATAGGTGGTCATACCTCTAGCCAAGGCACTATAGGAAAGCAGAACTTGGAGAAAGATGCCTAACCCTTTCTTGGCTGCAGCCCTGGGATAGAGACCCAGCACCTTGCCTGTGTAGCAAAGTAGAGTTGGACATGGTGGCATGAGAATGAGAGAGCTGGAAGGCTGACCAAAGCAGATCCTACCTGGGCCCAGTGTCAAGGCTTTGAGTTGCACTACACCATCTTTGAACTCGTGGAACTACTGGAGTGTATGAAGGGGCTGGTGATTTAGAACCAAAATTACAACATGTCCACAACACAGGGCAACAATATAAGAGGACTCTTAGTGAGGATCCAGTATTGATAGTATAGTAGAAGCCAGAGATATGGAACCAGGCCAATGACTCACTGCAATGAACATTTGCAATGAGCATTTCTTTTTTTGAAAAGAAATCTGTTTTTGGACATACTATGAAACACTGTAGTTTCCAAGGTGAGAGAAATTTGTTTTTTGTTTGTCTTTTTTTTCCTTTGGGGGATAGGTAGCAAGGGTAGGGAGCAAATATGGAGGGACTGCGAGATGAGTGGAATTCACAATCAATAAAATGTTTTCTTAAGTACATGACATTTTCAGACTGATGGATGGAACTAGAAAAAAAAATACTCGCCCTGAGGTAACCTGGATCCAGAAAGACTAATATGGTATGTATTCCCTTATAAGTGGACTTTAGTTCTTAAGGAAAATTATGCTGCAGTCCACAGAGCCAGCATGGCTATGTAACAAGGTGGGCTCAAAGAGGGAAGGGGAAAATAATTATACTGGAGGTAGACTAGGGGAAGGTGGGATGGGAACAAGAATTAGAATGGGAATTAGATGGGAATTAGAATGGGTGCCATGGAGGGAAATTGTACAACTGGAATTGGGGGCTTTGTGAAGTAATGTATCAACCCAGTACAATGGAAACTCCCAAGATTGTAATAGAGTGACTCCAGGAATGACTCCTCTGAGGGATACAGAGGCTGAACAGGCCATCCCGTAAAATCATGCAAGGCTTTCCACAGTGGGAATGGGGCACCAACCCGGTCACAAAAACCTTCAATCTATATTCTATCCTAACTGCAAGCTGTACTTTGGGTAACATTGTCATGGAATTTGTAGAAGTGACCAACCAATGAATGGTCCAAGTTGAAGCTCACATTAGAAGAAGGAGACCATGCCTGACACTATCTGGATGGCCAGAAACTAGATCTGAGCAGTCAAGACACCTAGGTTAGAAACAACCACAACTAAAAAAAAAAAACAATTCAGTGAAATGGCCAGTAATTACATTCTTCTATACTTAAATATTGTTGCCTAACTCAGTTGTCATCAGAGAGATGTCATCCATCAACTGATAAGAGTAGATGTGGAAACCTACAGCCAAACACTTGATGGATCCAAGAATACTCTAAAGAAAGATGGGAGGTAGGATTGTCAGAGCCAGAGAGGTAAAGCACACCAAGAGAACAAGGCCCACACAGTCAACTAAGCAGGGCATATAGGGAATGAAAAGACTGAACTGACCATCACTAATCCTTCATAGGACTTAGTTAGATCCTCTGCATGTGTACTATGGTTGTATACATACATAACCCTAAATGTCCACTAGAAAACCTATACAGCTGAGAAGCATTTTTCAGGAAAGTAGCACGACGCAACAGCTACCACCACCACAACAGCAGCAACAGCAATAGCAACAACAATAAATTGGAGTAATTTTAACTAAGCAAGGTTTTTTCTATGAAAGAAAAACTTTGTCATTCATGAAATAAATTACAGAAATATTAGAAGATGGAAAGTCCTCCCTTGCCCCTAAATTGGTAAAATTAATGTGGCAAAAAAAAAAAATAAAAATAAAGGCCATCCTACTGAAAGGGATCTATAGACTCAGTGCAATTCCCTGAAAATTCTAACACAATTCTTTACAGAATGTGAGATTACAACAATTGTCAGCTCCAGATGGAAACACACACACACCCGCACGCACACACACACACACACACACACACACAAAGAAACAAAAAAACAAAAAAAAAAAAAAAACCCAGCAATAGTAAAAAGCAATTGATCATAAAAGAACCCCTGAAGGGATCACCAACTCTAGTCGAAAATTGTACTACTGATCTATAGTAATAAAACCAGCATGAGGATGGCATGAAAAAGAGACATAGTGATCAAGCAAATCAAATCGAAGGACCAGAGATAGGTTCATACACCTAGAGACTCCTATTTTTTTAATTTATTATTATTATTATTATTAATTAATTTTTACACTCATTATTTTATTCCCTCACACCCCTGTTCACCCTCCCTCTGTTCCATATCCAGTACCTCCGTCCCCCCTTCCACCTCCCTCCATCTCCACATGGATGTCTCTGCCCCTCACCCCACCTGACCTCTAAACTACCTAGGGCCTCCAGTCTCTTGAGGATTAGATGCATCTTCTCTGAATGAACACAGACCTGGCAGTCCTCTACTGTATGTGTGTTGGGGACTTCATATCATCACCAGCTGTGTGTTGCCTGTTTGGAGATCAAATCTCCAGTGTTTGAGAGATATCACGGGTCCCAATTAAATGAGACTGCTGGTCCTCCTACAGGATTGCCCTTCTCTTCAGCTTCTTTCAGCCTTTCCTAATTCAACAACAGGGGTCAGCTGCTTCTGTCCATTGATTGGGTGCAAATATCTGATCTTACTCTTTCAGCTGCTTGTTGGGGGTCTTCCGGGGGCATCAAATGAGGGAGAGGGGGGCATCCCACAGTCACAACTCTGACCCATAATTGTGCCTCTTTGAAAGAATTACAGGCATGGAAATGGAAATGGAAATAGAAAAGAAGGTCCAGCGACATGCCCAAAGTGGGATCCAGCTCAAAGGGATGACCCAAGTCCTGACACTATTACTGAGGCTATGAAGCATTCACAAAAAGGGACCTAATTTCTTTTTCTAAAGCTAAAAATACATGCTGAGTAACTATTGTTAGAGTAATATTTGATCGAATATTGGTAAGAGAGTGGCATTACACAGATTTTCTAACATCCAACTCAAAACATCTAAAGCTATCATATCATCTTCAAGCAGCAATACTTTAATTTCTTACTTCCTAGTGTATTACCTTAATCTCTTTCAGTTGTCTGAAGTGAATGAGTAACATGCATTACCAAAGAAAATTTTAAAAAAAATAAAGAAATTTTGCATTTAAATCTGAACACAATACTGTGGAAAAAAAAACTACAGAATATATTTAGAAGAAATTAAATTGATGTATATTAAAATAAATATATTATTCATATATATTATGAATATCAGTCACATGCCATGTAACCACGGAACATGTTAGTTACAAACTTAAATTTTGATGAAATATTGGTTAACAATTTTCAAGAGAGGATATTATAGAGAATCACTCACACAAACAGGCATGAAAGATGTTTCAGCATGCAGTAAATCATAAAGTTGTTTTAAACTTTGTACATTATATTGTTATTACTTAAATATCATATGCAGATAAGGAAGGGGACACAGAGTCTTATCAAAGTCAAGAAGTTATTCAGAATTAATGGCTCATAAGAAGGGGAAATTACTTTGGTTCAATGGAGTGACTCTGGAGATATCAACAATAATCTAGGTCAACTTCCATACTCAGGATCAGTTAACTAATTCAAACCTGAAGTTGGGTGTCTAAGTGAAAGTGAATATGTAAAGAATTGAAATAATAAAAATTTATTGTTTGAAATTATCAAAGAATACATTATAATTTTAAAGAAAATAGAAAAATTAACATTGAAAACTGGAAATCAAAAGTTAAAGTTCTTTCCAAATTTATTATTTATCTTTTGAATATAAATAGATAGATACCTAAGCTAGAGAGGGTGATCAACTGAAATACGTTATTTCTATAATTTTCTACCATTGAGTTCATACTAATGTGAAATTTGAAATGTGAATCAGAACTACTTGATTTTTATGTGTTTTAGTGCCAAATAAACCATGATTATAGGAGGCAGAAAAAAAATCAAGGATATTCTGTTCTAACATTTATTTTGACATAAAAAGATTGTTTTATTCTTGTCTTTCTTTGAGTTGATATTAATAAAATTGAAAGCACAGTTACTCAAGAAAATACATAATCAGCATATGATAAAAGTACTTTGATGATATACTTCAACAATAAAACATTCTTTTCCTAGAAAACATATACCAAGTGAAGAGTTTGCAACGTGTGAAATGAATATTTTTAAATTTTGATTTCCTTAAAAATAGTGGAATTGTTATTTTAAAAGAGACAGAGAAACTGAATTGATCATATAATCGAAGAGTATGGTTTTCACCAGTTGAGCAGCAGTAAATTCTAGGTAACTCTGTAACAGGAACATGTGTGTTTGCTTTAGAATTACTCTCTGATCAACTTGGCATTTTTTGATGCTAATGAGATTGCTCCAACATTTACCCTATCTTGCCCTAAACAAAACAGAAGGCTCTTGAGGATGAAGCCCAAATTTTGCAAATGTTAATGGAATAAAGCATCTGTGAGATATTTTACATAACCATCCTAGAACATATCCCTGGAGGCATGGTTGGAAACCCCAGAAAGGTTTGTTATTCACATCTACCTGAATAACATAGAGTTTATTCAGGAAAACCAAGCATCCTACTTTACCACCTTCTTGTATGCCCTAGATTCTTATTTAAAAGGAACTATAATTTTCATAGGTCAATTGCTGTCTTGGACCTCTACATGGTGTTTCTACTTATAATACAATACATTTACTTCCCAGTGCAAGGTTAATTATCCTATGAAAGTTTTTAATGAATTATTTTCAATATGGCATGTTATATCACAAATACCAAAGTAAATTCTGTTTTATTGAATTGTACGTTCTTCTTTGTAAATAAATGTTGTTGTATGTAGTTTCTGGATAGATAGCATTTTCCTGAGACTACTGTGGATTATTCTACCTTGTTAATTGCAATGCCAGATCTTTACAAAGAAAATACTTCTGGGCATTATCAATGGTGCTTCAATGTCTATCCCTATAATGGTAAAAATACACAAATAAATAATCTTTTTTTTTAAATTCAGGAACAGTATTTTTGTTCTTCAAATGTGTATTAATATAACACAGTTTTACAATATTAGTTGCTGGTGTACAGCCACAGCATTACAGGGACTCCCTAGGAACACAGCATGGGTGTATGTAGTCAGTGATTGGGACCTTTATTGCTGTATCTCTGGTGATTCTTCTGTCTATAAATATTTGCCATTCAAAGGACAAAAGCCTCTGGCTTCTCATAATTATCTCCTGTTTTTAGCAGAAGGAAATTAAGACTCAATTACTTTTTTCTTCTTTTCTCTTTGACTCAGGCCTCTTGCTGACCAAGCAAGAGGCTTGAAGTTCCTTAAGTCTTCCCGAGACAGAGAGGTAGGAAAGGAAAGGAAAGGAAAGGAAAGGAAAGGAAAGGAAAGGAAAGGAAAGGAAAGGAAAGGAAAGGAAAGGAAAGGAAAGGAAAGGAAAGGGAAAAAGAATGGAAAGGAAGGAAGAGGGGATGGGAGAGGAGGGGAGAAAAGAAGAGGAGAGGACAGGACAGGACAGGAGAGGACAGGACAGGAGAGGAGAGGACAGGACAGGAGAGAATACAAGAGATGAGACGGCAGAAAGTGAAAGAGACAAACATAGTGGATGAAGCTGAAGAAAACTGCACCCTCATTTTACTGTTGTTCTTAGTTTTTATACTTTCTCAGGATAACTGAACACATGGTTTTCCAAACATCTTTGCATTCTATTATTTCATAGCAAGTTCAAGACAATAGTTCACTTCATAAAGTGACAGTTATAGCAGAATTGTTTACATGTCTTTCCATTAAGAATAGTACCTGACTAATAACATGCGGTTATTTTTTCTTATTTATTTTATTTTATTTTTTTAATTTACATTCCAAATCACTTCCCCTTGACCGTTTCCTCCCTCCCCGAAAGTCCCATAAGCCCCCTTCCCTCCCTCTTTTCTCCATTCAACCCCCTCTTGCTTCTCTGTCCTGGCATTCCCCTACATCCAGTCTTTCCAGGACCAGGGGTCTCTCCTTCCATCTTTTTAGAAATCTATTGATATGCGGATTGTGTCTAGGGTATTCCGAGATTCTGGGTTAATATCCCCTTATCAGTGACTGCATACCATGTGTGTTTTTTTGTGATTGGGTTACCTCACTAAGGATGATATTTTCAAGATCTGACCATTTGCCTAGGAATTTCGCGAATTCATTGTTTTTAATTGCAAAGTAGTATTCCATTGTGTAGATATACCACATCTTCTGAATCCATTCCTCCGTTGAGGGACATCTGGGTTCTTTCCAGCTTCTGGCTATTGTAAGTAAGGCTGCTATGAACATAGTGGAGCATGTGTCCTTATTGCATGCAGGTAAAGCCTCTGGGTATATGCCCAGGAGTGGTATAGCCGGATCCTCCGGGAGTGTCATGTCCAGCTTTCTGAGGAACAGCCAGACTGCTTTCCAGAGTGGTTGTACCAGCTTGCAATTCCACCAGCAGTGGAGGAGTGTTCCTCTTTCTCCACATCCTCGCCAACAACTGCTGTCTCCTGTGTTTTTGATCTTAGCCATCCTGACTGGTGTGAGATGGAATCTCAGGGTTGTTTTGATTTGCATTTCCCTAATGACTAAGGATGATGAACATCTCTTTAGGTGCTTCTCAGCCATTAGATACTCTTCAGGTAAGAACTCTTTGATTAGCTTTGTACCCCATCTTTTAATAGGGTTACTTGCCTCTCTGGAGTTTAGCTTCTTGGGTTCTTTGTAAATATTGGATATTAGCCCTCTGTCGGATGTAGGGTTGGAAAAGATCATTTTCCAGTTAGTTGGTTGCCACTTTGTCTTTTTGACAGTGTCTTTTGCCTTGCAAAACTTTGTAATTTAATGAGGTCCCATTTGTCAATTCTTGATCTTAGAGCATAAGCTATTTGAGTTCTATTCAGGAAATTCTCCCCTGTGCCCATATGTTCAAGGTTCTTCCCTAGTTTCCTTTCTATTAGTTTCAGTGTGTCTGGTTTTATGTGGAGGTCCTTGATCCAGTTGGAATTGAGCTTAGTGCAAGGAGATAAGAATGGGTCAATTTGCATTCTTCTGCATGTTGACTCCAGTTGAGCCAGCACCATTTGTTGAAAAGGCTATCTTTTTTCCACTGGATGGTTTTAGCTCCTTTGTCAAAGATCAAGTGACCATAGGAGTGTGGATTCATTTCTGGGTCTTCAATTCTGTTCCATTGATCTACATGCCTGTCACTGTTTGAGAAAGAAGTAAGAGAAATGATAACCTGCACGATAGCCACAAACCATATAAAGTATCTTGGTGTGACTCTAACCAAATAAGTGAAAGATCTGTATGACAAGAACTTCAAATCTCTGAAGAAAGAAATTGAAGAAGACCTCAGAAGATGGAAAAATTCGCAATGCTCATGGATTGGCAGGATTAATATAGTAAAAATGACCATCTTGCCAAAAGCAAAATACAGATTCAATGCAATCCCCATCAATATCCCAACTCAATTCTTCATAGAGTTAGAAAGAGCAATTCAAAAATTCATCTGGAATAACCGAAAACCCAGGGTAGCTAAAAATTTCTCATGAGTAAAAGAACCTCTGGGGGAATCAGTATCCCGGATCTCAACTGTACTACAGAACAATAGTGTTAAAAACCGCATGGTATGTTCAAGGTTCTTCCCTAGTTTCCCCTCTATTAGTTTCAGTGTGTCTGGTTTTATGTGGAGATCTTTGATCCACTTAGAATTGAGCTTAGTGCAAGGAGATAAGGATGGGTCAATTTGCATTCTTCTGCATGTTGACCTCCAGCTGAGCCAGCACCATTTGTTGAAAAGACTATCTTTTTTCCACTGCATGGCTTTAGCTCCTTTGTCAAAGATCAAGTGACCATAGGAGTGTGGATTCATTTCTGGGTCTTCAATTCTGTTCCATTGATCTACATGTCTGTTACTGTACCAATACCATGCAGTTTTTAACACTATTGCTCTGTAGTACAGCTTGAGGTCCGGGATACTGATTCCCCTAGAGGTTCTTTTACTCTTGAGAATAGTTTTAGCTATTCTGGGTTTTCTGTTATTCCAGATGAATTTTTGAATTGCTCTTTCTAACTCTATGAAGAATTGAGTTGGGATTTTGATGGGGATTGCATTGAATCTGTGTATTACTTTTGGTAAGATGCTCATTTTTACTATATTAATCCTGCCAATCCATGAGCATGGCAGATTTTTCCAAGATACTTTATATGGTTTGTGGCTTCATCCCAGGGATGCAGGGATGGTTCAATATAAGGAAATTCATCAATGTAATCCACTACATAAACAATCTCAAAGAAAAATCCACATGGTCATCTCATTAGATGCGGAGAAAGCATTTGACAAAATTCAGCATCCTTTCATGCTAAAGGTCTTCGAAAGATCAGGAATTCAAGGCCCATATCTAAACATAGTAAAAGCAATTTACAGCAAACTGGTAGCCAGCATCAATCTAAATGGAGAGAAACTTGAAGCAATCCCACTAAAATCAGGGGTAGACAAGGTTGCCCTCTCTCTCCATATCTTTTCAATATAGTACTTGAAGTTCTAGCTAGAGCAATTAGACAACAAAAAGAGATCAAAGGGATACAAATTGGAAAGGAAGAAGTCAAACTATCACTATTTGCAGAAGATATGATAGTATACTTAAGCGACCCAAAGAAATCCACCAGAGAACTCCTACAGCTGATAAACGACTTCAGCAAAGTGGCCGGATATAAAATCAACTCAATCAAGTCAGAAGCCTTCCTATACTCAAAGGATAAGCAAGCTGAGAAAGAAGTAAGAGAAATAATACCCTTCACGATAGCCACAAACCATATTAAGTATCTTGGCGTGACTCTAACCAAACAAGTGAAAGATCTGTATGACAAGAACTTCAAGTCTCTGAAGAAAGAAATTGAAGAAGACCTCAGAAGATGGAAAAATCTGCCATGCTCATGGATTGGCAGGATTAATATAGTAAAAATGAGCATCTTACCAAAAGTAATACACAGATTCAATGCAATCCCCATCAAAATCCCAACTCAATTCTTCATAGAGTTAGAAAGAGCAATTCAAAACTTCATCTGGAATAACAGAAAACCCAGAATAGTTAAAACTATTCTCAAGAGTAAAAAAACCTCTGGGGGAATCAGTATCCCGGACCTCAAGCTGTACTACAGAGCAATAGTGTTAAAAACTGCATGGTATTGGTACAGTAACAGACATGTAGATCAATGGAACAGAATTGAAGACCCAGAAATGAATCCACACTCCTATGGTCACTTGATCTTTGACAAAGGAGCTAAAACCATCCAGTGGAAAAAAGATAGCCTTTTCAACAAATGGTGCTGGCTCAGCTGGAGGTCAACATGCAGAAGAATGCAAATTGACCCATCCTTATCTCCTTGCACTAAGCTCAATTCTAAGTGGATCAAAGATCTCCACATAAAACCAGACACACTGAAACTAATAGAAGGGAAACTAGGGAAGAACCTTGAACATACCATGCGGTTTTTAACACTATTGTTCTGTAGTACAGTTGAGATCCGGGATACTGATTCCCCCAGAGGTTCTTTTACTCAGAGAATAGTTTTAGCTATCCTGGGTTTTCAGTTATTCCAGATGAATTTTTGAATTGCTCTTTCTAACTCTATGAAGAATTGAGTTGGGATTTTGATGGGGATTGCATTGAATCTGTATATTTCCTTTGGCAAGATGGTCATATTAACTATATTAATCCTGCCAATCCATGAGCGTGGCAGATTTTTCCATCTTCTGAGGTCTTCTTCAATTTCTTTCTTCAGAGATTTGAAGTTCTTGTCATACAGATCTTTCACTTGTTTGGTTAGAGTCACACCAAGATACTTTATATGGTTTGTGGCTATCATGCAGGTTATCATTTCTCTTACTTCTTTCTCAAACAGTGACAGGCATGTAGATCAATGGAACAGAATTGAAGACCCAGAAATGAATCCACACTCCTATGGTCACTTGATCTTTGACAAAGGAGCTAAAACCATCCAGTGGAAAAAAGATAGCCTTTTCAACAAATGGTGCTGGCTCAACTGGAGGTCAACATGCAGAAGAATGCAAATTGACCCATTCTTATCTCCTTGCACTAAGCTCAATTCCAAGTGGATCAAGGACCTCCACATAAAACCAGACACACTGAAACTAATAGAAAGGAAACTAGGGAAGAACCTTGAACATATGGGCACAGGGGAGAATTTCCTGAATAGAACTCAAATAGCTTATGCTCTAAGATCAAGAATTGACAAATGGGACCTCATTAAATTACAAAATTTTGCAAGGCAAAAGACACTGTCAAAAAGACAAAGTGGCAACCAACTAACTGGAAAATGATCTTTACCAACCCTACATCCGACAGAGGGCTAATATCCAATATTTACAAAGAACCCAAGAAGCTAAACTCCAGAGAGGCAAGTAACCCTATTAAAAGATGGGGTACAAAGCTAAACAAAGAGTTCTTACCTGAAGAGTATCTAATGGCTGAGAAGCACCTAAAGAGATGTTCATCATCTTAGTCATTAGGGAAATGCAAATCAAAACAACCCTGAGATTCCATCTCACACCAGTCAGAATGGCTAAGATCAAAAACACAGGAGACAGCAGTTGTTGGCGAGGATGTGGAGAAAGAGGAACACTCCTCCACTGCTGGTGGAATTGCAAGCTGGTACAACCACTCTGGAAAGCAATTTGGCTGTTCCTCAGAAAGCTGGACATGACACTCCCGGAGGATCCCACTATACCACTCCTGGGCATATACCCAGAGGCTTTACCTGCATGCAATAAGGACACATGCTCCACTATGTTCATAGCAGCCTTACTTATAATAGCCAGAAGCTGGAAAGAACCCAGGTGTCCCTCAACGGAGGAATGGATTCAGAAGATGTGGTATATTTACACAATGGAATACTACTCTGCAATTAAAAACAATGAATTCGCGAAATTCCTAGGCAAATGGTCAGAACTTGAAAATATCATCCTTAGTGAGGTAACCCAATCATAAAAGAACACACATGGAATGTAGTCACTGATAAGGGGAAATTAACCCAGAATCTCAGAATACCCTAGACACAATTCGCATATCAATAGATTTCCAAGAAGATGGAAGGAGAGACCCCTGGTCCTGGAAAGACTGGATGTAGGGGAATGCCAGGACAGAGAAGCGAGAGGGGGTTGAATGGGGAAAAGAGGGAGGGAAGAGGTCTTATGGGACTTCCGAGGAGGGAGGAAACGGAAAAGGGGAAATGATTTTGAATGTAAATTAAAAAAAAAAAACTTAGAAAATAATATAAAATAAAAAAAAAGAATATATCTAATAAAAAAAGAAATTTCCAAAAATAAAAAAATAAAAAAAATAGTACCTGACTAAATAATCATTATCTTTTAAACTCATAAATTCATTATAAATTTAAAGCAATAATTTTTATGTCACAAGTCAGCAGGGTTTTGTCAATAGATGAACCATCTATCTAATGTCTTATTATTATTAAGTGTTGTATAGGTTAATCGGTCAATATTTTGATTTTTGCTCTTGCATCTACAATAAATTGTTACCAGTTTATTACCTATAGTTACTAGATAATGGTCTCACAGCTAACCTAGCAGGAATGTTTTCCCTGATTATAAATTTGGTACAAGTCGGCTTTTTTACCCTACTGCAATTATCCTGTGACACAGGAAAGTTTCCAGAGCTATACTTGCAGCTTTTAGAAGACTCAAAATTACTTGTATAAATTTATGAATTTTCACAAAATCATTTTCAGGAATTATGAAATCATCAATTTTTCAACGTAGCATTACTACATGAGAATACATATTCATGTTAATTTTCAGAAAAACTTCCAAATAGGGTGGTTTAATGCCAAGGAAACATTAAACTGTCTAATATTAACAGGGAAAGACGTATCAGTTGCAAGCAGCAGCAGCCCTGAGATGATGTGTATTTAGGCCTTGCTTCAAAGCTCATCCATCACTGGCTATGAAAAACAGTGGGCCACACCTAGAAAGTGGCTTGCTACCTTTTAGTCTGTCCTATATGGCTTATGAAAATTCTTATGAGATTTTAATTTTTATTTATAATGAATCAGATAAGTGTGAGGAGTACTTTCTCTGAAGATTCAATGTGATTCTCTTTATATATTTCTTATCTTCTTTTGACAAAATCAAATTGCTTAGCTTCTTTATTTTTTATTATAACTAAAATCCATAGACTTCCACTCATGGACCCTATACCTTACTTTTAACCACTTACTTTTAACATATCTCTTTGTGTATGTGTTTCTTTTGGTGCACACCTGTGTTCTCACTCTTAATATTACCTCAGTTTATATTATCTATGATAAATATTAGTGTAATATTTAAGACATGACTTTTGTATTTTTGTATCACTAAATCTTCCTTTCTGTTAACAAAATGATTCCGATTGTTACTTGTAGAATGTAGAAATACTAAATAGTTATATATAAAAGTTTAATGGTAATGATATCTAAAATGAGAGACAAAGTAATGAATGAAATTGGAAACTTACTTCTTGCCTTTTCGAATAAATTAATTATAGTCAAAATAACTAAAGATAGTGCTGCCTGGTTACCTGAAATAAAATTTCTTTTTGATTGCCATATTAGTATAATGACAGTATATCAAAGATAACCAAATTCCAAACCAAGTTTTTCTTAATACATTTTCTTGTTTTTAAAAGAGATAGGACCCTCTCTTTCTGGGAAGAGCTAAGAAAACATAACTGGCTCCTCTATTGGCCCTTGCCAGGGCTAGCAAGACAGGAAGAGAGTAAGTAGGTGGTGGAATGATGGTAGAGAAAGAATTAAGTAAATCAGTGGTGGAGAAATGGAATATGAAGAAAAGTGGAATAGTTTGTATGTCATGAAATGGCACACTGGAGACATCAAGGTGGTTGCTGTCCTTACTCCAAGGGAAATGGTGTATGACACTGTCCATCAAAACAGTCAGTAACAAATGCAAGTTTCAATACACTTGTGCCTTCTTCCTTGGAGAAAATTAACCATTGTATGATTAGCTGTGACTCCCACAGATATGTCCTAGCACAGGAGGAAAAGCAGAAACTACAGATGGAGACCCACAGCTGACTTGACATATCCTGCTGTGTTTACTTCTCATCATTGGCCTATCTGCTAATCTCACTAGTTGTGGTAGAAGTTCAATCATGAGAATGGATGATTCCATGTTGAATTATAGTTTTTCTGAGCTGTGATTAACTTTGGCCAGTGATTTATTTCCTTTTGAATAGTTGGATTGAACAAACATTTTTAGACATACAGATGCCTGTCAGCCACATGGCCCATCCACAAAATAAACCACTATGATGTGCATGTATGAGACAGGAAGATGAAAGAGAATAGAAGCTGATTTGTTTTACCACTATGAAGAGAGGCAGAACTGGAGAAATGAGGGTAGTAAGAAACAATATGATGCGAATGGCCTGTGAAGCCACCTAAAATTATGGTGAAGTCATGGCCAGTGCTGCTACTGTGGACCATGTCTGGGTCTGTGGCTATAGTGGCTATTCCTGGTTCTCAGCTTGACTATATCTGGAATGAACTAATCAAGTATTGGAAGGCTCAACTTGATCCTAATCTGGAGGTTCAGAGATACAAGTTTCTGAACTGGATCTTGGCATAGAGATCTTGAAGCATAGTGGTTATGAATTCCAGAAGATTAAGACAAGGAAATCTCAGAGTTCAAGGTCATCCGAGATTAATGGTGTGGTGGCACATGCCTTTAATCTGGGCCATACCCTCTGCTGGAGACCTATATAAGGACTTCAGAAGAAGGAAGATTTACTCTGACTCTTCCTTGCCTACTTTCCTTGTGGAACTGAGCAACTGCTATTCCCTTGGACTTCTATCCACAGCTGCCTCGTGGGACTGAGCTACTGCTAAATCCCTGGACTTCTATCCACAGCTGCTGATGACCATTGTTGGGGAGTTAGACTACAAGCTATAAGTCATCGACAAATTCCCTAACTATATAGAGACATTCTGTGATTCTAGAGAACCCCGACTAATACAGTGGCCATGTTGAAGTAGGAGTCTGTGTCAATAACTGTGACCCATTTTACCACCAAAGACCATGTGGACATCCTTTGTTTGAGCTGATACCTGGGAAAAGTTTGATATAAAAGGGTTGTAGGGCTGGTGCCACACCTCACTGTCTATAGCAATCAAGGAACCAAGACCTGGGCAACACAATATAGCTGGCAATGTTGTAAAGGACTCCAACATGCTGTTCTTCATGGCATGACCATGAGAAAGCTGGCTCTAGCCTTGTCTGTTGGGTAGTGTTATTGGCAAGGTAACTATGACCTCCCTTCCCCTTGTCTCTTACTGATTTTGGCAGGCATGGGGGCTGACTGTCAAATTACAAGTATGGAAGAACTAGGACCATTCAACACTAGCTGTAGCATTCACAAGAGCTGGCTTTCTAACTCATCTGGAAAGAATAGTAGATCTGGCCTTGGTGGCAAAGACACAGATGAGTAAGCCCAAAGGGCATGAGAAAGGGAGAGTTGGTTCTTTCCCTTGCTTGCATTGGGTGAACTAACTGGGGCAGTGTTGGAGAGCTGACCCTGATTATGTAGGTATGGAAGATCTGGTGGGATGACTAACTCATATACCACCTAAATCCTGAGCAAAATATTTGAATTGGCCAACTCCAACATCTACCCCACCTATGAACTTCTAGTGTATGAAGAATGGCAGATCTCGCTGATCCAAAGATCAAGGGCCCCATGACACAAGACAACAACATAATATCTGAGAGGAGTCCCCATGTGGATCCAGTACTGATAGTGTTGGACAAGCCAGATACCTCAAATCAGATAATTAATTCTATGCAATATACAATTGAAAATAAAAATGTATGGACAGAGAGTATACTGTGTGACACACAGTGACAAACTGCAGATTCCCCAAGATTTGTTTCTTCCTTCATGTTTTGCTTTGTTTGTTTGTATTATTTTCTTTTGGGGAGAAGTTTGCAAGAGCAGATGGCAGATATGAAGGGACAGTGTGATAAATGGGATTTGTGTGCATGAAGTGTAATTCATTAAAAATCAATAAAAGTTAATAATAATAATAATAATAATAATAATAATAATAATAATAATAATAAATGGATCAGAAGTTTTAGATGAAAGTTTAGAATTCTAATGACTTTTAATCTCATTGGTACAAGAGTTTTTTAGCAATGGTATATTCTTAAAAAAGAATAAGTGATTGGTTAGAAACATGGACCATGAGTAGCAATAAAAAAATAACAACCAAGCAAGTAAATAGAAAAAGGAAAAACTTCACTCATGCTATGAAATTTTCATCTTCTTGATATGTTGTTGTCCATTTCAAACAGGGTTTACAAAACCCAGACTGGAATTAAATTTCTATATAGAAATAGAAGATTACTCTGGATTCCTAATTCTTCTCCATCTACTTCCAAGTTCTGTGATTCCATGTCTGTATCACATGACTGATTCTGTTTTTCTTTAATGAAAAATGACATTGTATACTATTAATATGAAAACCACAAAGTCATATTAATTCATATAATCATCTATAAAGTCTTTATATTATCACCTGAATTTGTCATTTATCTTTTATAAAGTATTTCTCCTTGCTCAAAAGACATCTTGGTAAAAGCATCATACAAGCTGCTTCTGCAGGGAGTCCAGAAAATGTTCCCTAAAGTACAGGTTAGTTCATGGATTAGAAAGATCATGATCCTGATTTCATACATATTATCAGGAGGAGGGTACATGGTCTTTGTTAAGCATTAAGGAAATCACCTTCATTCTCCTAAAATCAATGTCTATCATTTGCAACAACCTCAATGTTTGCTCCTGATTGCAGTCATTGTCCTCCCCTGCATAAAACCAATCACTGAAGAAATAAAAGAAGGCCTAGAACTGTGCCTCCTCACAGGGCACAGTCACTGCTTTGGTCTCTGGAGAATTGTCTTGCAAATCTGGTAGCTGTGTCCAGTCTTTTTGTTAACCAGTCATTCTTCATTTAAGCCTGGTATAAGAAAGTGTGTAAAGAAAGTATATGTATGATATTCTAGTGCTGTAAAATTAAATTTACATTCCAAACTGTAGTATATACAATGAATGCTTAAGAAGTTACCAAAATGTATTTTCAGGGTGTGTGTGTGTGTGTTTGGGGGGTGTATATACATATTTATTACATATTATTATTCCAAATTAGACTGCCTCTTAGGAGATAGCAGTATTACTACTGATTTTGTTCTTTGTGAGGAAGAAAATGTGTGCTGAATATGATTCTTATTAATACAATGGCAGTCATAAAAGAAGAGAAAACGTAGGGTGAAATTAAATGTTACTGATGATAAAATACAAATTTAAAATCTTTGCTTTTGTCATTCACTTCCAAAAAGGAATTTGTTTTCTCTTTTCCAGTAACTATATAAATTACAATGTTTGAAAATAATTGGCTAAAATATTTGACATTTTGGAATATGATAAATATTTTATGAACAAAAAAGGGGACTGTTCAATTTATTGGCCGTCTTGAAACATATACACATTTCTGATAAATATTAACTAATCTATAGTTAAACAAAATAATAATTAAAGGCACAGGATAAGGACATGTAGAGTGACAGAACATGTTTTATTTTATTTAGATTCAAACTATGTGGGATTTGAGATTGGAAGAATTGTCCTAAAAATTTGCTGAACACACATATTTGTAATTCATTCCAGCTGTTCCTAGTCATGCTGAGAACAATAATTAATGATGCCAACAGATATATACTATTCACACTATATTATAGCAAAATGGTCAGATACCAGGCTGAGAATTGTGATAAAGTTATTTGTATTCTATGATAGGTTAAATTATAAATCAGTGACTTTGAAATATGACTATTGATTTTAAAGAAAAAAAATCAAATAATGAATTTGAATACTTTTACACTGTACCTAATTATGCCTTTTAAAAGATCTTCATTTGTTGGTTTCCATCTGTGCTCTGGAGCTTACCCCTATGCCACAGCTTTCACTACCCAAATCCTGCCCAGAGAGAGCTGGTCTTCTAAGAATGCAGACACATCAAAGATCACAGTTCTCTGCACCCCATTACTGCCCAGAGAGAGCTGGTCTCCCAGGAGTTCTGAAACACCTAAGATCACAGGCTCACAGGAGGGAAAAGCTCCAGTCAGACGCAGTGAAACCAACTAAACCAGAGATAACCAGATGGCGAGAGGCAAGCACAAGAAACTAACCAACAGAAACCAAGGCTACTTGGAATCATTAGAACCCAGTTCCCCCATCACAGCAAGCCCTGGATACCACAACATACCAGATAAAGGAGATTCTCATTTAAAATCACATCTCATGATGATGATAGAGGACTTTAAGGGAGAATGGAGGAGTGCATACATTGTGTGTTCTTTTGTGATTGGATTAACTCACTCAGGATGATATTTTCTAGTTCCATTCATTTGCCTAGGAATTTCGTGAATTCATTGTTTTTAATAGCTGAGTAGTATTCCAATGTGTAAATCTACCATATTTTCTATATCCATTCCTCTATTGAGGGACATCTGGATATTAGACCAGAAGCTCAGAATAATCAAGATACAATGCACAGACCACATGAAGGTCAAAAAGAAGTATAGATACATCTGTCATTCTTAAAAGGGGCAACAAAATATCCATGGGAGGAGATACAGAGACAAAGTGTGAAGCAGAACCTGAAGGAAAGACCATCCAGAGAGTGCCCTACCTGGGGATCCATTCCATGTACAATCACCAAACCCAGACACTATTCTGGATGCCAACAAGCACTTGCGAACAGGAGCCTGAGAGGCTCTGCCAGTGCCTGACAAATATAGAGGTGGATGCTCTCAGCCAACCATTGGACTGAGCACAGGTCCCCAATGGAGGAGCTAGAGGAAGGACCCAAGGAGATGAATTGTTTTGCATACCCGTAGGAGGAACAACAATATGAACCAACTAGTACCCCCAGAACTCACGGGGATTAAACCACCAACAAAAGAATACACATGGAGGGACCCAAGGCTCTAGCTGCATATGTAGCAGAGGATAGCCTTGTTGGACATCAAAGGGAAGAGAGGCCCTTGGTCCTGAGAAGGCTCCATGCCCCATTATAGGGGAATGCCAGGACAGGGAAGCTGGAGCAGGGGAGAGGGGATGGGATGGGGGTTTCAGAAGGGAAAGCAGTAAATTTGAAATGTATATAAAGATACTATCTAATAAAAAACAAAAGGACAAAGGAGCTGGGTGTCTCCTTGTGACTTACCTACTCACAGAGTCATAGCCAGAGGCTTCCTAACTCCACCACTGTCTGCACATAGAAAGGATAAAAGAGTCTAAACTCCCATCTTGGAATAAAAGAAAGAGCTGGATTGTTTTAGAGCTGGTTGGGGGGGGAGGGAAAGGGGGACATCTTCTGTTTCCAAAGAAAGCACTTAATTTATCTTTTCTTCTGAATGACCCAGAGCTGTTCCATGTGATAGATGGAAGGGTAACATTGCCTTAAAACAGAAATATGCAAGAGTTGGCTTTTTTTGACAAATGAACGTGTCTTCATTCCTAAAGTGGTTCTCCTTAAATGACAGTGTGTGGTCCTTTGGCGTGGGGCCAGGGCATTCCTCATAGACCCCCTATATCATCTGGAACTTCAGTTTATCTCATCAAAGGGTAGAAAGAAGGAAGGAACTTGACTAGCTTCAGTTCCAGTGGCTTCTGATTAGGTTCTCATCTTGCCTTAAAACAGGGATGCCTTCCTAGATGCAGTATATTCCCAGAGCAGGTTGGTTGCAGGATCTTTGAGGTTCTTTGGTTTATGGCTGTATTTTCAGGTTTCGATTTGACTGAGGAACCTATAGGGTGCCCAGGAATAATACTGAAAGGCAAATCTTTATTTTCCAGATGGGAAGCAGTGCTCCCACAATGAAAGTGCCTGAGTGAAGGGTGAGTTTCCTACAACAGCTCTAAGAGGAACTCTGGACTTCAGCCATCAAGGGGCTAGAGTTTAGCTCATGTCCCAAATGAAAGTTCCTCTTTGCATCAGCCATATTACAAGGCCACTATCTGTTCCCCCAGATGCCTACTGAATCCTACAGTCATACAGAAAATAGCCCTTTCCAAAGAGTGCCTTTGGTTCTCTCTTGATGGGCATTACGGATATAGGGTAGTGATAGGACAGTGATGCCCTCAGTGGGAGTGTGGTCTTAGAGATAGATGACCTGTGTCCTGCCACACTCCTTATTCATAGGACCCGAGATACAAAGGCTTCCCACCTCCAGCCCACACTATCTTAACCTTGTTCCGAGGCCAGCATTGGAGTGGATGCACTATTCACTGAGTACAACCTCCAGGTGTAAAATCCTATACGCTGGTACACCCAGTGAGGGGTGGTTTAGATGTGGGGTGGATGACTAAAGGTGACGATCTGTGGTCCCAAGAGAAATGTGACAGAACAGAGGGGTTAACTTTCAAGGCAAATGCCTCTCAGCCCAACTCTGTCCAGAAGACTGGCCCTTTTCTTGCCAGAAGCAGGTGCTACGATGGTTTGCACAGGGTCACATCATTTCCTAGAAGCTTCAGCTAGGATCTCCACCAAGCAGGGGTACCGTCCATGGGAGACTAACCTGAGCAATAGCTTGGCCTCCTTTTTCAGCTCCTAAATGTGGCTTTGTTTACAAGGCTATGCATTTTGACTTCTGACAGGTGTTACCCATTGTCCCTCCCCCTCTTCCTGCCCCACTTCACAAAATGTCATTTGGTGAGAGACAGTGGTGGAAGGTTTATGTGTAGCCATGTTATGATCAGTAAGAAATGTGGCTGGAAGGTTTGTGTGCAGCCATGTTGTGATCAGTAAGAATTGTAGGTCACCCACATTTTTTTCTGTCCAAATTTTCCATCTGAGTGTCTTGGTGGCTATATCTTTCAAAGCTAAAATCCAGATGTTTGACTCACTGTTTTGACATCAGGATGGTATTAGAAAAAGCCGGGTCCTGTAACTAACTTTTACTGATTCTGAGTCTTTGAAGCTTTGTCCTAGACACATTCCAGAGAATTTTGTGCCTGAACATGGATGCAGAATACAGCTTATTACTGATAAAGGCTTGAGCACTGCTGAGCAAGAGGCCCTTCCTCTTGGTGGGAAAGGACAGTTGATTTGTTTCTTTGACCCCTACAGAGTTAGTGGACTTGCTCTGGAACTCTAGCCCAGCCCAGTTGTAGTGTTTACCCCCAACCCCCATTTCACACAGCTTTAAAACTTTACTACTTTTATTTAGAAACAAACAGGATGTCAGAGAAGACACCTTCCCAACATTCATGGGTATGATCAAGAAACAGGTCAGGCAGGAGGGCAGGTTTTCTCCCCGCTGTTTCCCTAGAGTACTTACTGCAGGTCAGCTGCCTGTGCTCATTCGACCAATGCCTGTGGGTCAGGCTGCCTGTCTCAGTACTGAGACCCTATACTTAGGAGAATTCCTCCCCTAGGAGTTGTTAGATATACTTCTCTTGTGACTTAGACACTGCTTGGTCATCTGATCCAGTGGCATACCTGACTTACAATGTCTAGCCTAGCACATGTGTGGGAGGAACTTTCTGTTCCCCCATTGCACACTGGAGAGGACCTATATACTGAGTGTGAGGACACCATGGATGGTACCATAAGGCTCCCTACTGAGTCACTATGGATGGTGGGTTCAGAGCTCTTCTCTGTCCCTGGTAACTGGAAATACCTACTGTGGTTTTTGTTGGACAGGTGCAGGTGACTACTTCCCATTCAAAGCCATCAGTGAAACTTCTGTGGCATCCTTTGCGAATATCAATGGCAAAATCCAAGGGTCCAAGGCAATTTCCATAAGATTCCCAGTTTCTTTTTCCATAGGAACCTTTTTTTAAAAACCAGCTCCTAACATGTTTCCAAAGGGCATGTTCCATATTTCCTGGATCACTACAGTGTAGTATTACAGTTGTAGAGCTTCCAAATCTAGCCTTGGCTTTCTTGGGTAAAACTTTGTTATGTATTTTATAAGGCTTAAATTGTATATTGTAATGTCCTATGTGAAAGATAAAATTAATGAAATTGTAAATTTTATTGTTTTAACACATATGCATGTTTAGTGGCATTTACATTTTGAAATAAAATTCATGATTCATTAAGAAAAAAGAAAAGAAATACATGAGAACACAGATAAACAGGCAAAATTTCTTAAAGAGGAAACACAGGAAAACACAACCAACCAGGTGAAGGAATCCAGAAAATAACAATGGAAACAGAAACAATAAAGAAATCACAAAGGGAGAGAAACTTAGATATAGAAAAACCAAGAAAGAGAACAGGAGTCATAGATGAAAACATCATCAACAGAGTACAAGAGATAGAAGAGAGAACCTCAGATGCAGAAGATACCATAGAAAACATTGACACAGCAATCAAAGAAAATTCAAAATGCAAAATGCTCCTATCCCAAAACGTCCAGGAAATCCAGGACACAATTAGAAGATCAAACCTAAGGATAATATGTATAGAAGAGAGCAAAGATCCCCAACTTAAAGGGCCAGTAAATATCTTCAATAAAATTATAGAAGAAAATTTCCCTAACCTAAAGAAAGAGATGCACATAAACATATAAGAAGCCTCCAGAACTCCAAATAGGTTAGGGTTAGGGTTAGGGTTAGGGTTATGCCCCAATGCCTGTGGGTCAGGCTGCCTGTCTCAGTACTGAGACCCTAGACTTAGGAGAATCCCTCCCCTAGGAGTTGTTAGATATACTTCTCTTGTGACTTAGACACTGCTTGATCATCTGATCCAGTGGCATACCTGACTTACAATGTCTAGCCTAGCACATGTGTGGGAGGAACTTTCTGTTCCCGCATTGCACACTGGAGAGGCCCTCTCAGAAAAGAAATTCCTCCCATGACATAAAAATAAAAACACCAAATGCACTAAACAAATAAAGAATATTAAAAGCAGTAAGGGAAAAAGGTCAAGTAACATATAAAGGCAGACATATAATAAATACAACAAACATCTCAACAGATACAATTAAAAGCCAGAATATTGGCAGATGTCATAAAGACACTAAGAGAACACAAGTGCCAGTTAAGGCTACTATACTCAGCAAAACTCTCAATAACCATAGATGAAGAAACCAAGATATTCCATGACAAATTTACACAATATCTTCCCATAAATCCATCCCAGCAGATGATAATAGATGAAAAACTCCAACATGAGGAGGGAAAGTACACACTAGAAAGGGCAAGAAAATAATCTTCTTTCAACAAACCCAAAAGAAGATACCCACAAAACGTAATTCCACCTCTAAAAAAAGAATAGCAGGAAGCAACAGTCACTTTTCCATAATATTTCTTAACATGAATGGACATAATTCCCCTACTAAAAAGACACAGACTAACAGACTTGATAAATAAACAGGACCCAGCATTTTGTTTCATACAGAAAACACACCTCAGTGACAAAGATAGAAAATATCTCAGAGTAAAAGGCTGGAAAAAATTTTTCAAAGCAAATGGTCCCAAGAAACAAGCTGGAGTAGTCATTCAAATATAGAACAAAATCAATGTTCAACCTGATGTTATCTAAAACAATAAGGAAGGACACTTCATACTCATCAAAGAAAAAAATCGACCAAGATGAACATTCAATTCTGAACACCTATTCTCCAAATGCAAGGATGCCCACATTCATAAAAGAAACTTTACTAAAGCTCAAAGTACACATTGCATCTCACACATTAATAGTGGGAAACTTTAACACCCCACTCTCAGCAATGGAGAAATCATGGAAACAGAAACTAAACAGAGACACGGTGAAACTAACAGAAGTTATGAACCAAAGGGATTTAACAGATAACTGTAGAATATTTCATTCTAAGATAAAAGAATATACTTTCTTCTTATCACCTCCATAGTACCTTCTCCAAAATTGAACATACAATCACTCACAAAACTGGCCTCAATAGATACAAGAAGACTGAAATAATCCCATGCATCTAATCAGATCACCACAGACTAAGACTGGTCTTCAATAACACCAAAACAACAGAAAGCCCACATACATATGGTTGCTGAAAAACTCTCTACTGAATGATAACTTGGTCAGAGGAAAAAAAGAAAAAAAAAATTAAAGCCTTTTTAGAATTTAAGGGAAATGAAGCCACAACATGCTCAAACTTATGGGACACAGTGAAGGCCATGTTAAGAGACTCGTAACAATGTTATAAGCTAAATTTACAGCTCTGAGAACTTCCCAAAACAAACTGGATAGTGTATACAATAGAAGCTTAATAGCACACCTGAAAGTTCTAGAAAAAGAATCAAGTACACCCAAGAGGAGTACATGGGAGGAAATCATCAAGCTCAAGACTGAAATCAAATAAGTAGAAACAAAAAGAACTATACAAAGAATCAACAAAACCAGAAGGTGGTTCTTTGCTAAAATGAACAAGATTGATAAACCCTTAGCCAGACTAACCAGAGGGCACAGAGACAGTATCCAAATTAACAAAATCAGAAATGAAAAGGAAGACATAGCAACAGAAACCGAGGAATTTGAAAAAAATCATCAGATCCTACTGCAAATGCCTATGCTTAAAAAAACTGGAAAATCTGAATGAAATGGACAATTTTTTAGACAAATACCAGGAACCAAATTTATATGAGGATCAGATCTAAATAGCCCCATAACATCTAAAGAAATAGAACAGTCATTAAAAGTCTCCCAACCAAAAACAGCCCTAGGCCAGATGGTTTTAGTGCAGAATTCAATCAAACCTTCAAAGAAGACCTAATATCAATTTTCTTCAAACTATTACACAAAATACAAACAGAATGTGGACTGTCTAATTCCTTCTATGATGCCGCAGTTAAGCTTATATTTAAACCGTACAAAGACCCAACAAAGAAAGAGAACTTCAGACTAATTTCCCTTATGGATTTCAATGCAAAAATATTCAATAAAATTCTTGTAACCTGGAATCAAGAACACATCAAAATGATCATTCACAAAGGTCAGTTAGACTTCATCCCAGGGATGCAGGCATAGTTGAATATATGGAAATCTATCAATGTAGTACATTATATAAACAAACTAAAAGAAAAAAAAAACAGATGAACATCTCATTAGATATCGAAAAAGCATTTGACAACATCCAATACCCCTTCATGATAAAAGTCTTGGAAAGATCAGGAATTCAAGGTCTATACCTAAACATACTAAAAGCAGTATACAGCAAACCAGTAGGCAACATGAAACTAAATGAAGAGAAACTTGAAGCAATCCCACTAAAATCAGAGACTACACAAGGCTGCCCACTCTCTCCCTACCTATTGAATATGATACTGGAAGTCTGATCCAGAGCAATTAGAGAACAAGAGGAGGTCAAAAGGATGCAAATTGGAAGGGAAGAAGTCCAAATATCAATATTTGCAGATGATATAATAGTATACTTCAGTAATCCCAAAAATTCCACCAGAGAACTCTTAAAGCTGATAAACAACTTTAGCAAAAAGGCTGGATTTAAAATTAACTCAAACAAATCAGTAGCCTTCTTCTACTCAAAGGATAAACAGACTGAGAAAGAAATTAGGGAATTGACACCCTTCACAATAGTCACAAAGAATATAAAATATCTTGGTGTGACTCTAACCAAGCAAGTGAAAAATCTGTATGACCAGAACTTCAAATCTCTGAAGAAAGAAATCAAAGAAGATCTCAGAAGATAGTAATATCTCCCATGGTCATGGATTGGCAGGATTAATATAGTAAAAATGGCTATCATGCTGAAAGCAATCTACAGATTCAATACAATTCCCATCAAAATGCCAACTCAAATATTCATAGAGTTAGGAAGAGCAGTTTTAGAATTCGTTTGGAATAACTAAAAAACCCAGGATAGCGAAAACTATTCTCAACAATAAAAGAACAATAAAAGTTCAAGAATCACCATCCCTGAACTCAAGCTCTACTACAGAACAATAGTGATAAAACTGCATAGTATATGTACAGAGACAGGCAGGTAGATCAATGGAATAGATCTGAAGACCCAGAAATAAACCCACATACCTATGGTCTTGTGATCTTTGCCAAAGGAGCTAAAACCAACCAGTGGTCTAGAAAATAGATTTTTCAAAAAAATGGTGCTGGTTCAACTGGCAGTTGGCATGTAGAAGAATGCAAATTGATCCATTTTTATCTCCTTGTACAAAGCTCAAGTTCAGGTGGATCAAGGACCTCCACTTAATACCAGATATGCTGAATTTATTAGAAGAAAAAGTGGGAAAGAGCCTCAAACACATTCCTGAACAGAAGAGCAATGGCACATGCTCTAAGATCATCAATTGACAAATGGGACCTCATTAAATTGAAAAGCTTCTATATGGCAAAAGGACACTGTCAATAGGACAAAACGGCAACCTATAGATTGAGAAAAGATCTTTATCAACCCTATGTCTGATAGGGTGCTTATATTCAATATATACAAATAACTCAAGAAATTAGACTCTAAAGAACTTACCAGACCCCACAAAGCTCCCAGGGACTAATCCAACCCAAGAGTACACATGGGGTACCCAGGACTTCATCCGGATATGTAGCAGAGGATTACCTTATCGGGCATCATGGAGAGGAGAGCACATCAGTCCAGCGGAGGCTCAATGAATCAGGGAAAGGGAATGCTATGGAGCTTAGACCAGAGTGGATGGGTTGTTGGGTGAGCACCCTCTTAGAGGCAAGGGATGAGGGAGGAGATAGTGGCTTTGTGAGGGTAAACTGGAAGGGGAATAATATTTGAAACATAAATAAATAAAATAATCAATAAAATGGAAAAAAAAGGTTACAATACTTAGCAAAGAATTATCGTGCTCGCTTCAGCAGCACATATACTAAAATTGGAACGATACAGAGAAGATTAGCATGGTCACTGCGCAAGGATGACAGGCAAATTCATGAAGCGTTCCATATTTTTATCAATGGTCTCAATTCCCCAATAAAAAGACATAGACTAACAGACTGGATACGTAAACAGGATGCAGCATTTTGCTGCATGCAGGAAATGCACCTCAGTCAGTGTCAAAGAAAACACTACGTCAGAGTAAAAGGCTGGAAAACAATTTTACAAGCAAATGGTCCAAAGAAACGATCCGGAGTAGCCATCCTAATATCAGATAAAATTGACTTCCAACCTAAAGTCATCAAAAAAGACACAGAAGGAAACTACATACTGATGAAGGGAAAAATCCACCATCAAGAACTCTCACTTCTGAATATCTATGCTCCAAATGCAAGGGCACCCTCATTCATAAAAGAAACTTTACTAAAGCTCAAATCAAACATTGCACCTCACACAATAATAGTGGGTGACTTCAACACCCCGCTCTCTGAAATGGATCGTTCAGGAAAGCAGAAACTAAACAGGGACACAGTGAATGTAATTGAAGACTTGGACCAAATGGAACTAACAGATATATATAGAACATTTCATTCTAGAGCTAAAGAATACACTTTCTTCTCAGCACCTCATGGTACCTTCTCCAAAATTGACCATATAATTGGTCACAAATCAGACCTCAACAGATATAAGAAGATTGAACTAATCCCATGCTTCCTATCAGATCACTATGGAATAAGAGTCGTCTTCAACGGCAACAAAAACAACAGAAAACCCACGTACACATGGAGGCTGAACAATGCTCTACTCAATGATAACTTGGTCAAGGTGGAAATAAAGAAAGAAATCAAAGACTTCTTGAAATTTAATGAAAATGAAGGCACAACATACCCTAATTTATGGGACACAATGAAAGCAGTGCTAAGAGGAAAACTCATAGCCCTGAGTGCTGCCAAAAAGAAAGGGGAGACAGCATACACTAGCAGTTTAATGGCACACCTGAAAGCCCTGGAACAAAAAGAAGCAAATACACCAAAGAGGAGTAGAAGGCAGGAAATCATCAAACTCAGGGTTGAAATCAATCAAGTAGAAACAAATAAAACCATACAAAGAATCAACAAAACAAGGAGTTGGTTCTTTGAGAAAATCAACAAGATAGATAAGCCCTTAGCCAGACTAGCCAGAGGGCACAGAGACAGTATCCAAATTAATAAAATCAGAAATGAAAAGGGAGAGATAACAACAGAACCTGAGGAAATTCAAAAAATCATCAGATCCTACTACAAAAGCCTGATTTCAAAACAACTAGAAAATCTCCAGGAAATGGACAATTTCCTTAACAGATACCAAACACCAAAATTAAATCAGGATCAAATAGACCATCTAAACCATCCTATAAGCCCTGAAGAAATAGAAGTCGTTATTGGAAGTCTTCCAACCAAAAAAAGCACAGGTCCAGATGGTTTTAGTGCAGAATTCTATCAGACCTTCAAAGAAGACCTAACACCAATACTCTTCAAACTGTTCCACAAAATAGAAACAGAAGGAACACTACCCAACTCGTCCTATGAAGCCACAATTACGCTAATACCAAAATCACACAAAGATCCGACAAAGAAAGAGACTCTCAGGCCAATCTCTCTTATGAATATCAATGCAAAAATACTCAATAAAATTCTTGCCAACAGAATCCAAGAACACATCAAAACGATCATTCACTACGATCAAGTAGGCTTCATCCCAGGGATGCAGGGATGGTTCAATATAAGGAAATCCATCAATGTAATCCACTATATAAACAATCTCAAAGAAAAAGCCACATGGTCACCTCATTAGATGATGAGAAAACATTTGATAAAATTCAGCATCCTTTCATGCTAAAGGTCTTGGAAAGATCAGGAATTCGAGGCCCATATCTAAACATAGTAAAAGCAATTTATAGCAAACGGGTAGCCAACATCAATCTGAATGGAAAGAAACTTGAAACAATCCCACTGAAATTAGGGACTAGACAAGACTGCCCTCTCTCTCCATATCTTTTCAATATAGTACTTGAAGTTCTAGCTAGAGCAATTAGACAACAAAAGGAGGTCAAAGGGATACAAATTGGAAAGGAAGAAGTCAAACTATCACTATTTTCAGATGATAGGATAGTATACTTAAGCAACCCAAAGAACTCCACCAGAGAACTCCTACAGCTGATAAACAACTTCAGCAAAGTGGCCGGATATAAAATCAACTCAAGCAAATCAGTAGCCTTCCTATACTCAAAGGATAAGAAGGCTGAGAAAGAAGTAAGAGAAATGGTACCCTTCAGGATAGCCACAAACCATACAAAGTATCTTGGTGTGACTCTAACCAAACAAGTGAAAGATCTGTATGACAAGAAATTAAAGTCTCTGAAGAAAGAAATTGAAGAAGACCTCAGAAGATGGAAAAATCTGCCATGCTCATGGATTGGCAGGATTAATATAGCAAAAATGACCATTTTGCCAAAAGCAATATACAGATTTAAGGCAATCCCATCAAAATCCCAACTCAATTCTTCATAGAATTAGAAATAGCAATTCAAAAATTCATCTGGAATAACAGAAAACCCAGGATAGCTAAAACTATTCTCAAGAGTAAAAGAACCTCTGGGGGAATCAGTATCCCAGACCTCAAGCTGTACTACAGAGCAATAGTGTTAAAAACCATATGGTATTGGTATAGTGACAGGCATGTAGATCACTGGAACAGAATTGAAGGTCCAGAAATGAATCCACACTCCTATGGTCACTTGATCTTTGACAAAGGAGCTAAAACCACCCAGTGGAAAAAAGATAGCCTTTTCAACAAATGGTGCTGGCTCAACTGGAGGTCAACATGCAGAAGAATGCAAATTGACCCATTCTTATCTCCTTGCACTAAGCTCAATTCCAAGTGGATCAAGGATCTCCACATAAAACCAGACACACTGAAACCAATAGAAAGGAAACTAGGGAAGAACCTTGAACATATGGGCACAGGGGAGAATTTCCTGAATAGAATTCCAATAGCTTATGCTCTAAGATCAAGAATTGACAAATGGGACCTCATTAAATTACAAAGATTTTGCAAGGCAAAATACACTGTCAAAAAGACAAAACAGCAACCAACTAACTGGGAAATGAACTTTACCAACCCTACATCCGACAGAGGGCTAATATCCAATATATACAAAGAACTCAAGAAGTTAAACTCCAGAGAGGCAAGTAACCCTATTAAAAATGGGGTACAGAACTAAACAAAGAGTTCTCACCTGAAGAATATCTAATGGCTGAGAAGCACCTAAAGAGATGGTCATCACCCTTAGTCATTAGGGAAATGCAAATCAAAACAACCCTGAGGTTCCATCTCACACCAGTCAGAATGGCTAAGATCAAAAACAAAGGAGACAGCAGTTGTTGGTGAGGATGTGGAGAAAGAGGAACACTCCTCCACTGCTGGTGGGATTGCAAGCTGGTACAACCACTCTGGAAAGCTGTCTGGCGGTTCCTCAGAAAACTGGGCATGACACTCCCGGAGGATCCGGATATACCACTCCTGGGCATATACCCAGAGGCATGCAATAAGGACACATGCTCCACTATGTTCATGGCAGCCTTATTTATAATAGCCAGAAGCTGGAAAGAACCCAGATGTCCCTCAATGGAGGAATGGATTCAGAAGGTTTGGTATATTTACACAATGGAATACTACTCTGCAATTAAAAACAATGAATTCACGAAATTCCTAGGCAAGTGATCAGAACTTGAAAATATCATCCTTAGTGAGGTAACCCAATCATAAAAGAACACACATGGTATACAGTCACTGATAAGGGGAAATTAACCCAGAATCTCGGAATACCCTAAACACAATACGCATATCAATAGATTTCCAAGAAGATGGAAGGAGAGACCCCTGGTCCTGGAAAGACTGGATGTAGGGGAATGCCAGGACAGACAAGCGAGAGGGGGTTGAATGGGGAAAAGAGGGAGGGAAGGGGGCTTATGGGACTTTCGGGGAGAGAGGAAACGGGAAAGGGGAAATGATTTGGAATGTAAATTAAAAAAAACTTAGAAAATAAAATAAAATTTAAAAAATAAAGAATTCTCAACTGAGGAATCACAGATGGCCCAGAAACTCCTAAAAAAAATATACAACATCCTTAGTTATCAGGGAAATGCAAATCAAAATGACCCTGAGATTCTACCCCCTCACTGATCAGAATGGCTAAGATACTTTAATTCTTTTATTTATTTTTATTTTTGTCTTATCTTATCTTATTTTATTTTATTTTATTTTAAAACTTGCTGGATAGCTCAATGGCTGGGTGAAGGGTATCCTGCCCCATTCTAAATGGCCTCTCCTGAAGACAGAGGCTCCAAACTATTGGTGCCCTGAGAATTATATGTCTGTCAATTCCTCCACTCCACTTGCTTTCAGTCTTCCCTCTTGCCCCTCTCTCTTTCTTCTGGGACCCCGAAGTCCCACCTTTTTCCCTTTGCACACTGATTGGCTTCTGCCGCCTTTCTTGACACAATCAAGAACCAATTAGGGAATCAATACCTCCCCCTGCATGATGCTACAAGATATGCATCACATTTCCAAAACATAGAGAAGGAAGCACAGAGAGGAAATGCTGGACCAAAGGAAGACCGAAAACCAGCTGAGCAACCTTCAAACTCTTCAACTCTTCACATCTCTGACTCCATTCAGCTGTATTGACTGCAACACACTTCATTGGTTCGGCTCCCTGCTACCAACTTTCCTCAGAAGGTATCCCATGGCTCTAGCATCTTTAACCAATTGTGGTCTATAAGGAAAACCAGACTTCACCTGCTCAGATTTGTTGCTGCTCTTCTTGATGGTCATCTCAGGATACTAGTATCTCTAAAACCGTAGGGTCTTCTGCTGCAACTGGATTTCACTTTCACCCATAGCCTCTCATGGTCTCTCTTCATGGTGCTGACTCAACTTCTTTGCATGGCCCCTTTAGTCCTGGATCTTCAACTGACAGTGGGGTTATACCTTCACCAATGGCCTCTCCTGGGCTCTCATAGTGCTGAGCTTCAGCTATTCTCCATGACCTTGAGAGGCCAAATCTATTCCATCTTGTAATTGGCCTCCAAAAAAAAAAAAAAAGCCTGAGAACTTGACTTGCAGCAAAACCCAAGTAACAGGAAGAAATGCACCATGACTTGTCCTTGACCAGAGTTACGTCCTAGTTGCTTTCTAGAAAGTTAATCAAGATTAGTCTGATTGTTTCAGATGTACTTTCAGACCATTTGTGATTATATAAGATCATGCTTCACAGCACCCACCTGTCAGCTTATAATAGCTATTTATTTAGATGCTTGCCAGAATGGACACCCCCCACCCCCACGCACTTGCTTCCATTTCTATAAAACCTTGTCCCATTGAGAATTTGGGGCTTCTTCACCAAACCGTCCTGTGGGCCTACAGAAAGCCCAAACTTATTAAAGAGACCCTAATGAGGTAATCACCTCAGAGTCTGCTCCTTGATGATCTTTTGGGGTTAACAGACACTTCCTGGTACAACATCCCCTTCATGCCATCAAAACCAGTATCATCTGGGTGATTCTTTTATATTTTCAAGTGTGTCCGCCAGTATAAATTACAACTTTGGCTCTCTCACAAAATGAACTTTGTGGGCCTCCATGTAGCTTTTTTTTTTTTTTTTTTTTTTTTTTGCAGAGGGAAATCCATCGTTAATTATAAAGCTAGAACCATGTGCCTGAGGCTGCCAAGTTCTGTTGCTTTCTAACACTGGAAGCTCACACATAGATATTTATTAAAAAGTAAAGAAGCCGGGCGGTGGTGGCGCACGCCTTTAATCCCAGCACTTGGGAGGCAGAGGCAGGAGGATTTCTGAGTTCGAGGCCAGCCTGGTCTACAAAGTGAGTTCCAGGACAGCCAGGGCTACACAGAGAAACCCTATCTCGAAAAACAAAAACAAACAAAACAAAAAAAAAAAAACTTTAAAAAAGTAAAGAACACAAAATTAGAGCTGGCCTTAAGTAAAGTGTCTGCTATAGAAGCAGTAGAGAATCATGTCATTCTCCCCATAGTTACTTTCTACATGTGAAAGGTGCTCATAGCAACTGAGCAGCTAAATAGGTTTTTTATCTTCTTGACAATTGACTAATAGATGAAAAGGAAAAGTAATGCAAAGTGTAAATATACTTATTTTAAATTACTTAGAAGTATTTATTAGAGAAGACTAAGCTTATACATAAAATATCAAGCCATAGACATACTTCAAGCACATGATCTGATCAAGACTGAAAGCAATAAAAATGCCAATATGCATGGGAGAAAGCTCAACTGGACTCAACTGTATGTAAAACACTACAGACAACTTATAAATACTGAGAGTAGATAACTGCCTTACCCAGGAAGTTCACACTGGACCTAACATTTTTGCTGTAATATAGTGTATAGAGTGTATATTTTTTGATATCATCATTGTCTTCACCATGGCCTTAACCTAGAAGTCATCCAATAACAAATGGTAAACCCTAGAAACATATATTGTATTCATTTGTATTTTATTCATATATATTGAATATATACTCAACAATTAATGAAAAACTGAGGTCATTAATTCAAAAGAGAATTAAGAGGAATTTATGGGGGTGTGCTAAGACTTAGAAAAATGAAGAGAATATAATATAGTTATATTACAATCTCAAAATTAAAGGAATATTTTTAAAAATTAAATAAATAATTTAAAATTATTTAAATGATTAAGATAATTTTTAAAAAGACAACATGTGTTTATGCATTAAAAAGAATTACCCTTGCTATTTTGTGAAAATGTTGGGTATTTTCACATGCTTGAATCAGCACCATAGGATCCACATATCTTTAAGCTAAGTTATCTCACAAAACCATAAAAAAAGTCTTAGTTTGAGAAGGGGATGTTATGAGCAAATCCAAAGACATTACAAAAGAAAACATGAAGAAGCATCATGCAGACTTGTGCAGAAATCAGTTAATAAACAAGCAAGGAAAGCCATGTTCTGTATCCAAAATCACTCCAAAATTGAGAATTGGGACAATGAATTTAAAGAGTACCTTCAGCAAAGCCAAATCAGAATTAAGATAGAATTCAATTTTTAAAGATATTTGTTTAAAAATATTACTAACAATTATTATCATTGATATATAGATACCATATCTGGAGAAATTCTAAAGCAAAAATTTATGAAATGAAACTTTAGAAGTCATCCTTCTATGCACTGGGAGTCCTTATCAGAAGCAATGTTTTGAAATATATAAAATTTAAAATATACTAATAAATTACATATAATTAAACTTATATTGTACCTGTAAGAAATAAAAAATTAGATGTCAGAAATATCATAGTAAACTGAATAAATAAATTAATGAAAAAAGCATTATGCAATATATAGCTCCATTGTACATCATATTAGATTTACAATAGAAATTAACATTTGATAAATCAGTGTCATGATACAGGTTTATGTGTTCCATATAACCAGCAGATGACTGGAGTTTGGAAATCTCTATTAGATTCCTCCCTTTGGTACTCAAGGAGCGATCTCCAAGAAATCTCCAGGATCATTCCAGAAGTGGATGCCCCATAGACTCAACTAAACATAAGGACTCATAAGAGCTCACAAATACTGAAGCAACAATCATGGAGTCTGCATGGGTCTGTATTTGGTATTCTCTGTGTCTGTTACAGTAGTTAGCTATGTGTTCTTGTGGGAGTACCACCAGTGGGAGTGAGGGATGTCTGATCCCTGTGCCTGTTCTTGGAACCCTTTTTGTCCTATTGGGTTGCCTCACCCAGCTTGATATGAGGGTTTGTATCCATGTTATTGTAATTTTTTATGCCATTATTGGGTTGATATCCCTGCGAGGACTGCTGTTTTATTAAGGGAAATAAAGGAGTAGATCTGGGGGAAAGAGAAAGTGTTTGAAGAAGTTTGGAAATAAAGAACAAAAGTAATTCAAGTACATCAAAGCAAACAAGACTTACAAGTATTACAAAGAAAATATTCTATATTCAAACTACTATTTAAGGAGTTTGTTTCAAAGAACACTGATGTTTCTTCTACTGTCCCATTTTTTTTTCCAAAGATTTATTTATTTTATGTAAGGATACTGTAGCTGTCTTCAGATGCACCTGAAGAGGGCGTCAGATCACTTTACAGATGGTTGTGAGCCACCATGTGGTTGCTGGGATTTGAACAAAGGACCTTTGGAAGAGCAGTCAGGTGCTCTTACTCACTGAGCCATCTCTCCAGCCCCTGTCCCATTTTCCTTAGGGCTTATCATTAAGGTTGATTTAAATTTTTTAAGATCAAGGAAATATGTCTCAATTCAAAAACATTTTTTCCTGTAAGTTGGTTTGTTTTATAATTAGCCATATATTTCACAATGATGTAGTATTTAGAAATTTTTAGATATGTCTTGTAATATTTCATACTGACTTTTAATTATTATCCATGTTGAAGTATATATCTAAAAAAACAAATCCTTTTAAGGAAAATAATTTGATAGAAAAATTTATAAATTTCTAATTATTCAGTATTATTTTCTTTATATATTTTACATTTCAAGTTCTAATTAATGTTATGTGTGATAAAGTGCTCACATAAAGATTTCTATCACCTGATTTTGTATTTGCTCTCTGGCTAGTATTTATAATTGTACTAAGGTGATTTAAGAGGACTTCAATATTGTTGCATAATTGACAGCTTACTATTATATGAATAATGAAATTAAAGAATAGAAGATTGAAGGCTACCTCACAAGTGAATATTATGGTCAAGTAATTATTCCAGTCATCTTAAATCAATTATCTAATGGAGAAAAACAAATCTGTCATCTTTCATGCCTACTTATCAGCAACTAAGTATGATAAACATATGTAGAACAAAAATATACAAAAGAAGTTTGTTGCAAGTAAAGCAGCAATTAAAATCAACATTGAATGATAAAATGAGCTTCATTGTCTGAATCAAAATGTTTCCAATGGTATTTGGAGACTTCATTATATAATAGCATAGTTCATCTGTCTTCATTTTGTTTTGTCAATGTTGGACAAAAGAATCTTAATATTATAGAAACAGCTACTGATTCATGTGAATTAAGCTTTAATTTTTCAGAAAACTTACTTATTTTAAAGAACTTTTGACTACTAGAAATATGTAGGTCTTTAAAATTTTACATTTAATTTTGGCTGCCTTGTAATAACAAAACAATATACTATAGTACACAAAAACAAAAATGTCTGGGTTTTCACACATAGATACACATATTCATGCCTTTTCTGACTCAATAAATTTCTTATTAACCCAAATATTTAAGCTTACTCTTATTACGTCAAATATGATCATTAATAAAATAATAGAGCCTGATTTAAGTGTACACTGTTATAGTGAGTTTAAGATCCTAATATAAACAGTGGAAGTTGCTGTACTTAGTCATGAGAATATTAATTACCATGAGAGTGGTATAGACTATTGAAGATCAAATAGAATTGATTATGTGAAAAAGTAAGAGTAAAACAGTAGAAGTACATGTCTGCAATATCCAACATGTTCAAGAAGGAAAAAAAGCCAATCCACTTTACATACATTTAATTTTAATAAAAGACCATAAAAGAAAATAACTTAAATACAATAATCATATTTACAGTATTGTATAATATATGTTTTCTGAACACTTGATGACAGACAAATATTCTTGTCTTAGTCAGGGTTTCTATTCCTGCAAAAATATCATGACCAAGAGACAAGTTGGGGAGGAAATGGTTTGTTCAGCTTACACTTCCACACTGTTACTCATCACCAAAGGAAGTCATTATTGGCACTCAAGCAGGTCAGGAAACAGGAGCTAATGCAGAGGCCATGGAAGGATGTTTCTTACTGGCTTGCATCCATGGCTTGCTCAGCTTGCTTTCTTATATAACCCAAGACTATCAGCCCAGGAGTGGAACCATCCACAGTGGGCCCTCCCCTCTTGATCACTAATTGAGAAAATGCCTTTTAGCTGGATTTCAGGAAGGCATTTCCTCAACTAAAGTTCTTTTCTTTGTGATAACTACAGCCTGGTCAAGTTGACAAACAAAACCAGCCAGTAAAATTCTCAAACATTTATTTTTTGGCCTATTGCATGCATGTCTTCCTGTCATTTTAATAAACTACTAGTCTTGCACATGTATAGTATTTTGATTGAAGTGATGTCTGAATAGGTTTTAAAGGGGGATATAAAATTTCATCAGCCTTCCACTGCTGCCTGCCATTTCTGCTGGAGCAGACTTTTGCCAGGTTTGCCACAGTGAAGACACCATCTCCTGATATTTCTTGGAGAATCAGCCGCACTCGCGACATTTGGTAAGAACCCCCTCCCACCTGTGGAGGCCCAGAGATTATGCTGGGGGTCCGGCAGGACTCGCTACCAAGAAACGACCAAAACCTCCACCCTCCTGAATATCACTCTCCTTCTGTTCCTTCTGCCCTTTCCACCACTCTCTGCACTTTCTGCTGGGACAGACTTTTGACATGTTTGTCACAGTGAAGATACCATCTCCTGATACTCCTGATACTTCCTAGAGAACCAACCGCACCCAGGGCATTTGAGAACCAGTGGCACTCAGGAAATTTGAGAGAACAGGAATCCCAGGAGTACAGATACACAGGCTTTCAGGACAGATAAGCCACAGTCAGAGACAGCAACACCAGCTAACACCAGAGATAACCAGATGGCAAAATGCAAAGGCAAGATAATTGCCAATAGAAACCAAGGCAATATGGCACCATCCAAACCCAGTTCTTCCATAACAGCAAATCCTGGATAGCCCAACACACTAGAAAAGCAAGATCTGGATTTAAAATCACATCTCATGATACTGATAGAGGACTTCAAGAAGGACATAACTCCCTTAAAGAAATATAGGAGAACATATGTCAGAAGATAGAAGTCCTTAAAGAGGAAACACGAAAATTCCATAAAGAAACACAGGAGAACATGGGTCAACAGGGAGAAGCCCTCAAAGAGGAAACACAAAAATCCCTTAAAGAATTTCAGGAAAACACAAACAAACAACTGAAGGAACTGAACAATGCCAACCAGGACTTAAAAATGGAAGTGGAAACAATGAAGAAATCACAAAGTGAGACAATTCTGGAGATAGAAAACCTTGGAAAGAATTCAGGAGTCAAATATGCAAGCATCATCAACAGAATACAGGAGATAGAAGAAAGAATCTCAGGTGTTGAAGACACCACAGAAAGCATTGACTCAACAGTCAAAAAAAATGCAAAAAGCTTGTAACCCCAAACATCCAAGAAGTTCAGGACACAATGAGAAGATCAAACCTAAGGATTATAAGTGTAGAAAAGAGCAGGGATTTACAACTTAAAGGGCCAGAAAATACCTTCAACAGAATTATAGAAGAAAACATCCATAACCTAAAGAAAATGATGCCTATGATTATACAAGAAGCCTACAGAACTCCAAACAGACTGGACCAGACCAGAAAGTCCTCCTGACACATAATACTCAAAACACCAAATGCACTAAACAAAGAAAGAATATTAAAAGCAGTAAGGAAAAAAATCAAGTAACAAATAAAGGCAGTCCTATCAGAATTACACTAGATTTCTCACCAGAAAATATGAAACCTAGAAGATCCTGGGTAGATGTAATACAGACCATAAGAGAACAAAAATGTCAGCCCAGGCTACTACCCAGCAAATCTCTCAATTAACATAGATGGATAAAACAAGACATTCCATGACAAAACCAAATTTATAAAATATCTTTCCACAAACCCAGCTTTACAAAGTAGAATGGGTTGTAAAAACCAACACAAGGCAGAGAACTACACCCTAGAAAAGCAATAAAGTAATCTTCTTTCAACAAACCCAAAAGAAGATAGCCACAAAATAGAATTCCACTTTTAACAACAAAAATAACAGTAAGTAACAATCACTTTTCCTTAATATCTCTTACAATCAATGTCTCAATTCCCCAATAAAGACATAGTTTTAAAGACTGGATACGTAAACAGGACACAAAATTTTGCCGCATACCAGAAACCCACCTCAGTGACAAAGCGAGTCACTACCTCAGAGTCATAGGTTGGTAAGCAATTTTCCAGCAAATAGTCCCAAGAAACAAGCTAGAGTGGCCATTCTTATATCAGCTAAAGGTGACTTTCAACCAAAAGTTGTCAAAAGAGATAAGGAAATACTAGTCAAAGGAAAAATTGACTGAGATAAACTCTCAATTCTGAATATCTATGTTCCAAATGCAAGGGCACCCACATTCATAAAAGAAACTTTACTAAAGCTCAAAGCACACATTGTACCCCACATAATAATAGTGGGACACGTCATCACTCCACTCTCAGCAATGGACAAATCATGGAAACAGAAACTAAACAGAGACACAGTGAAACTAACAGAAGTAATGAACCAAATGGATCTAACAGATATTTACTGAACTTTACATCATAAAGCAAAAGAATATATCTTCTTCTCATCACCTCATGGTTCCTTCTCTGGTAACAAAACAGGCCTAAACAGATACAGGAATACTGAAAGAATTCTATGTACCCTATCAGATCACCACGGACTAAGACTGGTCTTAAGTTCAAACAAAAACAACTGAAAACACACATACACATGGACACTAAGCAATGCTCGACTCAATGGTAGCTTGGTCAAGGAAGAAATAAAAAAAGAAAGAAATTAAAGACTTTTTAGAATTTAGTGATATGAGGACACATCATACCAAAACAATTGGGACACAATGAAAGCAGTGCTAAGAAGAAAAGTCAAAGCTCTAAGTGCCTCCTAAGAGAAACTGGAGAGAGCTTACACTAGCAGCTTGACAACACACATGAAAGCTCTAGAACAAAAAGAAGCAAATGCAACCAAGAGGAGTAGATGGCAGGAAATAATCAAACTCAGGGCTGAAATCATCCAAATAGAAACAAAAAGAACTATGCGTAGAATCAACAAAACCAGGAGCTGGTTCTTTGAGAAAATCAACAAGATAGATAAACCCTTAGCCAGACTAAATAGAAGGTACAGAGGCACTGCCAAAATTAATAAAATCAGAATTGAAAAGGGAGAAATAACAAAAGAAACTGTGGAAATTCAACAAATCATCAGATCCTACTACAAGAGCTTATACTCAACAAAATTAGAAAATCTGGATAATTGGGCAATTTGCTAGACACATACCAGGTGCGAATATTAAAACAGGAACAGATAAACCACCTAAATAGTCCTATAAGTCCTGAGGGATTAGAAACAGTTGTTAAAAGTCTCCCAACAAAAAATTAAAAAATAAATAGAATAAATAAATAAAAAAACACCAAAAACCAAAAATAAATAAATAAATAAATAAATAAATAAATAAATAAATAAATAAATAAGCACAGAACCAGATGGGTTTCATGGGGAATTCTATCAGATCTTCAAAGAAGAGCTAATACTGATCCTCTTCAAACTACTCCACAAAATTGAAATGGAAGGAACACTACCCAATTCATTCTATGAAGCCACAATAATGCTTATACCTAAACCAAACAAAGAAGAAACAAGAAAATAGAACTACAGACCAATTTCTATTATGAACACTGATGCAAAAATACTCAATAAAATTCTGGCCAACTGTATTCAAGAATGCATCAAAGCAATAATTCACCATGATCAAGTGGGCTTCATCCCAGGGATGCAGGGATGGTTGAATATAAGGAAATCCATCAACGTAATCCACTACATAAACAAACTCAAAGAAAAAACCACGTGGTCATTTCATTAGATGGTGAAAAAGCTTTTGACAACATTTAGTGTCCCTTCATGATAAAAGTCTTGGAGAGAGCGGGAATTCAATGCGCATACATAAACATAGTGAAAGCAATATACTGCAAACTGGTATCCAACATAAAACTAAATGGAGAGATACTTGAAACAATCCCACTAAACTTGGAGACCAGCAAGGCTCCCCACTCTCTCACTAATATAGTACTTCAAGTCCTAACCATAGCAATTAAACAACAAAAGGAGGTCAAAGGTATACAAACTGGAAAAGAAGTCAAAATATCACTATTTGCAGATGACATGTTTGAATACGTAGGCGACCCCAAAAATTACACCAGAGAATACCTAAAGCTAAGAAACAACTTCAGCAAAGTGGCTGGATATAAAATTAACACAACAGTAGTCTTCCTCTACTCAATGAATAAACAAGCTGAGAAAGAAATTATGGAAATGACGACCTTCACAATAGTCACAGATAATATTGCACACCTTGATGTGACTCTAACCAAGCAAGTGAAAGATCTATATAACAAGAACTTCAAGCCTTTGAAGAAAGAAATCGAAGATCTCAGATGATGAAAAAATCTCCCAGGCTCATGGAATGGCAGGATTAATATAGTAACAATAGCCATCTTCAGAGAGCTATCTACAGATTCAATGCAATCCACATCAAAATTCCAAATCAATTCTTCATAGAAGTAGAAAGAACAATCTTCAAATTCATTTGGAATAACATTAATCCCAGGATAGCAAAAACTATTCTCCACAACAAAAGATCTCCTAGGGGAATCACCATCCCTGAACTCAAGCTCTACTACAGAGCAATAGTGATAAAAACTGTATGGTTTGGGGACAGGAACAGGCAGGAAGATCAATGGAATAGAAGTGAAGACCCAGAAATGAACCCATACACCTATGGTCACTTGATATTTGACAAAGGAGCTAAAACTATCCAATGGAAAAAAGACAGATTTTTCAAAAAATGGTGCTAGATCAACTGGAGGTCAGCATGCACAAAAATGCAAATCAACCTAATCTAATCTCCTTGTACAAAGTTCAAGTCCATTTGAATCAAGGACCTACACATAAAACCAGACACACTGAAGCTTATAGAGGAGAAAGTGGGGAGAAGCCTTGAACACATGGGCACATTGGTGTATAGAACACCAGTGGCTCTATGAGCAAGAATTGACAAATGGAGCCTCATAAAACTGCAAAGCTTCTGTAAGGCAAAGGACACTCTCAATAGGACAAAATGGCAATCAGCAGATTGGGAAAAGATCTTTATCAATCCTACATCTGATAGAGGGCTAATATCCAATGTAGAAAAAGAACTCAAGAAAGATTCCAGAGAGTCAAATAACCCTATTAAAAATGGGGTACAGGCTGCTATGAACATAGTGGAGCATGTAGCCGGAAGCTGGAAAGAACCCAGATGTCCCTCAACAGAGGAATGGATTCAGAAGATGTGGTATATTTACACAATGGAATACTACTCTGCAATTAAAAACAATGAATTCACGAAATTCCTAGGAAAATGGTCAGAATTTGAAAATATCATCCTTAGTGAGGTAACCCAATCACAAAAGAACACACATAGTATGCAGTCACTGATAAGGGGATATTAACCAGAATCTCGGAATACCCTAGACACAATATGCATATCAATAGATTTCCAAGAAGATGGAAGGAGAGACCCCTGGTCCTGGAAAGACTGGATGTGGGGGAATGCTGAGACAGAGAAGCGAGAGGGGGTTGAACGGGGAAAAGAGGGAGGAAAGGGGGCTTATGGGACTTTCGGGGAGGGAGGAAACAGGAAAGGGGAAATGATTTTGAATATAAATAAAAATATAAAAAATTAAAATATATATATATATATATATAAATGGGGTACAGAGCTAAACAGAGAATTCTCAACTGAGGAAACTTGAATGGCTCTGATGCACCTAAAGAAATGTCCACATCCAAAGTTATCAGAGAAATACAAATCAAAACAACCCTGAGATTCCACCTCACACAAGATGTAAAACTCAGGGGACAGCAGATTCTGTAGAGGATGTGGAGAAAGAAGAATACTTCTCTGTTACTGGTGGGATTATAAGCTGGTAAAACCACTCTCGAAATCAGTTTTGCAGTACCTCAGAAATTTATACATATAAATTTATACTACCTGAGGACCCAGCTATATCGCTCCTGGGCATTTACCCTGAAGATGGTCCAACATGTAATAAGGACGCATGTTCATAGCCTTATTTATAACAGCCAGAAGCTGGAAAGAACCCAAATGTTCTTCAACAGAGGAATGGATACAGAAATTGTGGTATAGCTACACAACTGAGTGCTATTCAGCTTTTAAAAATAAAGAATTCATGAAATTCTTAGGCAAATGGATGCAACTAGAAAGTGTCATCCTGAGTGAAGTAATCTAATCACAAAAGAACACACATGGTATGCACTAACTGATAAGTGGGCACTAGCCCAAAAGCTCAAAATAAACAAGTTACAATCACAGACCACAGGAAAGACAAGAAGAAGGAAGACCACCGTGAGGATGCTTTATCACAACAAATAGAATGTAACTTTTTAATCTCTCAAAAATCTTTACTCATAAGTGATTGCTAATTTAAAAACTGTATGTACATATGTAAAATTCTTTTACTGCATTTATTATCAATTTGATTATTATTTATGGTAAATTTAAAAGAGAATGGTTTGCTGTGCTATATTTTATATTTTAGTGAAATAATGACTTTAATAGAACTATTATACTAATATATTAAGATTATATCTGCTAAACTGTAGTAGGGCAGAATGAGATTTGAGAATGTATTTTTACTTAGTGTATACTCCTCACGTACTGAAAGAACAGACAACTATTACAAATACATATAAAATTTGTCTAGATTTTATATTATGTAGATTTAAAATTAATTGTCTATATAAATTTAAAATATAAAATTAAAGTCAATATAAAATGAACTGAATAAGGAATTTCTTTACATGTATGATGGTCACAAAGAACTTTGAGTTTTCTATTACTTTAACATTTATATAATATAGAATTATTTGACAGTATAACATATTATAAATAGTTCAGTTATAAGAAAGAAGAAAGGGAGTAAAAAGACACACACACACATGCACACACACACACACATGCACACGCACACACACACACACACATACACACACACACATAGAGAGAGAGAGAGAGAGAGAGAGAGAGAGAGAGAGAGAGAGAGAGAGAGAGAGAGAGAGAGATAACAGACAGAGAGAGAGACAGAGACAGCAGAGTGATGGAGAGAGAGACAGAGACAGAGAGACAGAGACAGAGAGAAATGAAGCAACCCCCACATTTTTCTTTTAGAAAGTAATGTTCACCCTAGTTTGCATAAGTATTCTACTGCAGTAGGTGTTCAAACATTAGAAAGGATGGTTTGTGTTTAAGACAAGGAATGCAATCTCCAAGTATTTAAAGTTTGAGGTTTTCTTTTAAGCTGAGTGGGTTTTAGCACCTTAAAGGAATTAAGTGGCTTTTGAGAATGATTTTTATATCAACATGCTCCACAGCTTTCGTAGGTTTCAGGCGACCATTTTAAAGATATTTTGTTCAAATAATGGATTTGTTTTATTTTCCGATAAGTCATTCAGTAATCCCCTGCACTGAAGCTTATTGCTGCTGTAGCCAAAGCTAATTAATTAGAAATATTAAAGCTTGGATTAACACTTGGACCTGATTCAGAAATCATTTACTTGAAAGGATCCAAGTTACCCAGTAAATTTACTTTTGAATGTAATTCTATACTGGAGAAACATAGGTTTGAAAAGAAACTTTTAAAGACAGTGTATGTAGTCCATACAAAATAAGGCATCTAAGTTCCATTCTAGACAAATTGACTCAAGTTATGAGTACTTATATCTATTCTGAAAGTTTTTACACTTTGTTTTTCCTCATATATGCCTTAATTTCAAGAATAAAATAATTATCTGTAATGCAAGGATTTTCATTCAATAGTGTGACATGTTACATTGATAAGCTGCCCATATGAACTCTTCAGTATTTGCGAAGGTATGGAATCTAAGAAAATAGGTGGAGATATGCTAACAAAATATACGAAAAGTCTTTTTCAGTAAACAAAAATCTAGACATTGTTTGAGAAAACAGGGATAGGTAGGGTGCATTGTCAATTCATAATCAAAGGAAATCCACATACTATGATATCCTGCTTTTACAGCAGGAAAAAGCCAAAATATAAATTGCTTACACAGGAGGGCTTGCATATCAACTTCTCTGGTTGTTTGCTAAACAAACACAACGATGTACAAACTGCTAATGACAATAATTTGAACAACATTCCAAAATCAATAGTCAAAATAGGTACTGGAGCTTTCTGTAAGGAAAAATACGGTAACTATTTTAGAATTTCAGAGTCAATTATTACTGTAAGCTTAACTGTACTATCAGTATTTTTTTTTAAAAAAAACATGGGGGCATGGGGTAAAATGAAATAAATACTAGCATGATTTAGTAAAGTTTTATTTTTGGGTCTTACTATTTGAATCATGCTTAATTTTCACAAGTTCAGATGACGTCATGTGCCTGACAAGATAGCCCTCTTTTTTCAGAATTTTGATTACTAGCATCCCCATATGGATGGCCTAATGCCTTTTTATAACTTCAACACCTTCTTCTGGCTGCCACCTATCCCTCTATTCATATACCCATATCACAATACACACACACACACACACACACACACACACACACACACACACACACACACAAACACACACACACACACACACAAACATAAGCACTCAATATTTTTTAAAAGGTGATCCTTCCTTTTTCAACTACTGTTTCCTTTTTCAACTTGTTTTCAACTATTCAAACATGTTAAAACAACTCTTTGCTCACACACTATAAAAAAGCATCTTGTAAACTTAATGTCCCAATCTACATATACTTTGCTAAAGACTGCAATGCAGATGGCTTAGGGAGACAAGGTTGCCCAAACTCACAAGTGTTATCTCCTCTTGGCACGTCTTGCCTGGTAGATCAGTTGGGTGTGATGTCAGACCATTGATGTTTTATCTGCAGCAATGAACTTAAGATTTATTCCCATGTCTTCAGATTAAAAGTGCCGTGTCTTCATGAGTAGGACCATACTTTGTATTTATAATATTTTTTTTTCTAGAGCAACATTGTCCATCCCTCCACAGTAATTCCGTTACAACTCTTTTTTAATCTGTATTGTGAAGTTAGGTTTCACTTCTTTCCCTTTCATTATCCCATCTGTAATTAATCCTTAAGTGCCCAATAATATCTCCATCTTTCATTTCATATGAATTCTTTCATCATTCCACTTACCTGCTTTAAGCTGAATTTTGCCACAGTAGCCTTCCATATGACGTTTTTTGTTTTTGTTTTCTAAGTTGTTTTATTTACATTCCAAATGATTTCCTCTTTCCCATTTCCTCCCTCCCCGAAAGTCCCATAAGCCCCCTTCCCTCCTTCTGTTCCCCATTCAACCCCCTCTCACTTCTCTGTCCTGGTATTCCCCTACATCCAGTCTTTCCAGGACCAGGGGTTTCTCCTTCCATCTCCATTCCACCATTTGCCTAGGAATTTCGTGAATTCATTGTTTTTAATTGCAGAGTAGTATTCCATTGTGTAAATATACCACATCTTCTGAATCCATTCCTCTGTTGAGGGACATCAGGGTTCTTTCCAGCTTCTGGCTTTTATAAATAAGGCTGCTATGAACATAGTGGAGCATGTGTCTTTATTGCATGCAGGGTCCTGTTATACCACTCCTGGGCATATACCCAGAGGCTTCCCCTGCATCCATATGACTGTTTATACTTTTTTACTTGGGAGTAACTTTCTCCTTCCTCCTCCCCCTGCTTAAGTCATTCCACCCTCAGTTCCCCACCTTTTTTCTCTTATCCTGTAAACTTCTCTGTATGCTCTCTTAACATTCTCCACAATAGAACTTTTTTTTTTCTTTTGGCTTCCTGTATTCCACTTGTTAAGCACACAAAAGACTTGAAGCTTTTATCTGTATAGGCAACTGAGCATATAGTGTTTAACTGTATTTATGTCTGAGTCATCCAAGTGCATCAAGACTAGTGGCTCATGCTTATATTGAGGGAATGTGTGCGAAGTAACATCCGGGGTCTTTCCTGTGTCAGTTATGTGGTCTACCAATGACCTACCTACTCAGGTGCTAAAATCTTCTCTTAATATCTGTCAAAGTTCCAGAAAATAATGCAAATATTCAGGGAGTGCCTCCATTACAGATTTGACTATCAACTTCAATGTTTTTTCTGTCAGTATGAATATACAATATTATATATATATATATATATATATATATATATATATATATATATATATAATAAAATATATAATGTAATATATATTACGTTACACTTTGGGCATTATGCCTTGCTATCTTGCACAGCTATGGGCCACACAGTGTTTTACTATGTTTGGTTCTGTTTGCACTGCATCTGCAAGATAACCATTGTAAAGTATGGGGAGATATGGAATGAGAGAATGTCTCTCAAAATATTCAAATATTTGAAATTGCATATTGCAGGATATAGATATCATTAACAAACTTTTTAACTATCCATCTATCTATCTATCTATCTATCTATCTATCTATCTATCTATCTATCTATCTATCTATCTATCTTTCTATTGACCTAGCTAATCATTTATTTATTTATTTGCTTATTTGTTTTGTTTGTTTTAAACTTCAGATTTCATTCCCCTCCTGATACACCCTTTGAGTATTCTATATCCCAAACATTCTCCCCAACCCCTGTCTCCACAAGTATGTCCCCAAAATTTTTATAATACTTCCTTTAAATACCATGAGTAAAATACATCTTTAGTGAAAAATGCAGAGATATTTTAAAATTGAAATTTCCACTTATGATAGATGATTCCAATGATCTCAACAAAATTCTTGCATTGTCTAACAGAAAAAGCCGATTGTCTTGCTTTTATGGTGTCAGGTCACAAAAATAGAAATCACTCATGTAACCAATATTTTACCCTAGTTTCTAATAATAAAAAATTTTAAAAGGCATGATAAGAAGAAAACAAAACAAAAACAAATCTTTCTCTTCTGCCTGATATTCTCCCCACTTGAGACTGTTCATAAAAAGTACTGCTAATTCCGTATTGCCTCTTTCAATTTCTGTTTTCATCAGAAGGACACAAGGTTATATTCTTTCATGAAGTAATTTACATAATGATTCAAATGAACATTTCCAGGCTAAATTTTTGGTCACCAAGATAATCAAAAAAATGTTCTAAGGGGATTAAGTAGGTGCTTGAATAGCTATTTGCTGATGACATCAGGAAATTAAAAGTTATAATAAGGAAAGAAACTTCTTACCCTGCTAAGGCTACCTACTTCTGTTCATATTTTACAATCTATACTTACTCTAAGAGAGAAATTGGCTCTTTGAAGCTGCATGATATTAAAAAGATTTAAAGTTTTAAAAGTCATTTTTTTCTAAAATACTAAGTATAAAAAGAAATATTTTTTTTGGAAACATAGGACTTAATCTCTTGTCAAAAATTTCAGAATCTTTATTTCAACACTTTATTTTGCCCCATCTATGCACTCTGTTTTTCGGGAATGAGTCAATGTCCTTTTCTTCATTGCAGATTTTTCATTACTATGTAGTGATAAATCATAATATATGCAAATGCACCTAGAAATATAATATGTTGTCATTTGTTGTAGTGATGAATTTAGCTGCACCACTTTGGCTCCCAGTGGGTTGCATACACACACCTGCCCAAGAACTATCTGGATTCACCAATGGAAGACACACACACACACACACACACACACACACACACACACACTTGCAGCAGTTAATTTTAAAATGCTTTGGCAAATTCAAAGGCTGACTACTCCTAAACCTTCTCCTGCCTCTCCAGGCCCAATCAAGAAAGTGGCCAGTGGCCATCCACCCGAATTCTCACACAGCTGGTTGATTTTCTCTCCTGCAGCTCCTACATCTCATCCTTCTCTCCTGGTCATTGCAATTTTGTCTCTTTTTTCCCAATTCCTAGTCAATGCAATTCTAAAGCTTCCCCCTCATCTCCCTTTTTCCAACCATTAGCATCTGGTATCTTTATTGATTAATAAAAAACCAATTGAGGACAAGGATCTTCAGTGTTTAGACAGAAAGATTCCTGATAAAATCAAAGCATTTTGAACCAGTCCTCAACATTCTGATGTGAGAAATGCATTTTTACCTATAATAGACTACACCCACAGTCATCTGGGTAGACAGCTGAATTAATTTATCAGATTCAACTATTAATTACCAACTATTGTTATTGGATATGAGTATAAAACAGGCCCTATTTTGATTTTGGAAACACTACATTAATTTTTTTAACTTGGCCAGAAACAACTGCATGATTTTATAATTTTTGAGACAAAGCCTCATTATGGAGTCTTGTTGATCTACAATTCACTTTTATAACCTTGCTGCCTTTAACCCAAAGCTATCCACCTCCTTCTATCTCCCAGTCATTCATATTTTTAAAAACAGCATATTTGTTTAGTTGTTTTTCTTTTGCTTTATTGTGTAAAATTTCTACTAATCAAAATTTGAATGTACTATCGTTTTTATCTTGAAGCTATATTTAAGGATGCTATACTGAAGTATATGTCTCATAGAATTGTTGACTGAGTTGTTCTTGTCTCTTTCTGTGATCTATTGCTTCTTTTTTGTTTCTGAATTTTTTTATTTGTTTAATTTGCTATTGGTTGTTGTTAGTGGATTTTTCTTGCTACTTATATTATCATATATATATTCTTCAATATTTTGTAAAGAATTTTCTTGAGATAGTGTTGGAAAAACGTAGTAGAATTTGAGGAATATAAGCTTTTTTTCTTTTAACCTTTAGTTTAGTGGTTTCATATTGACTTCAAAAAGTGCCCACAGAACAAAAGCACCATATAGTTATATAAGAAATCTGTGAAATGAAGTGAAACAGTAATAGCAAAGGGGGAAAGAATAGTCTGAAATATTTACATAAGAAAAATATATAAATACAAAGAAAATAAAGGAAAATTAAAAAAAACAAGAGAAATGAACAAAATGAAATTTTTGTTAAGGATATGAAGACACCATGAGAGTAATGAAATTCCTCTAGCATGTTGAGTTGTTGGTTAGGGAAATTGGAAAGACACAGAAAATATTATAGGATATTGAAATATCTATAAATGCCATGTAAACTTTGAAGGTTAGTTTCAGTTTCTGAAGATACCTCAGAGTTTGGACATAGGATTTGGAAGATTTGAGCTGGAGCTGTCCTGGAAGCCCTCTCCCTGATGATGACCACCCAGTATCTGAAAGTGCTATTCAGACTACAAAAAAAAAAAAAAAACCAAACCCATAGTCTTGTCCATATGGATATGTGAACCACAAGGATAAGTATGCCAAAAATACCCCAAGAGAGGCAACAGGGACAATTATACTGTGGGTGTAAATAATAGCCATCTAATTGGATGCAGGGTCAGCTCATTAGCAAGGAATTCATGCCTGATTCTCTAAACACAACATATACCTACAGTATGTAGTCATAGATCCTAGAGGAGAAGCAACAGAAACCAGTGCCACATGGTACCATCAGAACCCAGTTCTTCCATCACAACAAGCCCTGGATACCCTAATATACTTGAAAAACAAGAATCCCACCTAAAATTTCATCTAATGTAGATAGTAGAGGGCCTTAAGGAGAACATACATAACTCCCTTAAAGAAATGAAGCAGAACAGAGGTAAACAGGTAGAAGCCCTTAAAAAGGAAAAACTTAAATCCCTTAAAGAAAGACAGCAAAACACAATCAAACTAGTGAAGGAATTCAACAAAACAATCCAGGATCTAAAATGGAAATAGAAATAGTAAAGAAATCATAAAGGGAACCAACAATGGGGAAAGAGTTCAGGAGTTACAGATGCAAGTATCACCAACAGAATAAAAGATATAGAAGAGAGAATCTCAGGCATAGAGGATACAATAGAAGATATTGACACAACAGTGAAGAGAAATAAAAAGTGCAAAAAAACTGTTAACCCAAAACATCCAGGAAATGCAAGATACAATGAAATGACCAAACCTAAGAATAATAAGAATACGAGAGAGAGAGATTGACAAAAAAATCATAGAAGAAAATTTCTCTAACCTAGATAAAGTGATGGTCATAAAAGTACAAGAAGCCTCCAGAACACCAAATAGATTGGATCAGAAATAAATTCTATCAGTTTCATAATAATCAAAACACTAAATGCACAGAACAAAGACAGAATATTAAAAGTTGTAAGGGAAAAATGTCAAATAACATATTATGGTAGACTTATCATGATTATAACAGATTTTCAACAGAGACTCTAAAAGCAAGAAGATATAGGACAGATGTCATACAGATCCTAAGAGAACAAAAATGCCAACCCAGGCTACTATATCCTGCAAAACTCTCAATCACCATAGATGGAGAAATCAAGATATTCCATGACAAAACCAAATATTAACAAGATATTTCCACAAATTCAGCCCAGCAGATGATAATAGAATTAAAATTCCAACACAAAGAGGGAAACTATACCCACAAAACAGTAAGAAATTAATCATCTCACAACAAACCCAAAAGAAGAGGACCATACAACATAACACCACTACTAACAACAGAAATAACAGGAAGCAATAGTCATTAGTCTTTAATATCTTTTAACATCCATGAACTCAATTCCCTAGTAAAAGGACATAGGCTAACAGGCTGGATACATAGTCGGGACACAGTATTTTGTTGTCAAATGGCAACCTACAGATTGAGAAAAGGTTTTACCAACCCTATATCCAATAGAAAGCTAATATCCAAAATATACAAAGAAGACAAGAAGTTAGAATCCAGAAAATCCAAATAATCCAATTAAAACTGGGACACAGAGATAAACAAATAATTCTCAACTGACATACCTCAAATGCCTGAGAAAAACCTAAGTGTTCAACTTCCTTAATCATCAGGGAAATTCAAATGGAAACAATTCTGAGATTCCACCTCACACCAATTAGAATGGCTAAGAGCAAAAACACAGATGATGGAAGATGTTAGTGAAGATGTGGAGAAAAAGGAACAATCTTCCATTGCTGGTAGGATTACATGCTATTACAAGCACTTTGGAAATCAATCTGTTGCTTCCTCAAAAACTGAAAAAAGCTCTACCTGAAAACCAAGCGACACCACTCCTGGGTATATACCAAAAAGATGCTTCTAAAATATAGCAAGGACACATGCTCCACTATGTTTATAGTAGCTTTATTTATAATATCCTGAGAGTGGAAAAAGCCCAGATGTCTGTCAATGGAAGAATAGATACAGAAAATGTGGCACATTTACACAATGGAATATTACTCAGCTATCAAAAATCAACGACTTCACAAACTTTGCAGGCAAATGGATGAACTAGGAAATGTCATCCCAAGTGTAGTAACACAAACCCAAAATGACATATATGGTATGTACTCACTGATAAATGGATATTAGCCCAAAAGCTCATAATGTCCATGATAAAACTCACAGACCATATGAAGCTTAAAAAGAAGGAATGCTGAAGTGTGGAGGCTTCAAATCCACTTAGAAGAGGTATCAAAATAATCAAGGGAGTCAGAGGGAGGGAGGGACTTGGGTGGGGGAGTAACGGTGGAGGAAAAAGAAATGGTGTAGGACCAGGGGTGGGAAAAGACAGAAGAGAATATCTAGAGTGCAAGAACAAGTAGAACAGACTAGCAGTGGTAAGCGGGGAACTTGAGAAAGCACTAGAAAGTTCCAGATGCCAGGGATGCAACAAGATCCAAAGACAGAATATGAGATAGCTGAAATATCCAAAGGCAGGAAGAATCTATAGAGACAACCTCCAATAGATAGGCATGGCTCCCAGTGGAGGGATGGGGCCACTCACTCATCTAAAAATTTTTAACCCAGAATTATTCCTGTCTAAATGAAATGCAGGAAGAAAAATGGAGCAGAGGCTGAAGGAAAGGCCATCTAGAGACCACCTCACCTTGAAATCAATCCCATCTGCAGACCTCAAACCCTGACATCATTGCTGATGTAAAGAACTGCTTGCAGACAGGAGCCTAGTGTGCCTGTCCTCTGAGAGACTCTGCCAGGATCTGACTAATATGGATGCATATACTCACAGCCAACTATCAGACTGAGCCCACGGACACCAATAGAAGAGTTAGGGAAGAGAATGAAGGAGCTGAAGACGATTGCAACCCCATAGGAAGAAAAACAGTTTAACTTCTTGAGTTCTTTGTATATATTGGATATTAGCCCTCTGTCGGATGTAGGGTTGGTAAAGATCATTGCCCAGTTAGTTGGTTGCCACTTTGTCTTTTTGACAGTGTCTTTTGCCTTGAAAACAACCCTGAGATTCCATCTCACACCAGTCAGAATGGCTAAGATCAAAAACACAGGAGACAGCAGTTGTTGGCGAGGATGTGGAGAAAGAGGAACACTCCTCCACTGCTGGTGGAATTGCAAGCTGGTACAACCATTCTGGAAAGCAGTCTGGCGGTTCCTCAGAAAACTGGGCATGACACTCCCAGAGGATCTGGCTATACCACTCCTGGGCATATACCCAGAGGCTTCCCCTGCATACAGTAAGGACACATGCTCCACTATGTTCATAGTAGCCTTATTTATAATAGCCAGAATCTGGGAAGAACCCAGATGTCCCTCAACGGAGGAATGGATTCAGAAGATGTGGTATATCTACACAATGGAATACTACTCTGCAATTAAAAACAATGAATTCACGAAATTCCTAGGCAAATGGTCAGAACTTGAAAATATCATCCTTAGTGAGGTAACCCAATCACAAAAGAACACACATGGTATGCAGTCACTGATAAGGGGATATTAACTCAGAATCTTGGAATACCCTAGACACATTTTGCATATCAATAGATTTCTAAGAAGATGGAAGGAGAGACCCCTGGTCCTGGAAAGACTGGATGTAGGGGAATGCCAGGACAGAGAAACTAGAGGGGGTTGAATGTGGAACAGGGGGAGGGAAGGGGGCTTATGGGACTTCCAGGTGGGGGGAAACGGGAAAGGGGAAATGATTTGGAATGTAAATTAAAAAATAACTTAGAAAATAAAATTAAAAAACAAAGGAAGAAAAACTGTCAATTAACTGGACACCTCAGAGCTCCCGTGGGACTAAACCATTAGCCAGAGAGTATACATGGGCTGGTCCATGGCTCCCACTACACATGTTGCAGAGGATGGCCTTATCTGGCATCAGTGGGAAGGAAAATATTTGTTCCTATGGAGGCTTAATGCCCCAGAGAAGGGCGTTGCTAGAGGAGTAAGGAGAATGGATGTGGGAGTACACACTTAGAGGCAAAGGGGAAAGAGATGGAGTGTAGGTTTGTAGAGGGGGACAGGAAGAGGGATAACATTTTAAATGTAAACAAATAAAATGATTAAAAAATTTCCTTCCATCTTTTTAGAAATCTATTGATATGCTGATTGTGTCTAGGGTATTCTGAGATTCTGGGTCAATATCCCCTTATCAGTGACTTCATACCATGTGTGATCTTTTGTGATTGGGTTACCTCACTAAGGATGATATTTTCAAGTTCTGACCATTTGCCTAGGAATTTCGTGAATTCCTCCTGGTCCTGGAAAGACTGGATGTAGGGGAACGCCAGGACAGAGTAATGAGAGGGGGTTGAACGGAGAAAAGAGGGAGGGAAGGGGGCTTATGGGACTTTCGGGGAGGGAGGAAACGGGAAAGGGGAAGTGATTTGGAATGTAAATTAAAAAAATAAAATTAAATTAAATTAAAAAAAAATTTAAAAAAAGTTTAAAAAAAAGAAGAAAAGAAAGTGTGAATCAGTCTTCTCCAAGAATGAGCCCCTGATAAGTTTCCTAATTTCAAGTGGTCAGTCTAAATCACAAATGCATCAAATCAACACTAGATAGACTCAATAAAATGTAAAATATAATACAGTGTGTGTGTGTGTGTGTGTGTGTGTGCGTGTGCGTGTGCGTGTGCGTGTGTGTGTATGAATAGAGTGATAGTGAGAGATTTTGAATTAGAGAGAGAATTAGATAATATATCTGATAGTAACAGAGATTAGGTCATCCCCAAAGATATTCTTACAATTACTGTGATTGAGACAATGGGATATTGACAGATTGATATCCACTCAAAAGCCTCTCTTTACTGCTAACAACTACTCAGTATCCTAGAAGTTGAACCTAAGTCTCTCTGTAAATGTGCCTTTGGGTTTGGAAAATATTTATGGAGTGACAACTATCACAAATAATTCTGAGTATATTTTTAGGGAAACTAATATAGCAACTAGGGACAATGTGAAGAGTCACAAAAATACAGTCACCTTCTTGTCCACCTTAAAAATTCCTTTACAAGTGCATCCACTTGTATTGAAGAAGCAATACCCTCTACTTTTATCTGTACTACATACCTCACAAGTAGACACACCTCACAAAACTATGAATATGTGCCAAAGCCAATGTCAGTTTTCACATTTATACTCACCATAATGATGATTCCTATTGACCCTATGAAGAACACAAGCCACTGTGACTTTACAAGTAATAGTTTATTGCCTCTGCCCTTTGTGAAAGTGAGATCAGATAATAAGTAGGTCACCTTATTACAAAACCTGTGACTAAACTAGACAGTAAAGATAGTTATTCACCGGTGCAAGTAAGTTAGACAAACTACTAACATCACATTTCATCCAGCATATATTTTTAGATTATAAGATCTATATATGCATTTATGGTCCTATGCATGAATATGGATGTGTGGGCAAGAATGAATGATTATATGCATGAATACATGTGGTGTGTGTGTGTGTGTGTGTGTGTGTGTGTGTGTGTGTGTGCCTAGGTTTCAATAAACAAACTTATGTACTCTGCAAGAGCATCAAGTAATCTTGATCCTTCAATTCTCTCCCTAGATCTTTCACACTGTTTTTTGCAAAGTAGAAAATTCAGCTTTTTTGTTTTATAGGTTTGCTTTCTTCCTTTTTGTTTTTTCATTGTATGATTTTCTTCTTTCTTTCTTTCTTTCTTTCTTTCTTTCTTTCTTTCTTTCTTTCTTTCTTTCTTTCTTTGTGAGATATCTAAGGAATGTTGCTTACTTCCTTTTTCTACAGACCTTATAAACATTTTTCACTATTTTTCTTTATCAACTTTATTATAGTTAGAAGTCTGCTTCTCATATGCTATCAGACTCTAATACTTCTGCTTCCCCTCTACTCCCAGAATATTATTGCGTTTGTGTTCTATTCTACATTTCCTTGCCTGTCTCTGAAGCCATGCATCGATTATTTTGCTTCAGTGTCTAAGAAACATGAATCTGGTTAGTATTTCTAAATGAATAGCTTCATTTTTCCAAGAGTAACTTTCATTTTTATTAACTAGAAAAATATGGGTCTTTATAGAATTGGTTGGTTCTACAATAGAAACAAAAATATGTAAGAATAACCCACTATATCTTAGAATAACAAACAAGAAATAAATATAAAAATCAGAAAACAACAACAACAAATTAAATAAGACACCTAGGAATAAAGCAGAAATACAAACAACTTATAGAACCTCCACTAGTTCAAATTGTAAATAAATTGTAAAAGAAAAATAGTAAGTAGTTATATTGTACTTTCAAGTACAATGTAAGTATCCTTTAAATAAACTAAATGTTGAAAAATATTTGACAAAATAATGTTAAAATTGCCCATTTCCTCTAAAAAATTTGAAGTGAATTATGTATATATTCACTGAAATTTGTAGAAGCATGATACTCCATTATTTTAATGACAATTGGTAATAATACTGCTTTTTGAAGACTATGACATATTAATAAAAAATATCTCTACTTGGCAGGAATATATATATTTGCAATATGTGTATATAGTTTAAACGGGTATGTATATAGCAAATCTACAATTTTGACTTAGAAATATAGGCCGTTCTTCAATAACTGGAGGGCATGGTATTTCTATGGCTTATGTCTTACTGACAGCACCAAAATTCATTCTGTAATGCTAAGACTGAGTATCTGAGATAGAGCAATTTACAAAGAATCAGGACATTAACTAAGTTAGAATTACAAAACTAAAGTGTTTAGTATCAATGTATATATCTGAGTGACTATACTGTTATGAAAATGGTACACTGAGTGTGTTATAAAATAAATACCACATATACTCATTCATTTCTTTTGAAAAGAAAAGTTATGATCCGAGATGCCAATTAAGGAAGAGTAAAGAGTCTGAATGAATATCTCTACTTATAAAGCCTTTAACACTTGAAACCCTTCAAGATTATTTACTGCTTATAGGGGTCATGTTTTAATATTTCTACATTGGCAATTAACTTCAAATACTCATTTTGTCAAGAAAAGGCATTAAAACAATAATATAACATAAATAACACAATATTTGCTCAATTATCTTAAATCGGTTTGATTAATCAAATAGTATTTACATTAATCATAAAAAAATCACTTGTTTCCATAATCTGTATACAAGCAAAAATAGTAAGAAATTCATAAAACATTTGCAAACATCATAATAAAGAAACAGGATTTGAATTGATATTTAAAATATTAACTGTATCTTTAATCAACTAAAATATTTATTTTGTAAATAATAGTTGGGCATTTCAAAATAAGGATGACCAGTAGCAAGGATATTATATCCTCAGTTAAAGAAATTATAAAAAGTTTATATACAACTGGCTTAAATACATATTCCAAAGTTATAGAAAACAATGATCAATATATGGTTTGTGTTTTATTGTTGCTGCTATTGCATATATACAGATGAAATAAAGCTTATATAAAACATAGCACAGAGAAAGAAATTAGTTCAATGGAATAAAATTTGGTATCATTTAGAATCATAGTATCAGAAGTAAAAGCAAATTTACATGAAACTTGAAATATTTCATCCTGAAAATTATCCAATCTACATTAAGATCTTAAGTAAGTATATAAACAAACTGTAATAATTCTTTTAGAACACCACTTTATAAAAATAGGCACAAACATGTAAACTAAATTCACCAAGGTAAAACTGCCCAATGTCAAAGCTTGGTTATCACTTTTGCAGTTGTTTGCCAATTAAGATTCCATAGACCCCAAAACATTACAGGCTATCACCAGTACTTAAGACCATAAGTTCCTATTACTGAAAATAACATAAACTTGAATTATATGACAAGGCAATATCAAACTGATTAATACTTGTTATGTTCTGTGATAATAAAAGGGCTACCAGAGAGGTTTATGTTCATAAACACCTATGTTATCCAACTTTGAGAGAAACACTAATGACTCATCTGTCAAAACTGCTCACTGGTGGTAAATAGTGTCATGAACATCACAGGAACAATCAAATACTTCCTGATTATATTTAAGACCCATTCAATAAGATAAAATGCATGCTTGTAGCCATATTCAGGCTATTAAATATAGACAAACTGGTCCTAGTCTCTACAATAGAAATTACACTATTATTCTGTTTAATGGACATAGTATTATACTAAATCCTAACAAGTTAATAGTATTCCTAGGTATAAAGGTATTCCTCCATGCTCAACAAATAGGCTTCTAACTGTAGTAGATAGTGAAAAACAGAGTCTCAAAACTGGCCATGGTGCAGATAACAGGTCACTGTAGAACGTTGGTTTCTAAAGGGAATGCACATGCTACATTGGAACTTACAACTAAGTTCTGGTGGGATAATCAGGAACAATGACAGTAGCTTGTTATGTTTGGTAGTCAGTGAAAAAGACTAGTGACCAGTTCCAATAGAGTTATCATATTCCTAGCACTGTTGTAATTCTTCTTATTAGTACAGCAAAATACTGAAATAACATGTGTTCTTAAATTTGCAAACGTTTTGAATGATAATAATTAACAAGATAACTATTGGGTAACATTGTTGGAAATGTTTGTTATAACAATATTGACATTAGAGGGAAATTGTACTATTAGCTAACACAAAACTATATATCTCTATAAAATCTTCCTTTAAGAATGAGAAGTTTGTAGCTGTCGGCAATTCTATGTTTCCTATAAACAATGTTTTATTTATTTCCATTTATTTAGTTTAGAATAAACAGTACATTGATAGGTTTAATAGTTAAATACATTTATCAAGCACAGAACATATTACAAATGAAGTAAGTAATATTATACAGACTCAATGGTTTATATTTATGAATACACATGTATATACATATATGAATGTAAAATAGTTAATGAATAAAGAAGTCATTAATTTTAAAGAAAGCATGGAAATGTATCTGAGAGATTGTATTTGTTACTTTGAGGCAAGTAAGGGGAAGGAAAAATTGATGTAGTGATATTATAATCTCAAATATTTTAAAGAAGTAATACAAAATCTACTTTTTTCTATATACAACACACTTTCATTTAACATTTAATAACTCACTAATAATTTACACATTATAACTTTATCATTGAACAATATAAGAAAACCCATATGGAACTTCTCAAACTAATTTGTAGTTTATGAAATTACTTTAGAAAATATTTGAGGGAATTTTTTTGAGTGAAATGGGACTGAGTCACTCACATTACAGTTAAAATAATAAATGTAATTTGGGAAGAGGATGATACATAGACAGAGATTATTTCACTATTCCAGGAGAGGTCCAAACTGCAGGCAAATGACTTAATAAGTGATACTGAGATCTCACCTTTTTATAAGTGAAAATTAATAACACACACATTTAATTTCAAATCAGGGCTGTGTTAGCTTTTCAAAGCAATAGGAATTTGTTTATTCATCTTTACCAATTCCTTGAAAGGAAGCCAGACATTTGAAGCTGATAAAATCTCATTTCCATTCCAAATTTCTCAGTAAAATCCCCATGGTCCAAGGACTCAGATTAATAGTCAACCTAAGAGCTACATTGGTTTTCTTAGAAGAGGCCTCTTTGTCAGTTGACAATTATCTCTTGAAACAATGAAAAGCAGTTTTGAATATGTGTGTGTGTGTGTGTGTGTGTGTGCTGAAATGGCATAATTATAATATGCATAGATATTGTTTTCATTATTTTACATGGAGAAAATAGTACAATACTAATAATAGACCTGATATATATATATATATATATATATATGAATTACATATATATATATATATATATGAATTACATATATATATATATATATATGAATTCTAGTTTAAACACAGCTGTTAAATGTGCAACACATTTCTAAATTCCTAAGTGAAACAAACAAAACAAAACAAAACAAACAAACTCATCAGTAAGAAGCACTTGTACAAAATGGGGGAATACTATTATGTCACTTCACTTTGTTTAAAAGATCCAGTATCAAATTCTGACATGAAAAAAGGGTAGGGTTTTTGTTTCATTACATTTAATGTGATAAAATTCTTTGACCAGAAACACTGTGGTAAAGGGAATTTATTTTCATTACATTCCAGTATTCAAAACATAACAAAGATGAAATGAAGTCAGGAATTGAAATAGCTAAAGATAGAATCTCCATAGAAAGACTAGGAAGGAAGAAGTGGATGATGGCTCATTTTTTTGTATCCTCCTTACCATTAATACTCATATTAGGTCCAGCTGCATGCCTAGGAAATGGTGCCACGCAGAGTGGGCTGAACCCTCCTACATCAATTAACAACCCAACAGTGCCCATAGCTATAGCTATAGGTCCATCCAATTCAGACAAGTCCACAGTGAGACTTACCCCTTTCCTATAAATCTAAGCCATGTCAAGTCGATTGTGTAAACTGAACATATTCAAAAGGATATTTTTGTTAAGAAATTTAAATAATATCAAGGCAATTGAAACAATTCCTGAAAAAATATCAGTCCCTCTGAATTGCTGTTTGACATGGCTGATCAATTTTTATACACTTATGTGACTGTTTTGCAGCAAAAGTATATAACAGAAAAATAATCATGCCTTAAGATGTAGCTAGAATATTAAGCATTTTGTGATTATGAGTTGCATAGTATGAACCTGTATATTATACCTTCACTTCCTTTTACTACAGTAGGCACCATTCAAATTTAAATTGAGCTAATTTTCAATATCATAATATGTTTAAATATAAAATTCAGCAAAGCTTAAAGAAATATGTCAGACTCCTATTCATATTTAAAATCCAATATTCAAGCTCAAGGTTTAGATGGACTGTAATATAACTTCCATTCCATTGTCATCATTCAACTTAAGAAATTACCAAAAACTTTCTTCTTATTTTAAAAACTGTTACCAAATATTGAGCTGTATCGTGTGCCAAATAGGCTTTTAAGAGCTTTCCATATACTATATACGGTTATAAAAGCAAAAAAAAAAAAAAAAAAAAAAAGAATAGACTCTGAATTTTACTTAGTTTTTCACAGTTTATACTGTTAATAGCAAGAGTGTTAGAATCTGTATTGAGTAAAATAGTAAAGCACTTTTTTGTAGGAAATAAGCTAAACTCAGCAAATTAGGTGATATTTAATCAATTTGAGAGAAGATTCTTAAAAAACCATGTTAATCTATGTACTTTATCATTCATTCTGAAAAATAAGATAAATCAGCTACAATAATTAAATTACATCATAATTTTGAAAATCCTTGTTTCATTTCAACATTCAGATTTACTTATTATATTTTTCTTTGCATTAGTGTTTGTTGGTATGCATGTGTTAGACTTAAGAGTCTGATGCCCAAGGAGTTTTGAGAGGGTATCATATATCCTGGAACTAGAACTAGGGATGGTTGTAAAACAACACATAAGTGCTGGGTATACTGACATACAACCCTAGATCCTCCACAGGAATGGTATTTTCTCTAAGTCATCTCTGTAACCCCACATCTTTGCAATTTTAAACTTTAGATTTTCAAGGAAGAAATTGCCCATTGTTTTCTGAAATATTATGAAGAAATTAGCTGCAAAAACAATATGTTGGGGTGAAATTTTAAAGAGAAGCTAGAAAAAACAGTGTATAAATTTAGTAACATAACACCAAGACTGTCTAAAACTAAATCCATGAGGTTCTGAAATTTCACATAGTGGGAAACAAAAAATCTGAAGATTTATACCTATGAGACTCTACTAATGGAGAATATGCACCATTTGTCTTTTGGTATTTTGGTTATCTCACTCCATATGATCTTTACTTATCCATTCATTTACCTGAAATTTTCATAATTTCAGTTATCTTCCCAGCTGAATAGTATACAATAGTAAATATTTATGACACGTTTATTATCCAATGGTCAGGCTAAGAACTAAGATTGTTTCCGTTTCCTAGCCATTGTGATGAGAGCAGAAATAAACATGACTGAGCAAGTACCAGTGGAGAAGGATGTTGACTCTTTTGGATATATGCTAAGAAGTGGTATATCTGGGTTATATGGTAGATTTCATTTTTATTTTGAGGATTCTTCACACTGATTTTTGAAACTGACTGGACCTCTTTACCTACACACTAAAAGTGAGTGTTCTCTCTTTCTCTCTCTTTTTTTAACATTCCTTTCAGCTTTCATTATTGATTGTTTTATTAATACTTATCATTTTTTCAGGGGTACAATGAAATCTCAAAGCTTTTGATGTGGGTACTGGGAATAAAATCTCTGGTCACACTTTCTAGAGAACAGCCACCTCCTCAGTCGCAACTTATATTTTATGATCTCTGAAGTAAATTGAGATATCCTCAAATAAATGTTTGCATCTACACTCAAATGCCTTTGAAGGAAAAAAAACTTTATAATTAGATGAGAAATCTTCAAGTTTTACAACTAATTCATTGGGAAATTGAAACCTAAAAAAAAAAAAAAGAATTCTATCTTCTAATACATGGCACAATACATGGGACGCTTCTACACAGCAAAGGACACTATATTCACACCAAGAAGCAACCTACACCTACACAATGGGAAAAGATTTCTAACATATGTTAATATACAAAATATATAAAGAACTTAAGAAAGTAGATATGAGGGAAAAAAGATCTCAATTTTAAAATGAATTACAGATATAAACAGAGAATTTTCAAGATCAGACTCAAATGTCTGAGAAACACTTAAAGAAATCTTCAACATTCCTAACCATCAGGGAAATGGAAATCAAAACTACTTTTAAATTTCAACTTACACATGTCAGAAAGGCTAAAATCAACAGAAAAAGTTATATCTCATGCTGGCAAGGACGTGGAGTAAAAGGAGTACAGATTCACTACTAGTAGGACTCAGCCATTTATACAAATGGTATCATGAAATTTGCAGTCAAATGCATGGAACCAAAAAATCATCCTGATTGAAATGTTCCGGCCCCTCCAAAAACAAATATGGTATATATTTGCTTATGTATGCATAATATGTCAATGATAACTAAGCAATATTCCATAGAACTACAGAGGGTAAGTATAGAGTAAGGGACTAGAGTGAGCAGATAGATTTTCATAGAAAAGTGAAGTAAAACAGATATATGTAAATAGAAAGGATGTTGAGTGGGTTCCTCATGTGAAAGGTAGAAGAGGAAGAGCTAATACTAAGAAATATAGGGAGAACAGCTATAATTAAGGGCCATTTCAAGAACAGTTGCAAACCCAATACAGTAGAAACTTTCTAAAATATATACATATATGAAAACTATATAAATGAATTTTTCTAATACCTGATGCACTGACTTGTTTTGTGTGTCAACTTGACACAGGCTGGAGTTATCACAAAGAAAGGAACTTCAGTTGGGGAAGCTCCTCCATGAGATCCAGCTGTGGGGCATTTTCTCAAATAGTGATCAAGAGGGAGGGCCACTTGTGGGTGGTGCCATCCCTGGGTTAGTAGTCTTGAGTTTTATAAGAAAGCAGGCTGAGGCCCTCCTTTGCTGCCTGTCCTGTTGGTTCCAACGTGGTAGACCTGTGCTAGGTCTGTCACGGAGGGGAAGACCCCATTTCCCGGTGCTTTCTAGATATCCAGCAGCAGCTCCAGCAGCAGCGGGGCACTCATTAAGAAACAGCCCCTCCTCTGCAGGTGCAGAGCAGCAGGTGAGGACCTATCCAGCAACCATCTAAACCCACCTTCCCTCAGGATCACCACACCCCTTCCATATCCTCTACCTCTCCCTCCTTTGCTTCCCGTCCTGTTTGTTCTGACTTGGTAGACCTGTGCTAGGTCTGCCACAGGTGAAGACCCCATTTCCCGGGGCTTTCTAGAAATCCAGCAGCAGCTAGGCATTCGAAATCCAGCAGCAGTGGGGCATTCGAGATCCAGCATCAGCAAGGCTTTCGAGATCCTACAGCAACAGGCATTCAAGATCCAGCAGCCGTGGAGCATTCAGCCTGTGCCAGGTCTGCATGAGGGAAACCCAATTTCCTGAGATCCTGGAGCAGCAGGGCATTCGAGAACCAACAGTTTGCAGGACATTCAACCCTTGCCAAGTCTGCCACAGGGAAGACCCCATTTCCTGATACTTTCTGGAAAACCAGCTGTATGCAGGACATCTGAAAAAAGTGAATCCCAGGAGTACAGATACACAGGCCTGGAGGACATAGAAGTCACAGTCAGAGACAGCAACACCAGCTAGCACTGAAGATAACTAGATGGTCAAAGGCAAACACAAGATCATTACCAATAGAAACCAAGGCAATATGGCACCATCAGAACCCAGTTCTCCCACAACAACAAATGCAGGATACTCTATCACTTCAGAAAAGCAAGAGCTGGATTTAAAATCACATCTCATGATGCTATTAGAGGAACTCAAGAAGGATGTAAATAACTCCCTTAAAGAGATAAATGAGAGCATGGGTCAACGGGAAGAAGCACTTAAAGAGGAGACACAAAAATCCCTTAAAGAAATATGGGAAAACATGGGTCAACAGGTAGAAAACCTTAAAGAGGGAACACAAAATCCCATAGGGAACTATGGGAGAACATGGGTCAACATGCAGAAGCCCTTAAAGAGGAATCACAAAAATCTCTAAAGAAACACAGGAGAACATGGGTCAACAGGTAGAAGCCCTTAAAGAAGAAACACAAAAATACCTTAAAGAACTTCAGGAAAACACAAACAAGTGAAGGAACTGACCAAAACTATCCAAGATCTAAAAATGGAAGTAGAAACTATGAAGAAATCAAAAAGCAAGACGTCTCTGGAGATAGAAAACTTGGAAACAATTCAGGAGTCATAGATGCAAGCATCAGCAATAGAATACAAGAGATAGAAGAAAGAATCTCAGATGCTAAAGATTCCACAGAAAACATTGACTGAATAGTCAAAGAAAATGCAAAATTCAAAAAACTGGTAACCCAAAACATCCAGGAAATCCAGGACACAATGAGAAAGAAACCTTAGGATTATAGGTATAGAAGAGAACGAGGATTTACATCTTAATGGGCCAGTAAACATCTTCAACAAAATTATGGACGAAAATGTCCCTAACCTAAAGAAAGAGATGCCCATAAACATACTAGAAGCCTATAGAACTTCAAACAGACTGGACCAGAGCAGAAATTCCTCCCGTCACATAATAATCAAAACACCAAATGCACTAAACAAAGAATATTAAAAGCAGTAAGGGAAAAAGTCAAGTAACATATAAAGGCAGACCTATCAGAATTACACCAGACTTCTCACCAGAAACTATGAAAGCTAGAAGATCCTGGGCAGATGTCATACAGACCCTAAGAGAACATAAATGTCAGCCCAGACTGCTATACCCAGCAAAACTTTCAACTACCATAGACGGAGAAAACAAGACGTTCCATGACAAAAGCAAATTTATACAATATCTTTCTACAAATCCAGCTCTACAAAGGATAATGGGTGGAAAATACCAACACAAGGCGGCAAACCACACCATAGAAAAAGCAATAAAGTAATCTTTCAACAAACCCAATAGAAGATAGCTACAGCAACAGAATTTCACCTTTAACCAAGAAGATAACAGTAAGCAACAATCATTTATCCTTAATATCTCTGAACATCAATGGTCTCAATTCCCCAATAATAAGACATAGCCTAACAGACTGTATATGTAAGCAGGACCCAACATTTTGCTGCATACAAGAAATCCACCTAAGTAACAAAGGCAGTAACTACTTCAGAGTCAAATGTTGGAAAAAAAGATTGCAAGCAAAGGGTCCCTAGAAACAAACTGAAGCAGCCATTCTTATATCAGATAAAATTTACTTTCAATCAAAAGTTGGGGGAAAAGATAAGGAGGGTCACTTCATTTTGGTCAAAGGAAATATCTACAAAGATGAGCTCTCAATTCTGAACGTATATGCTCCGAACGCAAGGGCACCCACATTCATAAAAGAAACTTTACTAAAGCTCAAAGCACACATTGCACCCCACACAATAATAGTAGGAGACTTCAACAGCCCACTCTCAACAAGGGACAAATCATGGAAACAGAAACTAAACAGAGACACAGTGAAACTAACTGGAGTTATGGACCAAATGGATCTAACAGATATTTACAGAGCATTCCAACGTAAAGCAAAAGAATATACATTCTTCTCGGTATCTCATGGCACCTTCTCCAAAATTGATCATATAAGTTGTCACAAAACAAGCCTCAACAGATATAGAAATATTGAAATTATTCCATGCACCTTATCAGATCACCACGAACTAAGGCTACTCTTAAGCACAAACAAAAACAATGGAAAACACGCATAAACATGGACTTTGAACAATGCTCTTCTCAAGGATAGCTTGGTCAAAGGAGAAATAATGAAAGAAATTAAAGACTTTTTAGAATTCAATGAAAATGAAGACACATCATGCCAAAACTTATGGAACACAATGAATACAGTGCTAAGACAACTCATAGCTCTGAGTGCCCCAAAAAAGAAAATGGAGAGAGCCTACACTAACAGCTTGACAGACCACTTGAAAGCTCTAGGAAAAAAAAAAAGAAGCAATTACATCCAAGAGGAGTAGGTGGCAGGAAATAAACTCAGGGCCAAAATCAATAATGCTTATACCTAAACCAAACAAAGACCAAACAAGTAAAGAAAACTTCAGACCAATCTCCCTCATGAACATTGATGCAAAAATACTCAACAAAATTCTGGCCAACTGAATTCAAATTGCATCAAAACTATAATTCACCATGGTCAGGTAGGCTTCATCCCAGGGATGCAGGGATGTCTCAATATATGGAAATTCATCAACATAATCCACTATATAAACAAAGTAAAGGAAAAAAATCCACATGATCATTTTATTAGATGCGGAAAAAGCTTTTGACAAAATCCAGCATCCCTTTATGATAAAAGTCTTGGAGAGAGCGGGAATCCAAGGCCCATACTTTAACATAGTGAAAGCAATATACTACAAACCAGTAGCTAACATCAAACTAAATGGAGAGATACTCAAAGCAATCACGCTGAAATTGGGGACCAGACCAGGCTGCCCACTCTCTCCCTATCTATTCAGTATAGTACTTGAAGTTCTAGCCAGAACAATCAGACAACAAAAATAGGTCAAAGGTATACAAATTGGAAAAGAAGAAGTCAAAATATCACTGTTGGCAGATGATATGATCATATACTTAAGCAACACCAAACTTCCACCAGAGAACTCCTAAAACTGATAAATAACTTCAGCAAAGTGGCTGGATATAAAATTAACTCAAGCAAATCAGTAGCCTTCCTCTACTCAATGGATAAACTGAGAAAGAAATTAGGGAGATGACGCTCTTTACAATAGTTTCAAATAATATTTCATACCTTGGTATGACCCTAACGAAGCAAGTGAAAGATCTCTATGACAAAACCTTCAAGCCTCTGAAGAAAGAAATAAAAGAAGATCTCAGAAGATGGAAAGATCTCCCATATTCATGGATTGGCAGGATCAATATAGTAAAAATGGCCATCTTGCCAAAAGCAATCTACAGATTCAATGCAATTCCCATCAAAATCCCAAATCAATTCTTCATAGATCTAGAAAGAGCAATTCTCAAATTCATCTGGAATAACAAGAAACCCAGGATTGCAAAAACTATTTCCATAACAAAAGATCTCCTGGGGGAATCACCATCCCTGACCTCAAGCTCTACTACAGAGCAATAGTGATAAAAACTGTTTAGTACTGGTATGGTGACAGGCAGGAAGATCAATAGAATAGAATTGAAGACCCAGATATGAACTCACACATGTATTGTCACTTGATATTTGACAAAGAAGCTAAAAACATTCAGTGGAAAAAAGACAGCATGCTTAAAAATGGTGCTGGATCAACTGGAAGTGAGCATGCAGAAAAATACAAATTGAACCATTCGTATCTCCTTGTACAAAGCTCAAGTTCAAGTGGATCAAGGACCTACACATAAAACCAGACACATTGAAGCTTATAGAGGAGAAAGTGGAGAAGAATCTTGAACACATGGGCACAGGGGAAAAGTTCCTGAACAGAATACCAATGGCTTATGCCCTAAGAACAAGATTCTACAAATGGGACCTCATGAAGCTGCAAAGCTTCTGCAAGGCAAGGGATGTGATCAGTAGGACAAAAAGGCAACCAACAAATTGGGAAAAGATCTTTACCAATCCTACATCTGATAGAGGCCTAATATCCAAGGTATACAAAGAACTCAAGAAGTTAGGCTCAACAGAATCAAATAACCCTATTAAAAAATGAGATACAGAGTTAAACAGGAAATTCTCAAGTGAGGAAACTCGAATGGCTCTAAAGCACCTAAAGAAATGGTCAGCATCCTTAGTTATAAGGGAAATGCAAATCAAAACAGCACTGAGATTCCACCTCACACCAGTCAGAATGGCTAAGATGAAAAACTCAGGGGACAGCAGATGCTGGAGAGGATGTGTGGAAAGAGGAACAATTCTCCATTGTTGGTGGGATTGCAAGCTGGTAAAAACCACTCTGAAAATCAGTTTGGCAATTCCTCAGAAAATTAGACATAGCGCTACCTGAGGACCCAGCTATACCACTCTTGGGTATATACCCAGAAGATGCTCCTACATTTAATAAGGACACATGCTCCACTATGTTCATGGCTGCCTTATCCATAATATCCAGAAGCTGGAAAGAATCCAGATGTCCTTCAACTGAGGAATGGATACAGAAACTGTGGTATATATACACAATGAAGTACTATTCAGCTATTAAAAACAATCAATTCTTGAAATTCTTAGGCAAATGTATGGAACTAGAAAGTGTCATCCTGAGCGAGGTAACCCAATCACAAAAGAAAGCACATGGTTTGCACTCACTGATAAGTGGATGTTAGCCCAAAAGCTCAAAATAAACAAGTTACAGTTCATAGACCATAGGAAGGTCAAGAAGGTGGAGGACTGAAGTGAGGGTGCTTGGGTTCCTCCCAGAAAGGGAACAGTAACTTACAGGAGCAATAATAGAGGCAAAGTGTGGAACAGGGACTGAAGTAAAGGCCACCCAGAGACTGCACTACCTGGGGATTCACCCTATAAATAGTCACCAAACCCCAACACTTCTATGGACAACAAGAAGTGCATATCAAAAGGAGCATGCCATGGCTGTCTTCAGAGGGGCCCTGCCAGAGCCTTATACATACAGAGGCAGATGCTAGTAGCCAACCATTGGTCTGGGAGTGGGGTCCCCAATTGAGGAGTTGGAGGGCGGTCCGGAGAAGCTGAAGGGGTTTACAGCCCCAGAGTAAGAACAACGATGTTGACCACCCAGACGCCCCAGGACTCCCAGGGACTAAACCATCAACCAAGGGGTACACATGGTTCCAGCCAAAATTGTGGCAGAGGAATGCCGTTTCGGGCATCAGTGGGAGGAGTGGTCCTTGGTCAGGTGAAGGCTAAATAGATGCCCCAACAATGGGAAATTGAGGGGGGGCAGGTGGGAGTGGGTCGGGTGCAGGGGCTTATACTTGGAGGCAGAGAGTTGGAGGAAGGGTTGGGGGGTTTGGGGAGGGGGGAAACTGGGAAAGGTTTTACCACTTGAAATGTTAATGTAGATTATATTCAATTAAAAATATAAAATATTAAAAAAAAAAAAAGAAAGCAGGCTGAGGAAGCCATGGGAAGCAACCCAGGAAGAAACATTCCTACATGGCCTCTGCATCAGTTCCTGCTTCCTGTTCTGCTTGAGTTCCAGTCCTGACTTCCTTTGGTGATGAACAGCTGTGTGGAAGTGTATGTTGAATAAACCCTTTCCTCCTCATTTTGCTTCTTGGTCATGATGTTTGTGCAGGAAAAGAAACCCTGACTAAGATATCTGGGGATACATATTTCCCCACTGGCAACCTCTTGTCACAAAACAAAGCTTCTAGTACCAGAATGGAGTTATAATTGAATGAGTTTTTGACCAATGGGCTCTCAAGGGAATCTGAAAACAGCCTGTGTTATTTTCAGGCATATGGATTATCCTCCACAATTCGACAGCAGGGATCCATTGCTGAAAACAACTCCTATATAGAAGTTGGAGAATTAGGGGTGCTGCCTACAAAAAGCTTTCACCCTGATATTCCAGCGTCTTTGGTTCAAGAAGTTATTCTTCCTGTTACCAAAAGAGTAACATAAACATCAAACCACCCATAAACCCTTTATCTGTAATGGGTTACTGCCTGCAAGATATGCTTGAGTAACCGTGGTACGAAGCTTGTGAGAATAAGCAACCAAAAACTGATTTGACTTAAGGATCATTCCATGAGATATAACCTGAAACTGCTACTACTTGAGTGACCAAGAATCTGAGAATAGATAGACCTAAGGGAAAGCAAGTAATGCAGGTCTAAAAACAGGAGAAATATATAGTGATAAAATGATTGTTAGCAATGTTTTGCTCTATTTATGGATCAATGGCTTGTTCAGATATCAGAAATGCTTCCTTCTGCAAGAATATGGAGAAGCTGTATCTTAAATTTTGTTACTTATAAATTATATCAATGTGGAAAATTGCATAAAATTATTTTAAAATTAAAAATAGAACTACTACATGACCAATTATTTTCACCACTGGCTGGGCTGTCCATTGTTCATGCTTGTGACATACACAATAATCTGAATATAGAAACATCCTAAGTGTCCATCAAAAAAGTATTAAAGGTGCATTGACTCTATAGATTATTATAAGAAATAAATGTTCGTGATTTTCTGACATGCTCTACGGCATCTTTTCTCAGTCTGTGCATCGTGACCCCTCTGGAGTTAAATGATCCTATCACAGAGGTTACCTAACACCAGTGGAAAATAAAAAACATTTACATCATAACACTAGCAAAATTACAGTTGTAAAGTATCACTGAAAATAATTTGATGGTTTGGGGTCACCACAACATGAGGAAATTTATTAAAGGGCCACAGCTTTAGGAAGGTTGGGATTCACTGCACATTTAAAATGCTTTATGAGTTTGCATTTTAAATTGCAGGGAAATTTTACTTTATTGTCCAATCTCCAAAATTTGATGGTTTATGTAGTATAGATAGTAAAAAGTCATTTCACAATAGAGAGCCAATAACAAAACTTTCATATTTTTTGAAAACTTAACATTCCTTCTTGGTTTTACTAACTGCCTACTTGAATTTAGCTATTGATGTGCATTCAAACTTAGAAAATGTCTTTCTAGACCAACGTCTCTTGCTTATTCTGTTCACATGCTCAATAGTTTCAGGTCACAATACTTTACTCAGACACTTACATAGTCTCTAAAGCTTATCCTTGTTTGACTCAAAATACAGACGTATCTTCTCATGTTTTTCACTTTGGAGTTATTCTAAACCTAGTTTCATAAAGCTAATAAGGACTGGCATTCCTTGTACCACTTCAACCAATGTTCTATGCCCCAGAAATATCCTCAAGGGGTGATTAACCCTGTGATAATTGCATCTTCTTTTTTGTTTTACTGTTAATTAAATTAATTAATTATGTGCTATTTCCCCAAGTGGACTTGATTTAATGTGCTGTATGTAATTAGATACTAGGGAAAGGAAGAAGGGTTGATGATACTCGTAGTTTCACAAAATCATGATGCAGACCCACTAAAAACATCTTTAATTGTATAAGTGGGGAAATATATTTACTTTTCTTGAAAAAGATGTGAATTTTGATAAAAATGATTAAATGAATCTATTAGGCAGACATACAGATGGATAGATATTAATGATGTTTAAAGTAAATGAAAGTTCTTTGAAAGTGGGCCTAATGTAGAATACTGATAGGCATTATAAATTAATAGAATTTATTTATTTTAATGAGGAGCAACATAACTTGCCAATCAATAACATCATTTTGAATCTGTGTATTCTAGATTAACATTCATATCTGATACTAGAACGATGGTCAATGACCTTTGGAGATCTTTATCATTCTAAGTATATATAACTATAAATTGTTTAGTCCATATAAATTTCTATATATGTATATGACTTCAGTGATTACTGGTTGGTTTTGGTTAATCAGTCTGGGGACTTTTTCCTAGAGAAGTATTTTTCTCATCATCTAAGCATTCCCCAGTAATTCATACTTCTGTATTTAGTGCTGTGCTCTTTTAAGGTATTGCTGTTCTGTGTTATCATGCTTCTTGGTTTTATTATTTAGGTCTTGTTTAGATATTCATATTTATGAGTCTTCATGGGTGTTGCATCTTTGAAATGTCTAGTAGAGGATATGTCACAGAAAACTTACTGTGTCTCTGACTTTTACATTCTTGATATCTCTTTCCTGTATGATCTTAATACCTTAGGTGCAAGAATTGTGTTGAGGAACAATCAGTTATTTTCAAACTTTAAACTTAAACATGCTATTTTAAAACTCAAAAGTCATATTTCTGGTATTTGATATATTTAGCACTATTAATTCTGCTTTCAATTTGTTTAATGCTTAAATAATTTTCAAAGGGAGTAAATGACATTTTCGACACCCATAATATTGATAAGGTATCACTTATTTTTAAATAAATCTGTTTGTAATGCAACTCTGCAGGTTTGTATCACTTACGATGCTCACTTTATCCAGATTTATTCTGATACTGAATATTTTATCTAAATGATCATCAGTTTAATTGCTGAAAAAGTTTTACTCATCTGAAAACCACGTTGTTTATAGGAAGTTCCATCTCAGCTATCTCTACTGTCAAAAAAAATTATTGGTACTTTTCTATAGGAATAGCCAACTTTCATAATGTCAACTAGAGTATTATTGAAATATGTGGTTACATATTCGAACAGGTTCACATAAGGTCAAAACGATATGACACCTCTTATGTTAGTTTTTTGTGTATGTATATATTTACTAATTTTGACAAAAAGTCTCATATATTCTTAACTGGCCTCAAATGTTATATATTCAAGAATAATTTTGAATACCTGATTCTACTACCTCTACCTTCTATGTGTAGGGTTTAAGTCAGTGCACCACCATGGAATGGAACCTATGGTTTTAGACATCCTTGACTCGAACTCTATGAACTGATCCATGTCCCTGACATATCAAATGAAATACTATACACAGGGTACAATATAGATATATGGTGGAAAAGAAAAAAAAAAGTCGCAAAATTGCAATCCTAAATAAAATATAGGATTTTATAAGTTATATCTGTGTCATCTCAAAAACATAGTAGTTTTTCTCTTAGCAAATTAAAAGATACACATCATTTTCTATAATCAAGAAATGAGTTTCAGTCAAGCATATTTTTTTTCTAATCAGCAACTTAAAATCATTAATTAAAAACTTCAAATCCACTAACATAAAATTTCATACTCCATAATGCATAATAATATTTCCTCATATTTTCTCAGTCTTATCTTCCTGAGAGGTTTATCCTTAGAATTATGTGTCCCATTAACATAAAATTGTCTAATGTCAGCAATATTCTATTGTTTCTATCAACCTGAGTATCCAAGATTTTTCTAATTAGGATCTACATGGTACAATTCTTTGAAAAAAAATCAACAAGCCTAATCTACTCTTCATGACATATGGAAAGTTTTATAGAATTTAAAATATTTCAAGACAGTTCATTTAAACCTCCTATTATTTCTGTGATATTGGTTTTTAAATAATATTTATTTTTCATGAATGATGGTTACAGAAATAAATGTAATATGCATTTTATATATTATACATTACATAGAAAATCGTTAAGGAATGCATAGACACATATGCCATAAATGAAGCATAAAAAAATTAACTTAACATTCACTTTATTCCTTATATAGATATTTACATAAAATTATATACTTGTGGTAAAGAATGTTACCAATATAAACATCAAACTCAATACAGAAAGCATGTTGGCTGATGGAGGTATGCACACAAATAATTACATGCAGATTATGTCTCAAAGATATTGGAACCAGTACAGAGGATTAATGATCAGATCATAAATCTTTGCATTTTTTGTCTGAAAGTTCTTTTTTTCTTTTTAATTTGATTATTGTCTTCAGTGTTTGCTGACTATAGAAGAGAACAATTTGGTATGTTCAAAAATTCCAAAATGAACATATTGTGTTTCCTCTTCTGCAACTCATTTTTCTTATTAGAAGTATGTCTCATGACTCTCTAGAATGCTTTCTAGATGTTTCATCTTTTTCACTGCTTAAAAGTATTCTGCTATCTGACTGGGGACTCACTTAACATATCTAATAATATTCTCAAATAGCACTGTTTCAAATCATCCATGAATACAAACAGATGTTTTAACTATCAAGTTGTGATATTATTTTTTCTGACTCATGAGCACTCCATGTTAGGGACATAGAAAAATATGTTTTTGTATTTCTACAATGTCAAATTTTACTCTATAATAACTAACCCATAAGGCATAGTGGTATCTATGTGAACACTTTGCCAATGGGTCATTGTTTTTATGATAGATACAGCTTAGGCAAATACATGTTCTTTTAAATAAATTATAATCTTAATTACTAATATTAATTTTCAGATTTCATTTTATATATTTCAAAAATAAATAAATCAATATATGTATGTATTAATAGATTACAGAAGGGTTACAAAAAGAGGATTTAGGCCAGTTCGTGGAACTTGATAGTTGTCTAAGAAGCAGAGGAGGTAACTGGTAGAGATGTGGAGTGTGTTTGTATAAAGGAAATAACTCACAAGGCAGAGAACTCACAGCAATGCTGCTATAGAGTGAAATTTGTAGTCTCAGAAATCATGCTTCAGAAATGAGGTTGTAGGACATAGAGGTTGTAGATGCAGTACTGGCTCAGAAAGAAAAGCAGGACAGATGAATTGCAGCTCCTGGACAAACAGGCTGAAGAAAAAATGCCTGTTGGCTATCCTGAATTCGAGTAGAAACAGATTCCTCTGTTGAGAATTCTGTTTAGCTCTATACCCCATTCTTTTTTTTTTTTTTTTTTTTGGTTTTTCGAGACAGGGTTTCTCTGTGTAGCCCTGGCTGTCCTGGAACTCACTTTGTATACCAGGGTGGCCTCAAACACAGAAATCCTCCTGTCTCTGCCTCCCAAGTGCTGGGATTAAAGGCATGCGCCACCACCGCCCGTATACCCCATTCTTAATTGTGTTATTTGGGTTGTTAGAGTTTAACTTCTTAAGTTCTTTGTTAGTTTTGGATATTAGCTCTCTGTCAGATATAGGGTGTGAAGATAATGTTTTCTTCTACCTGGGCTGCCTTATCTGGCCACAGTGGGAGAGAAAGTGCCTAGGGTCACAGAGACATGAAGTGCCAGGGTTGGGAGTATACCCAGGGACTCAAACCCACTTAGAAGAGAAGAGAAGTCAGTGATGGAGAAAGATTTGTGTGTGGAGTGACTGTCAGGGTAGTAGTAAGTGGAATGTAAAGGGAATATATAAAAAATTAAATTAGATTTTTACAAAAGTGAAAAGAAAGAAAAAAGAAAAAGAAAGAAAGGAAGGAAGGAAGAAAGGAAGGAAAGGAAAAGAAAGAAAGAAAGAAAGAAAGAAAGAAAGAAAGAAAGAAAGAAAGAAAGAAAGAAAGAGCGAAAAGAAAAAAGACAGAGTCCAATTGATGTTCATGGGTTTTTCTGCCAATTGGATACTTGCCATGTTTATTACATTGGCATAGGTTGATGGCCTGTTGCCACTTGAATATTAGATATTCTCCTATTTATAAATACATGTAAAAGAACAGTTTCCCAATAAGACTTGAAGTCTTATATCTTCAATTATTTTAATATACCCATGTGTTCATGGAGTTCAAGTGCATTATCACGCTGGTATCATACTTTTAGAAATAAGTGATTTATCACTCTGAGGTATGTGAGAGATACTGACTATGTTTATGACTACCAAATCAAAAAGTCATCCAGCATCCTCAATGTGAATGTAAATACTGATTTTACATCTTAACATTCAGCACACATGTGACTATATGTGTGAAAATATTTCCCCACAATTTGTATTATCTTTTACAATAACATAAAATTGAAGGTTTGTTAACAGTTATCATCCATGTTATTAGAGTGAATTTATTTTCTGAATAATGTATTAAAGATCAACTTATGAATGGAAATACATAGTATTTATAACAGTTTGACTTTTATCAACATGATAGGTGATAGCTAGTGCTGCAGGTCTGGCTTTATTCATCACAGGAATAGGTTTCTGACATTTTTAGAATTGACTTTATGTTCCTAGATTCACAATCCATTATAAATCCTTTGATTATTTGTTCACACACTTATCCAATTTTGTCTCAAGGTGGATTAAACAACTCTATCCCCTCCTCCACACCAATATTCTTTCAGTCCAGTCTACCCACAATTTTGCCGAAAATTTCAAATTATATTTCAAAATTATAAAAAGAAAATATATATTTATCTATTCAAGCTATGTGTTTAAAAATGTTCCTATTGGCAAAATAATAAAAAAATTAATTTACTGAAACACAAACACATTGGAAGGGTTCCACTAAGCAATAACTAGGTGGCCATCTCCAGGTCTTGTTTGGACTATTGTCTAGAATTTCAACAATTAACTTTAATTTGATACAGGAGATGACAACAGTAGAGTCTCTATTTCTTTAATATGTATTAGTTCTAAAGGCTGGCTGTTAGCACTAACAATCTGTTGCATAAATTCTATAATTCATTGCAATATCAGTGAGCAATTATTAGTTTGAATAGATTTCTCTGTGTTCTATTTATTATTTTTTCAAATGTTTCTTTTGTGAAATAACCAATGGATAATACCAGCTGCTCTGTTTCTACTTCATATATAACATAAACTTCCAACATCTCTTCTTCTCTAATATGTTTGAAGTGCTTTCATTTTCGTGAGGATACAAACTGTCAAGATTCTGAACGTGTTGTTTAATGCAAGGGTATGTCAATAGCTACTTTGAACTACAAAAGTATTTTCAGAAATTACTGACCAAATTTCTTACCTCAACAGTATAGCAAGCACAAAATACTATGGCAACAGACAAAAAAATGATTAATTGATTCAAAAATAGGCAGCACACTGCTACTTCCCTTGAAATGGAAGCCTGAGTCACAAGAGAAAACTGGACTGAAATCACCTTTCCTTGATCTAAATGATCCTGGAAGCAGATATATATGAGCAGACACCTTTTACAGCATTAAGCCAAGAAGGTTAACTTCTTTCTATGCTTCAAAGTCACTCTCACTGTTGAGAGACCATCATGCCTTAATTGGAAAGGGTTTATCTTCTTGGTTTAGCTGCTATTGTCTGATTAATAGGCAAACTAAAGATAAATTTGTTGTTGGTGCTGCTGTTACATCTAACAATTTATGGGCTGTAATATTACATTTTGTATTATCAGAGAATCATTTGTATTTATTTCATCCATATAATTTTAATACTTAAATAAAAGTATGAATAAAATCACAAGAATAAATAGTTACAGATAAGCATTTAAAGTAGTATGTTATTATAGCACATAAAATTATAAAAGCATATATATATATATATATATATATATATGTCACATCACCTGTTCTGGAAAGGAAGGAAAAGATAGTTCATCCATCTTTTTATTCAGATTATATTGGTATAGAAAAATACCTGCAAAATTTTATCACTGTTTATTTATGCATTCTTCATTTCTGTAGTTAAAAGTTGGGGAAATTACTACATTACAGGAAAATTCTTTATATTCAAACCATTTGATCTTTCAAACAAGGATATCAAACCACTGGAATAGACTGAGTAACCCTGAGAGGAACTGCTTAAATTCAAGGGAAAGAATAATGGTGGATTCCAGCTTTGGTACCGATTACTACTGCTATCCTCAAACTCGTTTTCAAAGAATATGTTTTGCTTTCTCCTTGTCTAATACTTTATATCGGTATGTACTTATTTAGTTATTTAGCTTTTTAGTTATCCCCTATCATGAATATATTTTTTAATATCTCTGAATAATTATGTGTACATAATGTTCCTGGAAAAAGCAATACTAGATGCTGAATGTTCTGCATGTCTTATTGACTATTTAATGTATTTGGGAAATTTGGAATTATGTCGACCCAAGTCAAATTATTTCAGGAACTTTTTAACCTTCTTATAAGATACCAGATCCCAACAACAAAGACAAAGGTATCATCAGATAGTGTCAGAAAACTATTCCAGAGATGTCTCCTCTTTGCTTTGATCAACCTACCCATTATTCAAAACAATAAATATTTAATGTGTCCTAACTTATGATTCTATTGGTCTGCAACTATAAAGCTTCATTAAACATGGCATGTGTGATAACCTAAATCTGTATTCCTAGGCCATAGTCACTTACACTGGCTCTAGTATAAATCATACCTTTGAGGTAAGAACTGTTTCTTTCTTGATACAAATAAGTGGAGAAAAGTCACAGGATGCCTTCACTTTTTTCTATTTAAAGTGTTTGAGAGTTTCACACATGAATATAATGGATTTTAATCATTTTAACTTGCTTCATTTCCATCTGTCATTTCCCTGCCTTTTCCATTGAAATATTCCTTCCCTAACAAGTCTCATTTCCACTTTCATGTCTTGTGTGAAGGTTGGAGGAAAGACAGGTTGATAGATGATAAATGATAAACAGATAGATAGAGAGATAGAGAAATAGAGACACAGAAAGAGACACACAAAGAAACAGAGAGAGATTCACTGAGTTTAATTAGAGTGACTTGTTTTAGCATGAGTTGAAGGTTATTTATTGATGATTAGACCACCTGCCAAAGGCTAAGATACTGTAATGAGTGACAACACTCTCCGTAAAAATATTAACTGCAAATAGGTACTCAGAGCAGCATATGTCTTTATGGATGTCTTCTGCAAAGGTGGAATGCTTTCAAGGACTCCTTCCTTGGAATAGTTTATTTCTCCCAAGAAAGGGATGGAGACAAAAGGCCTGTACTAGTTCCTAGCTACATTTATTAAAATGGAAATCTTTTCATTGAATAATGGAATTAACATAGATATGAAAGCTAATTATTGTAAGTTTTATTATATGTGACATCTAGTGGTTTAATTGGTATTTTCCTATTATGTCAGGCAGAGTTTACATCAAACCACAACCTTTCTGAGTCTTAATTTGTTGGAGAAAAAAATTCCCTTGTATTCACAGGAGTTGTAGTGAATCAGTTCCTTGGGTATATTCAGTAAGTATTCTACTCATTATTTATTTTGACCATAGTCTTCCTTTCTCTCCAAAATCTTCAGAAAACCTGCATACATACTGCCCCTGCCTTAAATCGTCATCCTGTTCCAAATGTCAGAATACCTGATAACTTGGTGCCTTCTATTCTTTAACAAGAATGTTTTCCCATCTCAATTCTTCTCTTTATCAAGAAAAGTTCTTCAGTCCTTCCTCTAACTCCTCCATTGGGGACCCCATGCTCAGTCCAATGGTTGGCTGCTATCATCCACCTCTCTATTTGTCAGGCTCTGACAGAGTCTCTCAGTTGACAGCTATATCAGTCTTACGTCATTAAGCACTTCTTGGCATCTGCAATAGTGTCTGGGTTTGGTGTCTGTATAGGGGATGGACCTCCATGTGGAGCAGTCTCTGAATGGCCTTTTCTTTAGTCTCTGCTCCACAGTTTGTTTCCTTATACCCTCTCATAAGCGTTTTCTTCCCCCTTCTAAGAAGGACTGAAACATCCACACTTTGGTGTTCCTTCTTCTTGAGCTTCATGTAGTCTGTGAATTGTATCTTGCATATTCTGAGCTTTTGGAGCTGAAGGGGTTTGCAACCACATAGAAAGAACAACAATGTTAACCAACCACACCCACCAGAGTTCCAGGTACTAAACCACCAACCAAAGAGTACACTTGGAGCAATCCGTGGCCCCAACCTCATATGTAGCAGAGGATAGCCTTGTTGGGCATCAGTGGGAGGAGAGGCCCTTGGTCCTGTGAAGGCTTGATGCCCCAGTGTATGGGGAATTCCAGGGAGGGGAGTCAGGCATGGGTGGGTAAGTGGGAAAACACCATCATAGAAGCAGGGGGATGTATGGGATATAGGTTTTCTGGAGGGAAAACTGGGAAAAGGCATAACATTTGAAATGTAAATAAATAAAATATCCAATAGAAAAAGGAAAAAAAATAAAGACCTTTAACTTTGTTCAGATGATGCTAAGGCATCCTACTTCGTAAAACCTGAGCTTAGCACTGCGCTGTATGTTTAGATGAAATCTAATAAATTGCAATATTTAAAAAAGAAGAAAATGTCGAAAATTTGAGTCTAAAGTTGGATAGGAAAAATACCGTAGCCAATCACCAATCCCCATTTGATACCAAAAAAAGGAAAAACAAAGTATGAAAGGCTTCAGTTCGTTCACTTGTTATATAGATTAGAAATAATAAAGCAAAATAGTGTTGTTTTGTTCATGGATTTCATTGCAAATTTTTCATAATTTACTATTTAATGATTTTTGGAGGGTATACTTTTATCTGATTAATGATTATTGGAGGGTGTACTTTCATCCAGAGAGATATGCAAATATTAAGGCCCCATATATGGGTGTCTTACTCACAGGAAATATTTTTATATCTTTGACCCCTGACTGACCCATGACTAGTTTGTTCCTACTCAGATGAAATCACGCTTAAGAGATATTTTGACCAAGAAGATTATGAGAAATAAGCTAGTCAGGTGAAACAAAGAGGGGATAGCTAAAGAAATGAATAAATAAATAAATAAATAAATAAATAAATAAATAAATAAATAAATAAATAAATAAAATACAACCCTACCAACTGAACAAGAAGTGCCTGAAATGATAGTTTATATGAGAGAAGGGAGAACTCTAGCTGACAGGACTAACGACAAATGGTGAGTTACCTTAAATTGGATGCTCAGCCAGGAACTGAGGAACATGATGGCAAAAGTTGGAAAACATATGCTGAAGCTTGATTGGTGTGCAGGACATTTCTTTTTTTTTTTTTAATTTTATTTTCTAAGTTTTTTTTTTTTATTATTTACATTCCAAATCATTTCCCCTTTCCCTTTTCCTCCTTCCCCGAAAGTCCCATAAGCCCCCTTCCCTCCCTCTTTTCCCCATTCAACCCCCTCTCATTTCTCTGTCCTGGCGTTCCCCTACATCCAGTCTTTCCAGGACCAGGGGTCTCTCCTTCCATCTTCTTAGAAATCTATTGATATGCAAATTGTGTCTAGGGTATTCCGAGATTCTGGGTTAATAGCCCCTTATCAGTGACTGCATACCATGTGTGTTCTTTTGTGATTGGGTTACCTCATTAAGGATGATATTTTCAAGTTCTGACCATTTGCCTAGGAATTTCGTGAATTCATTGTTTTTAATTGCACAGTAGTATTCCATTGTGTAAATATACCACATCTTCTGAATCCATTCCTCCGTTGAGGAACATCTGGGTTCTTTCCAGCTTCTGGCTATTATAAAATAAGACTGCTATGAACATAGTGGAGCATGTGTCCTTATTGCATGCAGGTAAAGCCTCTGGGTATATGCCCAGGAGTGGTTTAGCCGGATCCTCTGGGAGTGTCATGCCCAGTTTTCTGAGGAACCGCCAGACTGCTTTCCAGAATGGTTGTACCAGCTTGCAATCCCACCAGCAGTGGAGGAGTGTTCCTCTTTCTCCACATCCTCGCCAACAACTGCTGTCTCCTGTGTTTTTGATCTTAGCCATCCTGACTGGTGTGAGATGGAATCTCAGGGTTGTTTTGATTTGCATTTCCCTAATGACTAAGGATGATGAACATCTTTTTAGGTGCTTCTCATCCATTAGATATTCTTCAGGTGAGAACTCTTTGTTTAACTCTGTACCCCATTTTTTAATAGGGTTACTTGCCTCTCTGGAGTTTAACTTTTTGAGTTCTTTATATATATTGGATATTAGCCCTCTGTCGGATGTAGGGTTGGTAAAGATCATTTCCCAGTTAGTTGGTTGCCACTTTGTCTTTTTGACAGTGTCTTTTGCCTTGCAAAATCTTTGTAATTTAATGAGGTCCCATTTGTCTATTCTTGATCTTAGAGCATAAGCTATTGGAGCTCTGTTCAGGAAATTCTCCCCATGCTCATGGATTTGCAGGATTAATATAGTAAAAATGAGCATCTTACCAAAAGTAATATACAGATTCAATGCAATCCCCATCAAAATCCCAACTCAATTCTTCATAGAGTTAGAAAGAGCAATTCAAAACTTCATCTGGAATAACAGAAAACCCAGAATAGCTAAAACTATTCTCAAGAGTAAAAGAACCTCTGGGGGAATCAGTATCCCGGACCTCAAGCTGTACTACAGAGCAATAGTGTTAAAAACCGCATGGTATTGGTACAGCGACAGGCATGTAGATCAATGGAACAGAATTGAAGGTCCAGAAATGAATCCACACTCCTATGGTCACTTGATCTTTGACAAAGGAGCTAAAACCATCCAGTGGAAAAAAAGATAGCCTTTTCAACAAATGGTGCTGGCTCAACTGGAGGTCAACATGCAGAAGAATGCAAATTGACCCATTCTTATCTCCTTGCACTAAGCTCAATTCCAAGTGGATCAAGGACCTCCACATAAAACCAGACACACTGAAACCAATAGAAAGGAAACTAGGGAAGAACCTTGAACATATGGGCACAGGGGAGAATTTCCTGTGTAGGACATTTCTAAAGCAAGTCTCTAGGCTGAATCTTGAATTTTAAATTTGTATTCAATAGGCATATAATCCACGGTGGTTTTCTATGAACGAAAGTGGTTTTTTTTTTTTTGGAAATAAGAACAGGCTTTGAGGGTGGGGGATAAATTAGTTGAATCTAGAACAACAGATTTATCTGATTCTTAGGGATGTGTTTCCAAATGACTGAAAGATTGATAGATATCTACATATTGAGGAAGAGGAAGAGAAAGAACTTGAGTTCTGTTTCAAGATAAACAGAGTTCTGTTTCTGATAATATACTATTGATTGTGTTCCAAGTGAATTTTGAAAAAAAATAAAATGATTTACTCCAAAGGCACAGAAATAACAAAAATAAACTTTATATAAATCACTTCATAATAAATACATGGATGACATCCTTTTCATAATTTCAGAAAATTATTTTTATAACAGATACCCACAATTGATAAAACATTCAAAAATTAAAATTTGAGGATAATTCACTTACTACTTTGGAATGTTGTTTTTCATTCGTAAGAACAAACAGCAATTTATTAATATAATTAACTTACAGATAATTTCTTATTCAAAGTAGAAATTCAAATTTCACAGTTTTCTCTCAATTTAATTTTTCTCAGTGCAGTTACATAGGTGCGATAATTGCAAAATATACGATTAATAATTAAATGTATATTTTAATTTAGATAAACAGCTTTTTATAATGAAAACAACTTCAACTTTATATTTAATTAGAATATTTTAATTTTTTTTAACAATACTGCAGCTGAGCTTTAAGTAACAATACTTTTCAAACAACTTTAGAAAAATGCACTGTGCACTTTTCCCCACTTTTATTTCACTGTAAGTAATCTACTTCTTTTATCAATTGTTTTTGAAAATATTTACTCACTTTCTGGCCAATCTAAGTTCATATTAATCAATTTAGGTTTTTGATTTCTTTAGAGGATGAACAATTTGATTATTTGACCTCATATATTCTCCACTTTGGAAAATAGGAATGCAAAATTACACAAGATGAAAGTGATTTCATTTAACACTTTTACAAAATTATTTGGAATTCATATTTACCGACTTCCCTTTGATTTTTTCCTGTTGAGTTTTAAACAATGCTATTCATTTAATACCCTGCATCTGACATTTCCTTGAGTTATACTTGAAGACTGATGTGTGACTCTACATTTTCTAGGAGGAGGAGAGACGGCTTCATTTAAGGAGTCTCGTGCATATCATAATTTCTCCAGCTAAGCTATCTATTACCTGCAGGCTCCTAAGTTATTTCTATATTATGTAAAGTATAGCATAAATCAAAGGTAACAGATGCCATTTGGGGACTTTTTTTATCATTCACCTAGTCAATTGTAAGGACAGTGAAGTAAAATTGAGATTTCAGAGGAGAAACTGAAGACATGCTTTTGACTCACTTCTGAGCCATTCAATTACATGCTCGTTCTATCCCAAAGGGGTCTCTTCAGAGGCAAGTGTAAAATGATTTAGTCAAGTTTCCTCTCATCGAAGAGTATCTGGGCATTTGTGATTTAGAATCATAGTAGAAGTGTCTCTTGCAAATTGACTTATATCTTATAGGACCAAAAAGATCTCCTGTTAGAAAAATATCAACCTTTGGTCCTTATCTATGGCTAAACATTTTCTAATGCATTTGGATCGAATGAATGATTTTATTCATGAGGAAGCATCTTATGATATGTTTTAGACAAATAGTTAAGAAGGAAATAATTTTCTCCAATTAAGTTGAAAGGGTACTTCCACTCAAATTTTAAAAGACATTTAAAAGCGTTTATTGAGAGAAAAACATGCTTTAAAATGCTTTTTTATTTATCAATAAACCATCCTGTTTAAAATATGAGTACATTTATAAATTTATGTGAAATAGGTGAGATAAATATGTCATCTAAATCTATATACCTATTTGTTTAATAATTAAAATCTATATCACTATTGATATATCATTTAAGTGAGATATCTGTACATAGAACATATCTCTACTTGTATATGTTTATGTGTGTGTGTGTCTGTGTAATTGAATATAAATTCCTTCCTGTACTGGCAGAATTAAAACTTAAACAGCAATTAAACAAATGTTTGTTTTATTCATGTGGAACTTCTATACAAAGCAGAAAAAACTTTATTGTACAGTTTTATATATAAAAGAAGGTAAACAAATGTAAAATCCAATAAATAATCTATAGAAGTATAAAGATCCAGAAGCTTAAAAATGAAAGATGGAGTCAATCAAAAGCAACCTAGAAATGAATTTTGTTCCACTTGCAGTAAATGTCCCTTCTGTGGAAGTAGAAGGAGATTACATAGACACTGAAGTAGAGACAAACATGCAACATGTCAATTTTCATTTGCTTTAAGACCCACACAATTAATTTACCAATATACTTGTTTAACTCCTAGAATTTTGCCATTTTGGGTTGTATGAAAAACAGTCACAAAAATTATCTCATATTAAAGACTTGGGCCTCAATGACTTTTCCTGGGTGATGTTTCTTGATACTAGTAGATTCATTTGTGCTTAGATATTATATAATCCAGAAGAATAAGCTGCTACATGGTCATGTCTAGAGCAAGAAATAACGAACACTGCTATTTATTTATTTTTTTATTTATTTATTTATAATTGATACTTTATTTACATTTCAAGTGTTATCCCCTTTCCTGGTTTCCCCTCCGAAAAATCCCCTATCCTATCACCCATCCCCATGCTTCTATGAGGGTACTCTCCCATTCACACACCCATCTGTCTAAGAAAGTATATGTGTGCTGATAATATAGTTACTTAAAATTTAACTAGAATGTACTTTGTTTTGTAATGATTTTATGTCTATCATTATTTTTTTTATTTTCTATTTTTTTTTTATTTACATTCCGAATGATTTCCCCTTTCCTGGTTCCTCCCTCCCCGAAAGTCCCATAAGCCCTCTTCCCTTTCCCTGTTCCCCATTCAACCCCCTCTCCCTTCTCTGTCTCGGCATTCCCCTACATCCAGTCTTTCCAGGACCAGGGGTCTCTCCTTCCATCTTCTTGGAAATTTTCTTGGAAATCTATTGATATGTGAATTGTGTCTTGGGTATTCCGAGATTCTGGACTAATATCCCCTTATCAGTGACTGCATGCCATATTTGTTCTTTTGTGATTGGGTTATCTCACTAAGGATGATATTTTCAAGTTCTGACCATTTGCCTAAGAATTCATTGTTTTTAATTGCAGAGTAGTATTCCACTGTGTAAATATAACACATCTTCTGTATCTATTTCTCCCTTGAGGGATATCTGGGTTCTTTCCAGCTTCTGGCTATTATAAATAAGGCTGCTATAAACATAGTGAAGCATGTGTCCTTATTGCATGTAGGGGAAGCTTCTGGGTGTATGCCCAGGAGTGGTATAACAGGATCCTCTGGGAGTGTCATGCCCAGTTTTCCGAGGAACCGCCAGAATGCTTTTCCGAGTGGTTGTACTAGCTTGCAATCCCACCAGCAGTGGAGGAGTGTTCCTCTTTCTCCACATCCTCGCCAACACCTGCTGTCCCTTGTGTACTTGATCTTAGCCATTCTGACTGGTGTGAAGTGGAATCTCAGGGTTGTTTTGATTTGCATTTCCCTAATGACTAAGGATGTTGAACATTTCTTTAGGTGGTTCTCAGCCATTCGATATTCTTCAGGTGAGAACTCTTTGTTTAGCTCTGTACCCCATTTTAATGGAGTTATTTGGCTCTCTGGAGTCTAACTTCTTGAATTCTTTGTATATATTGGATATTAGCCCTCTGTCGGATGTAGGGTTGGTAAAGATCATTTCCCAGTTTGTTGGCTGCCGTTTTATCCAATTGACTGTGTCCTTTGCCTTACAGAAACTTTGTACTTTTATGAGGTCCCATTTGTCAATTCTTGATCTTAGAACATAAGCTTTTTGTGTTCTGTTCAAGAAATTTTCACCTGTGCCCATATGTTCAAGGTTCTTCCCTAGTTTCCTTCTATTAGTTTTAGTGTGTCTGGTTTTATGTGGAGGTCCTTGATCCACTTGGAATTGAGCCTAGTACAAGGAGATAAGAATTTATTGATTTGCATTCTTCTGCATGTTGATCTCCAGTTGAACCAGCCCCATTTGCTGAAGATCTATATGACAAGAACTTCAAGTTTCTGAGGAAAGAAATTGAAGAAGACCTATGAAGATGGAAAAATCTTCCATACTCATGGATTGGCAGTATTAATATAGTAAACATGACCAACTTGCCAAAAGCAATAAACAGATTGAATGCAATTCCCATCAACGTTCCAACTCAATTCTTAATAGAGTTAGAAAGAGCAATTCAAAAATTCATCTGGAATAACAGAAAACCCAGGATAGCTAAAACTATTCTCAAGAGTAAAAGAACTTCTGGGGGAATCAGTATCCTGGACCTCAAGCTGTACTACAGAGCAACAGTGTTAAAAACTGCATGGTATTGGTACAGTGACAGGCATGTAGATCAATGAAACAGCATTGAAGACCCAGAAATGAATCCACACTCCTATGGTCACTTGATCTTTGACAAAGGAGCTAAAACCATCCAGTGGAAAAAAGATAGCCTTTTCAACAAATGGTGCTTGTTCAACTGGAGGTCAGCATGTAGAATGTACTTTTTAAAATGGATCCTGTTGCACTTGAGAGGTACTCTGCTCTCACTGAATAATCAGATCACTGTTTCATAAATGCTGGAGAATTGCATGGTTTGTCCAAAGGCCTTCAAGTCTTTATGTTATTACCCATGTTCTATGGAGAAAGGAAACTCTAATTGATCCCTGCTCTTTGGCCAAAAAGCTGTATAGCCATTGAAGGGAACATATGAGTTTCACACACTAGATCGCCACAACATGTGCACTCAACTTCCCCACACCTATCACTGAAAATGAAATAGGAATAATAACAATTTTTCAGAGCATATATTTCAATTCATATCTACCATACTTTTGTAGAACTTAAAGAATAAAGAGTAGGGATGAAATACCAAAGGCAATGAGAAACAAACAAACAAACAAATAAAATTATTAACAAAGATAAAGAGTACTTCAGTGTAATTCTTAGGACTCTATGTAAAGTGTTTTATGCAAAGTAAAGAAATGGGCCTGTCCTTTCTGCTGGGGCAGACTGCTAGCTGGTCTGCTCCCATGAAGACATCATATCCCCAGCTATCCTAGAGGATCCACTGCACTCAAAATAGTTGACACTGTATCCTATATTCTGAGACATGCCAGAAGTTCCACTGCACACAGAGCAGTAGGACAATTGACACCACAGCCTGGGGCATTCCAGGAGTTCTGCTGCACACAGTGAAACAGAGCAACTGATTGACATCTTTTCTGTTCCCCTAAAAACACCACAGCTCAAAGGCATACAGGGTAACTGACCCAACAGCCTGAAAGCCTCCCTGGAGTTCTGCTACACACAGGGAAACAAAAACGACAGCCCATAGGCCCTCTTGGAGAACATCTTCACACAGAATAACAGCTTGACTGCTCCACTGAAGTCCCAACAGTCTGAAGGCCTCTAAGGTTATCTACTGAAGTCAGGGCAAGAGATTATCAGCTTCTCTGCCCACCTGAAGAGCCTCCAGTTGGAAGGCCCCACAGGTGGTCTGTTACAGCCAGGGCAGTAGGCCTACTGGGAGACCTGAAGCAATCCAGGAACAAAAGAGGCAGACTCCAGACATGGTCTCCCAGACCAACAAATAGGGATACCCAGATGGCAAGAGACAACCATAAGAAGAGTACCAACAGAAGCCAATGTACGTGGCCATCACCAGTATCCAGTTCTCCCACTACAGCAAGCCCTGAATACACCAATATATGGAGCCTGCCTCCTGTTTCCCTTGGTTGCTGCAGGTCTCCTGTGATGTCTGTGGCCCTGGCAGAAGTAAACCTTCTGGGAGGCCTTTGAACTATTGGGTCTTTAGAGGGGAACGCATGCTCTAGTGATCTGTTGCCATGGCTGCAGCCTTTCTCCTGGGAGGTTTCAAAATGAGTGTTTTTTCAGAGAAGCAGACAAGCTGAAGATCTACCCCAGCAGAAGGCCCAGGTCAGATAAGGGATGAAGCTTGAGTAGGGAAAGTGGTAGAGATGAGTCCTGTGTCTGCTGGGCTCCTTGGGGTCCCAATAGTTTAGGAGAGTGCCTTACCAGTTGCCCTGCATGCAGCAGATATTCTGGGAGTCCTCCAAACTGTGGGGTCTTCAGAGGAGCAGTCAAATGATAAACAGTCTACATATTCAATGCAATACCCATAAAAATTCCAACACAATTCTTCTAACATGGAAAGAGTAATTCTCAATTTCATATGGAAAAAACAAAAACAAAAAACCCAGCATAGTGAAAACAATTCTTAACTGTATAAGAATTTCTATGGGAAATCACCATCCTTGACCTCAAGCTATACTACAGAGCAATAGTGATACAGAGACAGACTCATTGATCAATGGAATAGAATTGAAGACCCCAAAATAAAATCACACACTTATGGAAACTTGATCTTTAACAATGAAACCAAAAACATTCGATGGGAAAAAAAAGAAAGCATCTTTAATAAATAATGCTAGTCTAACTGGCAGTCAGTATGTAGAAAAATGAAAATAGATCCATATTTGTCACCTTACACAAAGGTCAAGTACAAGTGTATCAAGTACCTCAACATAAATCCATATGCATCGACTATAATAGAAGAAAAAGTGGGAAAGAACCTTGAACTCATTGGCACAGGAGTGAAATATCCTAAACAGAATACTATTGATAAATGGAACACATGAAACTGAAATTCTTCTATAAAGCAAAGGACATAGTCAATAGGACAAATTGGCAAACTAGAGATTGGGAAAAGATCTTCACTAACCCCACATCAAATCTAGGACTAATATCCAAAATACATAAAGAACTCAAGAAGATAGCCTCTTAAAAACCAAACAATCCAATCAAAAAACGGGGTATGGAACTAAACAGAGAATTCAAAACAGAGGAATCTCGAATGGCGAATGGCCTAGAACCCCTTAATGAAATGTTCAAGGTCTGTAATTATCAGGGAAATTCAAATCAAAATGACCCTGAGATTCCACTTCATACCAATCAGAATGGCTAAGATCAAAACACTCAGGTGACAGCACATGTTGGCAAGAATGTGGAGAAAGAGGAACACTCCTCCATTACTGGTGGGAATGCAAATTGGTACAACCACTCTTGAAATCATTCTGAAGGTTCCTCAGGAAATTGGAAATAGATCTACCATAAGATCTAGCTATACAACTCTTCACTATACATCCAAATGGTGCCCCCCACATGCTACATGTACAGGTGCTCCATTATGCTCACAGAGGCCTTATTTATGAGAGCTAGAAGCTAGAAACAACTTAGATGTACCACAATAGAAGAATGGATGCAGAAAATATGGTTCATTTAAACAATGGAATAGCATTTATCTACTAGGAAGGAAATGTCATAAGCTTTTGAGGCAAACGAATGAAAATAGAAAATATCATCCTGAGTGATATAACTCAGACCCAAAAGGACATGAATGGTAGTACTCAGTAATAAGTTGATATTAGCCAAAAATGTCCAGAATTACCAGGATAAAATCCATAGAATTCAAGAAGGTTAAAAAGTAGAAGTGCCCAAGTGAGGCATTTCTTTGGAGAAAGAAGAAAGTAATCATGGGGGCAGAAGGAGGGAGAGACATGGATAGGACAGGAGATGGGGAGGGGAAATGGGAATATGATCAGGTTTTGGGAAAAGAAACAGGAGTAAATCCCTGAGGCCAGCAGAATGAATTGAAACAGGCTACCATGGGAGATAATAGGTAGGGGGGACCTCTAGAATGTTCCAGAGACCTAAGAGGTGACAGACTCTCAGAACTCAAAGGGAGTGACATTAGATGAAAAGTCCCCTTTTTCTTCAGTCTGCCAATGTAGCTGGAAAATGGCAGGATCGGAGCTGTGGGCAGCTTTAGAGCAGAGGCTTGGAGCCCTCGCCAATCCAACGGAGGTCGTGGAGCATCCGGAGGTGTTTACAGTTGAAGAAATGATGTCTCATATTCAACATTTAAAAGGAGCACATAGTAAGAACTTATTTCTTAAAGACAAAAAGAAGAAAAACTATTGGTTAGTCACAGTTCTTCATGATAGACAAATCAATTTAACTGATCTTGGCAAGAGGTTAGGAGTTGGGAGTGGAAATCTTCGGTTTGCTGACGAAACAGTCATGCTAGAAAAACTGAAAGTTGGTCAAGGCTGTGCCACACCTTTGTCACTCTTCTGTGATGATGGAGATGTTAAATTTGTTTTGAATTCAGCTTTTCTGGAAGGTGGACATGAGAAAGTGTACTTTCACCCAATGACTAATGCTGCAACCATGGGATTAAGTCCTGAAGACTTTCTTGTATTTGTGAAGGCTACAGGGCATGATCCCATAGTTCTAAATTTTGATTAAAAACTCATTGAGAGGGATGGAGAGATGGCTCAACAGTTAAGAGTACTGACTGTTCTTCCAGAGATCCTGAGTTCAATTCCCAGCAACAACATGGTGGCTCACAACCATCTGGAATGGGATCCGATGACTTTCTGGTGTGTCTGAAGACAGCTACAGTGTACTCATATACATAAAATAAATCTTTAAAAAAATGACTGGGAGCCAGGGGTGGTGGCACATACCATTAGCCTAGCACTTTAGGCAGAGTAGGTTGATTTCTGAGTTCTAGACCAGCTAACATCTAATATTCAGCTTCTGAGTCAAACAAAAAGCCATTTTGGGCTAATACTCATAATAAACTCATTTTTACAGCTGGTAAAAAAAAAAGAAAAGAAAAGTCCCAAAGCACAGATAGGTAACTTGTAGAGTCCACCTCCAGTAGAAACACAGGTCATCAAGTAGAAGGATGGGGTTGCCATCTGAGAGTCAAAAACTCTGACCCAGAATTGTTCCTGTCTAGAAGAACTGCAGGGACAAAAATGGAGAAGAAAAATAGCGAAAGGAGTTCCAGTGACAGGCAAAATTGGCATCCAGTTCAAGGGGAGGGGAGGCTGCAAGGCCTTAAACTATTATTGTTGCAATGGTGGGCTTATAGAAAGGAGTCGGCCATAGCTGTACTCTGAAAGTCCAACAAGCAGCTGACTGAGACAGAAGCAAATACTTACACTCAATCAATGGAGAGAAGTCAGGGACCCCTGTGATTGAATTAGAGAAAGACTGGAAGAAATTGTGGAGGAGGGAGACCCCATCGGAACATCAACAGCAGTCTCAACTAACCTGTACCTCTGATATATCTCAGAAACTGAGCCACTAATCAGGCAACATACACCAACTTTTAAGAGGCTCCTGACACATATACAGCATAGGATTGCCTAGTTTGGCCTCAGTGAGAGAAAATGTACGTACTGTTCCAGACACTTGAGTCCCTAGGGAGTGGGGAGGCCTGGCAGAACTGTGGGGGGGGTATCCTTTTGGAGATGGGAGAGGAGGAATGGGGAGAGGAATTGTTGGAGAGCAGACTAGGAAGGGGATAATGACTGGACTAAAAAGAAAATAGATTAAATATAATTAAAATAAAATTTAGCTCTTGTTGAAATGATAACTGATTAAAAAATATTATGAAATTGAACTTAACAAAAGCATAATTCCATGAATAATATATTTTTGTTTACACATTATGAATCTACTAACCTGCATTGTACACAGCATGACCAAAGCTCTGTTTTTATAATGGCTGGCCAAAAACTTTATTTTGGTTGTAATTAGAAAAAAAAAATAATGAGCAAACTAAGAAGCAGAACAATAGACTGAAGATTTCCAGTGGTTTAAAAAAATTGGGTCTTTTCCACAAACTTGTCATTTTATCATGTGGGCCTGGGTATGGGTAATTCTAAGTTTTATGTATATAAAAAAATGTTCTAAAAATATGAGTAAGAATACATCAATATGTAAGACAGAAAACATTTGGAAAACTTGAAATGCAGAAATAAAGTTAGTTGGTTAAATAAAAACCAGCCCATTAATTAAATATTAATTAATATAAATTATTATAAAATGTCAATTAAAATATGTAAATAGTTGATTGGATTAAAAATATAATCAGAGAAAGTCAGTTGATTATTTGCACAGAATTTGCAGGCTTTCTAGTTTAATACACTTAGTAAGAGAAGCTTCCTTATGCTGTCCTAAATTCGGTTGCAGAGGAGAATATAGGAAAGGGAGATACAGGAGGAGTTTATTTGACAGCTTTTGTTGCTAATACAAGAAAAAGCACATTAAAGCAACAACAATAACAGCAAAAATAAAACAAAACAAAACATAATTTCCCCACATATTATCTTGAACTTTGATTATTAGACATCCTATGTGAAAATCCAGCAGAAAAGAGTATTTACTTCTGCGACACTGGGGTGATGAGTCACTGGGTCAGAACTTGAAAATATCATCCTTAGTGAGGTAACCCAATCACAAAAGAACACACATGGTATGCAGTCACTGATAAGGGGATAATAACCCAGAATCTCGGGATACCCTAGACACAATTCACATATCAATAGATTTCCAAGAAGATGGAAGGAGAGACCCTTGGTCCTGGAAAGACTGGATGTAGGGGAATGCCGAGACAGAGAAGCGAGAGGGGGTTGAATGGGGAAAAGAGGGAGGGAAGGGGGCTTATGGGACTTTCGGGGAGGGAGGAAACGGGAAAGGGGAAATGATTTTGAATGTAAATAAAAAAAACTTAGAAAATAAAATAAAATTTAAAAAAAAATGGCTACGAGGCCTGGAGAGATGGCTCAGAGGTTGAGAGCACTGACTGCTTTTCGAGAGGTCTTGAGTTCAATTCCTTGCAACCACATGGTGGCTCACAACCTTCTAGAATGAGATCTGGCGCCCTCTTCTGGCCTGCACGTATATTTGCAGGCTGAACACTACATAATAAATCTTTTTAAAAATGGCAAAAAAAAAAAAAAAAAAAAAAAAAAAAAAAAAGAACTGACCATCATGTCAGCATCAGGAAAATGATGATGGAACTCCAGATAATTTTCAACATAAAGAAATAAAGTGTAACCGTTTTACATATTTCCAGTTATTTTGGTGTTTTGGTTTGATTTTGATGTATTTTATTATATTATACATTTGTAAAATATCCAATTCAGGTTGATATTAAGGAGACACTCTGTTTAGTATAAGTAGCATAGCCAACCAATTATATGTATACAGCTTCTAAAACATCTTGTAGCACCTCATTTTTCCTTCCACTTAGTAATTAGCACAAATCCAGAGAGTGCTAAAGATTAAAATAATAATGACTTTAATTAAATGTACTACAATGATTGTGATCAAGTAAATTCTTAAATTTTGAATATAATGATGAAAGAGAAATACATAAAATTAGGGTAGGATTTGGTTAGATTTATGTGGTATGAAAAATTAAACAAAAGAAACTAGACCATCAACATGCCCTAATTGTAGGAACAAATACTTGAACATTAATATTTCAATAAAAACTGACCTAGTAGGATTTTTGGTTTGCTTTAGTTGAGAGATGGTCTTGTTTTGCGTATTATAAGTTGCTGTAAACTCAGCAAAGAAGAGTACTTACTTCTGTGATTCTGGATTGATGAGTCACTTGTAAAAGAATTTACCACCATCTTGTTAACATCAGGAAAACAGTGATAAAACTCGAGATAATTTCAACATAATGAGTAAAATTATAACTGTTTTGCATGTTGTCAGCTATTTGGGTATTTCAGTTTCATTTTGATGTATTTTTTATTATATTATACATTTGCAAAATATGCAGTTCAGTTTGATATCAAGAGGACACTCTATATTTAGTATAATAACACCTTGGCACCCTGATCCTTAGTGCTGGTATTGAAACAGTGAACATTAGTCCAGGTTGATTTAAAACTTCTTTCATTATGAGCACTAATTAATCCACCATCATTAAACAGAAAATCAAAATGATAAAAACTCCTTAATCTCCCTGTAAATTAATAGTTCCATTTTTTATAAAAATCATATAATACAATATATTTGCATATTGTGTTTTGCTGTGTTCATTCTCTCTTGTAGGATATGTATAGACAATATAAATATATAGTTTTATGTATATACTTCTGATTAAATATCTAATAACTGTATTATCATATAATTATGAGATCATGTAATTATATGATTTCTAATCCATAGCAATTAATTATGTTAATAAAGAACTTTTCTGTTAATTTTTATAATATGTATTTGTTTTGTGTAAATTGTGCAGTTGTGGGTGTGGGTGCTTCTATAGGTGTGTGCACCATAGAAAAAATATGAAGATCAGATGGTATAACCTATGAAACTGATGTTTTCCCTCCACAATTTGGATTTGAACTGAGGTTTTTGGGTTTTGGAGGCAGGTGCCTTTCCTGCTAAGATAACATATAAGCCCCTGAGATACGTATTTTTTAAATGTATATGTAGACATATTGACACATAAATATCTGGACACAAGAATCATTCTGTGAGACACTTCCAGAATGCCCAATCATTTTTAATTATGCTTTTTTTCAATATTTGTAAGTTTTTAACAGAATCTTACAATTAAATTCTGAGTTTAGTCCTTTATCTTCTCATCTGTGAAAAAGCTCTCGACAAGTTTCTTACCTATGTTAGGTTGGTTCTGCAATTCTTTTGGATCATCACTTATTTAGGTCAATTTGCCTCTTACAAGTGTGTAATAGGCCAGGTCTCTCATGGCTAACTCGCAGGAATACGTAGGTGATTAAATTTATCTTCTCTTTATAATTCAAATTCCACTAAAAAAAAATTCAGCAGTTGTTTATCTGTGCTTCCTCTAGTGATTAAGTAGTGAGTCACATTCATTCTCATTTACTGAAGCATCATTGCACTTCCAGGATACACCCATGTTATCTTTGGCATATCATCATTTTCTTCTTTTTTTTTTTTTATTTTCTAAGTTTTTTTATTTACATTCCAAATCATTTCCCCTTTCCCGTTTCCTCCCTCCTCAATCCATGTGTTAGTAAACTCTTTTCCATATTGAAAATAATTGACACATTCCCCTTTTTATGGTTCTTTTTCTTTTTATTTAGTATTGAATATATGCCAACATTATAGAATAAATTAGGAAAGGTCCTATCTTTTTCTACTTTTAGAAAAGTTTACTATTATTTTTTCATTGTGGTGGGCTTGGAATTAATCTATGAAATTTAATATGCTTTTAGGGAGTTACAATTCCACACTCTGCTTGCACCCTGCTCCCTAGGGCTAGGATTTCAGGTGTGACCACTAGTTCATATTTATTTGAACTATCTTGGGTTATGAATACTAAACCACCTACTACAATGATCTCAGAAAATAATACGTTTATTTGTCTTCTTTTTGTGTTCTTTGTTGATGGCATTTGAACCCAAGCTGTTTTAAAATGTTCGCTCTCTACACTGAACATCTAACCCTGCTGGGAAAATTTCCATTAGCAAGTCAATAGTTTCCTTCCTTTTGGTTGATTCTTCTGTTTTATTTCTTTTAGTGTCAGTTTTTGTACATTTTTTTTTAAATTTGATTCTGAGATTCTGACGTAATTATAATTATTTCTCCATTCCCCTTTTCCCAAACTTCTTCATATACTTCCCCTTGTTGATTTTCCAGTTTATGTTCTATTTTCCATTAATCACTCTAACATGAATATAGGTATATGTATATTCACCTATATTGTTAAATATAGATTATTCAGTCCATATGACATTACTTGTACATATATTTTTCAGGGCCTACCATTTGATGTTGGATAAAAATTGGTGTGCTCTTCCTTGGTGAAGACTATTTCTTACAATCTTAACATTCCTTAGTCACCTGTATTTCTACTGCCAACATTCCTGGGTAGACTTTGGTTTTTCATGTAGAATTTTGGCCTTTCCCCAAAACACTTTGGTAGGTCTATTTATGTTGTCTTTGTTCAGCTCAGGTTTAGTAGCTATCTTGGTGAGAATTTATGAATGTGGATTTATTGTAAATTTATCTTGAGTGTTTGTCTTTTCTGACAAATAATTTTCATGCTGTTCTCATACTGTTTTTGTATATTTTGAAGTGGTTCTAACACCCCTATATTTCATTTCAGTGATGGTAAATGAATTGTTGTGCTCTCAGTTTAAAAGATTCCTGTTAATTAATTAATCTTCTATGTTGATGTAGCATGTATGTGTGTGTGCCTGTGTGACATATGGTTGGTGTATCTGTGTATAGTGGACTGAATGTACATTCACCTAGAACTCAAAAGTTGATAGAACAAGCATCTTCCTCAATGACACTCTATCTTTATTTAGTTTTTTTTAATAATTAATAGCACTTATTTGGTAAAATGTAATTTAATTGAGTTAAATTATTAAGATCAGGTGAAAATTTCATGTTTCATCAAAATTTTATAACATAAAATACTTAAAACTAGACTGAACATGTAATTTTTGCATTTTTTTTATTTTTTGTTAATGATTCTATTCTTTAACATCTCACATGATATCCCACTTTCTGGTAACCCTTCCACAAGATCCCCCATCCAACAACCTTACTCCTCCCTCCCTTTTGCCTCTCTGAGGGTGCTCCCCCACCTACCCACTCTCTCCTGCCGTACCCCTCCAGCATCCCCCTACACTGGGTTATCAAACCTCCACAGGACCTCCCCTCCCATTGATGTCAGACAAATTCATCCTCTGCAACCATTGTATCAGGAGCCATGCATCCCTCCTTGGTTGGTGGTTTAGTCCCTGGGAGCACTGAGTAGTGAGGCCAGCTGATGTTTTTCCTATGGGGTTGCAATCCCCTTCAGCTTTCCTGTCCTTCTGCCAACTCCTCCTTGGGGTCTCTGAGCTGAGTCTGATGGCTGGCTCTAAGCATCCACATCCACATTAATCAGTTGCTTGCTGACATTTATTTATTCTGTGACAATTTTGAATTAGTATGACATATATGATAGTTGGTCAACTCACTTATCAATGCTACCCCATATTTCTTTCACTTCTGGCTAACTTCTCATTATCCCTTTCCCGTTTCCTCCCTCCTCAATCCATGTGTTAGTAAACTCTTTTCCATATTGAAAATAATTGACACATTCCCCTTTTTATGGTTCTTTTTCTTTTTATTTAGTATTGAATATATGCCAACATTATAGAATAAATTAGGAAAGGTCCTATCTTTTTCTACTTTTAGAAAAGTTTACTATTATTTTTTCATTGTGGTGGGCTTGGAATTAATCTATGAAATTTAATATGCTTTTAGGGAGTTACAATTCCACACTCTGCTTGCACCCTGCTCCCTAGGGCTAGGATTTCAGGTGTGACCACTAGTTCATATTTATTTGAACTATCTTGGGTTATGAATACTAAACCACCTACTACAATGATCTCAGAAAATAATACGTTTATTTGTCTTCTTTTTGTGTTCTTTGTTGATGGCATTTGAACCCAAGCTGTTTTAAAATGTTCGCTCTCTACACTGAACATCTAACCCTGCTGGGAAAATTTCCATTAGCAAGTCAATAGTTTCCTTCCTTTTGGTTGATTCTTCTGTTTTATTTCTTTTAGTGTCAGTTTTTGTACATTTTTTTTTAAATTTGATTCTGAGATTCTGACGTAATTATAATTATTTCTCCATTCCCCTTTTCCCAAACTTCTTCATATACTTCCCCTTGTTGATTTTCCAGTTTATGTTCTATTTTCCATTAATCACTCTAACATGAATATAGGTATATGTATATTCACCTATATTGTTAAATATAGATTATTCAGTCCATATGACATTACTTGTACATATATTTTTCAGGGCCTACCATTTGATGTTGGATAAAAATTGGTGTGCTCTTCCTTGGTGAAGACTATTTCTTACAATCTTAACATTCCTTAGTCACCTGTATTTCTACTGCCAACATTCCTGGGTAGACTTTGGTTTTTCATGTAGAATTTTGGCCTTTCCCCAAAACACTTTGGTAGGTCTATTTATGTTGTCTTTGTTCAGCTCAGGTTTAGTAGCTATCTTGGTGAGAATTTATGAATGTGGATTTATTGTAAATTTATCTTGAGTGTTTGTCTTTTCTGACAAATAATTTTCATGCTGTTCTCATACTGTTTTTGTATATTTTGAAGTGGTTCTAACACCCCTATATTTCATTTCAGTGATGGTAAATGAATTGTTGTGCTCTCAGTTTAAAAGATTCCTGTTAATTAATTAATCTTCTATGTTGATGTAGCATGTATGTGTGTGTGCCTGTGTGACATATGGTTGGTGTATCTGTGTATAGTGGACTGAATGTACATTCACCTAGAACTCAAAAGTTGATAGAACAAGCATCTTCCTCAATGACACTCTATCTTTATTTAGTTTTTTTTAATAATTAATAGCACTTATTTGGTAAAATGTAATTTAATTGAGTTAAATTATTAAGATCAGGTGAAAATTTCATGTTTCATCAAAATTTTATAACATAAAATACTTAAAACTAGACTGAACATGTAATTTTTGCATTTTTTTTATTTTTTGTTAATGATTCTATTCTTTAACATCTCACATGATATCCCACTTTCTGGTAACCCTTCCACAAGATCCCCCATCCAACAACCTTACTCCTCCCTCCCTTTTGCCTCTCTGAGGGTGCTCCCCCACCTACCCACTCTCTCCTGCCGTACCCCTCCAGCATCCCCCTACACTGGGTTATCAAACCTCCACAGGACCTCCCCTCCCATTGATGTCAGACAAATTCATCCTCTGCAACCATTGTATCAGGAGCCATGCATCCCTCCTTGGTTGGTGGTTTAGTCCCTGGGAGCACTGAGTAGTGAGGCCAGCTGATGTTTTTCCTATGGGGTTGCAATCCCCTTCAGCTTTCCTGTCCTTCTGCCAACTCCTCCTTGGGGTCTCTGAGCTGAGTCTGATGGCTGGCTCTAAGCATCCACATCCACATTAATCAGTTGCTTGCTGACATTTATTTATTCTGTGACAATTTTGAATTAGTATGACATATATGATAGTTGGTCAACTCACTTATCAATGCTACCCCATATTTCTTTCACTTCTGGCTAACTTCTCATTATTTTCTTGTCCTTTTTGTTTTGGGAAATCTACTCAGTTCAATTGAGGCTTCTGAAATAAAAACACTATCTTTCCTGTAACTTCGACCACAGACCAGTGGCTACATCACTAAAGAAAATGTATCCTCTTTCCTAATCAATGGTTATCAGTTAATACTTCTTCATGGGGACGTAGGCCCTTTTCTTACTCTCCCACTCCCATTCATTATGGGATAGTGTAAGGCATAATTTTTTGCAGTTCTTATGTAGGCAACCTCAGTTGTTATGAGACTGAAGGCAATAGCTGTTTCATGCCCAGGAGCGAGAACATTATAACACTTATCCCCATTTTCAGTTCTTACATTCTTTCCACTTCTTGTGTAATAGTCCCTGAGCTCTTAAGGGGTGACAAATATCTCTTTCTTGAGCAGAATCTTCTACTATCAACTTTTTTCATCACTTTGAGTAGATATGGGTCATTGCATTAATCATCATTCATTGAAATGTAAGCTTTCCCTATGAAGTCTAAGGGCAATGTTAATCTACTGGCACAGTATAGTTATCTAGAAGGTAGTGTAGAGATAAAGAGAAAGAAAGAAAGAAAGAAAGAAAGAAAGAAAGAAAGAAAGAAAGAAAGAAAGAAAGAAAGAAAGAAAGAAAGAAAGAAAGAAAGAAAGAAAGAAAAATCAATAGCATATTCTCTTGTAGTCTATTAGCTACCAAAACCATGGTCTTTTGACTAAGTTCACAGTTCCAAGAATAAGTATCCTGTTGTGGAATGGGTTTCAAATCCAATCAGAATGTTGCTAGTTACCCTGAAATACTTATGGCTAGCATCATTAGACATTTACCATCTTGAAGACTGATATTTTAGCAAGGAATGTTCACAACAGGATAAGAACTGTGATGATTTTCTCCTGCAGCCGCTTGCATAGTAATCAGGAGATTTCACTTTAGTTTAGCTTTATATCTCATGCTCTGATGAAAAAACATGCAGTATCTCAAGCAATGGGATCTTTCTCAGTAGTTCAGTCTACCTCGGTTTGGGGACAAGACCCATTACTGAATCTGGAACTCACCAATTTATCAAGACTAGGTGATCAGCAATTGCCTAAAACCTACATACCTCTGCCTTCTCCAATGACATAATCATAAGGGAGTGTCACAATGCCACACTTTTACTTAGGTTCTAAGGCTCACACTGAGGTTCTCAATGGTTATATGCCAAAGCACATTGTCTACTGAGTCATCTCTCCATCTCCATGTTCTCAAAACCTTGCAAAGAAATAATGGCCACAACGTCATGTCATCCTGCTTCTTGCAAAGTGTTAGTGATATTAATTGTGGTTTGTACTTTTTTCTTTTACTAATAATATAGTTTAAAAATCAAGTTTTCAAGTTGAGAGGAGAAGAGGTTAAAGGTTTGCTTTAATAACAAAACTGATGCGTGTGTTGGAAAACAATGAGGAAAAAATTAAGAAAATGATTAAAAATATGTATCAAAATACATGATATGATTTATTACATATTGATTTGTTCTTTTTACTTTCTAGGTCTTATGGATTAAATATTAGTTAAATAAAAGATGTTTTATTACAAACAATTTTAAATTATTGAATATTGATATCCATCTAGATTTATATTTAGGTGTATAATTAAATATATATTGGAAATAATGTCAAATGTTAACAACAAGAAGAATATTTGATTTTAAATATTTTTATGAATTCAGCAAACTTTCACAACTATCTTCAGGTTCCTATTGTGTGTGATATATGTATTGCTTAGCAGAAAGAGAATACATACATATGTCAGAAAAGATAACTAGGGTCTTTGTTTTCCTTGTCAGATGACAAATTAATGCGTTAAGCCAGTTTAACAGGCCTGTCATTGAAACCATGTATTTCATTTTAGCATAATTTTGGACAGAAAGTAACTGGCTTATGAACTTATCTTTGGGAAGTACATATGGAACTGAGACAGTATTTTTTTCTCTTTCTCTTTTTCTTTCTTTCTTTCTTTCTTTCTTTCTTCTTTCCTACTTTCTTTCTTTCTTTTTTTATTAGATATATTTTTATTTACATTTCAAATAATTTCCCATTTCCTGCCCACCCCTGAAATTCCCATAAGTCATCTCCCCTACCCCTGTTCCCCAATCAACCCCCTCCTACTTCCCTGTCCTGGTATTCCCCTACACTGTAGAATTGAGCCTTTCCAAGATGAGGGGCCTCTCTTCACTTTGATGACCAACAAGCCATCCTCTGCTGCCTATGTGTCTGGGGCCATGGATAATACCATGTGTACGGTCTGGTTGACCTTTTTGTTTCTGGGAGCTCTGCGAGTACTGGGTGACTCATATCATTGTTCTTCCTATGGCAGCACACACCCCTTCAGTTCCTTGGGTCCTTGCTCTAGCTCATCCATTGGGGACTCTGTGCTCAGTATAATAGCTAATTCACAGTGTCCCACTCTGTATTTGTTATGCACTTGCAGAGCCTCCCAGGAAACAGCTATATCCAGCTCCAGTCAACAAGTACTTGTGGGCATTGATAATAGTGTCTGGGTTTTGTAACTATATACGGGATATATCACTAGGTGGGGTAGTCTCTGGATGATCTTTCCCTCAGTCTCTGCTTCACACTTTGTGTCTGTATCTTCTTATGTGGGCATTTTATTCCCCCTTCTATGAAAGACCAGAGTATCGATACTTTGTTCTTCCTCCTTCTTAGGCATCATATGATATATGAATTGTGTCATGGGTATTCCAAGCTTCTGGGCTAATATCTACTTATCAGTGAGTGCAAACCATATGTGGTCTTTTGTGATTGGGTTATCTCACTTAGGATGATATTTTACAGTTACACCCATTTGCCTAAGAATTTCGTGAATTCATTGTTCTTAATAACTGAGTAGTTTGGCTCAGTAAATTTTCCCCTGTGTCCATGTGCTCAAGGCTCTTCCCCAGTTTCTTTTCTATTAGTTTCAGTCTATTGGGTTTTATGTGGAGGTGCTTGTTCCACTTGGACTTGAGTTTAGTAAAAGGAAATAAGAATGGATCGATTTGCAAACTTCTGCATGCTACCCACCAGTTGAACCAGCACCATTTGTTGAAAAGGCTATCTTTTGTCCACTGGATGGTTGTAGCTCCTGTGTCAAAGAGCAAGTGACTATAGGTGTGTGGGTTCATTTCTGGGTTTTCAGTTCTATTCCTTTGATCTACATGCCTGTCACTGTACCAATACCATGCAGTTTTTAACACTATTGCTCTGTAGTGCTGCTTGAGGTCTGGGATACTGATTCCCACAGAAGTTCTTTTACTGTTGTGAATAGTTTTAGCTATCCTGGGGTTTTTGTTATTCCAAATGAATTTGAGAATTTCTCTTTCTAACTCTATGAAGAACTGATTTGGAATTTTGATGGGGATTGCATTGAATCTGTAGATTGCTTTTGTCAAGATGGCCATTTTTACTATATTAATCCTGCCAGTTCATGAGCATGGGAGATCTTTCCATCTTCTGAGGTCTTCTTCAATTTCTTTCTTCAGAGACTTGACGTTCTTGTTATACAGAACTTTCACTTGCTTGGTTAGAGTTACACCATGTTACTTTATATTTGTGACTACTGTGGAGGGTGCCATTTCCATAATATCTTTCTTAGCCTGTTTATCCTTTGAGTATAGGAATGCTACAGAATTGTTGGAGTTAATTTTATAAATTTAGTGCATGACAATTTTAGAGGGGGGAAATCTCAACCAGCCATTGTACTGAGCACAGGGTCCCCAATGTGGGAGCTCGAGAAAGGACCCAAGGAGCTGAAGGGGTTTGCAGCACCATAGGAGGAACAATGATATGAGCCACCCAGTACACCCATAGCTTCCAGGGCCAAAAGCATCACCCAGATAGTACACATGGTGTTACTCATGGCTCCAGAAGCATAGGCAGCTGAGAATGGCCTTGTTAGACATCTGACGGAGGAGTGGTCCCTGGTCCAGGAAAGGCTTGATGCAGCAGTGTGGGGGAATACCAAGACAGGGAAGCCGGTAGGGGTTGATTGAGGAACAAGGAGAGCAGAGATGGCTTATGGGACTTTCAGGGAGGGGGGAGAACAAGGAATGGGGAAATCATTTGAAATGTAAATAAAGAATATATCTAATTATAAAAAGAATATTAAAGAAGAAAAACAAAAAATTAATAAAAATCGATTTTTTCTAACATAATAAAAAAATAAAATAAAATAAAAAAAAGTACACATTGAGTTTTTGATCCACCCTAAGAATGCAGAGTATCCAAATGATTTTTGTCTACAGAGTAGACTCCTCTCTTTCATCTTTATAACATGACAAAACTATATATATAAAAAAAGAAAAGAATATCAACTGAGTGGCTTTCTCCTACAATTTTATTTCATTATTTAATTTAGATGCAGCTCTACACAAAATCATCTTTGTAAACCACATGGAATGATATAAAATAGTAAGTGGTTTCAATTCATTTAAAGTGGGGTCATTCAGACCTCTTCATGCAATTTTCCAAAGAGAAAGGCCTAAGGCAATCATTCGAAGGCATTTGTATAAATTTTCACTTAACAAATGAAAGGCAGTATCAATTTCTCTCAAATAAAAAGTAAATCACAGTGATTACATTTTTACTTCATAGTTTTCAAACAGCAGTTTTAACTCAGTATATTCAGAGTTCTTGTAAGAAGATGAAAAAGAGCTGAATTTGAAAATTGGGTTAGCAAATTAATCACAAAATTCATAGCCCACAATAAGAATCTCTATGCGGGAGGCTTCAGGCAAAACTTGGGGCACAGATACTGTGGAAAAGCAAAGACTTACACACAGAAATGGTGCTGGACAAGAGAAAAAATCCAAAGTATGAGTTACTAGGAAATCATATGCTAATTATCTTTATTTTAAATCATAGTGCAATACTTTTTTGTCTCACATTAATGTTTATATCCATACCATAATGGAGTATTATTAAATGTTAAGAAATACCATTGTGATTTATGTTGTTTATTCTTTGTTTTAGTGTATCCTACCACATGCCCTCACATGTCACTTATTAATAATATTTTAGTCAATTTGTCTATTTACTTTGTGTATAAAATTGGGAGTGGGTAGGTGGGAACCATCATAGAAGGAGGGGGAGGAAGGATGAGATGGGGGGTTTTTGAAGGTAAAACCAGGAAAGGGGATAACATTTGAAATTTAAATAAATAAAATATCCAATAAAAAAAAAAAGAAATGTCCACTGAGTTGAAAAAGTTGGCAATATTATTGGTATTCAGTTTGTTAACAAAACTCAATATATACATTCACCAGTTATTACTTTAACCATTTTTAAAAATAAATGTAACACTGTGAAATGTTAATGGTGCAGTTAACTATTATTTTCTTTTTAAGAATGGGGGAACTGTACAGACTACTTAAATTCCTCAAGGCATAAAATTAGACATGATTCATATACCTGTGGACCCATGATTCAATGTGAGGAAAACTTGTGATTATGATAAAAACAAAATGCAAAATGCTTTACATATCCTTGCCAATATTACAAAAACACAGACCAAAAAAGGAAAATAATCATTAAAAAAAAATTTCTTGAGACTATTACTTGTTAAATCACAGTTGCACTCCATAATATCTGAGTAAAACCCTTCCATCTTTTTCAGGTGTTCTCCTTGAAGGTAAAGCAATTGCTATGTGTTTCTCACAAACTGATTATTTTGCAAAGACAGCAAGTGTTAATTAGAAGGTAAATTTTGTGTTGGCATTTAATTGAGAAACGAAGATAGATGTGATTCATCTCTATAGCTAAATGGACAAAAAGAGATGTCTTTCAAGGGGAAAGGCAATGTGCTTGCAGTTATATAAAATTGTACTTTGGTAGGGAGATGTATCACTAATTGAAAATTTAAATATACATAAAATGGAGGTCAAGAAATAACAAATAGAGTTAAAATATTTTGTGACCTAACTATATGTTTAAAAGAGGAATATATTAACAGTTTTCTAGAGAGTACAGTTTGCTATCATTTTTATTATCTGAGAATGAAGTTTCACAGAATATATTCTCTAAGAAGTTATAGCAAGCAAAAATACATATGGAAGATTTGTAGATAATAAAGTCAGTTAGATAAGGATACAACACATGTATAGGTATCTTATTCATAGTCAGGATATATACATTCATCAAACAAATTACATACTTATGTAAATAAAAGGGGAATTTCAGTTGCAGTGCAAAATATATGACATGACATTGCTAAACACTTACAAGAAAACACATGATTTCAGAGACAAGTGTGTCAATAGATTAATAAACACAATAGTCACAGCAAAACAAAACAAACAATCAAAAGAGAAAAGAAAAGAAAACACCAAACACAGTTAAATGCAAATTTCCAAGTCAAAACAATTCTCTGCAAACTATTCTAGAAAGCACATAGAAAATAGTGACATTTACTTTTATAAACCAATTAGAAAACTCTCATTCAAGAACAAATAAACGTTCCCTAAATGACAAGTCATGTAAAACTCTATTATTGTTAGATTTATTGTCTCTTTTATAAAATAGTTTTTGTACTTGAATATAAAGTTACATCATTTTGCTAGTTCTGGAGGAAGCCCCAAATCCTGGTCCTATCCTCTGTGTCAAGTGGTGGAACATGCTCTTGTGGGTCTGAGAGCTTCAAACCTTGGATGATGGAGGACATTTCTGTGGTTACTTTTTGTCTTAGGGTTTTACTGCTGTGAACAAACACCATTACCAAGACAACTCTTATAAGGACAACATCTAATTAGTGCTGGCTTATATCAGTCTCTGGACAAACATGGGCCTGGAGGAGCAGAATGCTCCATCTCCTGTTTGGAAGGTAGCCAATAGAAGACTGGCTTCTAGGGAGCTAGGATGAGAGTACACACCCACAGTGACACACCTTCTGCAACAAGGCCAAACTTACTCCAGCAAAGCCACCCTCTGAATAGTGCCATTCCTTGGGCTAAGAGTATACAAACCATCACACTCCTGGATGTAGTTGCCTGCAGGTTATCTGGAGAGGGAGCTGGGGACTGATGGGAGGAACAGACAAGAAAGGATTGAGACCACAACAATGGATTGCTGATCAAGGCCCGAAATTTTAATGGTTGACTCAGAATTTAAAGTTGGCCGAGAAACCCTTCCCCCAAAATTCCAGTGTCTGTTCAGGAGAACCATTTGGCTTCTCTGCAGGGGGTCACCAGCTTAGTGCAGGAAATTGCAGATCTGGAAGAACAATAGATTTCACCTTGGTCCAAGAACTCCACCCTAGGTGGGAGGCTGTGGATAGCACCAAGGTCTGAATTTACCACTCAAAGGCTGGAGGGAGGACACACTTGGACAGACTTTGAGGACCTCTAAGAACATTTAGATTCCAAAATTATCACTTTGCAGAAGAATTGGTTTCTTATAGGATATGAAGAGGATACAAAACTAGAAGATCTCCTGACTACTCTTTTTCTCCCTCTAGTACAGTACTAAACATAATGCTTACATCTCCAATCCATGTATGCATAACTGAAACATCTTTCTCCAAAGACATTCTTGATTCATTTGAGGTTCTGTGGAACAAATGAGAATATGTCTAGTCTTCAGGCAGCAAAGTATATTGCCAATCTAGGCATATGATAAAAGAAAGCCACAAGAGTGTGAATGTAGACCCTACTCACCACAATTCATGACCAGCTCAGTTCACACTTAAGCAGAATTCAACTGTATGAAGCAAGTGAAATGCAATGGACTCTTAATTGTAAGCCAATGTCCTCCTTATACTTGGCAAAGCTATGATCAGTAGAAACAAAATGGATCCTCCAAATCATTAACTTTTGATCAATTTATTACTTGTTATTCACAAAAGCACAATAATTATTTGAAATTTTCTTATTTTAGTTTTCTCTTCTACTAGATTTTATTCTACTAGTGTAGCTAATTTATATAAATTACTTTGGAAATGAATACTCTAAATATTTTGCACTGTCATTTTACATCCATTTCTTTAATATTGTTTCCACTTTCTTTTTCTCAACCTAACCCTTTTATTAAATTATAGTATTGCATTATTTTCTTATTCATTTTAACTTTATAATTTATTTTAAATATTCTTGCCACTTTTTAATTTAAAAGAATGAACTACACATTAAGTAGTTTGCTATATCAGAAAGATTTAATTAGTAGAATATTGAATCAAAATTAAAAGATATAAGTGTCATAGTTTTCTAGCACCAGGCAATGCCAGCTATAAGGTTTCAATAAGAAGATAGGCATACCATACTATGTTATATTAACATGATGTCCAAAATGTTTTAAAATTTATCTGAAGTATAGTCAGTCATTCTACTGAAAACAAACCGTTGTTTAAATAAAGACCTCTAATTGTTACAAGCCTAATGTCATTTTAGAGTAAAGATCTTATTTGCAAAGAGATCCTAAAATAAAAATTAAGAAGCCTATTAGCTACTTAGCTACTGAAAAGGAGTACAGAAATCATTGAAGATAACTGTCAATATTAGGCTATAACTTAAACACAAGGAAGTATCATCTTATGACATCCTTTTCTAATTAGAAGGAATTTACAGAATCGTTCCATTATTCTAGTGAAAGTTACATTATTCACATAAGCATTGAGCTAGATTACAGTAGATGATTGCAAACTTTATATCCACTAGTGTGAAATTCCTTCCCAGCTATTGCTATGTGCAGCTAAAAATAGTAAATGACCAACAACCTCTCAATGTCACCCTTTTCTCACTATAAACCCTGTACTTATTTGAAAAATCTTTCATATGTTTCTTCATAAAGTAGAAGCATGGAGCAGAGATATTTAATTGCCTTATTAAAATTACTTACCTAATTGTTGACAGCCACATACAAATGTAGCTTGACATCATAAATTGAAAAGTAGCATTCTTTCTATACTGGTTTTCTCTTGCTAGAAGATATGCTCCCCAGAGAAATGGTTTGATATGCAGACAATTCTACTTTTAGTGTTTAATTCTTTCATAACAGCAAGCACTAGAAGAATCCATAGCAATTATGAAGCTCGCAAAAGAAGTTCTGTTTTAAAATTTTGATATTACTGGTAAGTATTCCAGATTAATTTTAGCCCATACTGTATCTGAATAACTTCACAGGAATCAATTCTATACAGTCAATATTATCACCATCTATGCAATCTTATAAGCAGACTTTAAGGGACCATGGAATACTCTCATGTCTACATTAAAACTTTAATATAAAATTTACCTAATAAAAACAAATGCTTTTGCAGACACTGAAATTTTGAAATATATAGGTTTAAAAGTGAAGCATTACGACAAGAATGGTCTCCTCTCTATTTCTAAAATAGGGACATTATTTTCTTCTCACATTTGTCTCAATTCTGATTCTATTGTCACTTTCAAATTTTGTTCTAATCACCTTTCCCCCACTCCTTTTCTTTTAATCTTAGTCAATTCATTACCCGAAATCAGAGAGAGAAGTATTTTAAGCCATCAGGTCTGTTTGTGTGATGTGCAAGGAAAATTGGTCCTCTGCATCTTACTGTTCTCAGAACTCTAAAGGCAGAATTTACTAGTTGCTTTAGGTAAATCCTAAAACCATAAAGAGTCACAGAGATTCCTTCTTACATTCCTTGTATCCATAGTCCTTTTACCTATGCTTGAGAGCTGTTTTTACATTTGTGTTTTTTAAGTACAGCTAATTTTATTTTTCTAAATATTAACACACATCAAAATTGTCTTAATTAGTATTGCATTGCTGGGAAGAGACACCATGACTATGTCAACTCTTTTAAAGAAAAGCATTTAATTAGAGTTTACTAACAGCCTCATCATGGCAGGATACTTGGGAAGATGCAGGCAGGAATGTTGCAGGAGAAGTCACTGATAATTCTATATGCAGATATGCAGGCAACTGGAAAAGAGACACTGAGCTTGGCATGGCTTTCTGAAGCCTCCAAGCACAACCCTAGTTGAATACTTCCTACAATAAGGCCATATCCACTAATCCTTTAAAACAGTACTCTTCCCTGGTGAGTAAGCAATCAAATCTATGAGCCTATGGAGGTAATTGCTATTCAAAACACTACATTCTACTCCCTTGCCTCTATGGTCTAAGACCCTTATCATAATGCAAAAATGAATTGTCTAACTTCAAAAGTTCCCATAGTCTATGAAGGTTTCAATACTGTTTAAAAGTCCAAAAGTCAAAATCTCCTCTGAGACTAAAGACAATTTCTTAACTGTAGCCCCTTCAAAATCAAAATCAAAATGCAGATCACACAGTTCCAACATGCAGTGGCACAGAATATACATTACCATTTTAAAAGGGAGGAAAATGAGTGTAAAGAGCAAATGTTGAACCTAAACAAGACCAAAAACAAGCTTGGAAAACTCCAAATTCTGAAGGAACTGAAGGGGATTGCGACCCCATAAGAACAATGTCAACTAATTGGGCCACCCAGAGCTCCCAGAGAATAAGCAAGAAACTAAAGAGTATATATTGAGGAGGCTAGGACTCCAGATACATATATAGCAGAGGATGGCTTTATCTGACATCAATGGGAGGAAAGGCAGGCTTAATGCCCCAACATAGGGGGTTAATTGAGGGGTGACACGGTGGTGTGTGAATGGGTAACTGAGCACCCTCATAGAGGCAAATGGAAGGGGGAGAGGGACTATGGGATGGGGGCCCTGTGGAGGGTTAAATGGGAAGGGGAATCCATTTGAAATGTAAATAAATAACATGATTAATTTTAAAAAGGAAAGAAATCAAAGATGTTTTAAAAAATTTTTGGAAGTGAGTAGTTGACTCAGCACATATGAGGGTACTGGTCCTGAAGAGGCCTGAGTTTTGGGTTCAGCAGTAACATCAGCTAAACACAACCTATCTGTAACTCTTAACTCCAGAGAATGCCAAGACTCCAACTTCCACAGACACCTGACTCACTTCAGATGACTATAAACACACAATTAAAAATGAAATAAGCTTGAAATGCTATAAATTTTACAGAATTAAGTTTAATTTATATTTATAAAATTGTTTACAACTACTTTTCATACTATTAGACAAATTTTATTTTATTTTCTAAGTTGTTTATTTACATTCAAAATCATTTCCCCTTTCCCGTTTCCTCCCTCCCCGAAAGTCCCATAAGCCCATTTCCCTCCCTCTGTTCCCCATTCAACCCCCTCTCACTTCTCTGTCCTGGCATTCCTCTACATCCAGTCTTTCCAGGACCAGGGGGGTCTCTCCTTCCATCTTCTTGGAAATCTATTGATATGCAAATTGTGTCTAGAGTATTCCTAGATTTTGGGTTAATATCCCTTATCAGTGACTGCATACCATGTGTGTTCTTTTGTGATTGGGTTACCTCACTAAGGATGATATTTTCCCGTTCTGACCATTTGCCTAGGAATTTCGTGAGTTCATTGTTTTTAATTGCAAAGTAGTATTCCATTGTGTAAATATACCACATCTTCTGAATCCATTCCTCCACTGAGGGAAATCTGGGTTTTTTCCAGCTTCTGGCTATTATAAATAAGGCTGCTATGAGCATAGTGGAGCATGTGTCCTTACAGCAAGCAGGGGAAGCCTCTGGGTATATGCCCAGGAGTGGTATAGCAGGATCCTCTGGGAGTGTCATGCCCAGTTTTATGAGGAACCGTCAGACAGCTTTCCACAGTGGTTATATCAGCTTGCAATTCCACTAGCAGTGGAGGAGTGTTCCTCTTTCTCCACATCCTCGCAAACAGCTGATGTCTCCTGTTTTTTATCTTAGCCATTCTGACTGGTGTAAGATGGAATCTCAGAGTTGTTTTGATTTGCATTTCCCTAATGACTAAGGATGATGAACATCTCTTTAGGTGCTTCTCAGCCATTAGATATTCTTCAGGTGAGAACTCTTTGTTTAGCTCTGTACCCCATTTTTATAGGGTTACTTGGCTCTCTGGAGTCTAACTTCTTGAGTTCTTCGTATATATTGGATATTAGCCCTCTGTCAGATGTAGGATTGTTAAAGATCTTTTCCCAATTTTTTGGTTGCCACTTTGTTTTTTTGACATTGTCTTTTGCCTTACAGAAACTTTGTAATTTTATGAGGTCCCATTTGTCAATTCTTGATCTTAGAGCATAAGCTATTGGTGATCTGTTCAGGAAATTCTCCCCTGTGCCCATATGTTCAAGGTTCTTCCCTAGTTTCCTTTCTATTAGTTTCAGTGTGTCTGGTTTTATGTGGAGGTCCTTGATCCACTTGGAACTGAGCTTAGTGCAAGGAGATAAGAATGGGTCAATTTGCATCTTTCTGCATGTTGACCTCCAGTTGAACCAGCACCATTTGTTGAAAAGGCTATCTTTTTTTCCACTGGATGGTTTTAGCTCCTTTGTCAAAGATCAAGTGACCATAGGAGTGTGGATTCATTTCTGGGTCTTCAATTCTGTTCCATTGATCTACATGCCTGTCACTGTACCAATACCATGCGGTTTTTAACACTATTGCTCTGTAGTACAGCTTGAGATCCGGGATACTGATTCCCCCAGAGGTTTTTTTACTCTTGAGAATAGTTTTAGCTATCCTGGGTTTTATGTTATTCCAGATGAATTTTTGAATTGCTCTTTCTAACTCTATGAAGAATTGAGTTGGGATTTTGATGGGGATTGCATTGAATCTGTATATTGCTTTTGGCAAGATGGTCAATTTTGCTATATTAATCCTGCCAATCCATGAGCATGGCAGATTTTTCCATCTTCTGAGGTTTTCTTCAATTTCTTTCTTCAGAGACTTGAAGTTCTTGTCATAGAGTTCTTTCACTTGTTTGGTTATAGTCACACCAAGATACTTTATATTGTTTGTGGCTATGGTGAAGGGTATCATAACTTGAAGCAATCCCACTAAAATCAGGGACTAGACAAGGCTGCCTTCTCTCTCCATATCTTTTCAATATAGTACTTGAAGTTCTAGCTAGAGCAATTAGATAACAAAAGGATGTCAAAAAGGATACAAATTGGAAAGGAAGAAGTCAAACTATCACTATTTGCAGACGATATGATAGTATACTTAAGCGACCCAAAGAACTCTACCAGAGAACTCCTACAGCTGATAAACAACTTCAGCAAAGTGGCCAGATATAAAATCAACTCAAGCAAGTCAGTAGCCTTCCTATACTCAAAGGATAAGCAGGCTGAGAAAATAGACAACTTTTAACACAAATAAATCTTAAAAACTCCAGAGATTTGGATGTTTTTGCAATTATACTATTATTTCACATTTTATGTAAGTGTATATCTATGCAAAAAGTGAGTCTTTATATCTTCAAATTACTATGTGCTGTGCTCTATAATAAGTAGAAAGTATTGTAATTTGAAAGTGTAGTTTATATAGTTGCCCCATTGAATACTATAGTGTATCTAGTTAGTATACTCTCAACAATGTCATAATATTAGGATCTCCATGTCCTGATGTGAAGCTTGAGGGCTTCTGCAAGGTTCTCCTGCCTACCATTCTGAATGACATCTGTACTTAAAATATTCAATTATTCCCAAACACTACTAAAATAAAGCTGATTTATATAAATATATACACTAATAGTTTTTTCATTTTTTCTATTTTATTTCCATTGTTGTAGTAAAGACCATGAACAAAAACCACTTGAAAATCTTTGAGTGAAATTTTAACAATTGAGGCTGCTTCTTCCTAGATGAAAGTACAATGTAGCAAATTGTAAAAGAAGACAATGAAAGCATATAAAAATTAAAATATAACCACCACAATGGCATTTTTGTTTTATTAGCAACCAAGTCCCTATTTTAAATAAACTAGAATGTTTTAAATAAATATATTTTGTAACTACTGGCTCATTTTAGGTTGTGTGTGTGTGTGTGTGTGTGTGTGTGTGTGTGTGTGTGTGTGTGTGTTTTGAGCACAGAATTTAGATGCCAATGTAAATACTTGACATAAAGGCTATAAGAATTCCCATTTCCCACAGTCACTCCTAAATTATTAATGTTATATAGATAATAAGGAAACCAATTCCTTATTATTACTTCTCTACATTTACTTCGAACAGTTTTCCTTATTCTATGAAGAAAAAAAAGATTGTCTCCTAGCAGAATGATTAACAATTTAAAATACATTAGACATAACTATTTAAAATTGGTAAGATTTCTCAGTTTTTAAATATTATTTTTCTGGTATCTTTTTGACATATACTTTGAAAGAAATCTAATTAATAATATATTTTAAATTATAGACATATAGATGTCTGGTTTTCCAGGTGACATAATTTGTCTTAGATGGAGTTCTTTCTGAATGGTTATAATATTATGGATTATTTAATAAAAAAATGTTTGCAAAGTCATGCCTGTAGACTCCAAACAGTCCAACTTGCAGCTGAAAATAAATTTAATAACATGAGTTGAAATTCCTGAGCAAATCACTTCTTGTTTAACATTTTAATTGGCTAAAAATATGGATTCATCATTTTGTATGAACTTTTAAAAATGCATTGGAAATAGAAGTTAGGTAGTTAAAATATAAGCAACAATTGCTTTTCTTTCAAAAACAGTTATTATGTTGTATGTAAAATTGGTTTTGTACACATATATTGTGTGGGGTAAGGATACAAGGCATAATGCGCAGGTCAAGGACAACTTTTCAAGATCTGTGCTCTTTTTTCACCTTTATTTTATTTCCACCGTCTTTACTCAATTCACTTTGTTTCCACATCAATCATGTTCCAGTGAACCCTTATGCCAAAAACAGAGAGGTATTTTTTGTTTGGTTGGTTTTGGTTTTTTGTTTTTATGATTCTGCAGAACAGTCCTCAAGATCAGAGTATCTGGGAATGTGGAAAACTTAATCTCTACAAAAATTATACTTAGTACTCATCAAAGTAAGTTTAGAAATGCAAGTAGGTACTTGCTCAGACACTGCCAATGTACTACCCTGACAAGCCAAGAGCTAGGGCAGTGGAAGATAGGGCTTCAGGATTTGTTGTTTATGCTTTTTTTCATGTAATACATGCTTGCTGAAAACATTTTGAGAAGAATCTTTTCAACCACTTATTTTCATATCATATTTTGCAATAGTAGAGAAAAGAGTATTATTGCATTTTTTGTTGTAATCCGAATTTTCTATATATTTTTCTTCATGTTTTTTATATATCTCTATATAGATAATTAAATCTATTTTTAGATAAATTGATACATAAATCCAGATAGATAAATATAGTTTGGGGTTTTCTGCATACTTAAGCCTGAAAATGAAGGCTACTCTGAAGTTAAAAAATAATACATAAAATATAAATAGATAGTGTGTTTCTAGACTTAGTTCTATTATAATTCCAACCCATCACTCGAAAGTTATTTCCTCAAAAGATTTTCTACATATTGGCTTGAATATTGGCTGATAAAATATGATTGAAATCCATGAAGATTTAGTGTTACTATTTTATACATGTGATTTTCTGCACTGTTTTAAGTGACTCTCCCAAGAGGGCTGAGGTTTATTACATTTATCTCTTTCAAGTCTCCATGCATATTCTTTATGCATGCATTAAAATTACATATAAAGAAAGTATATATTGATTTTCTATATTCCATCTGTCTCTCTAATTTATATACATTTTAATTAGATTGAAATCTGCATTAAAAATTACCCATGCCCCAGTCACTAGAATTCTTGTGTTGGCATAGGAAATTTTAGTTGTCATATTGCTTGACCACTGACTTACTCATTTGGGTTGCTAGAGAAAGACAGCTGTGACTGGATAAATTATGTAATATTTCCATCTATCATCTCAGATCTGGATTACAGCAATTATAAGATTAAGAATTTGACCAGCATGTGTTTCTTGTTGCCAAACCTTCAAAGAGAAGAAAGTGTAACAGAGAAATTCTCCTCCCTAGTACCAAACAATTCATCTAAACTGTCAGTGAAATGATTTTATTAAAAAAAATTATATCATTATTTTCTTCTAAATCTTTGAATGTTTAAACCTCACATCATGACTTTTTAAAACCCATCAAAATGGTTTTACCTAAACTTGGAATCTTTATTTATTAGAATTCATTCTTCTCCCTGAATTTTAGACTTTTTTGGGACATTCATAGGAGACAAAACAAAAGTTGGAGGCACTTATCAAGTTCCATAGTTTAACCAAAAAAATAACAATGATGACAAAAGAGAGGGGAGGCTAAGGAGAGTTTTCAAAATTCCCAAATAGATATTTTCTTCCTAGCAAAGAAAAGCCATCAAAAATCATATGCATCTGTGAACTTTGCAGGCTAAAATGCTGAGCTGCCACGTGAGATATACCCATGGGAGCAATAGAGGCATGAATGTTATGGGAAGAACTACTAGCGTTCTTGTAGAAGTTATGGCCCACTTTAAAAACGACAAACAATGTCTGGTGTAATGAATGTGGCCAAACTCCCATGTCTGAGAAGCAATAGACCCTATTAATATGATTTTTTTTTACAATAGATACTGTAAAAGACAGTTTTAATTCCTCAGATGGAGGGATGAGAAGATCTGTACCCAAACTTAACAAATGCATGGATTGGGCTGAGTGCAGAGCATTTCTATCTCAGATCTAACTACAGCAGACCTAAGCCAGGAAGCTTCTAGCCTCTGTTCAATCTAATCTAGGCCTAGAATGTTTCAGTCTCTGAGACTTACTACTGAATATAAGCTCCCTTTCTAGTTCTTTCTGAACTTCACAGTCTGGTTCAACTCAGCTTGTTTTAGGCAAAATGCTCTCCAAGCTGACCGATTCAGATGGGTTTTTCTCAGCTTGTCACAGAATTTCTCTGCTTGGCCTGAAACTAACTCTTACTATTTATTTTAATTTTCTGGCTCCTTCTTAGTCTCTGGCTTCACTAGACTCTGGGCACCTGCACTGAACTGCACAAACTGAATGGAACTCATAAACAAATTCAACTGAATTCAACTACACTGCACTAACTTCACTGACTGAACTGACTCACCTCTTCCTCCCTCATTCTGTTTCTCTCTCTCTCTCTCTCTCTCTCTCTCTCTCTCTTCCTCTCTCTCATTAATTACCCTCACTTCCCTGTGCTCTTCTCATGATAGTTGGGCATATCCTGTCTCTGACTCATTCTGTTAAATCATTTTCTCATTCATTACTTTCTTTAAAAAAAATATTAACTTATTTATGACCTAAGTGCTGTCCCTACTCCAGGAGATTCCCTCACCTAGCCCCTCCCTCCCTCCACCTCTCTTCACCTCTGAGAGAATGAGGCAAGATGAGGGTCTCTGGGATGCCAGCCTATCCTGGGTCATCAAGTCACTGCAGGATTAGGCTCACCCTCTCCTGCTAAGACAAGACAAAGCAATCCTCTGCTACATTTGTGCTGAGGGCTTCATTCCAGGTCATATATGCTCATTGGTTGGTGACTCAGTCTCTGAGAGCTCCCAAGGTTCCAGATTAGTTGACACTATTGGTCTTCCTCTGGGATTTCCATCCCCTTCAGTGACTTCAATCCTTTTTCTAACTCCTCCGTAAGAGTACCGAACATCCATCCAATGTTTGGCTGTGGGTACCTGCATGTGATTCAGTCAGATTCTGGTTAGAGTCTCTCAGAGGACGGTTATGCTAGGCTCCTGTCTGTAATCATAAGTATCATTAATACTGTAATGGATTTGTGATTGACCATGGAATGGGTCTCGTTTGGCCATTCTGTTTAGATAATTTATCTGATCTTGGTTCAACTTTTGTAAGTGGGATTAGTCTAGAAAGTTCTCCATTTTATTTATAGGCTTTTGAAGTAAGACCTCATGATTTTTTAAATTTCTTCAGAGTCTATTGATATGTCTCCCTTTTCATTCCTGATTTTATTAGTTTGGATATTGTCTCTGTATCCTTTAATTAGTTTGGCTAAAGGTTTATCAATCCTTTTGATTTTCTCAAAGAACTTATTCTTGGTTTTATTGATTCTTTGTATTGTTCTCTTTGCTTCTAGTACATTCATTTCAGCCCTGAGTTTTACTATTTCCTGGTATACACTCTTCTTGAATGTGTTTGCTTCTTCATGTTCTAGAAGTTTCAGGTGTGCACTTAAGCTGCTTAGTATAAGATCTCCCCAACATCTTTATGAAGACACTTAGTGCTTTGAAATTTTCAGTTGGCACTGCTCTCATAGTTTCCTGTAATTTTGACTATGTTGCACCTTCATTTTCTGGATCTTCCCGGGAATTGCTCACGAGTGGGTTCTACGTGGGGGAGAGCTGAAGAGTGAAACTACGGGGGTCGAGAGAAAAGAAGACACAGAGACATTAGTGCATGGCTGTACAAAATCTTTTTATATTTCTTTGGGGACAAGAGAGACAATATATGTGCTGTGGGCGTGACCCTCCCTCCCAAAGCTGCAGAGTCTTCCTAGCAGGTCTGAGGCAGGCTGAGAGAAGTTGCCATAACAAAGATCACAGGGTCTGCTACACAGCAGGAGATGGCGACTTGACTGGCAGGAAACTGTAGTGCCAGAGGGGCTCTGACATCTGTCAGGTGGGAGGAGGTGTGGCTGGAATTCCTCAACTCCATGTAGGTGAAATGCAGGCAGCTGAATTTTGCCTAGAGGTTATATGGCTCACTACAATTTTCATTGATTTCTAGAAAGTCTGTTATTATTTTATATTTCTTCCCGATCAAATGATGACTAAGTAGAAATTTGTTCAATTTCCATGAGTATGTGGGCTTTTTGATGCCTCTGTTGCTGTTGACTTTCAGGCTTAATCCATGGTGATTTGATAAAATGCATAAGGCTTGTTTTATGTCTAATTATATAGTAAATTTTGAAAAGTGTTCTATAAGTTGCTCATAAGAAGGTATATTCTTTTGTTTTGGGTGAGAAATTCTGAATATAACTCCATTTTGTTCAAAAGATTTGTTGCTTTCACTGTGTCTCCATTTAGTTTCTCTTTGATGACCTGCCCATTGGTGAGAGTGGTGTGTTAAAGCAGCACACTATGATTGTGTGGGGTTCAATGTGAGGTTTGAGCTTTAGTAAGGTTTCTTTTATAAACATGGGTGTGCTTGAAATTGGGGCATAGATGTTCAGAATTGAGACTTCATGTTGGTGGGTTTTTGCTTTGATGAGTATGACATGTCCTTCTCCATCTCTTTTGATTACTTTTGGTTGAAAGTCTATTTTATACAATATTTGAATTTGCTCCAGCTTGTTTCGTGTTTCTGTTTGCTTGTATAACCTTTTACCAGCTCTTTACTCTGAGATAGTGTCTATCTTTGAGACTTAGGTGTGTCTTTTGGATGGAGCAGAATGATGGATCCTGTTAAATATGAATTTTGTTAACTTGTGTCTTTCATTGGTGATGAGAGTCTATTGATGCTCAGAGAAATGGGAGACCAATGATTGTTAGTTACTGTTATTTTAATATTGGAGATGGTACTGTGTATGTGTATGAATCTCTTCTTTTGGGTATGCCGTTAATTCCTTCTGTTTTCTTGGCTGTAGTTACTCTCCTTGTCTTGTTTGCCTTCTAGTAGCCTCTCTCTGTAGGACTGGATTAGTAGAAAAATGTTTAACAAAATTTGGTTTTGTTATGGAATATATTAGTTTCCCCCTCTATGATGATTAGGAGTTTTGCTAGCCTGGCATCTATAGTCTACTAGTGTCTGGAAGATATTTTTTCAGGACCTTCTCTTTTAGAGTCTCTTCTGGAGAGTCAGGTGTAATACTGACAGGTTGGCCTTTAGGTTACTTCTCTTGCAGCTTTTAATGTTCTTTCTCTGTTCTGCACATTTAGTGATTCTATTATTATTTGGCAGGAGGATTTTCTTTTCTGGTCCAAACTATTTGGTGTTCTGTAAGCTTCTTGTAGATTTATAGTGATCTCTTTAAATTAGGGAAGCTTTCTTATATCATTTTTGATGAAGATATTTTTTGACCTTTAAGTTGGGAATGTTATCCTCTTCTATTCCCATTATTCTTACATTTGGTCTCAAATTTCCTGGAGGTTTCGAATTAGGAACTATTCTACACTTGGCATTTTCTTTGACCACTGGATCTATCTGTACTATCTTCTGTGCCTGGGATTCTCTCTTCCATCTTTTGTATTATGTTGGTGATGTTTGCATATATTGTTCCTCTTCTTTTTACTCAGCTTTAAATCTCATTTGTGTTTTCTTTATTGCTTCTATTTCCAGTTTTTTATCTTGGGCCATTCATTTGCTTCAACTGTTTGATTGTGTTTCCCAGTATTTCTTTAAGGGAATTTTGTTTCCTCTTTAAGAGATTCCACTTCTTTGATTGTATATTCCTATATTTTTAAGGGAATTACTTATAATCTACTTAACAGCCTGTATCATCTTCATGAGATGAGGTTTAAGATTGCAGTCTTACTCTTGAGGTGTATTTAGATATCCAGGACTTGCTGTAATTGGAGAGGTGGCTTCTGATGGGATCATATTGTATTGCCTCTGTTGATTATGTTTTTGCATTTGTCTTTTGCCATCTGCTTCTCACTGCCTGGTTAGTATGTGTTGGACCAGACCTCACGGGAGGCAGTGGAGACTACAGGGTCAGGGAACAAAGAACTGATCCAAAGCTGCAGGTATAGGTACAAACTGGAGAGGAGATGGAGTTATGAAATGTTAGGGTAGAGCCCAAGGTTTTTAAACTTCATTGAGTTTAAAATGATGAGGAGATTGCAGCAGGGGTCTCGCCCATGGCTAAGGTTAGAACAAGTCTCCTGGGTGGCAAGCTGGGCTGTAAGGTAGGAGGCAAAGAGCTGATCCTTGGATGCAGGTGGATATGCAGACTGGAAGGCTAGTGCATATCTGCTTCCTTCTACAAACTAGTTTTACCTTCATCATTTGGGATTAAAGGTGTACACTAAAAGCATGTGTGTATTGTGTCAGATTTTAAATTTCTGAATCTTTATACCCTTTAAAACAAAACTTCCCTAATTTAAAGAAAGAGATGGGTATAAATGTACAAGAAGCAGACAAAACACCAAATAGATTGAACCAGAAAAGAAAATCCTTCTGCCAAATAATAATAAAAATACTAAATGTACAGAACAGAGAAAGAGCATTAAAAGCTGCAAGAGAAGTAACCTAAAGGCCAATCTGTCAGAATTACACCTGACTCGCCAAAAGAGACTCTAAAGAGAAGATCTTGAAAAGATATCTTGCAGACTCTTAATAAGTCTTATATAAGTGCTCCTCAAATCTTTCACTGTAAAAGCATTTTGTTCTTTTTTTAATCAGATACTATCTGATACAGAGACTCACAAATAGTCAAAATAGAAAAAAAATGGCCTAAAGTGCTCAACCCTAAATGGGTTAGCTATATTACCCCTGCTTCCCTGGAGGTTCACAAACATCACACAATGTGGATAAAAAGATTGTAAGAGTCATAGATCATAGAAGATTTGTGAAATATTTGCTAAACATGGCTGGGCCCAGAACTCATGATCTCACAGGTGTAGCTGTGGTTGCCAGTACAGACAGACCCACATATGATAAAAACAATACTCCAGGTCTAGAAGGGAAAATGCTCAGGATGTATCAAAGTTGATATGAGAAACAATTGGCAGTTGAAAGATTTAAAGTGGAGGAGAGCCAACTTTCTTCAGAAATGTGATCCATGGGAGTTTGTCCATGTTCCATCTGATGGAACTATTTCCTATTTCCGTGTGCAGTTGTAAGTAATAATTGGACTCAGTGTGCTATAACATCCTGGCATGAAGTTACAAAAGCCATGTGTTGCAGGAGTCTAGGAAGAATATTACCTAAATGTGTTATATTAATGAATAAAGTTACAAAATAATAAATAATAATAATAGAAAAATACCACAAACATTTTCCTAAAATATAACCTAGTGTTAGAGTTACCCATTCCTTCATTATCTTGCTTGTATTATCACTTTGTTAAATAAACTTACTGCCAATGATTTTGGGTTCTACTGGTTGTTTATTATTGATTTTAGACAGGATCTCATCTTTAACAGGCTGGCCTTAAAACTATAATGTTACTAAGTATGACTATGAATTAATTTCTAATTCATTGTTCCCATCTTCTGAGTGCTATGAATGAAAAGACACACTAGATTCATAGGTCAAAGGTCATGAAATCCAGAGCTTTATGAATATTAGAGGAACATACCCCAAAGTGATCTACATCTCCAACTTCTAATACTTCTTTTAAAAAACAAGAATAAAATAAGAAATCAGACAAGGTAGAAAGAGTAATACTGTGAAAGCCCATAAGAAGTTACCCCTGGAACCTATGACTCACTGCTACCAACATTTATGTATCAAAATTCTTGTATAATATATAGTATACCTATATATGGCATAACCAAATTCTCCTGGATAAATTAAATGTGTTTTGAAAATTGTAATAATTCCTTAAGCAGCATAGTAACTGAATATAATTAGCACCGTATATTGTCCAAACTGCTAAGAAGGAAGCTACTTTTCATTAAAATCTAGATATTCCTCATTTGAGTCCTTGTAAATTTACCAAAGAAGATATCTACACCACAGAACAAATCACCCAAAGTCATACATCTTACTATATTTCTGTTTACACTCGTTCAGTTCAATGTATTCCTTCATGAAACTGTGTTACATGTACGCATTATATACAACATCACAAGTTCATATTAGATGATTTATTGGCAGTAGTATTATTTAAAATGTCTTTAAAATTAAACAAAGAGCATTTTAAATATACAAGATACAGTGTAATTACCAGAACAAATACACATAAAATGAATGCATATAAATCACAGGACAGTGAATCTATAAAAATAACCATGTATTTAACATACACATCTATTTTTGAAGAAAAATATAGGCATGCATGTTTTTGTTACCATTCAAATGAACTCCAATTTAAAACGGAAAAAAAATCATTTTACATTCCTCTAGTGAATGCTACATGTGTTATATGAAAGAATTCTTTTATTGCAAACATATGGCACTATTTGATATTTCTTAAATCCCTCTTATACTTTTCGACAGACATACTAAAAAGCTCATGTTTTGAAATAGACTGTATTATAAGCATTAGGCACAAATTGAGTGTCTAAAATGTTTCGTCTTTATTTTTGCAGTGAATAGAGTCAGCGTTAGAAACTTAACCGATTTCTTTTAGACAATTATCATGAATACGCATGAATTGTGTTCATTTACCATTTATGCTACAAATAGTCAATACTAGGACTAGAATATAGCAACTTCATCAAAGCACTCAAAGCTTTTCACTGCCTTATGTCTGGAGTACCTGGTTCAAACTAATTCATGTGCCTTATGTCAAAAATTAAACTCAGTGAGGTTTTCATTCATTGTAAGTATAATGGTAAATATTGGAATTTTCTGACAAACAGGCCATGTTCAAAACAGCTATTTTACAGTCATCAGGAGAAGATAAGAATGCATGTTGTTACAAAATGGCAGCTAAGCATCATAGTTAATTTAAGGGAAATAAAGAAAGTGAAATTTCTTGCACACAGGAATTATGAATAGAGATTTATACTATCTTGGTAGAGGCAGCAAATGTCAATTATACATTGCTCTTCTACACACATTCTTTTGTTCCTAATCATCTGTGTTTGGACATCATTCAGAAAGGAAAGAGTGGAAACAACACCTTTCCCAGGAACTTGGCTGATTTAGAAGGAAGATTACATCAGTGATTTTTGCTGGGTTCCCAGGTAAACCTGGTCAGTCCAATCAACAGACAATGTTCCTCTTAGATCTAGATTCTTTTAAGTAAAATGGACAACTAAGAAATACGAAGGCTGTAGGTTAGAAAGTTATAGTAAAGGCAGATTATGGAGATACAGCACAGAAAAATCAGTTGAAATTGTTGAATTTGATCATGAGGGAAACCTTTCAGTGGGTAAGGCTTCACTTGGACCCATGAGGAAAGAATGGAATCAGCTCAGTAGGAGTGTATGTGAAATAAATGTCAGGGACCTGAAGAGGATTGAAAATGGGTACATCTATACTGTGATGTGGCATCACAGTGGAGCAGACTAAGTTTTATCTGCTTGTATCTAAGGCTGTGATATTTTAATTTTATTTAAGTTGACAAAGAAAGAAAGTTTTAATAAAGCAAGAGCTATTACCAATTAATGTTAGAATAAATGTCATTTTCACAAGTTAGCCCAGGCTTAAGGGTCATCTTATTTTCTTTCAACTTTCCTCCTGTTTCCCTCTTCAAATCTCCCTCACTTCATTTCTTGCTCTCTGTATTTCTTTTAGCTTATGAAAAGGTAGGATTTTAAATTAGTAGCAATATGAAAAATAAATAATTTGTGGTTCATTGTCTCAAGCATACACATGTGGCAGCACACATAGCTATTATTTATAAGCAGTAGCCTGTGTGTTCATCCATAAATACCAGAACTTAATGGTAGCATATATAGTAACAAAAACTAACAAACAAACAAAAAACACATGACAATTAATGAGAGATTGAATGGAAAAGTAGAATATTTCATAGGGACTCTTAGAAAGGTTTCAAGTGTACACAAAGCTTTCACAAAGCCTTCAATGAGAGATTTAACAATTGAAAAGCAAGTTATGGCACATTAAGAAATAGTAATTCTTTGAATAGTGCTTGGTTTCCTGTAAAAAGGCTAAACTGACTCCATAACAGGTTTCTAATTGGCAGTCAAGGACACTAGACCTAAAGAACTGGGCAAGTCAAGGCAAGTCAAAAGCAGCAACCAACAAACTGGGAAAAGATCTTTACCAACTCTACAACCGACAGAGGGTTAATATTCAATATATACAAAGAACTCGAGAAATTAGACTCAAGAGAGCCAAATAACCCTATTAAAAATGGGGTACAGAGCTAAACAAAGAGTTCTCACCTGAAGAATATCGAATGGCTGAGAAGCACCTAAAGAAATGTTCAACATCTTTAGTCATTAGGGAAATGCAAATCAAAACAACTCTGAGATTCCACCTCACACCAGTCAGAATGGCTAAGATTAAAAACACAGGAGACAGCCGTTGTTGGCAAGGATGTGGAGAAAGAAGAACACTCCTCCACTGCTGGTGGGATTGCAAACTAGTACAGCCACTCTGGAAAGCAGGCTGGTGGTTCCTCAGAAAACTGGGCATGACACTCCCAGTGGATCCGGCTATACCACTCCTGGGCATATACCCGGAGGCTTTCCCTGCATGCAATAAGAGCACATGCTCTACTATGTTCATAGCAGCCTTATTTATAATAGCCAGAAGCTGGAAAGAACCCAAATGTCCCTCAACGGAGAAATGGATTCAGAAGATGTGGTATATTTACACAATGGAATACTACTCTGCAATTAAAAACAATGAACTCACGAAATTCCTAGGCTAATAGTCAGAACTGGAAAATATCATCCTTAGTGAGGTAACCCAATCACAAAAGAACACACATGGTATGCAGTCACTGATAAGGGGATATTAACCCAGAATCTCGGAATACCCAGGACACAATTCACATATCAATAGATTTCCAAGAAGATGGAAGGAGAGACCCCTGGTCCTGGAAAGACTGGATGTAGGGGAATACCAGGACAGAGAAGTGAGAGGGGGTTAAATGGGGAACAGAGGGAGGGAAGGGGGCTTATGGGACTTTCGGGGAGGGAGGGAACAGGAAAGGGGAAATCATTTGGAATGTAAATAAAAAGACAGAAAATAATAATAATAATAATATTAATAATAATAATAATAATAATAATAATAATAAAAACCTCAGGCTTCAGGCAGTTAGTCATAAACTAGAAAGTGCCCAGCCAATTAGTCTGAAGGTCAGCAAGTTTACAGACTTCCCAGTAACAGGTTCCAGCCCCCATACCTGGTCATGAATGCCCTTAAAGATGGAATAAGATAGAGGTCACCTATCCTGGAATCCCCTAATGTGCTTTAAATCTACCCTACAAAGTTACTTGGTTGTCTTTCTATCTTGGTAATGGGGAGACCTCAGCATGCTGAACTGTGAGAGCCATGTCAGAAACAATAGTCAGGCTCACCTTGGCCTAAAATAGCAACCCACTGCTGAACAGGAAATTTCTACTCCACACCTGACAGGAAAGCACCCTGCCTGGGGTGAGGCCAGATAAGGAAATGATCTAACAGAGGAACAATTTCAGGAAATCCAAAAGAGGAATAATTTCAGGAAAACTGTCAACATGAGCAGGAGAGGGTCAATGACCAAGGCAGTCACCCCATATGAGTTAATAATTTTAAAAGTCACTCAGGGTAGTTAATCCCGAGTTTTTAATAGAGAAGACATCCTTATAGATAAATGGGGGGGGGGGGTCTAAGAATAAGTGATATGCAGTTTAAGTTTGGCCATATTTTGTTGCTATTTAAGAAAACTAAATAACTTTTACTCCATTTTTTTAAGGGTTATCAGTAGTGTCCAATGGTAGCAGGAATAACATTCAAAGTCTTTTACTAAATGCAATACCCATCTGAAAAGTACAATGTGCTTGTTGTACCCACTATTCCTAAACTGTGTAATAATACGGGCATTCTGCATGTTTCTCTATTTCTATATTCATGCAACTTCGAATCATCTCCGTGGATGAAAGTAGCATATTAAATTTAGCATCTTCATAGTTGGCTAAAATTAGGAACTTTAGAGTAATTTGTAACATCCATTTATTTCACACATTCCTCCTCCTAGCTTTGAAGGAAGACATCTACTTATTTCTTATGCTCTGTTTTTTAAAAATCCTAACACTCTCCTACATAGGAACTGTTATGATCCTAAATAACAAATTAATTATGATTATTACTCTCATCTGCTTTTTAATATTAAAATACAGCACAAGTCACTTGAAGGAATGATCGTGTAATCTCAAAATGTAAGACACCTCAAGGTTATTTTTAATTGTCTAAAGAATTAAAATAATCCCATCTATAAATAACTATACTGATTTTTAGAACATTTTAATTTTACTAATTAGAAAACTTTCTCTTGGAGAATCAGAAGCAATAGTGGACCTCATTTTTATACACACGCTAATTAGTATATTACAGACAATTAGCAACTTTACAAAGTAAGTGGCATAGCTAATAACATTAGGGCATCTAACTCAATGTATAAAAGAGGTAAACAGTCCCTAAAGTATGAAGATGATTGATCATGAAAGAGCCTGATTAGGCTTATCAAATACTGTAATCTTGACCTACCCCTGAACTTACCAGCAAGTCAACAAATCCTTAATTATCAGCATTAGTACTTTCGAAACTATGCAGAGTTAATTACTGTCTTAATGGATGTCTTCATTTTAACAGGTCTTCTCTACCACCCACTCAGGGAAATTAGTTTAAGAAAATACCACCTTTGAGAATAACAACACTGTAATTTTTTAAATGGATAAGCATGTGTTATTGAAAAGCATAATGAAAAACAAACAATTGTATAAAAATATGACCATAAAGAAATGTAGGTACAATTTCAATAATAGCTATTTTCTATGGTTTACTCAGAATCTAGATTCTGGATTAGTTCTTTGGTAATCTGAGTGAATCTTGGGTTTGTGTTCCCTGATCAGCATTTTATTAAAAAAAAAAAAAAGATAGGTTATTTGTCAACTGCTAGTGAAATAAGCCAATTCAAGACAGATTGAAATATATCAAAAGCAGGTTTATTGAAAAGCTGCTCTTAGGTGAGTTCATTGGCCCCAAGGACCAGAAAGTCACCATTGGTGAGAGAGAAAGGACACATGTGCAGAGAGAGAGAGAGAGAGAGAGAGAGAGAGAGAGAGAGAGAGAGAGAGAACATTGGGCTGGAAAGTTCATAGTTGGGGACAGGTATACAAAGTAGGGACTGAGAGATGTCCTTTGTCCCAGGGACTGAAATGAAACATCATAGCCTTTTGTTATTATAAATGAATAATGAATACTATAATCATCCATAATTATTTCTTGTTGACATCGAGGTACAGTTTTTAGAAATTGGGATGAAGGTGGAATGCTGGCCAAGGCTGGGAAGAGCTGGCTGTTTCACTTTTGTCCAGGGTGTGGGACCATCTGGGGGTAGGAGTATGTAGGTCCAGTTGAAATAATCTGTGAGACTGGACTAGAACTTTTGTAGGTATCTGATTTGTACCTTTTCTGTATACATGTTCTGAGGGAACATCTGAATATCAAGGGCAGAAGATAAAGTTGAGAAGTTTAAGGAGAAAAACTTTTCTTAGGTGTACATTTGAAACTCTTAGGCCGATGGACTTGGTAGTTGGAGAAGGGTGGGGGTTCCCAGGGCCAGAGAAAGGGAAATGGATGCCACCCTCAGAAATAGGCAGGTGGAGGGAGAAACACGCTATTAATTGACAGTACTTATATTGAGTTCATTTGACCTATGTGAGGTAGATTCAAATAGATTGCTTGAAGGTTACAAGAATCTTTTTTTAAGTTTACAAACATAAATACTTCATAAGGATTAGTGACAACTGAATGGAAAGGAATCACTGTAAAGCTAATGAGCCTGAGATCTTGAACCATGTGATAGGTTCCATTAGGTTTCTTAACTGCTAGGTTTGGGTGTTAATGGGGAAGAGGTAGGACAGAGAACTTTTTTCCTTAAGAAGTCAGAGATGATAGGCTTAAGTCTCCTTAGACTCTAGAGAGAAAGATGGTATTGAACTTGGGTGATGTAACTGGTCCTGTAATTCAATGACAACAGGAGAATGATGTTTAGCAACAGAGGGGTTCTGGATGTCCCAGACTCAGGTGTCTATGTGAGAGGCTGGTAAAGGGAACAAGTTAGTGTTAGTAGGTTGGGTGGCTAGGAGGAGGGGGGGCTGCTTGTGAATTAGGCAAATGTCCAGGATCAAAATAAATAGAAACTTGCAACTTAGCTAGAAAATGCCTACCCAATAAGGGGACTGAACACAGTAGCATTACCAAAAATGGATGGGTAAAAGTAATACTCCTAAAATTGCAACTAAGTGGTAGAGTTTGGTGAGGAAGGTAAGGTCATCCTCCTACTCTAACAGTAGAAGAACATAAAGTAGAGGTGGGTCCCCCAAAATCTGTCAGGGCCAATTAAGTGGCCCGAGTGTCCAAGAGGAAAGCAATGGGTCACCCAGATACCATGATGACTACCTGGGGCTCCCTTCTGATGATGGAAACTGTCAGGTCAAGGGAGCTCAGGCCTCCTCAATTGTTCATAGCCAAGCCTAGGAGATCAGTAGGAGGTTTATATTGGAGTGATGTCCCTATGTCCTGAGCAGCATGAGGGCACTTTGGGCCTGACTTTGCTAGCTTGCAGGGGTTAGGGCAAGCCCTCACCTAGAGACCTGGCTGACCACATTTGCAGTAGGGCTCGGTGGTTCCCAAGACTTATTAGGCCAGGAAGCCCAGTTCATGACTGGAGCTGCTTGCACCACAGCCTTGGGCAGCATATGGTATTTTTGTCACAAGCCTTTTCATCTCTCTGATGTTAAACTTTAAAAGCCAGTGCCAAGACTTCTGTCTATGGAGTTTGGGAAATCCTCTCCAGACACCTGTTTGGCCCTAATGTCAGAGTAGCTCTGGGCAAAGAAGTAGGTCATCAGGAATGGTCTACCATCTCAGCTTTCAGAATCTAAATTAGTATATTGTTACAGAGCCTTTGTAAGGTATTCTAAAACCTAAGTCAGGTTTTCTTGTTAATCCTGAATGACCTCTTGGAGTTTTTCAAAATTTACTTGTTTTAGGGCAGCTCGACAGAGACTGACGAGGAAGCGAGTTGTGACTTGGTTCCTGGCTAAAATATCACCTGGGTAAATTGCATTTTCATTGAGGATCCTAGTCAAGTACTGTCTCAGAGCTGATCTGGTATGCTGAGTCTGTCAGTGAATCTCATATACATATATTCTTTCCTGTTACTAAACTTGCCTGCTCTCATTAGGAATTAAATTATTACTCAGATTCTTATGTAGATCATGGAAAGTCAAGATATAAGACTGAGTAATACACTGATTTTTTTTCTTTTTTTTTTAATTATTTATTTTATTTTTTTTAATTTACATTCCAAATCATTTCCCCTTTCCCGTTTCCTCCCTCCCCGAAAGTCCCATAAGCCCCCTTCCCTCCCTCTTTTCTCCATTCAACCCACTCTTGTTACTCTGTTCTGGCGTTCCCCTACATCCAGTCTTTCCAGGACCAGGGGTCTCTCCTTCCATCTTCTTAGAAATCTATTGATATGCGGATTGTGTCTAGGGTATTCCGAGATTCTGGGTCAATATCCCCTCATCAGTGACTGCATACCATGTGTGTTCTTTTGTGATTGGGTTACCTCACTAAGGATGATATTTTCAAGATCTGACCATTTGCCTAGGAATTTCGTGAATTCATTGTTTTTAATTGCAGAGTAGTATTCCATTGTGTAGATATACCACATCTTCTGAATCCATTCCTCCATTGAGGGACATCTGGGTTCTTTCCACCTTCTGGCTATTATAAATAAGGCTGCTATGAACATAGTGGAGCATGTGTCCTTATTGCATGCAGGTAAAGCCTCTGGGTATATGCCCAGGAGTGGTATAGCCGGATCCTCTGGGAGTGTCATGCCCAGTTTTCTGAGGAACCGCCAGACTGCTTTCCAGAGTGGTTGTACCAGCTTGCAATTCCACCAGCAGTGGAGGAGTGTTCCTCTTTCTCCACATCCTCGCCAACAACTGCTGTCTCCTGTGTTTTTGATCTTAGCCATCCTGACTGGTGTGAGATGGAATCTCAGGATTGTTTTGATTTGCATTTCCCTAATGACTAAGGATGATGAATATCTCTTTAGGTGCTTCTCAGCCATTAGATATTCTTCAGGTGAGAACTCTTTGTTTAGCTCTGTACCCCATTTTTAATAGGGTTACTTGCCTCTCTGGAGTTTAACTTCTTGAGTTCTTTGTATATATTGGATATTAGCCCTCTGTCGGATGTAAGGTTGGTAAAGACAGTAGAATTGTCAGTGTAAGATCCCAGTCTTCTTTTCTGTTGGAGAAAGTTCATTTAAAGAGAATGACACATGTACTCTGATTAGATCATCTACCCCAACAACTTCCCTTAAAGGAAGGACTGACTGATCCTGGTTTAGGCCTGTTGGGGGAAGAAGTATAAGAGGGAGTCTGGAGAGGTCAAATAAGGAGGCTCTGAGGAAGTCTGGTGAGAAGAGGAAGCTGAGGAGGCTGGGCTATTAGAGGGTGTAGGGGCAAGTAAGTGGCAGTAAGGGAGGTTCATTCGCTGGATTGAGAATTGTAGTGTCATCTGGTAGAGGTTTCACAGCTAGAAGGAGTTGAGTTGGGGGATAGGAAGAACAAAGAGAGGGTTTGGGACAAAGATAGGTAAAAGCTTGGGCATAGAAGACCTCTTTCCACTGGCAGCATGTATAAAGATCCTTTAGAATGATAGGATCAAATGTGCAATTAAGTGGCTACTCAGAGTCATTATCAAATAGGTATTGGGGCCATACCTTATTGCTAAGGTGTAGAAGTTTGTATGCCTTTAAATCAGGCATTAATTTCAAAGGTTTGAGATTTTCCAGGAGACATCTCAGTGGGGACCCAGGAGGCATGGCCAAAGACAATGAGATGCCCATTGTGTGAGAGTCATTACTTAAATATTCCTGTTGGTGTCCCAGATCTAGGCTTATAGGCTGGTCATCATGCAGAAGCTAGTGGCTGTCAGCTGCAGGTTTAAAAACTGAGCTGTTGGGGACCCAGGGCCTGAAATAGAATGGTTTAGCAGCAGCTGTAGTTCAAGAAAGAAACTGAGAGAGAAATGTTTCCAGAACAGCAGGGGTGGGGGGGTCGCCCAAGTGTTGAAGTCCTAAAATGGGGCATCGGATGCAAGGCCAGTAATAAGGACCATGGAAAGTCTGTCCCTCAAGCCTTAAGAGGGTAGCCAAATCTCTTTGGGAGAAAGGGCCCTGGCCTCCAACTGGAAAGGGAATCTTACCAATCTGCCAGTGCTTGGTAAAGTTTTAGTGATCTAGTGACAAGAAAAGTTAGCCTATGCCACTGGAGTACCTGTCTAGATGAGGTTCATCCCATGGGGTTTAAGCCATGTGGCAGTGGCCAATCCACATGGTTGTGTTCCTCACTGAGGAGCAGACCTATCTGGGCCTATGTAGTGGTGGTTGCAAGCGAGTCTCTCAGCACCAAATGTTAGATTAAACAGCGCACTCCTGGACAAATCACAACCAAGCTAGTACAGGTCTCTTGTGAGAGGCTTTATTTACAGAGGCACCTGTGGGAAGCCGGTAGCACCACTTCCCATCACTTCCCACCACTGAGGGGGAAGAAGTGAAGAAGAGAAAGAGCTATGGGTCAAGGTACCAATCTTTTCTCCAGGCTGTGATGCAGGTAATGCATGCTTAGAGGAGTGTGCAATGGATACCATGGCAATGAACACAGGAATAGTGCTGTCACCTAGAGACGAAGTCATCGCTGGGTCCAGGCGTTGGTTATAAACAGCTTCTGGCTGTCCACCGATGTACCTGATGCTAACAGTCTGATTGGTATATCACAATCCAACCCTTTGGCTCTGTGCCAATACCTTCTTGGAGATTCTGGGCGCGGGGGTCACTTTTAGGATTTAGGAGTCTCTGTCATAGTAAGTTTAAACATTTAATGCCACATTCAGCAGATTTCTGACAGGTTTCAAGGCTAATATCTACAAAGCATAGATGGATAAGATAATCTATGTCTGCTTCCAAACTGTATCTAAATCTATATCTGCTCTAAACTGTATATCTAGCAAACATAAAACAGGAGACTAAATAAAGCTTAATATTGTAATTAACTATATCAGTTCCTAGCACAGCTTGAAATACTTTATTGAGCATGTTATAGGATATGATTATTTACAATGTTGCTAACTATTAGCTTGTATTTTTTTAAATTATAGTAGCTTTTAGTCCTATGTGTGGGATACTGCAAAAAGCTTTTTGTGTAACATAATTAGCATGAGAACACAATCCGATACAGAAACTCTTCTAGCAACAAAATAAAACCTTTGAATCTACAAACCATAAAAAGATTGGGAGCCTTTTGACCTTTATATGGTATATCAGTATAAAATCTATAGCTTATGATAATCTAAGGCTATATTGTAGCTTAATAACATTAGCAAAAACAAGGCCAAACATATTTTTATGGGAGTGACCTTTAACCTTATTAATGTTGTAAACCTCAAAAGTAATATTTAAATAAACCATCTTACAAAGAGTGAAAAGATGGAGCAATGTTGTAAACAACTGTTCATGACAGTACAGAAATCATAAAAAAATTATTTCTCAATTCAAAAGTATTTTTTGGAGACCTGCTTTCCTGGTCTGTCTATGTCACGTGTTACTGCCCATAAGCAAGATGGTATTGAAGCCATGATCTTCCATAACAGAGGTAGTTGACAACATGTAATTGCCCTTACCCAAGATGGTGGTGAAACCATAACTGGACCTTCTTTATCCCAAAGTTAAGATGGCAACCAGTCACATGGTGTTTACCCAGTGTGTATATTTTACCATTGATGGCCAGGGGAAGTTAAATAGACATTGCATATGATTTAAAATGAGTGGTCTTGTTGCTCACCATCACCATTGAAATTACAACTGCAGTTGCTGTCTCTGTTGCCACTGACACTGGGACTGGGCCACACATGGGCAGATGGAAGGTGGGAGTAGAAGGTAGGGAAGGGCAGGGCTACGTAGAACCAAGAACCATGTGCTCAGTGCTGTGAAAGGAAAGTAGGAGGGGGAAAACAGCAGAGTTTCAAAAAATCTGGACATGGGAATTTAGACAATTTGAATAAATTTCTGTTTTATATCCTGTAGCACCCATCTTCCCAAGATTCACTGGAAATTCAAACACTATGAAATTTTCATTCCAATTTATAGTTTTGGATCTAACCGTTTATATGGAAATGGTAGCCACAGATAAGAGGTCTCTGTATCAAAAGTTCCTCCAAAACAAAAACCCCATCTTTATGGGGGCAAGCTCTAAAGTGGCCACTACTCATGGAGAAGGATAGAAGGAGAGAAGTAGTTCCTATGTGGCCAGCAATGACCTAGGCCATTGGGCTGGAGATTCAACTCTTCCTGGTTTGGTGCCATCTGATAGGCCCTTTCTTCCCTGCTAGTGACATGAGCCAATTCAAGCCAGAGTGGAATATGAAAGGTAGATTTATTGGAAAGCTGCTCGGGGATTAGTTCACTCACTCCCCAAGTACTGAGGCCAGGAATGTCACCATAGGGAGAGAGGAGCTAGAGGGAAGAAAGAGAAAAAGAGTATGAGTTGAAAAGATAGAGAAGTGTAGGAATAAAAGAAGACAGACAGAGAGAGAGAGAGAGAGAGAGAGAGAGAGAGAGAGAGAGAGAGAGAGAGAGAGAGAGAGAACAAAATGCATGTCTAGATTATATAGGAAATAGCCTATTGTGGGAGAGCAACCCAGGCACTGGATGGACAGTTCACAGTTGGGGACAGGGTATGCCAGGTCAGGACTGAAGGATGCTGGGAGAAGCTGGAGGCCAGATATATGCTTTGATATGTAAAATATGCATTTCAGTCTCTTATCCCAGGATCTGAAACCAAAGAAATGAGATAAAAAAAAATCTCAAAGAAATAAATAATTAAACTTTTACATTTATTGTTAGCTTGTGTTGTTTAATGTTTCCAAAGTATCAGTCAGCTGTATTATAAACAAACCATTTTCAAAATTATAACTAAACTCCACACATACTAGACAGAGTAGTTCATGTTAGAAAATGCTTTTCATATCTGTTGCATTGTTAAGAACCAATATTGTCAAAAACAGTCATCTTTTCAGCCTAACTGATCATTTTTTATCATCAGTGAGAAAATAGGACTTTTCTTAAATCTATATTTAAATAAACTTATCTTATAATTCTTCAGACTTAAAACATGGAATCAGTGTGTAGGCAGAGACTTACTTCTTCTGAAAGCTGAAGCAAAATCCTTCTTTACCTCCCTGCTATCTGTTGGAGGCCTCAGTTCTTAATGTTCTTGGTTTGTATATATCCTATTACCTTCATATCCACCCTTCATCCTTCCAACCTTCCTCAAAACAAAGCAAAACAAAACAAAAATCATACACAAACAAGGAAACAATCAAAACCAAATACAAATCAACACACATGCACACACACACACACACACACATCAAAAAAAAAGACAAAACAAAAGAAAACAAAGCCTAGAAAAGCTTTTGTCATGGAAGTTGCAGTATGTCTCAATGTGTCCCAGAATATATCCCTCTGTCTACATCTCTCCACTTGAAAATGTTCATTGCAACTCGTCCTATCCAGCTTCTGTGACACCATCAATATTCCAACCTTAAAGGGTATACTCCCAGTTATCCTCCTGTATTTACCTTATGTCATAGAGACCCTATAGCTTTGGATCTACAGGACTGGCCCTTTTCCTTGTTCCAGCAGTTCATAAAAGGGATAGATTTTGGGGTAGGCTAACTCAAAAATCCTGGATGTGGACCTGGGTGGTCAGCCAGCCAGCTCTCCTGGAAGAACTCTCCAGCACTGTTCCAACTAGACTACCAGCAGGAGGCAAGGGCAGATCTCTCATTCTCATGATCTGGGCTTAGATTACCTGCACCCATTCCTACAGAGCCAGATCCACCGTGCTCCCCAGTAAAAACCCAGGCCATTTCTTCTTATTAGTTTGTTTCAGAGAGGTTAAGTGTCAAGCAAAAAGCAGAAATTTAATCCCCCGATTTACAAGATGTTAAATATTATTTCACCACAATCATGCTTAGTTTTACTCATGAATCTATTCTTTTTGTTGGCTCATTGTTAGAAGTAAAATATCATTTGGAAATACTTTTCAGTAATGTAAAGATGTATACCTGAAAAAAACCTGCCAGTTGATTTTGATGAACTATCTACCAATTTCTACTTTGTTTATTTTACTCCAGAATTACCAATGTCTGGGAATAATATCTCAAGGCTATTATTGATAGTGTAAATGTCACATGGATGTATAATAGTCTTGTTGTTTACTGAATTATATTGAGATGCTTAGGATTAGCAAAAGAATTCTCTAAGACTGATTCCAAAGAATCACATTGAGAAAGTAATGGGGAAAGAAGACCTACTCTAATGTGGATGGCAAACTCCAGTCTCTCTAAGCTTGTGGACTAGACCCTAGCTTCTTCATACTTTTACCTTGAGTTTACAATAGAGACTCTGCACGGGGACAGTAATGACTCTGGGTGGGGAGTTCAGCTTTTTAAATATACCACAAATGATGTGTCATTGCTTACAGAGGAATTTTAAGGCAGCAGCATGGCTGCTCTGGTCACATCCAGGAAACTTCTAATCTGTTTGACCGAGCTAGAATGCAGATATTTTGTAAAATGTTTCAACATATTTGTCACCTCAAACATGAATTTGATTTTTTTCAGTGAAAATACTCTAATACTTCTGTACTTCTAAAAATACAGAAGCCATTATTGTTATATGCCACTTATTTTAGTTATTTGACATGTAAAAGTTTTATTAGGCACTCCACAGTAATACACTATATTGTCAGGTTGAATAAATCAAGGAACATTTGCCCCAGTTGTCATTTAGCATCCAACAAATGATGATCAGTCAGTTACTTCTCCATGTTTAGTAAACTTGGTATTTTGCAGAGATCTGTACGAAATAAGTATGTTATTCAATTCTAATTGCATCCAATTTGTAAGATTATTTATGTAGTATGCTTAAACACCTTACCTTCTTCGTTATCTATGAAATGGAAAATGTGTTATAAATATCAATAAAGATGGCTCAAAATATCTTAAGGAATTATATTACCTACCTAAAATATTTATAATACATGTGTTTGATGTTAGTTCCCCAAGAGGAGAGATCACCAATCAAAGTCTGTTTTAGAATGGCTGTGTGAATTCCAATTTAGATTACAGAATCCGGTAGAGCATCACAGACTGTAAAAGAAAGACACTCATGAGTTTACACTGATTAGTCTGTTGCCTTGTAGAGCTGACTCCATCCATCAGGAGGCTCATTTGTAAAGACCCCCTTTATTTAAACATAATAAAATGCATCCTTAAATTATGGGAACTCCCAGAGGCTTCAGTTAGTAAGGGCTTATAAACAGAATTATGCTTATGAACTATTCTGGAAGTTGTTTAGTTATTTATATTAAACTGAAGCTTAAAGAAAAAGCAATACGTTGTTTTAGACTACAAAGAATTGTCCTTTCAGGATAACACATGAGTTAACTAAAATGACTAATAATATTTTTATTGATGATATCCTTACTATGGTTGAATTTTTAATGAATATTTTATTTAGGAGTCAGTTCCTTAAACATCTAAAAAACTTCAGTATCCTCTCTATCATACTCTATTTCTTCACTTTTTTGGTTAGTGGGGAAAGATCTCTCTGTTACCATGTGGTGCCTGCTTTCTAGACTTATTTGGAAGTCAGCAAGGTAAAGGGCTTCCCCCACACCCACCCATAGCAGGCATTGAAGCACAATACAAGGAAGCTGTGGCACCAGTGCTGCGTTCAGAATTCTGGCTGGTCCTCATAGTTTTTTTCTTTTTTTTTAGTTTTGGAATTCAGTTTATTTTATGATTAATATTCATTATATTGCCATCAATCACATTTTCTGTTAAAACAATCATGTAGATTTTGAACATTTTCCCATGATATATTGTTAGCTAGTTTTCATAATTTTAAATATATGTGCCCTTAAAAAGTACAAAATTATAGAGTAGAAATTAAGAGATAATTATTGTGCCAAGCAAAGTAGTAGATACTTATGCTTCAGCACTCAGGACTAGAGGATTGTAACTTCAAGAGGAACTTTGGAGTACATGGAGGACTCAAATAAGTCTATACTAAATATGTGATGCTTTTAGAAACAGTAGAGTAAAAAGGACTTCTTTATTTAATTGAATATTTTATGTATTTACATTTCAAATGTTATCCCCGTTCCTGGTTTTCCTTCAGGATCCCCCCCCTTTCCCATCACCTCTCCTCCTGCTTCAATGAGGGTGCTCCTCTCCCCACCCACTCCCACCTCACTGCCCTGGAATTCCACTACACTGGGGAAGTGAGCCTTCACAGGGCCAAGGGCTTCCCCTCTTGACACCAGACAATGCCATCCTCCACTATATATGGGGCTGGAATTTTGCTGCAAACGCTTTTGACTAATATGCCATTTCTTAAAGTACTGTTAAGCTAGCAAAAAAATTAAAATATACATTTGTAGCCCTTTTTTTTCACTTCCCTTCTTTATTTTTCTTGGCCTTGTATATTCTTGGAAAATTCTTTCTAAAATCTTTGGGTTATTTTTATATTGATCTTTTGTAGATTTCTAATAAGTGTCAATCATAAAGCACCTCTTCCCAAATACTGTTGGGCAGAGCCAAGTATTTTCTGTTATTGTCATTAACTTTTAAGTAGTGTTTGGCTTCTATTTGTCCAATTTCTACTTGAAAGTTATCTTGGAAATAATTCATTACTCAACAGTTTTTTTTTGAAGGCTTCTAAAAAGAGAGAATAGTATTTTTTTTTTTAAAAAATATGGATAACATGATTTTTACAGCAAATGGCTGGAACTAGAAAATATCATCCTGAATGAGGTAACCCAGACACAACAAGACATGCAGGGCATGTACTCACAGAGAAGAGGATGTTAGCCATAAATCACAGAATACCCATGATACACCCCACAGACCCATCAAAATTAAACAAGAAGGAATGTTCTAACAAGGATATTGAATTACATAGTCACAGGATGCTGAAGCAGGTAGGGAAGTGGCAGTAGAGAGGAGGGGGTGGGGGATAGGCAGCAGGCATGGGGAGAGACAGGAGAGATGCAAAGGGCCAGGAGAATGAATGGAAATCTGTAGCTGCTGGAGATGAGGGAGTAGGGGGAATCTTTAGGAAGTCCCAGAGAAGAGAGTCTCCCAGGAGTCAGTGTGGGTAACCTTATCCAAGATGCCTAACACTGGGGACATGGAACCTGAAGAGGTCACCTCCTGTAGCCAGGCAGGAAGTCCAATGGAGGGATAAGGGCATCAACCCACTCACAACATTTTGACCCAAAACATGTCCTTCTAAAAGAAATACAGAGAGTGAAGGAATGGTCACCCAACAACTGACTCAATTTGAAACTCATCCCTTAGGCAAGCAATAGTCCCTGACATTATTAATCATACTCTGTTATGCTTGCAGACTAGAGCCTAGTATAACTATCCTCTGAGAGACTCTCTGTACAGCAGCTGACTGAAACAGATGAAGATACCCACAGTCAAAAACAGGACAGGGGTCAGGGACCATATGGAAGAGTTTTTAAATTACTAAAGGTTCTGAAAGGGATGGGAACCCCACTATATGACCAAAAGAATCAAGTAACCTGGATTCAGGGAGGTCTCAGAATCTGAGCAACTAACCAGAGAACACACAGGGCTAGAATGAAGCCCCTGACATGTATGTAGTAAAGAGGCAGATCAGTCTCCAGCCTCCATGTGGGTCCTCTACAGCTGGAGAGGAGGCTTTCTCTAAAGCTGTAGCCTGACTGTGATATGCGTTCTGCAACAGGACTGTCTTGTCTGACCTCAGTGGGAGAGGATGCTCATGGAGTGGGCAGCCTCTCAGAGGAGAAGTGGAGGAGTATGGGGGGGAGGGGGACCAGGAAAGGGAAGTATTTAAGATGTTAATTAATTAATTAAAGACACTGTGATTAGTAAAAAACCCTAAAAAATGTTACATGATGTAACATATAAGTGAAGTCTAAATAGAAACACAACATAGAAAATGTGCAAAATTGTGTTTTATAGAGGTTGTCTTGAAAACAAGACATTAAGATATAAATAATCAACAGAGAGAAAGAAATAGACCTGGAGGGTGGAAAAGTTTAACTATCTAAAGTTGAAAACACAAAATATTGCTTATAAGTTTATGTAGAATGCAGAAATACTATTGGAGGGGATGGTAGCTCTACTCACAGACTTGGAAAAGATTGGATCACTATATATATTTCATAACACAATGCTGTATATGTTAAACCATCACAACAAAGTGTTAATGCTGTTTTTTTGAAGCGACAGCTTATTATTTATGATGGGAGATTAAAAGATGTGGTCTATACCATATGGAATAATCTGAACATTAATGAATTTCAAGTTCTTCTATCTTCATTGGTTGTAGATTCAGCAGAAATTAAGCACCACTAATTTTTCAGTAAACTGTACTGACATTGGAGAATACAGTTTTCCACTCATTCCTTCCTGCAGTATTAGAACAACACAGTCTGATCTCTTGGTTTCCTGTTTAACGCCATTTTCAACTTTTTACCATATTAATTTACTCCAGTAAAATTGGTGAATGTATGTCCCTCTCATGGTAACTGTTTCTTCTTGGTCTCACAAGAAGGCATAACTTATATATAATACCATGTTCTCTGCATCTTTGGTCTGACTATATAATAATAGTAATCAAATTAAAAATTGTCACTAATTTACTCCAATTCACAGAGTATAAGATCTTATAATAAAATCAATGTCTGCAGAAATGTAATAGATTTAACATATGCTCGCAATATCAGAGACAGAGACTCAGTCAGTTTCAAATAATTAAGCATACAGTTCTAATAAATGGCTCTAAAAACATAACATTAATGCAATAAAATAGGTTAATAGAATGACACTCTTAATCATTATTCTCTTTTTTGAGGTTTATTTATTTAATGTATATGAGTACATTGTAGCTTTCTTCAGATATACCAGAAGGTGGCATCTGATCCTATTACAGATAGTTGTGAGTCACACTATATGGTTGCTGGGAATTGAACTCAGGACCTCTGGAAGAGCAGTCAATGCCCTTAACTACTGAGCCATCCTCTTCAACCCATCATTATTCTAAATAACTCCTCACTGATAGTAGACAATTGAAAACTATGTTATTACGTTGGCTGTGTGTAATGACTGATGTCTCCCTGTGTGTGTGAAAGTAACTTACAGAAGATGTATAAAGAGATAGTCAAAGATACTGTACAGTATAGGACTTTGAAAGTGGTGTCCATGTTAAATTATCTTTTTTCCTTCCTACAAATCATGTAAAGCAACAGGGAGAATAAGAACTGCATTCTCAGTGAGCACTATATCTTCAAGTTCAATGTGATATACAGATTTTAGAACACAAAAGGCTACCAAAATCAATTGAATCTACACAGGTGTCATGTGAACATTATTCAGTTGGTATGAATGAGGCAGATCCCAGGATGTACTTCACAAATACTTCCCAAAAAAAGGAAAAATCCTTAGAGAAAAACACTCTATCTTTTATTTTTAATAACCACATATGTAACTTCAGTGGGTTAGGAGCTGGTGGAATATGTTTCACAGAGATATGGATAGGAACATCAGAGAGGGAAGCATATCAGGGGACCTGAGCTGAAAGAATTTTGGTGTCAGGAAAGACACATCCTGAAATCAGTGAGCTCACTGTACATTGAATAATTCCATTTTGCATGGCCTTTGATAAAGCTAAGATGTCCAGGGTTGGCAGAACTATCCCTCTGCAATCAACTTCCTACAAAGAATCAGAAGACAGAGCTACGAAGAACATAAGGGAAAGCTTATTTGTAACAATCTGTATGTTTCTAGAGCTTCAGTCACTGACATCTTTATCTCAAGCAAGAAGCACTGTAAATTGAAACAAAAAAGACAACATGTATAATAAAGAACACAAGTGTAGAACATCATTGAACATTGCTGCATTATTGGTTTTTTAACCAAACTTCAAAAGAGACACAAAATTCTTACATTTCCCAACAGTTATTTAATGGAAAAACCTGAAAGAAATTAGTTAGAAAACACACCATGCTCTGTTTTGAAATAATCACATCATTTAGCTATCTCTTGTGGGTTAAAAGATTATACAGAGGTACAAATATTAAGAAATTAAGAAAACAAATGGTGATACTAATACTAATATTGATAGTAATAATAATACAATAGTATTGTATCACTTAGTATGGCCTGGGTACAAGATGAGAGAGAACTAAAACCATCAGATACCCAAAGACTAATTTTAAATGATACCTTCAGAGAAAGTAATGGGAGTGATATAGGTTATAACAATAATAAAGACTAGTAAATCAGCAATGAAGTTATTTAGAAAAAACAAATCAATCAAATATTTTAAGAGGTTGAAAGTAGCAGTACATTCCAGAACTTGCTAACAAGAGTATGAATTCTTACCCTGCCTAAAAAGCATGACACTACAACTATAAAATGTACTATATCAATTTATTTGTCAAGGCTATTTATGGGAACAAAACACAGAGAGTGTAAAAGAGTATGTACACATGCATGTATGCATGTGTGTGTATGAATAAGGTTCTTAGATTATTTTATACAATGATGTGCAGTGAGTCCAACAATAGCTGTTTTACACTGGCAAACCAGAGACACTCAGAACTAGCTACTTGGCCCATGAGGTTGCTTCAGTAGTCCCAGTCTGGCTCTAAAGGCTGGGAAGGATCCCTGGAGAGATGGTAATAATCATCTCAAGATGGTATCACAAAGAAATTGAGCTCTGATATCAATGAAGAAAAGGAGTTGTATAACAGGGTAGATGAATTTGACAATAAGAGAAAAAAACAAATTAGGCAAAAGTAAATGTCAATCACTCATCTCCTTTATCTCACATTATAACCAAAGCTTGCTCCAGTCACCATCCTCAGTTCCTACAGAGCTTAGATCCCAGCCTTCGCCACCATTCCTGGTGTCATCAGGCCCTATCTTTCTTTGTCTCTTTATATCACTGTAGATTTCACTGATTTTTGTTCTAAACAATATTCTACCTTATAAATTATCCCATTTTATTTATATATTTGCCTATTGAATGGCACCCTGGTTGCTTCCAGATTTAGGCATTTACAAATGTTAATGTATTTAAAAGGTTGCTTTAAAAATCAGTTTTGAGATGGTTCATTGAGTAGAGGCATTTTCTACCAAGGCTGATAAAATAAATGGTTTTGAAACATTGAATCCACATTGTAGAAGTAAAGAACCAAGGCTTTAAAGTTTTCTTTTGACTTCCATATTGTGGAATTAATACATACACAGACACACACACACAAACACAAACACAGAGCCACACAAAAACAGGACAAATGTGTGTGGGGGGAAGAGAGTGAGACAAAGAGTGAAAGGAGGGGTAATAGATAACCAAAATGCAATGAAAGAAATCAGTTGTGGTATGGTACTTGAGAGATGGGTCAGTGCCATGTGCTTGTCCTACAGTCATGTGGAACTGAGATTAGGAATTTGAGCACTCACATAGAAGCCATAAAATCAGGGTAAAGTGAAGAACTCTTGCAACCCAAGGTGAGGGACTGGTGAGTTGTGGTGATCCGTGGTGCTCAATGGCCAATAGCTGGCCAAGCTAACAGAAGGGATGACCTTCTCTGACTCAGTAAGATACACTGTCTTCAAAATGACTAAAGTCACATAGGAGCAGCCTCTGATTTCTACACAAGTACAAACATGTTAAGACACACACACATACACACACACACACACACACACACACACACAATTACATGCCAGACATAAAAACAAAACATTAAAAAATTTAAAAAAATATTGAAATGTCAGTTAAAATATTTTCCTAAGTTGTAAATAGTATTTAATATACACCAAACTTATGAACAGTTTTTATGGAATTTTCGTGAGACCATGATATTAATTTCATGATGTCAAAATTCATAATATGACTATTCATTGTTGATAGGTCACATTACACAGAAGCAGACTGGCTTTCTTCTGTGTGGTGATTTGTAACAGCATCTGGCATAAGGAACAGAGACTACTGATTCCAATGCATCTCGATCTCAATGAGAAGTTTGCTTTCCAACCATTCATGCTGCATTTGTTTGTTTGTTTTTTCCCTTTTTTTTGTTTGTTTGTTTGTTTGTTTTTTTTTTTTTGTGAGGCACAGTCACACTTCTTAGCAGAGGAAGATAAGACCTTAACCATCTTCCTGAACCACAACTTCTGAATCTTGAAGCAACAGGTGTGAAACACTATACTTGGTTTCCACAGTATTTACTGTATATTTCTGTCATAAGAATCTGACACTATTAAAATGTGATCTTGTTCATATGTTTCCTGAGTAATTCCTAGCTCTAATTGATCATTCAGGGTGACTTTAAAAGGATATAAGTTAAATGGAACAATATATTAGACAAAACTATGTGACTATAAAAGAACATAAACAATAGCAAAATGAAGCAATTTATTTGAATTAATTTTTAATGGAATTTATATTCAATATGTAATGGTATACAGAAGAATCAACACATTTAACAGCCATTAGTAAAGCCTTTTCTGTGAATGTCAAAATAAACTTTCTGTTCTAATTAAGTACTGAAATTGCTATTTTCTAATTTCTTGGGTATTAACACAAAGGAAGAGAGTTAAGAATCATTATTACAATGAAAAACATTTTTGTGTGTGTGTAGGGTTCAGGCCGCCTGGGCTTCTCCACATCCACTTTGGAATATCTATTATTGTTGTCATTGCTCAGCTCATGTTTAGTCAGTCATATTGATGAGAATTTGGGGGTATGACTTCTGACATTATTAGGAAACACAGTCTCACAGCAAACTAGCTGATCCTCTGGCTCTTAAAATATTTCTGTCCCCTCTTCTGCTCTGTTCCTTGAGACTTAAGTATGGGAATTGTATTTTCTTTTATTTTGTGCCTTTTTCTTTTCTTATTGAAATGATATTTTTTTCAATTCAATATATTCTGATTATAGTTTCCCCTTCCTAAATGCTGAGAATCTACCCACCTTCCCTCCTGCCTGAAGCTACACCTTTTCTGTCTCTTGCTATAAAACAAACAAGCATAAAAGAAAATAACATAAGATAAAAAACAAGCAAAACAAACAATAGAACAAAAAAATGCACACAGAAGACAAAAAGCCGAAGGCAAGCTACAGGATACATAGTAGATACAGACACACATTTGTATAAATAAGATCAGTTGAGATTGCCATACACACATCTACATTTCAATTGGTTGTGTGTTTTCTGTTCTCTGTTTCAGAAAGAAATTTTATTGATGAAGTGAGGACTGCATTTACTTGTAAGGATAGATATTTAGAGTATAGTTAGGGATTATACTGGTTTAGTAAAGTGGTATTTTTAGGTTCTCCTCCAATATACAGTACTTACCTAGACCTGGTAACTGGCTAGGTTTTCAGTACCACGAAACATTTCCCTCTTTTTAAAAGGAACTTAAGTTTAATAAGAGGGCTATTGGGTAACACAAAGAAATGCTCTGACAACTAAGGTAATTCTGATAGCTAGAGAAATTATCTTCCCTAAGGAAGAGCACACTAATTTGCTATCTAATAAGAAATGTTCAATCCGGAAAATATGCACAGAAGTAACATTACAAAGGCTAAGTAATTTGTACTTGTGTTTGTGTGTATGTGTATGTGTTCGTGCATGTCGGTTGGCATGCACAATCTCATATATACACACAAAGACAACTTGTATAAGTATGATCATTCCTTCGAACATGTGTGTCTAGGGGATCAAATCAACTTTCTCAGGCTGCCAAAAAATATCATTAACATCTGAGAAATCCTTGATGCATGAACATAATTTAAATGTAACAATATTTTTGTGTAAATGTGTAGACTTCAGAAACATTGTAATCAGTTGATTTTGCTATTATGTCCAACAAATCCTTTATTATTAAGTAAGAAAGAGTACTTAATTTGTCTCAAGTACAAAATTTATCACCTACTTTTTCATCTGTTGTCACCTTTTGTAATTAACATGAAGTCTCACTGTAAACCTGCTGACATTGGCATTAATGAACATTATTTATCACAAATTTGTGCCACTACTATCTGACATATTGTTTAATTATTTAGTTAGTGCTAAACAATTTAAAGTATAATACATTATGGACATCATTAACTCATATACAAGTAAAGATTAATTATGTGGGAACTCATTCTGAGAACAAAGCTCTTGTGTTATTACTATTTTTTATAACCCAAGGAAAGAATTTTTATACAACTTTTAATATTTAATATTTTATTTTACTTTTATTAGATATATTCTTGATTTACATTTCAAATGATTTGCCCTTGCCTGGTCTCCCCACCCCCCAAAAGTCCTATAAGCCATCTTCCCTCCCCCTGTTCCCAAATCAACGCCCTCCCACTTCCCTGTCCTGGTATTCCCCTACACAGTTGTAGCTAGCTTTTCCAGGACCAGGGGCCTCTTCTCCCTTTGATATCCAACAAGGCCATCCTCTGCTGCCCTTGTATCTGGAGTCATGTGTAACATCATCTGTAATATCTGGGTGATGTTTTTGTCCCTGGGAGCTCTGGAAGTACTGGGTGGCTCATATCATTGTATCTCTTATGGCACTGCAAACCCCTTCAGTTCCTTGGGTCCTTTCTCAAGCTCCCCCATTAGGGACCCTGTGCTCAGTTTAATGGATGGCTGAGAGTGTCCCCCTCTGTATTTGTAATGCACTAGCAGTGCCTCCCAGGTGACAGCTATATCTGGCTCCAATCAAAAAGTACTTGTGGGCATCGATAATACTGTCTGGGTTTTGTAACTGTATATGGGATGAATCACTAGGTGGGGTACTCCCTGGATGGTCTTTCCCTCAGACTCTGCTCCATACTTTGTCTCTTTATCTCCTTCTGTGGGTATCTTGTTCCCCCTTCTAAGAAGGACCAGAGTATCCATACTTTTTTCTTCCTTCTTCTTGGGCATCATTCAATATATGAATTGTGTCTTTGTTATTCCGAGCTTCTGGGATAATATCCATTTATCAGTGAGTGCATACCATGTGTGCTCTTTTGTGATTTGGTTACCTTACTTAGGATGATATTTTCCAGTTCCACCCACTGACCTAAGAATTTCATGAATTCATTGTTTTTAATAACTGAATAGTATTCCGTTGTGTAAATATACCACATTGTCTGTATCCATTCCTCTGCGGAGGGACATCTGGATTCTTTCCAGCTTCTGGCTATTTTAAATAGGGCTGCTATGAACATAGTGGAGCATTTGTTCTTATTACATGCTGGGGAATTCTCTGGGTCAATTTGCATTCTTCTGCATGTTGACCTCCAGTTGAATCAGCACCATTTGTGAAAAGTCTATCTTTTTTCCACTGGATAGTTTTAGCTCCTTTATCAAAGATCAAGTGAACATAGGTGTGTGGGTACATTTCTGATCTTCAATTCTATTCCTTTGATCTACCTGTCTGTCACTGTACCAATACCGTGCAGTTTTTAACACTATTGCTCTGTAGTACTGTTTGAATTCTGGGATACTGATTCCCCAAGAAGTTCTTTTACTGTTGAGACTAGTTTTAGCTATCCTGGAATTTTTGTTACTCCAGATGAATTTGAGAATTGTTCTTTCTAACTCTATGAAGAATTGATTTGGAATTTTGCTGGGGATTGCATTTAACCTATAGATTGCTTTTGGCAAGGTAGCCATTTTTACTATATTAACTCTGCCAATCCATTAGCATGGGAGTTCTTTCCATATTCTGAGGTCTCCTTTGATTTCTTTCTTCAGAGACTTGAAGTTCTTGCCATACAGATCTTTCACTTGCTTGGTGAAAAATCACATCAAGATACTTTATGTTGTTTGTGACTATTTTGATGGGTGTTGCTTCCCTAATTTCTTTCTCAGCTTGTTTATTCTTTGAGTATAGGAAGGCTACACATTTGTTTGAGTTAATTTTATATCCAGTCACTTTACTGAAGCTGTTTATCATCTGTAGGAGTTATCTGGTGGAGTTTTTTGGGTCAATTAAGTATACTATCATATCATCTGCAAATAGTGATAATTTGACTTCTTTCTTTCCAATTTGTATCTGTTTGTCTTCCTTTTATTGTCTAATTGCTCTAGCTAGAGCTTCAAGTACTATATTGAATAAATATGGAGAGAGAGGGCAGACTTTTCTATTCCCTGAATATTTTCGTGGGATTGCTTCAAGTTTCTCTCCATTTAGTTTGATGTAGGCTTCTTGTTTGCTGTATATTGCTTTTACTATGTTTAGGTATAGGCCTTGAGTTCCTGTTGTTTCCAAGATTTTTCACATGAAAGGATGCTGAATTTTGTCAAATGCTTTTTCAGCATCTAATAAAATGAACATGAGTTTGTTTATGTAGTTGATTACATTGATGTAATAATGTAATCATGTTTCCTTATATTGAACCATCCCTGCATCTCTGGAGTGAAGACTATTTCATCTTGGTGAATGTTTGTTTTTGATGTGTTCTTGGATTCAGTGGGGAAGAATTTTATTGAGTATTTTTGCATTGATATTCATGAGGGAAATTGGTCTGAAGTTATCTTTCTTTGTTGGATCTTTGTGTGGTTTTGGTATCAGTGAAATTGTGGTTTCATAGAATGAGTTGGGTAGTGTTCCTTCTGTTTCTATTTTGTGGAATATTTTGAAGAGTATTGGTGTTAAGTCTTCTTTGAACATCTGATAGAATTCTGCACTAAAGTCATCTGGTAAAGTGCATTTTTTGGTTGGGAAACTTTCAATGACCACTTCTATTTCTTTAGGGCTTAGGGGACTGTTTAGATGGTCTATCTGATCCTGATTTAACTTTGGTGTTTGGAGTTGACCTGGAAATTGTCAATTTCATCCAGATTTTCCAGTTGTGTTGAGAATAGGCTTTTGTAAGATCTAATAATTTTTTTGAATTTCCTCAGTTTCTCTTTTTATAGCTCCCTTTTCATTTCTGATTTTGTTAATTTGGATACTACTGTCTCGATACTCTCTGGTTAGTCTGGCTAAGAGTTTATCTATCTTGTTGATTTTCTCAAAGAACCACCTCATGGTTTTGCTGATTCTTTGTATAGTTCTTTTTGTTTCTACTTGTTTGATTTGAGCCCTGAGTTTGATGATTCCTTGACTTCTCCACCTCTTAGGTGTATTAGCTTCTTTCTGTTTGAAAGCCTTTAGGTGTGCTGTTAAGCTGCTAGTGAATGCTCTCTCCAGCTTCTTTTTGGAGGCACTCAGAGCTATGAGTTTTCCTCTTATCACTGCTTTCCTGTGCCCCATAAATTTGGGTATGTTGTGCCTTCATTTTCATTGAATTCTAAAAACTATTTGATTTCTTTTCTTATTTCTTCCTTGATCAAGGTATCATTGAGTAGAGCATTATTCAGCTTCCATGTGTATGTGGACTTTCTTTTGTTTTTGTTGCTATTGAAGACCACCATATTCCATAGTGATCTGATAGGAGGCATGTGATTAGTTCTAACTTCTTATATCTGCTGAGGTCTGTTTTGTGACCAATAATATGGTAAATTTTAGAGAAGGTACCATGAGGTGCTGAGAAGAAAGTATATTCTTTTGATTTAGGATGAAATATTCTGTAGATATCTATTAAATCCATTTGGTCCAAAACTTCTGTTTGTTTCACTGTGTCTCTGGTTAGTTTGAGTTTACCTGATCTGACCATTGAGGAGAGTGGCATATTGTAGTCACCCACAATTATTGTGTGAGGTGCAATGTGTGCCTTAAGCTTTAGTAAAGTTTCTTTTAGGAATGAGTGTCCCCTTTTATTTGGAGCATAGATCTTCAGAATTGAGAGTTCTTCTTGTTTGATTTTTTTCCTTTGATTAGCATAAAGTGTCCTTCCTTGCCTTTTTGGAAGACTTTTGATTTAAATTCTATTTATTAGATATTGGAATGGCTATTCCAGCTTGTTTCCTGGGACTATTTGCTTGGAAAACTGTTTTCCAGCCTTTCACTCTGAAGAAGTGTTTGTCTTTGCGACTGAGGTGTGTTTCCTGCATGCAGCAAAATGTTGGGTCCTGTTTATATATCCAATATATTAGTCTATGTCATTTTATTTGGAATTGAATCCATTGAATTTAAGAGGTATTAATGAATAGTGATTGTTGCTTACTATTATTTTTGATGTAAATTTTATATTTGTGTGATTATCTTCTTTTGGGTTTCTTGAAAGTAGCTTAATTTTTTGCTTTTTCTAGTGTATAGTTTCCCTCCTTTTGTTGGTGTTTTCCATTTATTATTCAAAGGACTGGATTTGTGGGAAGATTTTGTGCAAATTTCTTTTTGCCATGGAATACCTTGGTTTCTCCATCTATGGTAACTGAGAGTTTTGCTGGTTTATAGCAGTCTGGGTTGGCATTTGTGTTCCCTTAGGGTCTGTATGACATCTGCCCAGGTTCTTCTCGCTTTCATAGTCTCTGGTGAGAAGTCTGGTGTAATTCTGATAGCTCTTCCATTATATGTTTCCTGACCTTTTTCCCTTATTGCTTTTAATATTCTTTGTTTGTTTGGTGCATTTTGGCATTTTAATTATTATGTGAGGGGAATAATTTCTTTTCTGGTCCAATATATTTGGAGTTCTGTAGGCTTCCTGTATGTTCATGGGCATCTCTTTCTTTAGGTTAGGGAAGTTTTTTTTTTCTATAAGTTGGTAGAAGACATTTACTGGCCCTTTAAGTTGGAAATCTTCTCTCTCTTCTATACCTATAATCCTTAGGTTTGATCTTCTCATTTTGTCCTGAATTTCCTGTATGTTTTGGAGCTTTTTGCATTTTGCAATTTCTTTGACTTTTGTGTCAATGTTTTCTATGATACCTTCTGCATCTGAGATTCTCTCCTCTATTTCTTTTATTCTGTTGTTGATGCTTGCATCCTTGACTCCTGACTTCTTTCCTAGGTTTTCTTATGTCCAGAGTTATTTCTCTTTGTGATTTCTTTATTGTTTCTACCTTCATTTTTAGATCTTGGATGGTTTAATTCAATTCCTTCACCTGTTTTGTTGTGTTTTCCTGTAGTTCTTTATTGGATTCTCCCTGTTTACTTGTGTTCTCCTGTATTTCTTTAATGGAGTTATTTATGTTCTTCTTGAAGCCCTCTATCAGCTTCAGGAGCTGTGATTTTAAATCCAAATCTTGCTTTTCTAGTGTGCTGGCATATCCAGGACTTGCTGTTGTGGGAGAATTGCGTTCAGATGGTGCCATGTTGCCTTGATTTCTGTTAGTAATGTTTCTACATTTACCTTTTGCCATCTGGTTATCTCTGGTGTTAGTTGGTCCTGCTGTCTCTGGCTGCTGCTTGTCCCTCCTATGTGACTGTAAGCCTGTCTCAGCACTCCTTGGTGACAGGCTTTCCCCTGGCACAGAGTCCTGTGGTGCTCCCAAGCTCCTTGGTGCAGGTGGTGCCCTGGCAGACTGTGTCCCAAATGATCTTACACTCGGGTGTTCCCTAAGTTCTTGACTGCACCTGTCTGCTCAGTCACAGGAGAAAAGATGGGGGCCTCACCTCTAAAAGTGTGACTCTCTCTAAATACGGGACCTCCTGCAGGGCTGATGTCCCCTGGCAGGATAGGTGCACAGACAGCTGTGGCACTGCTCAGCTCCTGGGTACAGGGGGAGTACTTGGCGGACTGAGTCCCAAGAGATTTTACACTTGGGTTTTCCCTTTGTTCCTGGCTGTAAGAGCAAGCTCATTCCCAGGAGTGAATATGGTGGCCTCACCTCTAACTGAGGTACTCCCTGCAAAGCAGATGTCCCATGGCAGGATAGGTGCTCAGAAGGTTGTGACACTGCCCAGATCCTGGGTGCAGGTTGAGCCTTGGTGAACTGTGTCCCAAGTGATCCTACACTCAGGTGTTCCCTGTGTACCTGGCTGTGCCTGTCTGCTTGCTCAGTCACAGTAGCAAAGATGACCTTTTTCTTATTGTAGTTTTTTAAAAAATGAGATATATTAGCAAGTGCATCACTGAGAATCAGAGACTAGATAATCCCAAGGACCTCATTTAAACCTAATACTACTGTTTAAAACAAAAAATGATGGTGAGATGAATAGCAAATGAATTTATTTCAATATCTTTCCCTTTCTCCCATCTGCATATGTGTAATAATGTATACTCCACAAACATACAGCACACACAAAACAAAACATATATAATTTAAAATATTGTCTTACATATAAAATAGTCACTGTACACTGACTATGTATACAGGTAGTCTAGCTGCAGAACTTTACTTATATCTTCTCTCCTAAAATAACTGAGGAACCCATAAAGAAATGTTCTACATTCTTAACCACCAGGAAAATGCAAATCAAATCTATCTTGAGATTTCATCTTACTCCTACTGAAATAACTAAGATCAATCAAATTAGTGACAGCTCCTGTTGGCAAGGATGTATACTAAGGATAACATTCATTTGTTGTTGATGGAAATACATGTTTACACAGCCAATATATAAATTAATGTGGTAGTTCCTCAGGAAGATGAGAATCTGTCCATCACTAGATACAGTTATAACATTCTTGGGAATATACTCAAAGAACAATTCACCCTGCCACAGAGTCTTTGCTCATGAAGTTTATTGCCTCTCTGTTTTTATAATACTCAGAAATTGGAAACAACCTAGATTTCCCTCATCAGAAGAATGGATAAAAAAATGTGGAACATTTATAGCATGAAGCATTACTCAGCCTTTTTTTTAAAAAAAAAAAAAGTCATCATGAAATTTATAGTTATACGAATGGAACTAGAAAAAAATCAACCCAGGTGAGTTATTCTAGACCTAGAAAGATAAATACAGTATGTATTCATTAATGCATGGACATTATTTATTAAATAAACGATAACCAAATACAATCTGTAGACTCAGGGAGGTTAGTTATAGAATAAGGGATTAGGGCTTATATTTCATTAGGGAAGGGCAATTGAATAGAATAGAATAGATAGATGGATAGATAGATAGATAGATAGATAGATAGATAGATAGATAGATAGATAGATAGATAGATAGATAGATAGAAATACAGATAGAGTTAAGGATGTTTGGGGGTATGATGGAATAAGATTAAGTCTTAAGGAAAGGAAAGGGGGGCAAAGGAAGGGAATAAAAGGAGAGACAAAGTTAAGGGCCATTGAAGGGGTAGTATAGAAACAGTATAGTAGAAGCTACCTAAAATAATTATATACATGAAGAAGATTTAAATAAACTCACCAAAATATTCAGGAGACAGAGTATCACATGCCTATCTCTTGTCAACAAATGAAGTTTCTATTATCAGGATTGGGTTGCAATTTAGTTTTTAGCAAAATGGGTCCCAAACAAATAACCAAGGCTGCTGTTCTCAAAAATCTGACAGTAAAGCCCTGTTGCTAAAGAAAGTACCTACACAACTAATGGAATATGGAGAAGTCAAGTTGGTGCCTACTCAGAGCCTTCACACATACATTCTAGCATATTTGGTCCAGGAAGATGTTATGAACACTACCAGAAATGAAATATAAATGCCAACCTAGAGAAAAACCCATTAATCTACAATGGTGTCCTGCCTATAATATATACTAGAGCAACTGTGGCACAAAGCTTGTGGGAGTAGTCACCTACTATCTCATTTGACTTAAGACCCATTGCAGGAGATGGAAGCCATATCCAACAATGCTTGCATGATAGAGAATCAGAGACTAGATAATCCCAGGGGCCTCGGGAAAGCCTAATACTACTGTTTAAAACAAACAAACAAAAAACAAAATCATAGTCAAAAGATGACACCTAATGACACTTGGAATATTCATATAGCACTGTCTTGTTCATTCATTACGAAAGAAACTTCCTCCTACATCATATGGAAACAGATACTAAGATCCACAGCCAGACCTTATGCAGAGACCAAGCAACCTTGGAACACTCATATCCTTCACTTACAGCTCTGGGAACACCCTTGAAGAAGAGGTGGAAAGAATCTAATAGCCAGAGGGGATGGAGAGCACGAGGAAAGCAAGGACCTCCTAACCAACATGAGCAAAGGTGTCTTACATCAATTCACTAATCTGGAGCATTATGCACTAGACCTCACTTGTCTTCACCAGGTCCTCTGAGCTTATATTAAGGCTTCCAGTTTAGAGTTTTCATTGGATTCCTGAGTGTTCCAATGTCTCCTGCTGCAGGAAGAAACTTCTTTGGTGATAGATGAGCAAGGCCCTGGTATACAAATATAGAAAATACCATTAGGTATCATTTTTTTTTCACTATGGTTTAGTTATGTTTATTTGTTTGTTTGTTTTAAACAGATGTATTTGGTTTTACCTGATGTCCATGAGATTTCGTTTTGCTTTGTTTGCTTGATTTAAACTGTAGTATTTTATTATAGTAAATATTTAATCTCAATCAGGGGTTTCTACCCTACCTTAGATCATTTGGTTTCCAGGTAAAAGACATAAAATTTTTATATTTATAATAAGCCTTAATCAGCACTAGAGTTGGGGTGCTATCAAACCTCTAAGCTATTTTTCTATCAATAGCCCCCAGATATGACTTGTCATGTTCTGCCTGGATAGATGTTATTTTGACTTGCCAGCCCCCATGGAGATATTTTCAAGATTCACCTACCCTGTGGTATCTTCTCTTCATATTACCTCTTCTCTCTTCTCCTTATATTATCTTGTCTTAGACCTTAAGCCCCAAAACTGAAACTCTGCCTGTCTCTTCTTCCCAGCTATAGGCTGTAGGCATCTTTATTCAACCAATATTTTTAAATTAAGGAGCAAAGTTACATAGTATCACTTGGTGTATGTGAGGATCTCCTCATCCCTGGAAGCAACCAGACTTTCTAGGCCAGTATTTAGCATTTACAATACATCGAAAAAGACTAAACCTCAACATTATTTGGTTATGCCTGAGGTCCCTGGGATATCTAGTCTATGGTTCTCTGTCACCCAAGCAATATTGGTATGGGTTCCATTTCACTCCATAAGCCTTAAATCAGATACTGTCACAATCTCTAATTCTTGGGCTTTATCTTGTTATATATGTTATACTACATTATATTATATCATACTATTTTACTTTATATTATATTCTCATAGAAGCCTGTTTGTTCTCTAATGAGAGACTGAAAAGGAATGGATCTAGATGGGAAGGTAGTTAGGGATGGACTGGGGAAAACCATAATCAATCAGTATATATTATATAGGAAAAATGTATTCTCATGAAAGGAAAAAAAATCACTCATTGATAGAAATGAAAAAGATATTCCAAATTATATTGAGTATTCTAATATAATCTCTGTGTGTAATGATATAAATAGGAATCAAGAAGCTATACTCTGCAAGCATGGTAGAAGGAACTTGGAAGAAACTCTTTAATTTTGCCTTTCTTCTGCAACATTCCACTAGCCTGAAGTTTTTTTTTTCCAGACTAACATTTTGTTATTTGAAATCTAAATATTTGTTTTGAGAAATCTTCTTCACACAAGTACAATAGAATAGTAATGGGTAGTGTTGTGAGACGATGTCCGAAATATTCAGGGGCATCTGAAGTAAGCAGGAGGCCAATGAGGCTTTGGCTTAGAATGTTAAGGTTATTTCTTAAGAAAACCTGGACCCCTGGGAACTCCCAGAGACTAAGTCACAAACCAAAGAACATATATGGGCTGGTTCATGGCACCATGGCTCAAATATAGCAGAGGACTGACTTTTCTGGTTTCAGTGAGAGATGATATGCCCAATCCTATAGAGACTTGGTACCCCAGGGAAGGGGATGCAGGGAACAAGGGGTTGTGTGGGGAGTTTGGGTGAGGGGGGAAGTTGGGAGGTGAAGGATGGGGAAAGTAGGAGATAGGGGAGCACCCTCTCAGAGATAAAGGGGAGCGAGGAGGGGGTGAAGAACTCTTGGAAGGAGGACTGGGAAGGGAGCAACATTTGGAATGTAAATAAAACAATTAAAAAAATAGAGTTATCAATGGTGAAATTTACTAAGGTCTTAAGCTGCACAGTAATAGCTGGTACAACATTACTCACCTGATGTATGCATTTAGGAAACCTATTTTTATGGTCAAATTATTTTTGCAGGTACCTATATTCTATATAGAAACAGTCGTCCCACGTTTTTGCATATGTGATGGTAAAATGAGGAATAGGCGTGATCAGGCCAAGAATCCGAGTAACAGTGGTTCTCACTATACCTAACCAATCAAACCAGCATACTGAACAAATTCAGCCTCGTGAATTTGCTCACGAGGCTGAATTTGTTCATTTTCTCTCCCGCTTTCAGAGCACTATCCAGGGACTGGAGTCACAGTGACAGTCTCTGAATGTCTTCTTATTCTATCAGTGTGAGGTCTCTTTCAAACTTCTGAGCAAGGCACTAGAAGGGCTTCATTTGAGATCCTACCTGGGCTCTCGTGAATGAATGAATCTCTGTAAATATCTGAGCATTTTAACTTGGCTTCTCCCTCCCAACATTATTATGTTTCCTGCTACATTACAGAGAGTGCATTTGAGAGCAAGTTGTAGGTTGCAATAGACTTTGTATTAGAGCCTGGGATGGTAACTTTTAAAGAAAGCAGCATGGATGCAGAGACAGTGCAGTTCTGGGAACAATTCAGCTGCTTTCCTCATTGTTCATAGCTCCCACAATGGATGCTTCTCTGCCTTGAATGAGTCTTTTACTTTCAGGTATTCTTTCTCTCTGATTTCCTTCAGTTCTTGGATTTCCAGTGGAAAGGGAACTACACGTTATCACTTGCATAAATTCTGATGTTTGTCAGGGCATGCACACTCCCTTCTAAATATTCATTTTCACCCATTAAGCACAACACATTCTTGGTTATTTTAAACTCATTTTTTGGGGATTTGTATATTTTGTTTATTAATTATTTAGTCTGATTGAAATATATCAAAAAGAAAGTCCCACATATGATCATGTTGATGTTTTGATGGAATCCCTGTTTCAAACTCTAACATTTCAGGTTTCTTGACATTGAAAAATTGTCAGTGTAGCACTGGAAGAGTCAATACGTATATTTTATAAATATGTTAGTAAACTCTCTTAGCAAAATTTACCATAAAATGAGGGTTTTGGGGGGGGTTACATAAAAGGAGGTTAGGGGAAGAGGATTTATCTCTCTAGGATGAATGCTAAGAAGGTGTTTACTATTACATCTGAAGTCATGTTCAGCAATGATCACTTTAAACCACTTTGTCCATGGAGGCTCTTCTGCCACCTAATCTTTCTCTTTTAGCTTAATCATTGTTCCTTTTTTTCCAAGACTATTTTAACATATCAGCCTCTTTTATTTTACAGTCTCCCATATTAGAAAAATTGAAGTATGAAAAGCCAATTCCTGTTTATCATTTCTTCCTTCATTTGTTTTATATAACTGAAAATTACATTTTATTGCACTCATTTTCTTCAAAAAGTGATGTTGAATCTGTAAGGTTTAAAGAAATCATAAGAGGGGAAGAAATTCTGAGAGATTTGTACTAATCAAAATATCATTTTATATTAACCCTTTGTTATTAAAAAATCATGGGTTATTTTGTATGTTTTATATTGTTTTGTTGTTGACTTTATTGTTGTTGTTATCTAATACAGAATTTCCTGTATATTCCTGGCTGTCCTGGAACTCATTCTGTAGATCAGGTTGTCCTCTAATTTAGTAATCTGTCTGCCATCCCTGTCTGTGTTGGGATTAACAAGATGCGCCCCCATGGCATGGCCTAATATTGTATATTAATTTACTGAGCATTTTGTATTAAGTATAATTCTAAGTTGACTGTGATATATTACTTCAATTATCAGAGAAGATGTATAATGTAAGGTAATACTCTTATTCTAATCCTTGCCTTCCACATAAGTAATAAGGATAGAGAAAGTAAAAGACTTTATCTCTGTTCAGAAAGCTTGTATTACATTGTGTTGGTTATTTTTTCTATACTAAAACCAAAACATATAGCTAATATAATATTGTGCCTTTTTTAATAAGCAGAACTATAATTAGTAATATATCAGTAAAATATTAATTGGATATTAGCTGTTGAGCTAATTCATCCATTTGAGGAAAATTATAAATATTTGCTCTTAATCCATTTGACTTCATTGATAATTTGTAAAGTTGAGGAAAATTAATGTCTGCTCCCTGGATCAAACTTATATTTTATGTGTTTTGAGTATTTAATTTCATAAGGTAGAGTGAGGTCAATACATTAATTTTTTCTGTGACATTGATTATTTGGTATCTAGTGTCAATATCACATGAACTAACAGTATCAGATATTTATTGACAGTGGCAAAAGTAGGGATCTAATGCTTAAAATTTGATCCATGAAGTGGTTATCTATTTCCTGGTATAAGAATAGTGATTATTATTATGAAAAGATGATGATGATGATGATGATGATGATGACAGATGATTATAATGATTTTATAACTTTTAAGTTTATGTATACATCAGTGTGAGGATATGTACACTACAACTGCGTGTACTCCTGGTTAAAGAAGAAGGTGACAGATTCCCTGGAGCTGGAGGTAAACATGGTTGTGTAGCATCCAACATGGCCACTATAAAACAAATTGTGGTCCTCTTCAAAAGCACCAATGTTTTATGACTAATGAGACATACTCTAGCCCCAAGGAGATGGTTCCTATTACAGTAGTTGAGATATACTCCACATCTAATGAAAGCCAAGTATCAACCTAATAACATCGATATGTTTTCATGTTTTCAGTACTGAAAAACATACATTCGCATTTGTTAAAGGATGTGATGTTTTCCTGTTCAAGTTTTCCTTTGTAAAGCAATGAAATCTCTCTTTGATATGCATTATACATAGAGTCATCCATCAAACACAAAGTACTAATGTAGAAATAGAGAGAAATTCTAGTTTTACAACATTCCAAAATTGAATCCATGGATATCCTACATGAAACTGTCATGATAAATGTGTGAGCTTTTCCATTGATAAAGATAAGGCATATTTTGGAAATTAAATCACAGACTTAAGTTCCTATAGCATTGGTAATGATACGTTCTTAATGCCCATTCAGTGAGGTACTGTTAAATTGATAAATGTATAAAATCCTAAATTGGGAACCAATCTAGCAGCAGACTATGCAGTAAATTTAATTACTCATAAAATAATGAAAGCATTTAGTTTTGAATAGTACTGCTCTTGAGTTAAATATATAATTTTATAAGTTGGAATTGTATGACTGTCATTTTATTCCCTATTCTATAACTGACTCCTAAATTAAACTTGTGTAAGTAATTAACCTCAGTGTGACCAAGTTTGTTCATCTCTGAAACAGAAACAGTAATTATTATTGCCTACCCTGTAGACATAGAATAAAAATTAATGAGATAGTTTTATAGTGAAATATTTGACAGCCATTTTATTTTTATAACCTTCTGATACCCAAGCTCTCCTTCTTATATTTGTCAAACCCATATGATTACCAAATGCTTTAAAAATACTTCTTATTTATATCTACTATATTTTTACTGATTAAAAGTAGCAAAAATCTAGTTTTGTGAGAAATAAGAGTAGAAATGTTTCAAAAATCTCATGGATATTTATAATTTTATGTTTTTTTGTATGTGCTGCATCTTTTTATGTATATTGATGGTATAAAGGATTAAATTTAGGTCCTTGTAAAAATGTTCCTTTGAGCTACATCTGTATCACTTATACGCATTTTAAGGTGGAAATTATTTGGGGGGACAGATTTCGTTTTTTAAAAGTTCAAAATTTATGTTACATACAACTTTTTAGACCAATAGGCAAACTCTACACACTGCGCACATTAGTTATATTAGATGCTAGTAATGCATTTTTGGAGAATTGGCCTCTGTTTTTATTGGGAGTTTAGCAACTTCCTTGGTATCTACTAATCCGGAAGATGCCAGTAAAACTCTCTCAGAAACAAGTTCTGAAAATGCTTTCAAGCATCATCAGTGAGCTTCTGTGGAATAAGCATGAATGTATCTCACAATCACTGCACAAAGGTTTGATAGATGGCTTCCTAAAAAGTTCTGATATCATGTCAAAGCAACTATTATAAAAGAAAGCTCACCTCCTAAGCTTTTGAAAACAGTTCGTCAGCTAGGTACTAAACATATGCATATGTGAGCCTATGGAGGCCATTTTCTTTCTTTCTTTCTTTTTTTTTTTTTTTTTTTTTTTGCCAAGACATCTTTAAAGGTATTTATTACTTTGCACAGCAAGCTTACTTCATAACTGTCTCCGATCTCCATGGCCCCCTTTCTGATTTCCATCTTTGGTTTTGCTTATCTTTTTTTTTTCTGTATTTTTTTTATTTACATTCCAAATGGCCATTTTCATATAGAACATTTACAATGAGTTAAGTCTATGGCTTCTGCACCTCACATGGTCCTTTCGGTCTTTCCTGCTTGTGTTGGAAGCTCTTGTCTGAGATGTCAATGAAATCACAAGGAGGAAAGTCATTGGAGACTGGAGGGTAGGAACAAGCTCTAAGAAAAAGTGAGCAGAAAACAGTTTAGCAAATTCAAGTTTTATGATCGGACAGCAATTGTTTTTGTTGTTGTTTTGGTGTAAGATTCTGTACATGTGTCTGTGTATACTTTTGTTCACTACATGAAAATCTATAGATTCTTGTTGTTGTGATCACAAAAAGAGAAAGGTTTAGAGAATATGGTATAAGGCATTGTGGAGGAAGGGGATGCCCCAGGGGGCCCATGCCAAGGCATCCCTTCCCCAGAGTGACCAGACACACATTGGCATAGTGTAGACTAGAGTTTATTCAGGGTATGGAATGGGAGTTAAGGGGGATAATGGAGGCAGAGAAAGGCAGAGAGAGGGAGAGAGTAGTGAAGCAGAGGCTGAGGCCGGCCATGAACACGTGGAGAGAGGGGGGAGGGGAAGAGAGCCCAAGAGGGGCCAGAGAGAGACAAGAAGCAAGAGCAGCAAGAGAGAGAGGAGGGGCTGGGCAGCCCTTTTTATAGTAGGCCAGGCCTACCTGGCTGTTGCCAGGTGATTGTGGGGTGGAGCTTAGACAGAACCCTAACACTTGTTGATCTCAGTCTGTACTGTAATGTTCTTTATGCTAAGTTTTATAAATGTTCAACTAGATGGCTGAAGCATACATGATTTAATAAACTTTTAATCGTATGATCTTAAGTTTGTTGAATTTTATGATATCTTCAACATAAAATATGAGCTTGATATCAATGATCCCTTACAATCTGATAGTAGAACTTTTTCTAAAACGTAAAGCATCAACTTCATAAATATATACTTCATATTTGATAATGTGCCCAAATATATACTTCAGAGTCGGTAATGTATTTTTGATGCTGGCAGCTGAACAATTCTTTCTGCATGAAGAAAACATGACCTAAGCTTTAATTCTTAAAATGAGCCAGATAATTTTACATATTAATTCAGACTGACTCCAGTCAATTATATTTTCTGTCAAATAACATTTAATCAGAACAGAAAGTTTAATCCTGTACATGGAGCATGGACTGGCCAGCGTGTGCCGGGTTTATGTCTCTGAAAAGGAACTAGAGTCACTAATACAGTAGGGGGTGGGGAGACATTAAGAACTGCACCACTTTGGTTTAAATTGTGCATGGTGAAAATAGGAACGACAAGGACATCCAGAACTTTCTACAAATTTCTTCTGTGAATATAAAAGTTTGGACAAATAAAAGCTCAATTAACCAAAGAACTAAACATTTCCCAAGAATAGCTGGACAGATTAAATGATAAAATTACAAATGTCAGCAGTAAGTCTGAAATTATGCTTTCAAAAGTATCTCTTCTTGTAACAGTTTTGGGGGTTGTATTCTTTTTTTTTTTTAATTTCAGTAAATGCTTTATAAAAGTGAAGATTACTTCACTTTTAACATTTAACATTCTGATTTTATGAATTTAATGTGTCTACTTCCTACTTATCCTGTTTTATTTTGAAGAGAAATAGAGGAATAAATGTATTTAAATGGCTTTTACTTTGCTAAATATCACAGTGTATGCTAAAACAAATTTAAGAAACTTAGTTAGATTTAAAAGATGAAGTACGATTAAAGTGTCCTTTGAAATAATTTTGTGACTTCAAAAGAAACCTAGAAGAAATAAAGTGAAGTGTTCCATGATGACTCTTAACTGTAGGAGGGCAGAGCAGCACTGTGTATATGCTTCTTCCACGAGTTTCAGTCTAGCTTGACATTCAGAGACACAGTTTCAAAAACAAAAATACAAAACAGCATCTAAAAGAGAATCAAAATAAGAACATGAGGAATGCCAAGTTGACATATATAGAAAATTGATACAGCCAATAATTTCTTAATTACCAATTAGTCTTAACTAAAATCATTGTTCTATGTCAATAGTAAACATCCAGTAATTGGTTAAATTTGTAGAAAAAAATTATATAAGCTCAACCAATATGAAGTTAATCACACATAAACTGGCATTTTTTTTAAAGAAAAAGATATATATATATATATACACACATTTCTGATACCATTTGTTTAAAGCTTGACCACAAAAGACATTTTAAAGCATTTTAAAGTAAAGTATACCTTACAGGAATACTTTAAAAGTATAGTATTCCCTTGTAGAGAAAAAAGTCTGCCGTGTGGATTTTTTTTTCACTGTAAGAACATATTTGCTATGCTTAATATCTTTTACACACAGGAGTTTTGTGACTTCTTGAATTTTATTTGCTAGGAATAGTTTCCACGTTAAATTGTGTATAGTGTATTAGTAGAGCTTTAGTTTTATAATGCCCAGCTGTATATAATAAGGTTATTCATGTTTTGGCTTGACTCCAGTATATATAAGTAGTAAATTATTTGAATGTAGTATCCTATAAAATACAGTTTTTAGCTTTTCTCAAGTCCCTGCTTCCTTCCTTAGTCCTTTTCACTTGTTTGCTTTTGAGAAAGGGTCTCCCTGTGTTGGCCTCTGGCTGGCCTTGAGCTCACAGCGGTCAGCCTGCCCCTGCCTCCTGAGCATCAGGATGAAACATGTGCCTACTAACACCTGGCTCTTCCAAATCTTTTATAATAAAAACTGTTGCTTAGAAATTATAATTTGATATCGTATTTATGTTAAGAAATTGTCATTGATCTTTTATTTTATTTTCCCCTAGGTCTGGCATTTTTTACTTTTTCTTTTTTTTTTAATTAGATATTTGCTTTATTTACATTTCAAATGGTATCCCCTTTCCTCATTACCCTTCCAAAAATCTCCTATCCCATCCCTCCCCCTGCTCACCAACTCCCCCACCCCCCACCTCACTTTCCTGACTGGCATTCCCCTACTCTGGGGCATCAAGCCTTCACAGCACCCATGGTCTCTCCTCTCACTGATGTCTGAAATGGCCATCTTCTGCTACATATGTAGCCATGGGTCTCTCCATGTGTACTCTTTGGTTGGTGGTTTAGCCCCTGGGAGCTCCAGGGGTACTGGTTGGTACATATTATTGTTCCTCCTGCAGGGCTGCAAACCTCTTCAGCTCCTTGGTTCCTCTCTCTAGCTGCTACATTAGGGACCCTATTCTCATTCTACTGGATGGCTGTGTGCCATGAGTGTTTTAATCTACCTTCCAATAAGGATCAAAATATCCTCACTCTGGTCTTCCTCTTCTTGAGCTTCATGTGGTCTGTGAGTTGTATCTTGGGTATTCAGAGCTTTTGGGCTAATATTCACTTACCAGCGAGTGAGTACCATGTGTGTTCTTTTGTGATTATGTTACCTCACTCAGGATATTTTCTAGCACCATCGATTTGCCTAAGAATTTCATGAATTCATCATTTTTAATAACTGAGTAGTACTTCATTGTATAAATGTACCACATTTTCTTTGTCCATTCCTCTGTCAAGGGACATCTGGGTTCTTTCCAGCTTCTGGTTATTATAAACTGGAAATTAATATCTGAAGAGAATACAGTGTTTTAAAAGTAGAGAAAATTGTCATATTATTTTACTATAATATGGCACAATGACATAGTACTCTTCTAATAATAGTAATCTACTATAATGTATTGTAGTAAAATTATGGACCTAGTGGAGAACATGTTAGCATTCCTATCACTGCCAACAACAGAGGAAAGATACCTGAATGTGGTGGTTGAGATGACAACAGATTTATCTATTTACACATGACCTGCGGTATAATATAAGGTATATAAATTTATATAAAAATTCAGGAAAATGAAGTAATATGAATAAATGCTTCATTTAATAGTGTCAAAAAGTAGAAAATATATAGAAACTGAAAGTGGGCATTGGTATTGAAAGTGGTACATTTTGTATATTAGAAATGATCAAAACTTGGCTTTAAAATTTAATTAAAGAAAATATTGAATGGACCTGAACAGAAAAGTAATATTTAAAGTAGTATGTTCTCAGATGTAATAAATAAAATAGTGTATATTAAGGGAAATGTTATGACTATTATAAGATTTCTATCATACAACAAAGTTACCAAAACATCTAAATATTTCTTTATTTTAGTGGGAATTTTTTCCTTTTAATCAATTATAATGAGGACAAATTGCACTGACTCTGTCATAGTCTCCCCTTTTGTCAACATGAGGACTTCATTGTTCTTTCAAAATGGTCTTGGAACTAAAGTTGTTGCAGCCATTTGTAGGAATTTTTAAAAATTATTTATTTCTAGCCAGGCATGGTGGTACACATCTTATATTCCTGTACTTGAAAGGCAGAGGCAGGCAGATTTCTGTGAGTTCAAGACCACCTGGCATACATAGTGAGTTTGAGGACAGCCAGCTAAATATTGGTACTTATGCCAGCAGGTAAGTGTGCAAAGTTTTGTATAGATTAACATTTCAGCTCACTTTTAGAATGTTAGGTCTTGTAAAATCATGGTAGTTACTTTAAAGTTGTTTAACTTAGGAGATGACTGCATATGCATCAGCAGCATGAGACTTTAAACATCTCACTTTTGTCATCATCTGTTCTGTTAGTGTCGTGGATGCTGATAGCTCTCATACAGGCTTAATAGTTTACATCCTAATGTGCCATGACAGACTAGCATCTTAATTCAAACATTTGATCATTTTGTTCTACTGTTTAGTTGTCATGTTTATGGTTATGCTATCTTGGTTTAACTCAAAAATTGAATTTCTTAGATTCCATGTTCTACCTCTTCTGATATGTTTCATTTAAAAACAATAATCCAGTGTTAAAAGTCAATGTAAAGACTTCCTACACATTTTCACAAAATGCTAGGCACATTTTCTAGCACTGACCCTCACCTCTAAACTTCAAAATGACTCCTTAATCTTTATGTTGATTACACATGTATCCTTTAATCACCATTAATTTTGAAATATTTCAGCCATATTTTCATAATTAATTATGTTTTCCCTAAAATGTGTATTTTTTTTTTTTTTTTGGTTTTTCGAGACAGGGTTTCTCTGTGTAGCCTTGGCTGTCCTGTAGCTCACTTTGTAGACCAGGCTGGCCTCGAACTCAGAAATCCTCCTGCCTCTGCCTCCCAAGTGCTGGGATTAAAGGCGTGCGCCACCACCGCCCGGCAAAATGTGTATTTTTATGATTCATAACTTCTATATTCATTTTTACATGTTTTAATCACATACTTAGTCTGTTATAGAATGATCTGCATGATCTTGAAAAATGCATTCAACAGCTGATGAAAACAAATTACATAATGTTAATTAGATGCTGACAGTTGGTGGTGCTGTTTATTCAGTTTTGTTCACCTGTTGTTCAACGTACTGGACCTGTCAAAAAAAGAATGCTATAGACTCTGGCCTCAACAATACATTCATGTACCTCTCCCTAAAATTTATTCAGTTTATATTCATATATTTTGATGCTCTGAACATAAGACAGTAACTGACTCTTTTAAGAAGTAATTCACTTGTCATTGTCAGTCCTGCCTTTTAACAATGTTGATTTTCTAGAATTTGAGTATGTTTCAATTTAAGTCTATAGTTAGGAATTCAGTACATTTTCACCTTGCCCTTGTGGTAAATTTTTGTGAAGAAATGATTCCTTGCTTCTCTCCCAGTAAACCATTGTGATGGACAAATATAAATCTATCTTTGCAATATGGACTCTTTCCATCAGGAACATTTTCCCAATTGTATGTTTTATTTTTTTTTCTATCATTAGTAAATCTCACTTTCACACAGACCTGTGAGTCACTCCCCAATTTCCAGGGCAGTAGTCACACCTACGACGTCAATTCAGAGTCACCTTTGTAGAATGTTAAGTTCATTTTCTTCAGCACTTTCTTCTTGTTTACAATCACACTGCTGTACAGCTTCCAGGAACCTTCCTTTCAGGCTACCCCAAACAGTAATAGAATATTCTCGATGGATAGATTTGAAAATGGATATGGTAAAGAAACAGATCTTAATTCTTCAAAAATTCAGCGGGTGCTTTGGGTAACATGAGTGCTGTGGGACCATTAAGAAGAGGTCTGTTTTGGTTAATCTCTGAATGCTTGGGGAAAACTCAGACTTATTGCATTTACAAAATCTTCATAATACTCTAATTATTTTAATAGATTTTATTAAACAATTAATACAAATCATCATATAATAGGTAAACGTGGTAAAAATAGAATGCCTGAGGAGATCATAGGCCCAGGTTAACAATCTTCTTTTGCTGTATTGCTAAGTGGTCATGCAGTCAAACTACATCTTAAATATTTATTTTATACCTATAGATATGTGATGCTCTCTACATTTGTCACAGAAGCTTCGTTTTGTAGAGCATAATGATGAATGCAGAAACTTGTGATTGATCCATATGCCAATTGAAAATAACACATAGTGTTCAGATATGGATAGATATACCAGACTCTTCATCATTCCAGATTCAGTGTTCTCTGCAGAGTAGGGGTTGAAAGAATCTAAGGGCCCTCATATGAGGAGTAGTACTGGGATGTGATGACTTTTGGATATGGAGTGGTTGCTTATAGTCACCAACTGAACAAGATCAAGCCAGTCAAAAGTCCAACCAGAATGCAGCAAGAGTCTGTGAGGTCCTATCCCTATTGGAACATCTATTGGCCTTTAATAGCTGCTGAGTGATGGGACCCTAGCTTCTATTTGGATATTTTCACTGCTGAGATCCTCATATTCCACTGAATGGCCACAGACCAATGTGCATGTGGGCATATGGGTATTAATAACTGGATTCAAATGTTCATTATATAGTAATGAGGTCATGAATTTGAGAGACAGACATCATTAGGATGAATGAGGTGGTAGAGAGAATTGGGGTGAGACCATGGTGAATTGATAAGATCAATACATATTGTATGAATAGATTAAACTTTCAAGTAATAAAAATGTTATTTAATAAATAAAATATATATTTAAAGAAATCATTGATTAAGTTATTAACTTTTGGTTCTTATTGAAATAAGCTGGGACAAAAGAGATATTATTTATACTAGTTTTGCCTACATTTTTTTTCTAGTAGAGTTTAAATCAGATTTTCATATAAGGTGATAAAAATCTTGAGGAAAAAGTAAATAAATACTGTAATTAGAATCTTAACATGCATTATACCTTTTATAAATTATCTTAAATATTTTCAATAGGACACAGTTATTCAAAAGAATTCACCAACATATTTTATGAAATGATAAAATACTTTATTTAGGCAACAATTTATTCAAATAATTGAAACTATTACTCAAATACCAAGATGAACTTTGTAGGATTTCTTTCATTTCAGTAAATGACATATATAAATCCCTTATTAAATGTATAGGCTTAATTATATACATATGTATATCACTTTAATTTTTGATTTTATCATGTGGTTTGATATTAGTTGAGTGAAACAAATGTGATCCATTACAACTGTGACTTAATATTTAAAATGCTTAATAGACTAATTCTTGAATGAAGTAAATAAGAAATCTCTTTTTAAATTTCATTTTATTATATGATAAATAATTAATAAATCTGCTTATGCATATCTAGTATGAAATGGTGATATTTGGTAATTCATACCATACAGAATGAATTTGTATAACTGTTATAGATACCTATATGGACACCTGCTGTGAAGAAAATTGCTTCTTAATTTAATATTCCTAAATTATAATATTATGAAATACTTGGAGAAAACAAAGGTTTTATGGCAAGAAGGATGATAATATTAAATACTATATTTAACTGATGTGAGAAAAGTGATACTGGATAATGTTTGATACAATATCAAAATTAATGTTTCTCCCAGGAAAATATTAGCCTTTGAAGTTTAATGCAAATATCAAATTGAATGTATGTTTAATCTGGCAATTGTGTAAACAAATAATTCAATTTAGCTTCCAGGTTGTTTTTTTTTTTTTTGTTTTTGTTTTTTTGATTTATGCACATACAAAATCTTTTGAGTTACAGATCCACTTAAATATAGAATTTGAAAGATCACTTTTAAATGGAGACATCAGTATGCCTTAAGAAATAGATTAAAAATTATTCAATAGATCTGAAATATTTATATCATAGAAAATTTAAATGTGTTCATATAATAACAATAAATTGTCTATCGTGAGTTTTGGGGGAGAAGAGACTCCAACAAATGGACGATTTACTGGTATCTGACTATAAAATTCAGACATGAAGAAATTGAAATGGGATTCATTTGTGAATTGAACACAGAGTATTTTCTTTCCTGCATATTTTGAAACATGCCAAAATAAAATTCTCAAAAAAAAAAATCTTAAGGATGAAATTTCCTAATGATTCCCTTCCTTACATTTGATTCTTTTCTTTCCTCTTCTAAATTTAAATATTCATGAATTTTCTGCTTTTAATACAAACATAATATTATCTGCTCCTATACTCAGCAATTCTAGTAAACTAGCTTGTCAAAATATTCACCAAAAATATTGCTTTCAAATGCCCATGATATCAGATTTTAAGCATTTGATGGCTTTAGTATTATGTATTACTTTGTTGTTCAAAAAATGAACATATTAAAATATGTGATGATAAATACTTAAATCTTTTGATTTGTTAGCTATTTCACACAAGTCCAACTTAGTAAAATACATGTATTTAAGATCTTAGTAACATTTTAACATTGATATGTAAATCATGCTATAATACAATTTTCAAAATCCATTTTCAGATTGTCTAAAAATTCTGAGGAACCGCCAGACTGCTTTCCAGAGTGGTTGTACCAGCCTGCAATTCCACCAGCAGTGGAGAAGTGTTCCTCTTTCTCCACATCCTCGCCAACAACTGCTGTCTCCTGTGTTTTTGATCTTAGCCATCCGGACTGGTGTGAGATGGAATCTCAGGGTTGTTTTGATTTGCATTTCCCTAATGACTAAGGATGATGAACATCTCTTTAGGTGCTTCTCAGCCATTAGATATTCTTCAGGTGAGAACTCTTTGTGTAGCTCTGTACCCCATTTTTTAATAGGGTTACTTGCGTCTCTGGAGTTTAACTTCTTGAGTTCTTTGTATATCTTGGATATTAGCCCTCTGTCGGATGTAAGGTTGGTAAAGATCATTTCCCAGTTAGTTGGTTGCCGCTTTGTCTTTTTGACAGTGTCTTTTGCCTTGCAAAAACTTTGTAATTTAATGAGATCCCATTTGTCTATTCTTGATCTTAGAGCATAAGCTATTGGAGTTCTGTTCAAGAAATTCTCCCCTGTGCCCATATGTTCAAGGTTCTTCCCTAGTTTCCCTTCTATTAGTTTCAGTGTGTCTGGTTTCATGTGGAGATCTTTGATCCACTTAGAATTGAGCTTAGTGCAAGGAGATAAGGATGGGTCAATTTGCATTCTTCTGCATGTTGACCTCCAGCTGAGCCAGCACCATTTGTTGAAAAGGCTATCTTTTTTCCACTGGATGGTTTTAGCTCCTTTGTCAAAGATCAAGTGACCATAGGAGTGTGGATTCATTTCTGGGTCTTCAATTCTGTTCCATTGATCTACATGTCTGTTACTGTATGGATTCAGAAGATGTGGTATATCTACACAATGGAATACTACTCTGCAATTAAAAACAATGAATTCACGAAATTCCTAGGCAAATGGTCAGAACTTGAAAACATCATCCTTAGTGAGGTAACCCAATCACAAAAGAACACACATGGTATGCAGTCACTGATAAGGGGATATTGACCCAGAATCTCGGAATACCCTAGACACAATCCGCATATCAATAGATTTCTAAAAAGATGGAAGGAGAGACCCCTGGTCCTGGAAAGACTGGATGTAGAGGAACGCCAGGACAGAGTAACGAGAGGGGGTTGAATGGAGAAAAGAGGGAGGGAAGGGGGCTTATGGGACTTTCGGGGAGGGAGGAAACGGGAAAGGGGAAGTGATTTGGAATGTAAACTAAAAAAATAAAAAAAAAAATTCTACTAGTTACTATGATTAGGCAGAAGTTAGACTTATTCACAGATCCAATTTATTCTTAAACCAAAAGAAAAATTTATACAAAATGGACACAGTCAATGAACATGCTTACCTGACATAGCACATTGTCAATAATTTCAAATAAGTAAGTGATCAAGAGTAGAATCTTTTAGGAAGGATGCCATTTCAAATAACTGTGTCCTCTTCAGAAGTTTTTTGTTTGTTTGTTTGTTTGTTTTTTAATTATCTCTGTGTGCTTTATCTTGAGATAAAATGGTTTCAAGACAAATGTAATGAGTAGTTGTGTCACAAAATAAGGAGGGTTTTACTAATTTAAATAAATCAACTTTATAAAGAAATTTCCAAAATCCAGCATAGTTAATACTATTCTCAACAGTAAAAGAACTTCTGGGGGAATCAATCAGTATACCAGACCTCAAACAGTAATACAGAGCAATAGTGTTAAAAGCTGCATGGTATTGGTACAGTGACAGGCAGGTAGATCAATGGAATAAAATTGAAGACCCAGAAATGAACCCACAAACCTATGGTCACTTGAAGTTTGACAAAGGAGCTAAAACCATCCAGTGGACAAAAGATAACCTTTTCAAGAAACAGTGCTTGTTCAACTGGCAGTATGTAGAAGAATGCAAATCGATCCATTCTTATCTCCTTGTATAAAGCTCAAGTTCAAGTGGATCAAGGACCTCCACATAAAACCAGACACACTGACACTAATAGAAAAGAAACTGGGGAAGAGCCTTGAGCACATGGGTACAAGGGAAAATTTCCTAAAAAGAACACCAATACCTTATGTTCTAAGATCAAGAACTGACAAAAGGAACCTCAGAAAATTACAAAGTTTCTGTAAGGCAAAGAACACTGTCAACACAGCAACCCAATAAGCTGGGAAAAGATCTTTACCAACCCTACATACAACAGAGTACTAATATCCAATATATACAAAAAAACTTGAGAAGTTAAACTCCAGAGAACCAAATAGCCCTATTAAAAAATGAGGTACAGAGCTAAACAAAGAATTTTCAACTGCAGAATATTGAGTGGCTTGGTACATAAAGAAATGTTCAATATCCTTAGTCATCAGGGAAATGCAAATCAAAACAAACCTGAGATTTCAACTCACTCAAGTCAGAATGGTTAAGATAAAAAACTCAGGAGACAGCAGATGCTGGCAAGGATGTGGAGAAAGAGAAATACTCCCCAACTGCTGGTGGGATTGCAAGCTGGTACAACCACTCTGGAAATCAGTTTGACAGTTCCTCAGATAATTGGGCATAATACTACTGGAGGACCCTGCTATTCCCCTCCTGGGCATATACCCAGAGAATTCCCCAGCATGTAATAAGGACACATGTTCCACTATGTTCATAGCAGCCTTATTTATAATAGAAGCTGCAAAGAACCCAGATGTCCATCAACAGAAGAATGGATACAGAAAATGTGTTATATTTACACAATGGAATACTATGCAATATATAAAAACAATGAATTCATGAAATTCTTAGGCAAATCAGTGGAACTGGAAAATATCATCCTGAGTGAGGTAACCCAATTACAAAAGGACACACATGATATGTAGTCACTGATAAGGGAATATTAGCCCAGAAGCTTGGAATACCCAAGACACAATTCACGGATCAAATGAAGCTCATGAAGGAAGAACAAAATATGGATACTGTTGTCCTTCTTAGAAGGGGGAACAAAATACCCACAGAAGGAAATACAGAGACAAAGTGTGGAGCAGAGTCTGAGGGAAAGACCATCCAGAAACTGTCCCACTTAGGGATCCATTCCATATTTGGTTATAAAACCCAGACACTATTATGGATGGATACTCACAGTGCTTCCTGATGAGAACCTGATATAGCTGTCACTGCTCTGCTAGTGCATGACAAATACAGAGAGGGATACTCTCAGCCAGTCATTGAACTGGGCACAGGGTCCCCAATGGAAGAGCTAGAGAAAGGACCAAAGGGGCTGAAGGGATTTGAAGCACTATAGGAGAAACAACAATATGAACCACCCAGTACCCCCAGATCTCCCAGGAACTAAACCATCAACCAAAGAGTACACATGGAGTTACCCATGGCTCCAGATGCATGGGTAGCAGAGGATGGCCTTGTTCGGCATCAAAGGGAGGAGAGCCCCTTGATCTAGGGAAGGCTAAATGATGTAGTGTAGGTGAATTACAGGACAGGGAAGCAGGAGTGGGTTGAATGGGTAACAGCGGTAGTAGAGTTGGGTTATGGGATTTTCGGGGGAAGGGAGGGAACCAGAAAAGGGGACAACATTTAAAATGTAAATAAAGAATGTATCTAGCCCCTCCCTCCTCCTCTGCACTGCCTGTCCCATTCATTCTGCTGTAGTAGACCCCTGTCACTTCTGAAACAGGGAAGACCCCTTTTCTTGATACTTTAGAGAATCAGCAGCATGCAGAGCATTTGACCCTTGCCAGGACTGCCAAAGAGAAGTCCCCATTTCCTGATACTTCCTGGAGAATCAATTGTATGCAGGGCATTTGAGAGAAAGGGAATCCCAAGAGTACAGATACACAGTCCTGCAGGACAGAGAAACCACAGTCAGAGACAGCAAGTCCAGCTAGCACCAGAGATAACTAGATGGCCAAAGGAAAACACAAGATCATTAGCAACAGAAACCAAGGGAACATGGCACCATCAGAACCAAGTTCTCCCACAACATCAAATCTTGGCTACTCTATCACATCTCATGATGCAGATAGAGAACTTCAAGAAGGACATAAATAACTCCCTTAAAGAAATGCAGGAGAACATGGGTCAACAGGTAGAAGCCTTTAAAGAGGAAACACAAAAATCCCTTAAAGAATTTCAGTAAAACACAATCAAACAAGTGATGGAACTGAACAAAACTATCCAGGATCTAAAAATGGAAGGAGAAACAATAAAGAAATCACAAAATGAGACATCCTTGGAGATTGAAAATCTTGGAAAGAATTCAGGAGTCATAGATGCAAGAATCAACAACAGAATACAAAAGACAGAAGAAAGAATTTTGGATGCTGAAGATTCCATAGAAAAAATTGATTCAACAGTCAAAGTAAATGCAAAATGCAAAAAGCTTGTAACCCAGAACATCCAGGAAATCAAGGACACAATGAGAAGACTAAACCTAAGGATTATAGGTATAGAAGAGAGTGAGGATTTACATCTTAAAGGGCCAGTAAATATCTTCAACAAAATTATAGTAGAAAACTTCGCTAACCTAAAGAAAGAGATGCCCATGAACATAGCAGAAGCCTACAGAACTACAAACAGGCTGGACCAGAGCAGACATTCCTCCCATCACATAATAATCAAAACAACAAATGCACTAAACAAAGAAAGAATATTAAAAGGAGTAAGGGAAAAAGTCAAGTAACATATAAAGGCAGACCTATCAGAATTACACCAGACTTCTCACTAGGAACTATGAAAGCTAGAAGATCCTGGGCAGACTTCATACAGACCCTAAGAGAACATAAATGTCAGCCCAGACTACTATAACCAGCAAAATTCTGATTTACCATAGACGGAGAAAACAAGACATTCCATGACAAGAGCAAATTTACAAAATACCTTTCCACAAATTCAGCTCTGCAAAGGATAATGGGTAGAAAATACCAACACAAGGAGGGAAACCACATCCTAAATAAAGCAATAAAGTAATCTTCTTTCCACAAACCCAAAGAAGTTAGCTACACAAACATAATTTCTCCTTTAACAAAGAAGATAGCAGTAAGCAACAATCACTTTTCCTAAATATCACTTAACATCAATGGTCTCAATTCCACAATAAAAAGACATAGACTAACCGACTGGATATGTAAACAGGACCCAACATTTTGCTGTACACAAGAAACCCACCTCAGTGACAAAGGCAGTCACAAATTCAGAGTCAAAGATTGCAAAACAATTTTCTTTCTTTCTTTTTTTCCCGAGGCAGGGTTTCTCTGTGTAGCCCTGGAACTCACTTTGTAGACCAGGCTGGCCTCGAACTCAGAAATCCTCCTGCCTCTGCCTCCCAAGTGCTGGGATTAAAGGCGTGCGCCACCACTGCCCGGCTGCAAAACCATTTTCAAAGTAAAGGGTCCCAAGAAACAAGCTGGAGTGGCCATTCTTATATTGGATAAAATTGACTTTCAAACCAGAGGTTTCAAAAAAGACTAGGAGGGACAATTCATACTTGTCAAAGGAAAAATTTACCAAGATGAACTCTCAATTCTGAACATCTATGCTCTGAACGCAAGGGCACCCACATTCATAAAAAAAAAACTTTACTAAAGCTCAAAGCACACATTGCGCCCCACAAAATAATAGTGGGAGTCTTCAACACCCCAATCTCAAAAATGGACAAATCATGGAAACAGAAACTAAACAGAGACATAGTGAAACTAACTGAAGTTATGGACAAATGGATCTAACAGATATTTATAGAACATTCCATTCTAAAGCAAAAGAATATAACTTCTTCTTAGCACCTCATGGTACCTTATCCAAAATTGACTATATAATTGGTCACAAAACAGGCCTCAACAGATGCAGAAATATTGAAATTATTCCATGTACCTTATCAGATCACTATGGCCTAAGGCTGGTCTTAAGTTCAAACAAAAACATTTGAAAACACACATACTCATAGACTTTGAACAATGCTCTTCTCAATGATTGCTTGGTCAAGGAAGAAATAAACAAAGAAATTAAAGACTTTTTAGAATTTAGTGAAAATGAAGACACATCACACCAAAATTTATAAGACACAATGAAAGCAGTTCTAAGAGGAAAGCTCATAGCTCTGAGTGCCTTGAAAAAGAAAATGGAGACACCTTACACTAACAGCTTGACAGTGCACCTGAAAGCTCTAGAACAAAAAGAATCAAATACACCCAAGAAAAGTAGATAGCAGGAAATAATCAAACTCAGGGCTGAAACCAACTAATTAGAAACAACAACAGTAAAGACAAAAACAAAAACAAAAACAAAAAAACAATACAAAGAATCAACAGAACCAGGAGATGGTTCTTTGAGAAAATCAACAAGATAGATTAAACCTTAGCTAGACTAACCAGAGGGCACAGAGGCACTACCCAAATTAATAAAATCAGAAATGAAATGGAAGACATAACAACAGAAACTGAGGAAATTAAAAAAAAATCATCAGATCCTACTATAAGAACTTACACTCAACAAAGTTTGAAAATCTGGACAAAATGGACAAATTTCTAGATATATACTAGGTTAAAACAAGATCAGAAAAACCATCTAAATAGTCCCAGAAGTCCTGAGGAAATAGAAGCAGTTGTTCATAGTCTCCCATCAAAATAAAGCCCAGGACCAGATAGGTTTAGTGGGGAATTCTATCAGATTTTCAAAGAAGAGCAAATACTGGTACTCTTCAAATTATTCCATGAAATAGAATCTTAAGGAACACTGCCCAACTCATTCTCTGAAGCCCAATAACACTTATAACTAAACCTTGCAAAGACCAAACAAGGAAGGAGAACTTCAGACTAATCTTCATGAACACCTATGCAAAATTACTCAATAAAATTCTGTCCAACTGAATCCAAGAATGCATCAAAACTACAATTCACCATGATTAAGTAGGCTTAATTCCAGTGATGATTCAATATATGGAAATCCATTAATATAATCTACTACATAAACAAACTCAAGTAAAAAAAAAACCACATGGTCATTCAATAGATGCTGAAAAGTCTTTTGACAAAATCCAGTATCCCTTCATGATAAAAGTCTTGGAGAGATCTGGAATCCAAGTTCCATCCTTACACATAGTGAAAGCAGTATACTGTAAACCAGTAGCCAAAATCAAATTAAATGGACCAAAACTTGAAGCAATCCCACTAAATTAGTGGACCAGACAAGTTGGCCCTCTCTCTCCCTATCTATTCAATATAGTACTTGAAGTCCTAGCCAGAGCAATCAGAAAACAAATGGAAGTCAAAGGTATAAAAATTGAAAAGGAAGAAGTAAAAATATCACTATTTGCAGATATGATAGTATGCTTAAGCCACCCTAAAACTTCGACCAGAGAACTCCTAAAGCTGATAAACAACTTCAGCAAAGTGGCTGGATATAAAATTAACTCAAACAAATCCATAGCCTTCCTCTATTCAAAGGATAAAAAAGTTGATAAAGAAATTAGGGAAATGACACCCTTCATAATAGTCACAAATAATATTACATAACTTAGGGTGACTCTAACGAAGCAAGTGAAAGATCTGTATGACAAGAACTTTAAGTCTCTAGAGAAAGAAATTGAAGAAGTTCTCAGAAAATGGAAAGTTCGCCCATGCTCATGGATTGGCAGGATTAGTATAATAAAATTGGCCATCTTGCCAAAAGTAATCTACAGTTTCAATGCAATCCTCATCAAAATCCCAAATCAATTCTTCATAGATCTAGAAAGAGCAATTTTCAAATTAATCTATAATAACAAAAAACCCAGGATATCAAAAACTATTCTCCATAACAAAAGATCTTCTGGGGGAATCACCATCCCAGACTTCAAGATCTACTACAGAGCAATAGTGATAAAAACTGTTTTGTATTGGTACAGAGACAGACAGGAAGAGCAATGGAATAGAATTGAAGACCAAGAAAAGAACTCAAATACCTACAGTCACTTGATATTTGACAAAGGAACTAAAACATTCAGTGAAAAAAAGGACAGCATTTTTAACAAATGGTGCTGGATCAATTGGAGGTCAGCATGCAGAAAAATGCAAATTGTCCATTCTTATCTCCTTGTACAAAGCTCAAGTCCAAGTGGATCAAGGACCTACACATAAAACCAGACACACTGAAACTTATAGAGGAGAAAGTGGGGAAGAATCTTGAATACATGGGCACAATGAAAAATTTCCTGTATAGAACACCAATGGCTTATGCTCTAAGAACAAGAATCGACAAATGGGACCTCACAAAACTGCAAAGATTCTGTAAGGCAAAGGACACTGTCAATAGAACAAAATGGCAATCAACAGATTGGGAAGAGATCCTTACCAATCCTACATCCGATAGAGGGTTAATATCCAATATATACAAAGAACTCAAGAAGTTAGACTCCAGAGAGTCAAATACCCCTATTAAAAATGGGGTTCAGAGCTAAACGGGGAATTCTCACCTGAGGAAATTCAAATGGCTCTGAAGCACCCAAAGAAATGTTCAGCATTCTTAGATATCAGGGAAATGTAAATCTAAACAACACTGAGATTCTACCTCACAAAGTCAGAATGGCTAAGATCAAAAACTCAGGGGACAGCAGATGCTGGAGAGGGTGTGGTAAAAGGGGAACACTTCTCCATTGTTGGTGGGATTGCAAGCTGGTAAAACCACTCTGGAAATCAGTTTGGCGGTTCCTCAGAAAATTATACATAGTACTACCTGAGGACCTAGCTATACCACTCCTGGGCATATACCCAGAAGATACTCCAAAATGTAATAAGGACACATGCTACACTATGTTCATAGCAGCCTTATATATAATAGCCAGAAGCTGGAAAGAACCCAGATGCCCTTCAACAGAGGAATGGATACAGATATTGTGGTATATATACACAATGGTGTACTATTCAGTTATTAAAAACAATGAAGTCATGAAATTCTTAGGCAAATGGATGGAACTCAAAAGTGTCATCTTGAGCGAGGTAACTCAATCACAAAAGAACACACATGGTATGCATTTGCTGATAAGTGGATGTTAGCCCAAAATCTCAAAATAAACAAGTTACAATTCACAGACCACAGGAAGCTCAAGAAGAAGGAGGACAGAACAACAATGTTGGCCACCCAGATGCCCCAGGACTCCTGGGGACTAAACCTTTAACTAAGGGGTACACATGGTTCCAGCCAAAAATTTGACAGAGGAATGCCTTATTGGGCATTCAGTAGGAGGAGTGGTCCTTGATCCGGTGAAGAGTCAATAGATGCCCCTACAAAGGGAAATCGAGGTGGGGGATATGTGGGAGTGGGTCAGGTGGAGGGGCATACACTTGGAGGCATGGGGTGGGAGGAGGGGTTGGGGGTTTTCTGGGAGGTGAGAAACTGGGAAAGGTTTTAGCATTTGAAATGATTATATTCAATAAAAAATATTTTAAAAAATGAATGTATCTAGTAAAAAATTAAAAAAAAAATAAGAAGCAGTGGGAAGAGGAATGAAGTAACGGATTTGGTTGCAGGGTCACCAGGAAATGGAATAACATTTGAAATGTAAATAAAGAAAATATCCAATAAAAATTTTTAAAAAAATGAAAAATAATAAAAAAGAAATTTCCCAGAGCATTGGAAAGATTAACAAAATTAATTTCTCCTAATGGCTGTCATCTTCATCACTAGAAGCTCTCTCTATACAACATGTTTCATAAGAAGGAAGAAATGTCAGAGTTCATAAAGCACAATAACTTGAGAGAAGGGAAGAATATCCAGGATATCAGTGTTAGCTGAACACAATCCAAGGAATATCTATTGACAAGAAATATGTAAAGTAAGAAGGCAGATTCAAGAGGACTTCAAGAAGAAGACAAGACAAAATTAAACTGCCTAAAGAAACTGAAAAAATCTTTACTACCAGCAAAATAATGAGATTTCAGTCAAATACAATAAGAAATATATTCCCAAAGATGTGAGCACAGGATAGTCTCTGCTAGACTACAAGAATTAAAAGAAACTACCAGCACCTTTGATTTCATTGTTTTTGGTTTTTTTTGATTGTTTTTTGTTTTTTCTGGTGAGATCCATTCCAAATTATAAAAGAGTAAATTGTGTATCTTGAGCAGCTGGATTTATGGTGATTTATTACAATAGAAGTGGGCAATGAAGGCATCTAGCATTTTCTAGTTTTCCTTATCTGACAAATCTATACCCTTGGGTTCACTTTCCATAATCAGTTGTAATTGAGAAAGTCTTTCAAAGGAACTGTATGGACATAAACTACTCTCCTAAAACGCATCATTTGTCTGTTTCCTGGAGCCTCCATTTACTGTCATGTTTGTAGGGCAGTTATACCAGCTTCTCTGCCTTCAGTCAGCCTAAGTAGCTGCACTCAAAGTTTCTGGAAAATAAGGTGAAGGGAGGACAGTTACCTTCCTGATTCTTCTTTTCTATTGCGATTTTGTATGAGACTCTGTTTATTTATTACTGTATTTTTTGTTCAGCATATAGTCCTTCTATTGTGAAAAATGAGTGGCCCTATTATTACCTCCAATAATTCCACAAATAGATTTCTTTACTTTTATGTGAAAAAACGCATGACACCAAGGTTGATACTAATTTGTTTCATAAGAAAAGACAATTTTAGTAATTTCTTCTTTTTTTCCTGTTTTTCACTAATTCATTTATATATTCTTTTTACATCCTCTTTCTTTTGCCCCCTTTCCTCTTGGTTCCCCTGAATATAGTCCTTCCCCCATGCCACATCACCTTCTTTTCTGGGAGGGGAGAGCCCCTGAATATCTCCCCACCCTTAATGTGTGCTTCTATGTATGCCTAGGATCTTGGAGCTAGAAGATGGCTCAGTGAGTAAAGGCCATTGCTGCCTATGCTAAGGACTAAGGTTAGTCTGTAGATCCTACAGGTTGGAAGGAGGAAGCAACATCCTCATGTAGAGAAATTTTAATCCAGCAACATGTGTGCTCTGGCAAGGGATCACATCCAAATATATGATCCCTCTGACTGGAATACAGATATGTCCTTAGCACACACCTTTAATTCTAAATGGTGATGTCTAGTTGAGTGACAAACAAATCAGAGAAAGATTTGACAGAATGAGTCAGAGATAGGATACACCCAACTGTCATGAGAGCAGACAGAAAAGAAAATCTACTTAAGGAGAAGTAAGAAAAAGAAAGGGAGCTCAGTTTGGTCCAGTTTGGTCCAGTTTGTTTCAGTTAAGTAAAGCATAGTAAGGTTTGTGGAGTTCAAAGTCAGTCTGATACAGTTAGAAGCTAAGAGAAGCTCATTTAAATCAGTCAGCTTGGAGAGGAGTTTGACCCAGAACAAAGAGTTGAAACAGCTAGTCAGAGTTGAGAAAGAGCAAGTAAGGGTGAGTTTGTTCAGCAGTAAAGCTCAGAGGTCGAAACATTCTAGGTCAGGTTAGCAGAAAGAGCTGGAAGCTGAAGCCTTCAAGATCTAGGCTTATAAATGATTAGATTGTAGAGAGACTAAACGTTTCCAGGCCTAGACTTAGGTTAGTTAGATCGAAATGTTCTGAACTCAGCCCAAGTCATGTGATTATAAAGCATGGGTATGGCTCTTACCTCATCTGTCCATCTGAGGAAATAAAAGTAAAATTTACTTTTACCAAGTTGTTAGTATTAGTACTAACTGCATTAGTGTGTACAAAGTTCTATGTATAAATAAAAAACATAATAAAGATGCATTGAGTAGGCGTGATTACTTAATCACTAGGTTTCCTACGATCTATTTGTATTCTGAATTGAACATCTTTGACCACTCCTTGGCTTCCATACGCATCAGTTCAAGCTTTGCCTGTATAGTCACATTGTTATATTTATCTTATCATTCATTAATTTATCCCAAACAAGGACAGTTAGAATGGAGACAACAAACCAAGGATGCTAGAAGATATCACTCATATAACATCTATATCCTGATTAAACAGATTTACATGATTCAGCATGTAATTCAGAACTTAAATGATGACCCACTATAGGAAACTTATAATTTCATTACTCTCTACATCAGACATATTCCAGTTGAATAAAACTTTTAAACAAGGGATGAAAAGGAATGTCAGAACCTTGTCCTGTAAGATGATGAGATATGGGTGAATGGAGTCATCTGTTTATTAGAAACAGAGAGAAAATAGATAGCTATCCTTCTTCCCTAACACAAAGGTTACACTATTTTTAGGAAATCCCAAGGGTTTGGGCCTGGCTCCTGGTATCTATTGGGTATATTTGGCTATATTATATAACATCATCATTAATATGAGGCCCTAGAAGACAACTGAAGCGTGAATTGAACATAGACACATTATTTCCTTGTGTTAAGGGCTTTCCTTCAAAGAATAGATGAAAAATAATTCAATGGAATCCCAGGACTGACAATATTTTTAGTGACTTACTTGCCTAAACCCATATGAGATGTAATTTTGTGAGATAGGAGGTGCTTTGGCAGATAGACATGTTTATATTGGCAGAAAAAATGGGTTTACAATATGCCAAAGCCCTAAAGGAAAAGTTTACAAGGGATGAGAGAGAGAAAATGCTCTATCCACAACTTTTGACATGGTATATGGCTGTAATTCCAACATCTGGGAGACAGAGAAAAGACAATTATCTGTTGGTCAAAACCAAAATTAGTTCAAAAATTGTAGGAAACAATATGGAAATTTCAAAACCTGTGAAATTAGAGCTCTTTTTATCCCAGCAATACCTTATTTTACATCACAAGATAAACAACCAGCAGCAGTCATAGTATCAACAAGAATCAACCTAAAGACTGGTGAGATGGCTCAGCGGTTAAGAGCACCGACTGCTCTTCCAAAGGTCCTGAGTTCAAATCCCAGAAACCACATGGTAGCTCACAACCATCTGTAATGAGATCTGACTCCCTCTTCTGGAGTGTCTGAAGACAATTACATTGTACTTACTTTTAATAAATAAATAAATCTTAAAAAAAAGAAGAATCAATCTAAGTGTTCTCTAAATAATCAATGGATTTTAAAAGAGAAACAGAACTCTTGTCTTCCAGTAAAATGTAAAGATGGCTCTGCTAAGAACCCTGAATTGAACATTAGCCAATGTAGTATACTGTGATGTTACCTCATTTTCTTGAAAAATTAAACACAACTACTAAGTATTAAGATAAAATTAAACTGTAATGCTGTATCCATCTTTATAATAGTGTGGTCTAATATCAAATTATATTTAATAGAATATTTTCTATGTTTTTGGTTGCTTTTATTGTAGAAAAATGAATCTTACTAAAACACAATGAGAATAATTTATTCTGAAGAATATTTCGAGCTAGAAATGTAACTCAGTTGGCCCAGAACTTAGCTTCTTTGCAGAAATCCATGGCTTCAATACCAAAGTCTACAAGCCCACTCATGATGGTACACAACTGTACTAAACATACATGGTAACAGGAGAAGGGAAGACTAGAAGTTCAATCTTACCATAGCTGCCCAAGTAGTATGAGCTAGCCTGGGACACATGCAATCCTATCAAAACAAAAAAGAAAAAGGAAGAAAATGACAGCAAACCAAAAAATCCATGAAAAAATAACAAAAAAGAATATTGCTAATATATTTACTTCAATATTACCTGAATAAGATTAAGTTTTTATAATCATGGTTTAAAGTAAAGTTATTAAATACTTAGTTGCATTCTAATCTACCAAATTTAAGGTTAGACCTCAATTTTATTAGTAATAAAATTAACTATGAATACCAATAATTGATTCTAAGGAAAGATAAATGGTGCATTTAAAAATAAAAATATTATTTTAAATGCAAAGACTACATTATAGAATTACTTCCAAAATGACCATATTTCTTTATAGCATATTGTGACATTTAAAAAATTTATTTCTATTTTTCCACAAAATGTATGTTGGTAATATTCTATCCCCCTTCCAACTCCTCCCACATATGCCTACTTCATAGCTACTTGACTTTCTATTCTTTCTCATTCTTAAAAATACATTTAAAAAATCTACATAAAACCAAACAAAACTAACAAACAAAAACATCAAAATGACCCAACTACAACAAACAACTATGCTGTCCATTTTTTTTTTTATTTTGGCCATCTACTCTTTACTATACAACCTACCCCAGAGTCGAGCTGATATTCCAGTGTCATTCCACTGACAAAAGCTGATTTTCCTCCTCTCAGAAATTATCAGTTGAAGATAACTTCCTAGTTAAGGGTAGGCTTTTGTAACCACTTTACCTTCACCAATTAGAGATTTTGTTTGATTTAGACTTGTGTGGGCTTGTGCCTGTTGTCATAATCTACATGAACTAATACATGCATTAGCCCTGCTGCCTGTGGAAAATGGTTGAAATTGTCCATCTGTGGATAATAGAATATTTCTCCCTCTTCTGCATAGTTTCCAAGCCTAGAGGCCATAAAGATATACCTCCATCTATACCTCAGTGTTCAAACTTACTCTTTCTGGTTCCTGGTCTCTGTGTTAATTACAAGGTATTCTAAAAAGAAGCTTCTCTGATGAGTGCTCAGTGATGCACCAATCTATAGGTATAGCATGATATTCTTAGAGTTGCTTAACCTCTATGCTCATTGAGCAGAATAATAACAGTAGATATTTTCCTAGTGCTAATGATGTAGCTAGCCTTAGGTCTCAGCCTCATTAATGGTGACAGCTATGGGTTTAATTTCATTGAGTGGGATTTGAATATAAGCAAAAAGTGGTTGGTTACTCTATTAATATTTTTGCATTATTGCATCAATATATCTTGCAGGTAGGACAGTGTTATACTTCATAGGGTTTAACAGGGTGATACTGATGAGTACTTTTCTATTTCTGTCATGTATATTATGTTACAGCATTATGATGCTTAGTTCACTGTGGTGAGTCTTCTAGATGAGCACTGGCTCAATTTCTCCATGTTTGAGGTCATAAGTATGTGGTAATTTCATCATCAGAACCTGACAATCAGGTTGTGAAAGGCATTTAATAATGTTGTCATTAACTGTTGATGTTTGAGGGCATAATGGATCCCCTATAGTCAGTGGCCCAAAAAGTCTTATAACGAATTCCTTATATTGGGGGTTATTCAGTAGTATATGATATCTAGTTGGGGCATTGTCTCCCTCATTACATGTGTGTATGTACATAACTTAGGAACCTTCTAGAGAAGTAGGTTTCCATATCACTTTTCCAAAGGTCTTTAGTGTTAGTTATCCCTCTCGGTATTCCTTCCTCTGCCTCTTTTCATATCCTCCTCCCCACTTAATCTCCCAATTCTAATTTCCCCTTTAAAATACAATCACATTCAGCATACTCTTATTTTAAGGTAATAAAAACTGGAAATTTAAGTAAAAGAAAGAACTATTTCCATAAATGAAAAAAAAAAAAAGAAAAAGAAAAAGGAATGAAAGAAAAAAAAAACCAGGAATATAAAACTTTAGGATGCTTTTGGGAATTACGCTGGGTTAAGGTCCTAGCACTAACAGATTCTCCTTATATACATGACCTTACCAGTCATGGGTAGTTGGGTAGTGAGCAGTTTTCTGGACATGAACTGTCCTTGTACTGAGCAGGACTTATGTCCAGTTAGGCATCACATGATACAAAAAAATACAAAATTAAAGTTTTATTATTTTAACATTTTTTTTGTTTTGATTTTGAGACAAAGTCTTTTTATATAGATCAGAATGTTCTAGAATTAAATACCTACTTGCTTTGCTTTTCCCAGAGTTGGGAGGACAAGAATGCCAAACACAACTTGCTTCCACTAAGCTAATATTTTTCAACATTAAAAATAGCTCAATAATACATATTCCTTTGTTAGTAGAGAAGTAACCACTAAACTGCACTTTGGAAATAAAAGAATTGTTATGTTTTGTCTAAACTTTAAAGAACTGTCATTTAATATAAACCTTTTGGGTCAAGTGAATTTTAGACAAGAGTATAAAGGAAAAAGAATTGGTCAAACAATGGCATTGACTCTCTGCCACCTGCTGGAAGTAATAGAGAACTACCAGAAATTATTTGTTTTTCTTTTGGTATATGCTTCTGCATAGCCAGGAAAAGAATATGTAATTTAATGCAAAAATATTTAAGTATGAATACTATTATCAATATTATAGTATAATACTAAAAATAAGATGAGAGAATGCACATTAAATTGTAATTTTACTTCAATTGTTTATTTCACAAATAAAAAGAAATGAGTATTTATGGTTAGCTTGAAGTTAGTGGTACTTGCATCTTATGACTTTAAAATTTGCTTTACAACTCTTATATTATTAATTTTATTTACACTCTTAAAAATATCATGAAAACTATTGATTTGAATATGTGGGCTATCAGTTCATTATAAATCTGAATTCCATTTATACACTGCTATTGGTCATTTATATTTCATATTTTAATAGAAAGTGTTTCTTGAATTTTCACATGTATCAATTAGAACAACTGTAGCAAAGGCATGGAAATAGCTATAGACAATGTCATAAATATTATTTATAAGAGGAAAACTCACAGCACAGCATCCACAGCAATAATACAAACACTTCTATCAAATCAGCCATTTAAACTACCTAATGTAAAATAATACATACAAGTTGTCTCTTTACACAATGCCCTCACTTGAGCATATATGGACACTCCACTTCCAGAAAGACTCACAAAGCTGATACTATAATTTATTGAAGATTTATAATCTTTAAACTTTGATATGACTGACACACATAAATTATTAAATTACATAAATTGCAATTTATACTTAAATGTGTGGAATAAATATAGATGCTCCACAATGCCAGAATATTTTTAATTTTTAATTTTTTTCTTTTTTGCTGTGTATTGGTCTTCAGGATGGAGAGAATTTTTCTAAGTTTTTGGATCATCAAATAAAGTATAAAAGATCAGAACTAACCTCTTGTGGAAGTGTTAAAACAATGTAAATAAAGATGAATAATGAAAAATGACAGCTTAAGGGGAACGTTGTTTACTAGAAAGGATATAGCAATTGTGTTCATGAACTCACAGTAGCAATTGTAACTACATAAGATTTACAATATATCAACCCACCAGATCAGTCCAGCAAGACTGAGGAACTATAGGCAGTTGATAGATGCTAGGGGAGGTCAAGTGCTTTTAGCTTGTGTGTGTAAGTATTGGTAGGCTCCCAACTATCCAGTGGATAGCCACAAACCCATGCATATATAAACAGTACTTATTAGATTCAAAGAAAAATTTAAAAAATAAGACTACATGAAGCTGGAAGGGGGTCTAGGTGGAGTTAGAGAAGGAAAACAAGGGTGTATATTTTCGTGTTACATTATTAAATTCTTAATAATATGAATAGACTCACTATGGTTTAACTGCTAGGAAAGCATACCAGCACAAAAGTACAGCACTTCATGCCTTAGAAGTAGCTATGAGGACCAAACTGAGCTAAGTACAGAAGAGCAGCAAACAATGTTTCCTGCACTTTCCTATCCAGTATTTATGTCACTATGATGCCATTTGCCTATTCAAACATATATAGAAAGTAGAGAGGGGAGAAATTATGGGCTATCTGAGTCTAGACAATCAAAATTGCATGCTGTTGCAGCTGAATCTGACACGCCTGCTGACTGTCCACCAACACACACCGGCTGGATCCATTCTTCCTGACATGTTAATTTGCTGCTTCGTGTTTGGGAATTTCTTGCTGTACATGCTACGGAAGATCACTTCTTAAAGTTACTTAGTTGATTTGATTAAATTGTTTCCAAGAGTTTCAGATTTGAAAACCCAAACCGAATCCATTTCATTCTTTTAATGACATATCTATCCGAATTATTGACTCGCTTCCATTTTATGCTTTTATAATTTAGCACAATGCAAAGATGTAAAAGCTTATAAAACACCTTGCCCTAAAATATAAATGGAAATGAAGTATATATTTGTATATGGTTTTGTATTTCATGAGATTTGGATAAATTTTGAGCTTAAGCCTATATTTTTATAGATTCATAGGTGTCACATGATTTTTCTCTGTTGTTTTGTGCAGAGTTTTGAAAATATGCTATCCAAAATGTCAAATACTACCATTTCCTACAGGAAAATGATATCTAATTTTATCATTCTCGAACTTTCAAATGCAGCAGAACTCCATCTAAAGGACATTGTAATTTCCTAGTTTTCTATATCCTAAATACAAACTCCTAGGTTTGCTTCCCAAAATGAATTGTTTTTCAGAGTCATTTTTCAACTCTCCCATATACACAGAATTAATATTTTACTTTTTTTCATTGGAAAATTCATGTTTTCAGAAATACCATGCTCACAAGCTACTAACACCATGCCATGAGTTATTTCTCTAGAAAACAAGAAGATAGATGTACCATTGTCAAACTTTTCATTTTTAATCTATGCTATTTCAACATTGGGAATACACAAAGGGAGGGTTGCTTAAATTGTCTAACTATAAGCATGTATATAATTGTATATCCATTCTATATTTTTCTCCAAGAAGACATATATTGGCAAGTCATAGCCTTGTGACATGTATGGGGATACATTCCAGCTTCCTGTGTCGCTAGGTTTCTTGTGCCTCTTCACTGAGATTTTCCAACTGATGAGCAGTTACTTGTATTATTGTATAAGGAGATTCCCATAACAAATTATTTCTCCCAGGAATATATCAGTTTTGGTAGGCAATTTTCATCCTTTTCCCTACCATTGAATGTGTTGAATGTTTTTTATGTTGTTTCTTTGTAACTTCTTTATTGGTGATTAAGGACATTGAACACAGTGTCAAGAAAATATCTAATAACAAAAACGTAAAAAAAAAGAGTTTGTGATATACACACTTTCTCTTAAAGTGAACAGGTGAAAGGATTTTGTAGGCACTCAAATAACTGCTGTGCATATAACAATTGCAGCATCTATGGTAGGGCTACTACAACTGTGAGATTGATGGTCCACAAGTGCAGGGAACACACTTTCAGGCATTTTTGCTGTCAACAGTGCCACCAGCAGAGGCCTCTGTTCCTGGGAGATGATGAAATTAAAGGAAGCCTGCAGGATGTCTGTTCAGTCAGAGAAGTGTAACAGATTCTCCAGGGGCTAACTTACAGAGAGATATTGGTGAACCACAACTCCTGCTCTCAGTCTTGGTTGGGGTTTAGTGAAAAGTGTAAATGACTCTTAGAAGGGAGTCAGTGATAGGCAATGTAGCCACTTTGTGACTTCTATCTTCAGCTCTAGTGATCACAAGGACATTTAAATGGCTAGTAACATTGATGATCCTAAGGGGGCTAATGACTTGTCTCAGATACTGTCAGTGACACCCCAATCCTTTGATGAAACTTGTCCATCATAGAGCAGTGCATCATGTTTACTTGGGTGCTGACACTGAATGGTTCTATAGAAATTGGTGGGGAGAAGGCTAGGTCTGCAAACATTTCCTCAAAACCATGTGTAGATGGATGTAAATTCCCAAGAATCTTTGTGAAAATGCAGGCAAGATTTGTGCTTTGCCCATCATTGCTGACAGGTTAAAACTGGAAATAGATTACACATTGAAGCATATGTGCCAGCTAGGCCAATGACAGAAACTGTCTCAAATAAGAGATACAGCAGGACTTTGAATTGAGAAACTGGATTAACTGATTGTGCATTCTGATTCCAATGTCGGTCATGTGCAGGGTAACTGTATTCCTAGGTCTATTCAGTTGGGGGTGCACCACACACACACACACACACACACACACACACACACGCACACACACACACACACACACACAGAGAGAGAGAGAGAGAGAGAGAGAGAGAGAGAGAGAGAGAGAGAGATTGAGAGAGAGAGATATGCTCTCATGATGCACTTAGGTATACTTACACATAGACATTTATAGGCACACATACACATAGGCATGGTCGTAGGAAAACACTCACATGCATAAACATTTGCATACACAGGGGTCTTTATTTGTCTGTTCTTCCTGTGTTGAAGCAGTGAAAATGAAATGTTGGCACCTTTCATATGTTAGATAAGAAGTGAGTTATCCATAACCCAGTTAAGCATCTAACTACACAATATCCTCTAGCTCAAAATGCTCTGAAAAATGATGTTGTTTGAATCTCAAAAGCAATGATGTTTAAATTTGAAAATGTTTTTATATTAAAATGGACACAAAATTTGTTCCCAATCTCTTTTTGCAAAATTCCACTTTCTCAGACAACATATGGTTGCTTGACATATTTAAAACTCAAATTATTCCGGTTTCTGTCTCCAGTTTGGGACCATTCTCTGCCACAAAATGCCATACCCAAGCAGCCCAGGGAGGTAGCTAACCACCCAGGAGTGCAGAGAGGCCAGACAGGACAGGTAGGACCACCCCCACTGCTCAGAGGAAACAGCCTGAAACCATGAGAAAATAAGAGGCTAAGAGCAGCCTGGGATAGGAGTCTTCTGATTTCCATCTGCACATAGAGCTGATCAGGGCAGCAGAACTATATACCCAAATACAACCCCAAGAGAGCTAGTCTTGCAGGAGTACCTACATAACTGTGTACACAGAGAGAATGGGTCTCCCAGGAGCACAGATACACAGGCTTGCAGGACAGATAAGCCACATTCAGAGACAGCAAAACTAGCTAACACCAGTGATAACAAGATGGCAAAAGGTAAACACAAAAACATTACCCATATAAAGCAAGGCAACATGGCACCATATGAACCAAGTTCTCCCACAACAGCAAGTCCTGGATACCCCAACACACCTGAAAAGAAATATCTGGATTTAGCATCACATCTCATGATGCTGATAGAGGACTTCAAAAAGGATATAAATTACTCCCTTAAAGAAATGCAAGAGAACATGGGTCACCAGGTAGAAGCCCTTAAAGAGGAAACACAAAAATACCTTAAAGATTTACAGGGAAACACAATCAAACAAGTGAAGGAACTGAACAAAACCTTCCAGAATCTAAAAATGGAAGTAGAAAAAATGAAGAAATCACAAAGGTAGACAACTCTGGAAATAGAAAACCTTGGAAAGAAATCAGGAATCATAGATGCGAACATCAAGAATAGAATAAAAGAGATAGAAGAAAGAATCTCAGGTGCTGAAGATAGTATAGAAAACATTGACTCAACAGTCAAGGAAAATGCAAAATGCAAAAAGCTTGTAACCCAAAACATCCAGGAAATCAAGGACACAATGAGAAGATGAAACCTAATGACTATAGGTATGGAAGAGAGTGGATATTTACAACTTATAGGGCCAGCAAATATCTTCAACAAAATTATAGAAGAAAACTTCCCTAACCTAAAGAAAGAGAGGCCCATGAACACAAAAGAAGTCTACAGAACTCCAAACAGACTGGAACAGAACATAAATTCCTCCAGTCATATAATAATCAAACCACCAAATGGACTAAACAAAGGAAGAATAGTAAAAGCAGTAAGGGAAAAAGGATAAGTTACATATAAAGGAAGACCTATCAGAATTACACCATACTTCTCACAAGAGATCATGAAAGCAAAATGATGCTGGGCAGATCTCATACAGACCATAAGAGAACACAAATGCCAGCCCAGACTACTATACCCAGCAAAACTCTCAATTACCATAAATGGAGAAACAAAGATAGTCCATGATCACTATTTCTAATAGCTTATCAGCTCATTATATCATCTCACAAATCCAGCCCTACAAAGAATAATAGATGGAAATATCAGTATAAGGAGGGCAACTACACCGTAGAAAGAGCAAGATAGTAATCTTTCAGTAAACCCAAAAGAAGATAACCACACAAACATAAAAATAACATCAAAAATAACAGGATGCATCAATCATTATTCCTTAATATCTATTAACATTAGTGGACCCAATTACCCAATAAAAAGAAATAGACTAACAGACTGAATATGTAAACAGGACACAGCATTTTGCTGCACTCAGGAAACACACCTCAGTGGCAAAGAAAAACACTATCTCAGAGTAATAGGTTGGAAAACAATTTGCCAAAGAAATGGTCACAGGAAACAAGATGGAGTAATCATTCTAATATCATATAAAATTGACTTTCATCCAAGATACAGAAGTACAATTTGTACTCATCAAAGGAAACATCTACCAAGAAGAACTCTCAATTCTGAACATCTATGCTCCAAATACAAGGGCACCATCTTACATAAAAGAAACTACTAAAGCTCAATGCACACATTGCACCTCACACAATAGTTGTGTGATGACTACAACACCCCACTCTCCTCAATGGACCAAACAGGAAAACACAAACTAAAGAGAGATACAATGAAACAAATTGAAGCTTTGGACCAAATGTATTTAACAGATATCTACAGAACGTTTCATCCTTATCAAAATAATATACTTTCTCCTCTGCACTTCATGGTACCTTCTCAAAAATCAACCATAAAATTATTCACAAAATAGTTCTCAACAGATATAAGAAGATTGAACTAATTCCATGCCTCCTATCAGATCACTATGGAGTAAGGGTGGTTTTCAATAGCAGCAAAAACAACAGAAAGCCCAAATACACATGGAAGAAGAGCAATGCTCTACTCAATGATATCTTTGTCAAGGAAGAAATAAGGAAAGAAATCACAGACATTTTAGAATTTAATAAAAATGAAGGCATAGCATAACCAAATTTATGGAACACAATGAAAGCAGTACTAAGAGGAAAATTCATAGATCAGAGTGCCTCAAAAAAAAAAAAAAAAGAAGAAGCTGGTAAGAGCATACACTAGTCAATTAACAGCACACCTGAAAGTTCTAGAATGGAAAGAAGCTAATAAACTCAAGAGGAGTAGAAGGCAGGAAATCATCAAACTCAGGGCTGAAATCAACCAAGTAGAAACAAAAAGAATTATACAAAGAATCAACAAATCCCAGGAGCTGGCTTTTTGAGAAAATCAACATGATAGATAAAACCTTAGCCAGACTAACCAGAGGGTACAGAGACAGTATCCAAATTAACAAAATCAGAAATGAAAAGGGAGAAATAACAACAGAAACTGTGGAAAGTCAAAATATCAGGAGATTGTACTACAAAAGCCTACACTCAATACAACTGGAAAATCTGGATGAAATGGATAATTTTCTAGAAAGATACCAAATACCAAAGTTAAATCAGGATCAGATAGGCCACCTAAACAGTCCCACAACCCCTAAAGAAATAGAAGCAGTCACTGAAAGTCTCCCAACCAAAGAAAGCACAGGTCCACATGGTTTTAGTACAGAATTATATCAGAAGTTCAAAGAAGAACTAACACCAATACTCATCAAAATATTCCACAAAATAGAAACAAAAGGAACACTACCCAACTCTTTCCATGAAGCCATAATTATGCTGATACCAAAACCACACAAAGATCCAACAAAGACAGAACTTCAGACCAATATCCCTTATGAATATTGATGCAAAAATACTCAATAAAATTCTTGCCCACTGAATCCAAGAACACATCAAAATGATCATTCACCATGATCAAGCAGGCTTCATCCCAGAGATGCATGGATGGTTCAATATATGGAAATACATCAACATTATCCACTACATAAATAAACTCAAAGAAAAAACTGCATGGTCAATTTATTAGATGCTAAAAAAGCATTTGACAAAATTCAGCATCCTTTCATGTTAAAATTCTTAGAAAGATCAGGAATTCATGGTGCATACCTAAACATAGTAAAAGCAATATACAGCAAACCACTAGCCAACATCAAACTAAATGGAGAGAAACTTGATGCAATTCCACTAAAATCAGAGACTAGACAAGGTTGCCCTCTCTCCATATCTATTCATTATAGTTCTAGCTAGAGCAATTAGACAACAAAAGGAGGTCAGAGGGATACAAATTGGAGAGGAAGAAGTCAAATTATCACTATTTCCAGATGATAAGTTAGTATACTTAAGTGACCCAAAAAGTTCCACCAGAAAACTTCTACAGCTGATAAACAACTTCGGCAAAGTGGCTAGTATAAAATTAATTCAAAGAAGTAAGTAGCCTTCCTATACTCAAAGGATAAACAAGCTGAGAAAGAACTTAGGGAAAGGACACCCTTCACAATAGTCACAAGCCATATAAAGTATCTTGGTTTGACTCTAACCAAACAAGTGAAAGATCTGTATTACAAGACCTTCAAGTCTCTCAAGAAAAAAATTGAGGAAGACCTCAGAAGATGGAAAGATCTCCCTTGCTCATGGATTGGCAGGGTTAATATAGTAAAAACAGCCATCTTACCAAAAGCAATCAGTGGATGCAGTACAATTCCCAGCAAAATTCCAAATTAATTCTTCATAGAGTTAGAAAGAGCAATTCTCAAATTCATCTGGAATAACAAAAAACCCAGGATAGCTAAAACTATTCTCAACAGTAGAAGAAATTCTAGAGGAATCTGTATCCTGGCCTCAAGCAGTAGTTCAGAGCAATAGTGATTAAAACAAACAAACAAACAAGCAAAACTGTATGATATTGGAATGGAGAAAGGCAGTTAGATCAATGGAATAAAATTGAAGACTGAGAAATGAAACCTCACACCTATGGTCACTTTATCATTGACAGAGGAGCGAAAATCATCCAGTGGAATCATATCTAGCCTTTTCAACAAATGGTGCAGTTTCAATGGGTGGTTAACATAAAGAAAAATTCAAATCGATCCATTCTTACCTCCTTTTACAAAGCTCAAGTCCAAGTGGATCAAGGAACTCCACATAAAACAAGACACACTGAAACTAATAGAAAAGAAACTGGTGAAGAGCTTTGATTACATGAGCATAGGGGAAAATTTCCTGAACCAAACACCAATAGTTTATGCTCTAAGATCAAGAACTGACAAATGGGACCTCATAAAATTACAAAGTTTCTGTAAGGCAAAAGACACTGTCAATAGGACAAAACAGCAACCAACAAATTGTGAAAAGATCTTTACCACCCCTACATCTGAGAGAGGGCTAATATCCAATATATACAAAGAACTCAAGAAATTAGAATCCAGAGAAACAAATAACTCTATTAAAAATGGGGTACAGAGTTAAGCAAAGAATTCTCAACTGAGGAATATTGAATGGCTGAGAAGCACCAAAAAAAAAAAAATGTTCAACATCCTTAGTCATCAGGGAAATGCAAATCAAAACAAACCTGAAATTTCACCTAACCCTAGTCAGAAAGGCTAAGATCAAAAACTCAGGAGACAGCAGGTGCTGGCGAGGATGTGGAGAAAGAGAAACAGTCCCTCACTGTTGGTGGGATTGAAAGCTGGTACAACCACTCTGGAAATCAGTTTGACGATTCCTCAAAAAATTGGGCGTAATACTACTGGAGGACCCTGATATTCGACTCCTGGGCATATACTCTGAGGATTCTCCAGCATGTAATAAGGACACATGCTCCACTATGTTCATAGCAGCCTTATTTATAATAGCCAGAAGTTGGAAAGATCCCAGATGTCTCTCAACAGAGGAATGGATGTGCCTTCCCCTCCCAGCCTTTAACGTGAATTCTAGACCTGTGTTAGCCATAATCCTCACACCCCCACACCCCCGTCCCCACCTAGAGTGGAATGCTTAGAACAAGGTGAAGTTTATTGTTCCTCCAGATCTACAAATTACTGAAACAAACAGGTGAACTCCCCAGCCACCTGAGCAGTGGAGCCAAAGCCCACTGTACAGTCAAACAAGTTCTCCTGAACAGACCTTGGAATTTGGGGTAGAAATCTCACCTAAAACTTTTTTTTTATTTTCTAAGTTTTTTTTTTATTTACATTCCAAATCATTACCCCTTTCCCTTTTCCTCCCTCCCCGAAAGTCCCATAAGCCCCCTTCCCTCCCTCTTATCTCCATTCAACCCCCTCTCGTTTCTCTGTCCTGGTGTTCCACTACATCCAGTCTTTCCAGGACCAGGGGTCTCTCCTTCCATCTTCTTAGAAATCTATTGATATGCGAATTGTGTCTAGGGTATTCCGATATTCTGGGTTAATATCCCCTTATCAGTGACTGCATACCATGTGTGTTCTTTTGTGATTGGGTTACCTCACTAAGGATGATATTTTCAAGTTCTGACCATTTGCCTAGGAATTTCGTGAATTCATTGTTTTTAATTGCAGAGTAGTATTCCATTGTGTAGATATACCACATCTTCTGAATCCATTCCTCCGTTGAGGGACATCTGGGTCCTTTCCAGCTTCTGGCTATTATAAATAAGGCTGCTATGAACATAGTGGAGCATGTATCCTTATTGCATGCAGGTAAAGCTTCTGGGTATATGCCCAGGAGTGGTATGGCTGGATCCTCCGGGAGTGTCATGCCCAGTTTTCTGAGGAACTGCCAGACTGCTTTCCAGAGTGGTTGTACCAGCTTGCAATCCCACCAGCAGTGGAGGAGTGTTCCTCTTTCTCCACATCCTCACCAACAACTGCTGTCTCTTGTGTTTTTGATCTTAGCCATCTTGACTGGTGTGAGATGGAATCTCAGGGTTGTTTTGATTTGCATTTCCCTAATGACTAAGAATGATGAACATCTCTTTAGGTGCTTCTCAGCCATTAGATATTCTTCAGGTGAGAACTCTTTGTTTAGCTCTGTACGCCATTTTTAATAGGGTTACTTGCCTCTCTGGAGTTTAACTTCTTGAGTTCTTTGTATATATTGGATATTAGCCCTCTGTCGGATGTAAGGTTTGTAAAGATCATTTCCCAGTTAGTTGGTTGCCGCTTTGTCTTTTTGACAGTGTCTTTTGCCTTGCAAAAACTTTGTAATTTAATGAGATCCCATTTGTCGATTCTTGATCTTAGAGCATAAGCTAGTGGAGTTCTGTTCAGGAAATTCTCCCCTGTGCCTATATGTTCAAGGTTCTTCCCTAGTTTCCTTTCTATTAGTTTCAGTGTGTCTGGTTTTATGTGGAGATCCTTGATCCACTTAGAATTGAGCTTAGTGCAAGGAGATAAGAATGGGTCAATTTGCATTCTTCTGCATGTTGACCTCCAGTTGAGCCAGCACCATTTGTGAAAAAAAGGCTATCTTTTTTCCACTGGATGGTTTTAGCTCCTTTGTCAAAGATCAAGTGACCATAGGAGTGTGGATTCATTTCTGGGTCTTCAATTCTGTTCCATTGATCTACATACCTGTCACTGTACCAATACCATGCGGTTTTTAACACTATTGCTCTGTAGTACAGCTTGAGGTCCGGGATACTGATTCCCCCAGAGGTTCTTTTACTCTTGAGAATAGTTTTAGCTATTCTGGGTTTTCTGTTATTCCAGATGAATTTTTGAATTGCTCTTTCTAACTCTATGAAGAATTGAGTTGGGATTTTGATGGGGATTGCATTGAATCTGTGTATTACTTTTGGTAAGATGCTCATTTTTACTATATTAATCCTGCCAATCCATAAGCATGGCAGATTTTTCCATCTTCTGAGGTCTTCTTCAATTTCTTTCTTCAGAGACTTGAAGTTCTTGTCATACAGATCTTTCACTTGTTTGGTTAGAGTAACGCCAAGATACTTTATATGGTTTGTGGCTATTGTGAAGGGTATCATTTCTCTTACTCCTTTCTCAGGCTGCTTATCCTTTGAGTATAGGAAGGCTACTGACTTGCTTGAGTTGATTTTATATCTGGCCACTTTGCTGAAGTCATTTATCAGCTGTAGGAGTTCTCTGGTGGAGTTCTTTGGGTCGCTTAAGTATACTATCATATCTTCTGCAAATAGTGATAGTTTGACTTCTTCCTTTCCAATTTGTATCCCTTTGACCTCTTTTTGTTGTCTAATTGCTCTAGCTAGAACTTCAAGTACTATATTGAAAAGATATGGAGAGAGAGGGCAGCCTTGTCTAGTCCCTGATTTTAGTGGGATTGCTTCAAGTTTCTCTCCATTTAGATTGATGCTGGCTACAGGTTTGCTGTAAATTGCTTTTACTATTTTTAGATATGGGCCTTGAATTCCTGATCTTTCCAAGACCTTTAGCATGAAATGATGCTGAATTTTGTCAAATGCTTTCTCAGCAGCTAATGAGATGACCATGTGGTTTTTTTCTTTGAGATTGTTTATATAGTGGATTACATTGATGGATTTCCTTATATTGAACCATCCCTTCATCCCTGGGATGAAGCCTACTTGGTCGTATTGAATGATCATTTTGATGTGTTCTTGGATTCGGTTGGCAAGAATTTTATTGAGTATTTTTGCATCGATATTCATAAGAGAGATTGGCCTGAGATTCTCTTTCTTTGTCGGATCTTTGTGTGCTTTTGGTATTAGTGTAATTGTGGCTTCATAGAACGAGTTGGGTAGTGTTCCTTCTGTTTCTATTTTGTGGAACAGTTTGAAGAGTATTGGTGTTAGGTCTTCTTTGAAGGTCTGATAGAATTCTGCACTAAAACCATTTGGACCTGTGCTTTTTTTGGTTGGAAAACTTCCAATAACAATTTATATTTCTTCAGGGGTTATAGGACGGTTTAGATGGTCTATTTGATCCTGATTTAATTTTGGTATTTGGTATCTGTCAAGAAAATTGTCCATTTCCTCAAGATTTTCTAGTTGTGTTGAATACAGGTTTTTGTAGTAGGATCTGATGATTTTTTGAATTTCCTCAGTTTCTGTTGTTATCACTCCCTTTTCGTTTCTGATTTTATTAATTTGGATACTATCTCTGTGCCCTCTGGTTAGTCTGGCTAAGGGCTTATCTATCTTGTTGATTTTCTCAAAGAACCAACTCCTCGTTTTGTTGATTCTTTGTATGGTTTTATTTGTTTCTACTTGATTGATTTCAGCCCTGAGTTTGATGATTTCCTGCCTTCTACTCCTCTTTGGTGTATTTGCTTCTTTTTGTTCCAGGGCTTTCAGGTGTGCCATTAAGCTGTTAGTGTATGCTGTCTCCCGTTTCTTTTTGGCGGCACTCAGGGCTATGAATTTTCCTCTTAGCACTGCTTTCATTGAGCTGAGCATAGTGTTCCCAAAGGAGGAGCTAGAAAAAGGACAAAAGGAGCTGAATGGGTTTGTATCACCATAGGAGGAATAGTAATATGAGCCACCCAGTACCCCCAGAGCTCCCAGGGACTAAATCATCAACCAAAGAGTACACATGGAGTTACCCATGGCCCCAAAAACATAGGCATCAGAGGATGGCCTTGTTAGATATCAAAGGGAGGAAAGGCCCTTAGTCCTGGGAAGGCTCAATGCTGCAGTGTAGGACAATACCAGAAGAGGGAAGCAGAAGTTGGTTGATTGGGAACAGGAGGAGAGGAGATGGACTATAGGATTTTCAGGGGGGGGGGTAGAAACAGGAAAGGAGACAACATTTGAAATGTAAATAAAGAATATATCTAATAAAAAATTTAACAAAATAAAATATAAATTTAAAAAAATCTGAATTATTAAGTAAGGCATAGACAGATATCCCTGTGGTTCAAGGCCAGCCTGGTCTACATAGTGAGTACCTGGTAGGCTGTTAATTCCAGGAAAATCAGGACTATACAGAGAGACTTTGTCTCAAACATACACAAGAAAGCAAGTAAACAAACAAACACCTCACACTAAATGTAGTGTTCCTTCTTACTATTTCTAAACCATAAGATGTTGCGTCATTCTCATTTTGTAATCAAGGTTAACTCTACAGCAAGAGTTATTTTGTGAAATGTTATTCTTGGAAAGGCCCACTTATTTTTAGAGAAGTACAATTGTGCCTATGGAAACTTTTCTGTATTCTAATAAAGCATCATCTTTTCATCCTCACTTATTTCTGTGGCATGTCTCTTCTGCTACAGAATGATCACTGTATAGTCCATTCTTAATTATAAACATGAATCATATTCTGAACACTTTTAATATCTTAAGCTTTGACTTTCTAAATGTACATATTATCTTTTTAAACATACATTATGCATAATAACTTAATTTATAGGTCTAGAAATTCAGTTTGTGTTTTATGTATAATATTGAATTTTCATTGATGCTTTAACTCATTTAAATTATGTTAATCACTATTCCTGTAAGTGTAGATTATATCATACATCTTATATTACCATTATCTATTTCAAAACTATGCAAATATATCAGTCAATTTTTTGTATGTTATGAATGTAATTCTATGTTTAAAACACAAAAATTGGTATTTAATTCTCAGTCAGTTTAATTTCCTCTACAAAATTAAGATAACAAATATTATGATTAAATGTAAATAAATTTAACATTTAGCCACAGGGTTCTTTCTTTTCTTATTTTATTATTATTATTATTATTATTATTATTATTATTATTATTATTTTGGTTTTAAAGACAGGGTTTCTCTGTGTATGGTCTCACTCTGTAGACCAGGCTGGCCTTGAACTCAAAAATCCACCTACCTCTGTCTCCCAAGTGCTGAGATTAAAGACATGCACCACCACTACCCAGCATACAAGGGTTCTTTCTTTCACTATAGATTACAAAGAATTCTATTACAAGTCTGGAGAGATGTCTAAATAGTCAAGAGCCCTTGATATGCTGAATATGTTGGCATATGCCTTTAGTTTAAGCACTCAAAAGGAAGAAGCAGTTAGGTCATTGTGAATTTGGGTCTACCCTGGTTTACATAGTGAGTAGCTGTCATCTAATGATAACGAGTGCTATCATGTCTTAAATAATAACAATAGCATAATTTATCACTTTTGTTGCTGTTGTTGCTGCTGCTGCTGCTGCTGCTGCTACTGCTATTATTCTTTTAGAGATCAAAAGTTAAACTCTTGGTATGCGCAAGGGTCTGTGACACCATCTACAGAGGATCTGACATTCTCTTTTGACCTCTCAGTCACCCTTACATTCTCTCTCTGTGTGTCTCTTTGTCTCTCTCTTTCTCTCTGTGTCTCTTTCTGTGTCTTTCTCTTTGTCTCTCTCTCTGTCTGCCTCTGTCTCTGTCTCTGTCTCTCTCTGTCTCTTTCTCTCTCTCTCTCTCTCTCTCTCTCTCTCTCTGTAACACATACACACACACACACACACACACACACACACAAACACAAACACACACTATGATAAATCTTTTAATACCTGTTACATTTCTGTTAACATCAATGGAATCCTTTCATTTTTCTTAAAGCAATTATGATCTTAATAATACATTGCTTAGTTGCAGCTGTCATTGGTGATTATTATTTTACACAGTTCAAATTACAATCATAGTATAACATTTTCTTTGCTCTTCAGAACTCTGATGGTCTTATTTTAACACCAAGTACTCTTGTAAAAGCTGTCCCAGCAATGTGAGAAAATTCAGCATACTTTTGTTTTGTCTGTTGTGTTTCAATCTTTCAATATTTTGAACATGAAGTGTCTAGGTGTAATTTTCTTCATTATTTTTTCTTAGTTTCCTTAACAGTCTTGTGAATATGTGTATCATCAACCATTAGAAATTTGGGGCATTATTTGAATATATGGCATATCCTTACCGCTAATCCTTTGTGCATCCTTTAAGTCTCCTTTTATAAAAAGCTTGATAACACTGATGCTCTTCCATAAATCACTGTTGATGTTTCTGTTTATTAATTTTCACACCTTCTGGTATAATTTTAAGTGAACTAATTTTATTTGCATTTTAGTAAACCCATCTTTAAAAAAATCTATTAATTTCTTCTTGGAAAATAAGTATTTAGGACATTCTATCGATTTACAACTTATTTTACTTTATTTCAATTGTGTATATATTTGCACCCCTGTGAGGTTAGATATGTGCATATAAATGCATGTACCTGCAATGTCCCCAAGAGGGGCTGGAGATACAGGAGGCTTTGAGACCCCAGATGTGGGAGCAGAGAGCCAATTGATACTAGGAATAGAACTCAAGTACCTACTTGTTTAATATTTGCTCTTAATCACTGAGTTATCTTTTCAATCCCACATCTTTTCATAATATTTTATTGAATAATGTGAATTTCGCATCATGAACCCCAGAAACTCTCACTTCCATATTCTCAATGGTGTGCCTTCCTCTTGGAACCTCCTATATTCCCAAAAAATAATAAAAAAGAAGAAAGGAATAAACAAGCTCAATTTGTGTTGCCCATTTACTCATTGGAACATGGTCAAACTCACAATGCCAACCTCTTAAAGAAAACTGAGTCTTTCCCAGCTGCACACCTGACAGAAACTGTCAACTGTGGAGAGTTGTACTTTATCATCCTTATCACAATTTTAAAAATTTATTTTCAATGACATTCTGTCTAGGCTGTTACTTTGGGGGATGGGGAGAGATGCTGTCACAGCGTACTTCTATGCTACTCTTTCTCAACTATGTGACTGCAGTTATCAATACCACGGGAAAAGTAGCTTTCATGCCCTTTACAGTTAGCAGTCAGTGTGAGCACCAATCATGGTTTTACACATGGTATCTGGTGACAACACAGACCATAAACATCCACACAGTCTCTAGCATCAATATGTGCCACAGACTTTAACAAGGTCTCCAGTGGCAGTATAGACCACAGACATCAACAAGGCCCTCTCTGCTGCTGCTTGGGCTATGGACACAATCACAGCCCTCAGGTGGCAGCCCAAGCCATTCACATCAACACGGACCCTGAACAAGGCATGGCCTAGTGACACTAGAATGGCCTCAAGGGTCAGCTGAGATCAATGACATCTATAAGTCCTTCAGTGATAGATAAGGGACATCAAAAGGGCTACTTAATACGGCGAAATCACAGACACTCACAGGAACCTCCAGCTTCAAAACAGTCTGGGAAACACATCATGTAATTCCATATTTTTGTTATAAATTGATAATTAAAGGCTTTAAAATTGTATCAATTTTGAAATGTAGTGTATTGAAAATATTAATGCATTCATGAAAAATACTGTTTGTCATTATTTTATAAATCACAGTGTTAATTAAAGAAACACAAATAAATATGTTTACACTATACAATATGCAAAAACAATGATTTCTTATAGTTATACAATTGTGCATGTTAGGGAACCAGTGGAGAAAATGTACGAATGATGGTTTGCAGCATAAAATGCGAGGGTTAGTGAGACAGCATTGGTCGTAGAGATGCTGTAGAGGCTTTCTACCTGAGATGCCAAGACGAGGATCCAAACTCTCTTCTGAATACTTCTCTGGTGTTTCTTTATCATCCAACCTAACTATCTTGTAATGACTTTTAAAAAAAAATTATATCAAAACTCTATTTTATCTTTATAAACCATAATGATTTTCACTAGATTTGCAGTTCTGCACTAACCTTTTCTTTCTTTTATTTTCCCATCCTCTCTCCTTCCTTCTTTCTTTGCTTCCTCTTTCTTATTTTCTTTGTTTGTTTTTCTTCTTCCTTCATTCCTTCCTTCCTTTCTTTCTGCCTTTCTATCTTTCTTTCTTTCTTTCTTCCTTCCTTCTTTCCTTCCTTTCTTCCCTCCTTCCTTCCTTCATTTTTTTCTTTTTTTCCCATTAGCTTCCATTTCTCTCTCCATACTCTTTACTTCTCTGTTTTGGGATTGTCTCTATTTTTTTCTTTTAAACCAAATGTATTGAATTAAGTATAAAATTTGATCTCCTATAAAAATTATAATTGGTCATAATTTCTACATTTTAATTTAGTAAAATGTGCTTCTGTTGACATAGTTTATCATTTTTATCCAATAAAAGTGAAAGCTCTACACCTGTTTAGGTCTGTTTATTTCTTGATTGGTGTCATTATCCTCATGATATTGACACATATAATACATAGATGGATAGATAGATAGATAGATAGATAGATAGATAGATAGATAGATAGATAGGTAGATAACCCCCAAATTTATAATCTTAACTTTTTTCTGTCTTTCATAGATTATGGGGGGAGTTACTAATCAATATTGCATAATTCAAATAATGTATCTTTATCTCTATTCTTCTCTTAATGTTGCTATTGCCTAGTATTTGACAAATGTTATTGACTTGTATATTCTAAATGCTTTATATGCTTATGTTTTGTATTCTGCTTATAAACATGCACAGATACACTATCCAATTCCTTTATATATTCAAGAAAGTAGAATCAATGACTAAGAAAAATAATTGTCAAATTATGTCTTCATTATTGTTACCACTGGTTTTTTCTCCTTGTGTGTAGTTCAAATTACTTCTTGAAGTCATGCACTCTTGGCCTGAATATGTCCTGAATTCTAGCAAAGCTTCCCTCTAACAGCGAGTCCCATTTATTTCTAAACTATGCTCTTTTGCCTTCATTTTCACATAATTATTTGATATTCATCCTTCTTTGTTGACCATTTTTAGTTGTCTTTATTTTTTTAACACTGAGCATACTAGCACATGGTTTTTGCAGGATTAGTTGCTTTGCATTTCACCCTCCATACAAGCCTCCACAATACAAAGAGTAGTATAAAGTTAATTCACCTGGAAGCCTTTGCTCTGAAAGTGAAACTAGAAAAATGAAGTAACTGCTTTTGTTATGAAGTTAGCCTTACTCTCATGAAATATGTGTTGTATGAGCAAGCTAGACAAGAGATCCTGTAGCTCTGTGTTGTTTTACATTTTTTAGAATTATTTATTTATTTTATGTATATGAATACATTGGAGCTATCCTCAGACACATTAAAAGAGGGCATCAGATACCGTTATGGATAGTATGAGACACTCTGTGCTTGTTGGGAATTGAAGTCAGGACCTTTGGAAGAGGAGCCTGTGCTCTTAACCACTGAGCCATCTCTCCAGCTCAGGCCTGTGTTCTTAATCTCACATTTGAGAGCAAGATGGAAACAAGTGCACCCAATTCTCTCAGGTAAAATATTAAACAACAGAGAAAAATGTGGTTTCAAAGATAGCAAAGTCCTTCTTGTCCCTGTCTGAAACCATAAATCCAGCCTAGAAGCTGGAAAGTTGCTGCCACCGGGTCTTTCTCATATGTGAGAGTGGAAAGCCTATGTTAGAGACTCTAGAATGGATACACATGCAGTGGGATGAACCATGGGAATAAAAATCTAGACTGCATTCCAGGGTCATTCAGGGTTCCATATGAACAGCATGACAGTGTCATTTAGCTTCCATTTTGTTTAATGCAATCAGTGGATATTGGTAGCATGGTTCTACAAATAAATGTTCTTACATGGAAATAGGATCATTGCAAGTAGAATTGCTTAGAATGAAGAATTGCTTATATAAACTGAGCCCTGTCGTATATTCTCTTTTTGTTTACAATACTTTTTCATCATTTTTTTCAGTTTCTTAAGACTTACAGTGATTCCAACTCAAATTCTGTTTTTTTACCAGTTCATACAAATAACTTGTGAATATAAATAACTAAATACATACATACATGCATAAATACATACATGCATCCTAAACTCCTCATGAGAATCACCATATCTGACTCTGACTCTGGCCATATACAGAGTTTATGTCAAGATATCACACCTTCCAATGGGGCAACAGATCTTGTCTTTAAGTTTAAAAAGTCAGCAAAGTTACTAAAAGGTCAATATAAAATATACCTTCTGTAAGCTTTGCTATGTTCTGCAGTTCTAAAGGCACCTAGGGAACATTATGAGATCTGTTTAATTAATTTAAGAACAATTACACAAGATAGGAGCTGATGGGTGAAAGGTTCCATCTGTCTAGATTTATAAACTAAATAAAACATGCTCATCTTTTAATGATTAATCTTCACCAATTCCTTCCTCATTATATAGTTTCTTGTTTCTGAGAAAAAAACTGTGCTCTTCAATTCTTGTTTCTTCAATATTTAACAGGTATTAAAACTCAAATTATAGACTTTATCTTGGCTGACCAAGCAAACTAAGTCAGATCGTATCAATTTAAGAAGTAGAAATCTTTGTCCCCAAACCAGACCAACAAGTTACAAGACTCCCAGAGCAACAGAGGGCCTGTCAGAAGGTATTTTCCACTTGACTGAGTTTCTGATGCCTCTGATTTTTTGTTTTCGAGCCTGGTATATATTTTTTTTCTTGATGTGTCATATTTTAGCATTTTTCTCCAGGTTTCTTCAACTCCCCTTGGCCTTGATTAATGGCTTGACTTAGCACTGGAAACAACTTTCCTCTTGACTCCTCCATGGTCCCTGTCATATAAACTTCTCTGCTCTTCCTTGACTAGAACTTGTCACTGTATACTGTGCTTTTCCTAAAGCTTCCCCAGGGACATATTTCGCTCCTTCAGCCCGCTGCAATGCTACCCTTTGATTCCCGTGTATGGCAAAATCTCATCATTATGGGTGGACTAAAGTTGAGATTTGTTCTAGCATGTGACCCACTGATCTTGACATGACCAACTTGTTCATTTATATATACATCTATATTTTTAAGAAATATTTGATTAGATCTTAATAATTTTCAGAATTGCAGACTGTTAGGATAAAGGATTGTGTGAATTTTTGTGCATTTTGGTCCACATTTATATTCCAGGAATACAGGATTAAAAAAAGGAAAAAAGAATACCATAAAAGAGTTTGGTTACTACTAGCTTCACCCTCCTCTGAACTTGCTGTACATGTTCAGTTAATTGACAAGTTATAACTGGCTAAAGCATCACTGTAATCTCATTATATAAAACTGATTGCTTTTGAATAAGTTATATGTATTTACTTATTTACTCTTTCACTTACACAGTCAACACTAATATATTTAACACTGTGTCTCAGAACAAAGACATGGGGTGATGTTAAGAATAAAAATCTGTAGTTGAAATATTAAATAAAGTTAGTAGAAGGACAACTATTAAGATGAATAAAAAAGTAATAATTTCTGAGTAATGTTAATAAAAGTAAGAATTCAAAAAATGAAAACCTGAGTTATCTAAAGGAATATTTTTTTGTATTAAAGATAATTACAGAATTACCTAAACTGTTTTGATGTTCCCATGAGATTTTGCAGTCTTAATGTGTATGTATATATTCAGCATTTAAGGAACCTTCACATACACAGGTAAATACAGTATTCTTTTATTGAAAATGAGAAAACTACATATAATTAAACTTTTATAATAACTTCGAACACCCTTACTTCACTGATTTGAAAATATTGTATATTTTCTACAAAAATGTTATCAGCATTTCAAATTCTATCTGAATCACCTTTAGAGGATCAAACACATTTCTAAATCTCTGTAAACATAGCAAGCAGAGGCACTGATAAAGCAAACAAATTTGATTAAATTTAATGTATATTACATCATTTAGCAAAACATAAGGTGAGTATTTGATATTGAACAGTATGAATTAATTCATATCCATTGGACTACTAATTATAATCTGCTGAATATTCAAGTTCACTTTCCTCTCAACACTGATCCCTTTCATTAGCTACAGAACTAGGAGTTCATACCCATCTCTTCTCTTCTTGATGTAATCTATTTTGATTTGGGCTTGCACATGTATTGTGTCATAACCACTATGAATTCATATGTTTATCTTCCCTGCTGTGTACAGAAGATATTGTTTCTGTGTAGTTTTTTTTCTGCTAAACTTTGAAAGGAAGAACAGGATTTAAATTTCCCATGGGTTGAGCACTCCAAATTCTCATGTTCTCTACATTTGGCTAGTTATGGGCTCTAAGTAGATTGCCATCAATCTCAATTAGAAGATTCTTTAATGAGATTCATATAGATATTCACTAACCTCAATGTAAAACTGTGACTCACTAGGAGTTGGTTTACTACTATACTTCAATACTGTCTCAGACACTCCAATGGTGTCATCTCTACAATCCTCTGTAAATTCTACCAGATGATTAATGCTTCCCTTCTGAGCTGCATCTCTCCGCATTGAAGTCCTACAAAAGGTATTGGTTTTGTTAACCTCCATGTGAAATAGTAGTCATGACTTCCAAGCCATTTTTCATTTTTGTCTTCATGCTGAGCAATGCACACTTCAGAAAGCCCATTTGTTTTTTCTACTGGTGGATTCTAGTATTCACTTACTTGTTACTATAGCACGTAATACAGTTATAGAAATTCATGTGTGATCACTCTATAGGATCTGCATACTTCTTTGCCTTTGCTAGCTTTTCATATATAGTTTTTGAGAGTTCATTAAAACTGTCTTTAATACAATTTATATACAAATATTCATAAGTATTTAGGAAGAAATATTTATAAGCATAAAATATTCATAATAATTACTTAACTAATGTTATTATATATTTTATTCCTATATTTTTTGTATTTGACTGAGGTTTATGACATTATTATGAAATATTAATAGTAACACTTCTCACTAACTAGTATTCATATGGAAAGAAGTATCAGAAAAAGACTTTCTAACAAGTTTTATTTTATACTATTTTATATAGTTCTAACATATTCATTAATGCAAATTACTCTTATAGCAATGTCTTGAAAAGTTAGATGCAGCTCACAAAAGTCTAGACTGGTAATTATTTTTTTCTTGTCATCTGTGAGACTAAAGTCTTGTTTGGAAGACAGGTTGCCAGATGTCCTCTTGAAAGCTTGGATATTTCTTTTACAACTTCAAGCAAGCATATGACTCTGTATAACATTCAGAGATCTGGTTTGTTATGTTTGTACGTTATCTCTATTGCACATTTCATGGCTATGTGAACCATATGGAAAAATTAATACAGTGATGTTTACATTGATGTCTTTAATAAATATCAAATATTTATAAATATTCAGTTAGTATTTATATACACAGGTTCCCATATATGCATTTTTTGTCTTGAGATAGAATTTCAATATGTCTAAACAAATCTATACTTAATATGTATTTTCAGTACTTTTGTTTCACAACTGATTTCTATTTAGGTAATGTTTGCAATATTGAATCTTTCTTGCTGTGTTGAAATTAAAATGTATTTTAAATCACATATCAAAGCATTACAGAATAACCCAGATTTGTTACTGTTATTAACTTATGAAGAATTAGGTTTTAGTAAGTTATTTTTTTTTAACAAAATTTGTCTTAGTGGTTATTAGTTTTGTGAATAATGTCATTGGAATTTTCATGAGAATTACATTAAATCTGTAAACTGTTTTCAGTAATCTGGCATTTTGACAATATTTATTCTGTAAATCCAGGAAAATGGAGGCCCTCTCTATCACCTAGTACCTGGAAATTCATTTTCCAGTGTTCTAAACTGTTTATTCTGTAGGTCATTCATATCTTTTTAGAAGTTTATTCCTACATAGTACAGCCTGAGAGAAAATGTAATTGTGACACTATTTCTAAATAATTTTTCAGAAAATTTATTATGAATATACAAGAATGCTAATTTTTGTATGTGGTGATTTTTTATTGTACAACTTTACTGAAATCAGTGTTAAGTCTAAAAGCTTTCTTTCAGATGTTTGTAGAAAGAATTTCTTATAAGTACCACCTGTCAGTAGAAAAGTTTATGGACAATGAGCTGAAGCAGAAAATAGGAGGTGGAACACAGCAGGGATAGATGGAATTCTAGGCAACAGTCAGAAACTAGAGATTGTACTAAGACACCTAGGAAAGGGACATAAGCCAGCCATGGAGCTGAACTCACATTAGAATAAAAAGAAGATTCATCCCAGAATGCTGAGGAGACAGATGTAAACTAGGACATAACTGAACTTATGTCAGGATCTAAAGGATAATAAGTTAAAAGCTAGTCGGAAAACAAGTCAAAGCTCATGGCATAGGAATTTATTAATAAATATTTGGGCTCTGAATTGTTATTTCTGGGAATTAAGTAGTTTGGAGGAAAAACTAAATTTTATATTTATAGAATCTTTTCAGAACGGAACCATGTCTCGTCTTATTTTTTAGATCTTCCTCTTACCTTGTGGTTACAGGTTGGAGCACAATATTGAATGAGAATCGATAAAATTGGCCTCCCTTATCATCTCCCAGACTTTAGAAGAAATGTTTTCAGTGTTCTTGGAGTTAGTACCATATTGCCCGTGGGTTTTTATTGTTTTGAGGTATATTCACTGTAATCTTAGCATCTCCAGGATTTTTGACATAAAGTCAAGTTTAACTCTGTCAGTTGATTTTTCGGCATTTGTAGAGATGATCATGTGACTTGGGTCATTAACTTTATGTTTCAATTATTTTAGTAATGAAACATTACTAAAATAATTGAAAAAGGAAGTAGAAACATTTTATGATAAAACTGAAGATTTACATGGGAAATATTTCTAATAAAATTGTAGAAAATATAAAAAAGGATTAAAATTGAAGATTATCAAGGAAAATAACACACATAAAATGGTAAGCATAAAAATATTTCTAAGTTGATTGAAAGTGGAATTATAAACATTTTCTGATAAAATTGAATATCTACAAGGAAAATATTTATGATAAAATTCAAGAAATATATAAAAAACACGTTAAAATTGACTATTTCATGGAAAATTATACAGATAAAATGCTAGGAATAAAAATATTCCTAAGTTGATTGAAAGTAGAATTGTAAACATTTTCTAATAAAATTGAAGATTTACATGGAAAATATTTCTGATAAAATTGAAAAATATATAGAAAAACATAAAAACTGAAGATTATCATGGAAAATTATACAGATAAAATGGTAGGCATAAAAATATTTCTAAGTTGATGAGAAGTGGAATTATAAACATTTTCTGTCAAAATTGAAGATCTACAAGGAAAATATTTCTGATAAAATTTAAGAAATATATACAAAAACATGTTAAAACTATTTCATGGAAAATTAAACAGATAAAAATAGTATATTGAAAAATGTTCCTAAGTTGATTGAAAGTAAAATTATAGACATTGTCTGACAAAATTGAAGATTTACATGTAAAATATTTCTGATAAAATTTAGAAAAATATAGAAAACTGTTAAAATTGAAGATTATCATGGAAAATTATACCCATAAAATGGCAGGCTTAAAAATATTCCTAAGTTGATTGAAAGTGGAACTATGAATATCTTCTGACAAAATTGAAGACTTACATGGAAAATATTTCTGATAAAATTGAAGAAACATATAGAAAAATTTTAAAATTAAAGATTATCATGGAAAATAATACAGTTAAAATGGTAGACATGAAAAACATTACTAAATTGAAAGAGGAATCACAAACATTTTTTGATAAAATTAAATATTTACATGAAAAATATTTCTGTTAGATTATGAATTATTGTTGGGGAATTGAGTCCATTGATGTTATAAGATATTAAGGAATAGTGATTGTTGCTTCCTGTTATTTTTGATGTTCTTTTTATGTTTGTGTGGTTACTTTCTTTTCGGTTTGTTGGAAAATGATTACTTTCTTGCTTTTTCTAGGGCATACTTTCCCTCCTCATGTTAGCATTTTCCATCTATTATCCTTTGTAGGGCTGGATTTGTGGAAAGATATTGTGTAAATTTGGTTTTATCATGGAATATCTTGCTTTCTCCATCTATGGTAATTGAGAGTTTTGCTGGGTATTGTAGTTTGGGTTGGCATTTGTGTTCTCTTAGGGTCTGTATGAGATTGGCCCAGGATCTTCTAGCTTTCATCATCTCGGGTGAGAAGTCTGGTGTAATTCTGATAGTCCTGCCTTTATAGGTTACTTGACCTTTTCCCCTTACTGCTTTTAATATTCTTTCCTTGTTTAGTGCATTTGGTGTTTTGATTATTATGTGCTAGGAGGACTTTCTGGTCTGGTCCAGTCTGTTCGGAGTTCTGTAGGCTTCTTGTATGTTCATGGACATCTCTTTCTTTAGGTTAGGGAAGTTTTCTTCTATAATTTTGTTGAAGCTATTTACTGGCCCTTTAAGTTGGAAATCTTCACCCTCTTCTAGACCTATAATCCTTAGGTTTGGTCTTCTCATTGTGTCCTGGATTTCCTGGATGTTTTGGCTCAGGATCTTTTTGCATTTTGCATTTTCTTTGACTGTTGAGTCAATGTTTTCTATGGTATCCTCAGCCCCTGAGATTCTTTCTTCTATGTATTGTATTCTGTTGTTGATGCTTACATCTATGACTCCTGAATTCTTTCCAAGATTTTCTATCTTCAGAGATATCTCACTTTGTGGTATCTTTGTTGTTTTTACTTCCATTTTTAGATCCTGGATGGTTTTGTTCAGTTCCTTCACTTGTTTGTGTTTTCCCATTATTCTTTAAGGGGTTTTTGTGTTTCCTCTTTAAGGGCCTCTACTTCTTTACCCATGCTCCCCTGTATTTCTTTCAAGGATTTTTGTGTTTCCTCTTTAAGGGCTTTTACCATTTGACCCATGTTCTCCTATATTTCTTTAAGGGAGTTATTTATGTCCTTCTTGATGTCTTCTAACAGCATTGTGAGATGAGATTTTAAATCCAACTCTTGCTTTTCCAGTGTGTTGGGGTATCCAGGACTTGCTGTGGTGGGTGAACTGGGCTCTGTGTGATGTTGCCTAGTAGCCTTGGTTTCTGTTGGTAGGGTTCTTGCACTTGCCTTTCGCCATCTGGTTATTACTACTGTTAGTTGGTCTTTCTGTCTCTGACTGGAGCTTGTCCCTCCTATGTGCCTATAAGACTGTGTCTGTACTCCTGGGAGACCAACTTCTCTTCTACAGAAGGCTGTGGAGCTGTCTGATTCCTTGCTGCAAATGGTGGCTGGAAGGGAAGACTCCTGTCGCAGCAGCAACACTGATCGTATGCCCTGTGGGCTCCTAGCTGTACCCCTCCAGAGCGAAGGTGGAGATCTCACCTCCACACTCAGATGTGAAATCACTGCTATAAGATCACTCTCTCCTGGCAGGATAAGCACAGAAGTCTTTAGAGCTGCCTGGTTCCCTGCTGCAGATGGCAACTAGAAGGCAAGTTCTGTATCTTTAATTAAATTTTTATTTGATTTTCCTCCTTAATAGTATAGAAACATCTAGGGGAAAAAAGCAACAAAAATTGCATGAAACAAACTCATTGAAACCATAACTATAAACATGAATAGTTTTTCCACATAAAATAAATGAAAGAAATTGTATAATGTGCAAATCACAATTCTTCCCCCTTTTGACATTGCTGAGTACATCCTGAGAAGATACTTTAATGGGAACCTACTGCTACCCTGGTAATTAGGTGAACAAAAGGACACCTCCCATAGACACTTTTTTTCTTCTGAGCATGATACTAGGTCAAGCTGAAACAAAAGAAAACTCCTATAATTTCCGATTGCTATAGTATTTCTCTAAAGAATAAAATAGGGGTTATCAAAATCCAGTTTAAATAGAAGCATTGAAAGAGGAAAATGGTGTCTGTTCCTGGTGACAATTGAGTCTTCTACATGGGAATAATTAATTGTTTGTCTATATAAAACAGCAGGAGTTCACTTAGACAAATAACCCACATTTACAAGTAGTTGTAAGTATCATTGTGATAAACTCACTAGCAACTATTAAACTGAGAATAAAGGCGATAATAATAGCTGTAAACATTCCTCTGTTTCAGACCTGTTCTCACCGTGTTTTCTTTGCTATAAACAGAAGCATAGCAGCTTCTGGACAAATACTAAATCCTTTAAAAATTGATATAAAATTACTTTTCAATATCACTGTGCTTAACTTTAAAAGAGAACATGTGAAAAATTGAAAATACTAACATTTCAAAATAGGTTGCAACTATAAACACAAGAGACACAGGGCTACACAGAGAAACCCTGTCTCGAAAAACAAAAAAAACAAAACAAAACAAAAAAAAAAATTTAAAAGCCGGGCAGTGGTGGCGCACGCCTTTAATCCCAGCACTTGGGAGGCAGAGGCAGGCGAATTTCTGAGTTCCAGGCCAGCCTGGTCTACAGAGTGAGTTCCAGGACAGCCAGGGCTACACAGAGAAACCCTGTCTCGAAAAAAAACAAAAAAACAAAACAAAAACAAAAACACAAGAGACACATAAATATCAGCTTTTGAGAAATAATTTTTTGCAGAGAGTTCTATGGTTATTTTGTCAAATTTAAATATATATTGCTAATAAATTCAGGTTTCATAATGCTTTCCATGAAATCATAAATGAGTAATTTGATCATCCTATGTATTTGATCATATATGTCATCATTATTTAAATATATGTATTCATTTTCAATAATATGTAGACACTTCTAGCTATCTGCCTCTTGGAAGTTTTCTCAGTGGTCTTGGTTCACATTTCCTTTTCACTCACAATTTCCCCATTGTCTAATTGCCTTCTTTCTTTCATTTGTAGTAATTAGGTTCCATTCTATTTGGCAGACTAGCCTGAATATTGTCACCAAGGTAAAGTTGCTTTAATAAGGGTCAGCTATGTTGCATTAGCATTACGATCATTACTGACTTGGAATGCACCTTCAAAACGAGATTTAAATACAGGAGAGTGCAAGAGTATACAAAAACACATATTTCAAGTTATTAGAATGAAATCCTAAACTCTTAATTTTTTACATAGGAAAACCATCTGTGATATCTGAGAAGGCAAAGAAACATTTATCAGTTGTATAAAAGTTTTGTGTTATTAAAAACTTTTAAATTTTGTTTTATTCTGTTTCTTATTTTAGCCATGATAATAAGGAATGATAATGTAATTGGACAAAACTAGTGCCATTTGGTGGACAGATTGCTTCAAAAATTGTAGGACACTGCCATCTCTTAGGTTGACTTGTAGAGTTTTGTAAGCTGATCATACTGATGGATTTGCAGCCATATGTGGAGGTTCTCCTGGAAGACAAAACAGGGAACTTTGCCTCTAGCAAGGAAGTTAAAATTTCCTAAGCATGTGTCCTCTGTGTGAAGCAGCGATTCTTCGGGGTAAGGAAACATTCCAATTCCATTACATGTTGATATCAAGATGTTACTGTGTCCTGAGAGACTGCTGTCAAACTGTTGCTGGGAAGTGGCCATTTAGAAGAACAGATGGAGACAAACAGGCACTGGAGAATATGGACAGCATCCAGGTCTTAGATGAGTAGAGTCATGAGCTCAACTTAGCAAAGAATTCAGGAAATATTATCTGACGGGGGGCGGGGGTAGGGTGGAGGTCTGGGTTTTCTTTAGAGGAACTATAGACACTATAAAGAAAAATAGCATAATATGGTTCAGCTATTGTCTCTGCCATCTAGTAAGACTGTTCTCAGAGCTAAAATGTAGCTATGAAAAAAATCCAGTCTTAAATCATAAGTGCAGTTGCATGTAAAGAAATTCCATGAATAAGATATGTATGAAAGAAGGCTGGAAATTATATGAATATTTTACAGTGATGAATAAAAGTAGGTGTCAAGATGATAGATATATGAGAGGCAAGCAATATAGTCAAAGTACAGTCTGGGTAAAGACTGAAGTAGTTATTGCTTTTAGCAGAACCCTAAATAGTTGTGAGAAGGATATTTTCAAGGTTTCTTCTTCCTCGAATTTTAGGTAAGCTGAGGAAAAAAATAAAACATGTCAAAGTAAGAGCAGACTGGAGAAGTAAAAAGGAGTCATTAAGCCTGGGGAATGATATTTTCAAGTTCTGACCATTTGCCTAGGAATTTCGTGAATTCATTGTTTTTAATTGCAGAGTAGTATTCCATTGTGTAAATATACCATATCTTCTGAATCCATTCCTCCATTGAGGGACATCTGGGTTCTTTCCAGTTTCTGATTATTATAAATAGGGCTGCTATGAACATAGAGGAGCATGTGTCCTTATTGCAGGCAGGGGAAGCCTCTGGGTATATGCCCAGGAGTGGTATAGCTGGATCCTCCGGGAGTGTCATGCCCAGTTTTCTGAGGAACCGCCAGACTGTTTTCCAGAGTGGTTGTACCAGCTTGCCATCCCACCAGCAGTGGAGGAGTATTCCTCTTTCTCCACATCCTCAACAACAACTGCTGTCTCCTGTGTTTTTGATCTTAGCCATTCTGACTGGTGTGAGATGGAATCTCAGGGTTGTTTTGATTTGCATTTCCCTAATGACTAAGGATGATGAACATTGCTTTAGGTGCTTCTCAGCCATTAGATATTCTTCAGGTGAGAACTCTTTGTTTAGCTCTGTACCCCATTTTTTAATAGGGTTACTTGGCTCTCTGGAGTCTAACTTCTTGAGTTTTTTTATGTATTGGATGTTAGCCCTCTGTCGGATGTAGGGTTGTTAAAGATCATTTCCCAGTTAGTTGGTTGCCTCTTTGTCCTTTGACAGTGTCTTTTGCCTTACAGAAAATTTGTAATTTTATGAGGTTCCATTTGTCAATTCTTGATCTTAGAGCATAAGCTATTGGAGTTCTATTCAGGAAATTCTCCCCTGTGCCCATATGTTCAAGGTTCTTCCCTAGTTTCTTTAATATTAGTTTCAGTGTGTCTGGTTTTATGTGGAGGTCCTTTATCCACTTGGAATTGAGCTTAGTACAAGGAGATAAATATCATCCTTAGTGAGGTAACCCAATCACAAAAGAACACACATGGTATGCAAGCACTGATAAGGGAATATTAACCCAGAATCTCGGAATACCCTAGACACAATTTGCATATCAATAGATTTCCAAGAAGTTGGAAAGAGAGAACCCTGGTCCTGGAAAGACTGGATGTAGGGGAATGCCAGGACAGAGAAGGGAGAGGGGGTTGAATGGGGAAAAGAGGGAGAGAAGGGGGCTTATGGGACTTTCAGGGAGAGAGGAAATGGGAAAGGGGAAATGATTTGGAATGTAAATAAAAAAACTTAGAAAAAAAAAAAGCCTGGGCGTTGGAGGATATCCACTAGGAGACAGGGGAGGAGTAATAGCATGAGGAACTGTTGGAGGGCAGACTGGGAAGGGGATAATGAATGGACTGTAAAAAAAGATTAAATATAACTTTAAAAAGGGAGAAAGATGATTTTCAATACATTCTGGACTTATGGAAGTCAATGTTTAGGCAGGAATTTTTGCAAGAATAAAAACATTGTAATGAAACATGTCCATACTTACCTTATCTTCCCAGATGATAGAGCACTAAACCCCAAAAGCAAAAAGATCATATAATGCATTTTCACTTATTAAATACAGTAGTACAGACCTTTTTGACATTTTCCCTATTGTGTATATATTACCAACTCATTTCAATTTTATTCCCAATTCTCCAGTGATACTGTCTCTACAACTTCCTAAATTCTATAAGATGACTTATGTTTCTTTTCTTCTGTCCACCCCTCTACATTGTCCTCTTAAGAAACATGCTTGTTTTATTATGAGTTGCCTGAAATGACTTCTCAGCTGTTTTTCCTTTCTGTCTCCTTTTACCAACTCTCACTCATACTTAACACGTATAAAAAATGAAAACATTAAAGTTAAAATGGGAGAATGAGCTGGGTGGAGGCAGAGGCACGTGGATATTTCTCTGTAATTTCAAGGCCAGTCTTGACCTAGCAAGTTACAGGTCAGACTGGGCAACATTGAAGGTCTTGGTGTAAAAACAAAAATAATTGTGGTTCACAACACCATAAGTAGCTTCAGCATTCCTTTTTACCAATCTTTAAGCTTACAATCTTCAGTGGCAATTATTAATGTCACTATATATTATGAAAATATTTACTTACTTTCTATGCCAGTAAATTTCATGATAAAAATCATATTATGCCATTCAAAAATTATTTGTCACAGGTAAATGTTATATAAAAGTCCCAATAATTCCTATTTTGAAAAAATATTATAACTAACATTTAATAACATACATATATAGACCTTATTAATTAGATGTCATAGTGTGCTAGAAGTCATAGAAAACCATACATATAAAACAATACAGCTACATGATTTTAGAATGTATTTCAGAAGTGTCAGTCAGAAAAATTTTAAGTGCAAAGCATTTCCAAACGTGCCTAGGATAACTCCTTTACCCTGGATATTCAGAATAGCATCTTATGGAGAAAGTTGAGTCTTTTACTTAAAAGCAACTAATACAATTCTATAAAGCTGTGAAAAACTGTGTGGGTGTATGAGTCTGTGTCTGTGTCTGAGTGTGTGTTTTTGTGTATGTTTTTTCCCTAAAGCAAAGCAACTCACTATATTTAATGATGGTTAGTAATAGAAGTTAACTTCTACAGAAATGAAGCATTGGTGATTTCACACACATCATCCTAACCTTTAGTTTTGTAATTGGAACATCTTAAATATGGGTATTAATGCTTACTCTAGAATGCTGTAGACTTTCATGCGAGTTATAGATTTCCACAGTAGATGTATTTTGAAAATAGGAAAACATCAATATTTTCAAAGAAATTAAATGACACACATGTCTGCTTTCTCATATTTCGACTATCAGACTGTCAAAAAGGTAGGTGTCTCCAGCTACCCTGGTAACAACCAACTACTACACTGATGTTCTAATAAGTTCTAGGTGCATTTAACACTCTGTGGTAGTACCATGAGGACAGGAATTTTGAATTCGAAGACCTAAATAACTACTTATAGAAAGTCCAAATTCTTGTAGCTCCAGCTCCAAGGGATCTGAAGTCTTCTTCTCTGTGTCCATCTAAGCCTACTCACTAACATAAACATGTGCATACACACATTCATGATGATATGCACACAAAGCACTGAATTAAAATTTAAAAATGTAAGTGCCACAAATAATATTTTCTCTTTTGCTACAAGATCTGGTAGCTGTGATAATACTGTCTACCGTAGAAACTCAGTCTACAGATAACCTAGAGAGGATTTGTACCATGATCTAAAAACAATATATATATGCAACCTGAATCTGGAGACAGGCTTATAGCTCAAAGCCTCAATAATCATTGTGTACCTTTACATTTAGTTGTGAGATTTTGCTCAGTATCTTTAATTTGATTCCTAGAATATGCATAGCACATGTAAGTGGCTCAACAACACTTTTCAAACAAAGCCCAGACAAAGCCTCTATTAACCTGGCAACTTACTGATTCCTTTTTATAAAGACAAAGAGAAATATAATATTAACTGTAATCATTTGTAAACAATGTGTCTAAACATCACTGCTGCAAACTTCAGTGATTCTTTAAGAGGCATTTTCAGTCTATTAGAATAATAAGACAAATCTTTGTAGGGATATGGAGCATTTTCCTTTTAAAGATATTCAGGTCTGTTTATGTTATGTAAATGATGCTGTTCTGTGACTTTTTAAATAATTAAAATTGTGGAACACAATTATATAACAACATGATGGGCACATAAACATATTAAAATATGCACAAATTAACAGAGGAGAAACCAATTTTAACTGTATATATAATGTGAGAGGCACTCTGTTGAGTATTTGTCAGAAGTGCTATCAAGTTATATAGAAATCATTTTTGCTTCATATTTTCAAAACCAGACTTTCTCTGTATAAATTGGAAAATAATGAAAATAAAATGTTAATATTAATTTCAAATACATTAAAATAGCATAAAATACAAAATTATATTAGTTGAATGACACTTTAGAAATATATATATATATATGCACACATATGTATCATATAAAGTGAATATAAATATATCATATAATGTAAAATATAAGCTAAAATAACCTTTAAAAATCCACAGAGATTGGGACAAATCTTAGATGAAAACTGAGAGAAAATACAAACTTTGAAAATGTTGACATTTCTCAGAAGCACTGAATAGAACAGAAAAACTTTCAGACTATGCCCTTAGAGTCACAAACCGACATGTCAGTTACAGATTCAAAGCCAAAAGCCTTAACAGTACTTAATAACCATAGCTAACTGGCTATGGCTTTAAACCTATGCCTTGCACTGATATTGAGTCTAAAACCTATAGCTATTACATAGGCATAGGCTGCTAAACATGTGCAGTATTAAACTAATTGAGTGATTTATCATTTTATGCTTAGGTTAGTAGATTCATCTACTAACATCGGAGAAGTTTCTTTTGTAGCAAATGGTGATTAAGACAGAGATCCACAATGGATCAAGTAGAGAATATAAGACTACTGAATGAACATCCCTAAATATATATACATAAATACATCCACACATACATACACACACACACACATATGTATATATATACGTATATATATACATATATATACATATGTACATATGTACATATACATATACATATATACATATATATGTATATATATACATATGTATATATACATATGTATATATATGTATATGTACATATGTACATATATACATATACATATGTACATATATATACATATATATGTATATATATACATATGTATATATACATATATATGTATATATATATACATACATATATATATATATATATATATATATATATATACATATGTGTGTGTGTGTGTGTATGTATATCCACAGATAGCCCAGGTATAATGACAGAAAAATGACAGAGATGTTGTAATAACAAGGGTGGGGGACAGTTGACTACAAAGAAAAAGAAACTTTTCTGGATATAATAGGGCAGTTACCTATATGCGTTGCGCATACCATTTGAGACACCATGTACAAGACCTGAGTAGGCTCAAGCCAGATTATATTCCAGCACTGAGTAGGAGGATGGACTTGAACTCCTACAACTAAGAAGCGACTGTTGGTTGATAGCTTCTGAAAGAGGGAACTAACCCTTCCCTCAAGGGTGTATAGATCACCCTCCAGTGAAGGTCACATATTGATGCACAGTTGGGCACCACAGACTTTGTTGACAGGTGACAAAGAAAGGAAGGAAGGAAGGAAGGAAGGAAGAGAGGGAGGGAGGAGGAGGGAGGGAGGGAGGGATGGGGGGAGGGAGGGAGGGAGGAAGGAAGGAAGAAAGAGAGAAATTAAACAAGAAAACATGACAAAGAGAAAGGGGGTTGGATGGTTGGATATGGGGAGGGAAAGTTGGATCTGGAAGGAGGAGTGGAAGGAGATAAATGTGATCCAAATGCATAATATTAAATTCCAGAAAATGAAATAAAACTGAGAGGAAGAAAACTTAGATGCACTAATATTTTTCAAAGAAAAAGATGGAAAATGTTGGAGTATTGATGACATTGCTACATTGGGTACTCATGCTGAAGATGTTTTAAAGTTTTAAATCGTTTTATTTTGCATGTATTGAAGCTTTGCCTTCATGAATTTCTGTATAACATTTGTGTATTGCTTATGGAGTTCTGAAGAGAGCATTGGATTCCCTGTATCTGAAGTTACAGAGAATTTTCAGGTTTTGTGTGCTTGTTGGCAATTGAACCTGTTCCTTAGCAAGAACATTCATTGCTCTTAACCACTGGGGCATTTATCCAGCTCTCATTTTTTTTTTCAATGTGGAGCAAATTAATTGAATGAAAATAGTAGGAAATAAATACTGACTAAATGAGAGAAGATAGGCAATCAGGGCTTCAGGTTGGAAGGATCAGTTCCTCAGGGAGCAAGGAAGCAGGATAAGAAAGTGAAGATTCATACTGGGTTTAGTCTGCAATACAAGTATACATAGTAATTCCCAAGTAGGAAATTTATTAATGTTATATGCCAACAGCAAGGAAAAGACTACTTGAACTGCTAAACTTCAAAAAAATGAAAGGATCTTGAAAATACTTGTGAATCATGCAGCATTCTGAAGTATGTACAGTGTCTGAAACGGAGGACCAAGTGATTCCTTTTCAACTATTGTAGCACATGGAATTTATACTCAGATAGCTGTCATCAAAATGAAAATATACAAAACAGCTCATAGATAAGAATTAAAGAAAGACACATATCTTGCATCCGTGTTCACATATAATGCTGATAAAAAAATCTAGCTAAGCAAGGCAGTAATCTACACAAAATATGAAATCAGAGAACATTAATACATTGACCAAAATAGGAATTTTATATAATGAATTATAGATGCTGATAGAGAATATCATTATGTTGATCATAGTAATATTAATTGCCCATGGGAAAGTGATAAAATGAGCATGAGCTTGTTTTCTATGCAAATATAAAAGTATCAGAATTATCACTAAAATTACAGTATTAGTAAAATAAACTGGATTTCTTTCTAAAAAGTGCAATATTCCTGTATTCTCCATAGCACAGATGTATATTAATAAATCACATATTATTGTTCACTGGGAACTCCAATTTACTTGGCACTCTAATTCCCCTTAGAGGACCTCTGGATGGGAGTGTCTCTAACAAAACTTTGATATGGAACTAAAAATTGATTGGGATGAAAAAAGCCTTTTATGATATCTTAAGAAAAGAGTGGAAATTCAAACCAAAAAGATGTTATAGAAAATATTAACTTTAAAGGAAAAATTGCAGATGATAACAATAATATATCTTTGAATATATACCCATGTTTTGCAAACTGGAAAAAGTACTAAAAAGAAAAGTCTTAGTGACAGCTGAATATCAATGAATATTGTCATGGAATCTCCCAATATTCTTGTTTTTTGTGTTTCACTGTTTTTTAATATCTGTCTCACATTATGTATTAAATTAATATTAGGCAAAACATATAACAGCTGTAAATTACTCCCAGGCTTTCAGTGATTTTTAAATTGATCTAAAAATAAAATATATTAAAATATTTAAGCCTGTATATAGTGACTTTATAATCCCATTTTAATTCTTCTAAAAATACTAATTTTTGGATTATTTAGCATTGTTCAGTTTTAGTCTTGCACTATTAATGTAACTATTATAATTTATCCAAGTACAATATGCATGTTTTCTTGTCATTTTCCTGAGCACCTTTTTATAGTACTTTGTAAATTAAGCCCTAAACTGAATATTTGAAATTCCCCTTGAACTAGTATGAATATTTAACTATTAAAGTGTCTTCATATGTTTATGGACATTAGAAAAATTGTTTAAACCATACGTGAATATAACTACTTCAGTCATTCATTATGATGATGAACACAAATAAATCATAGAAATAAGTAAGATAGTGTTCTTTGATTATTTCATCTACTTATTTACTAATAAAATGGCATTAACTTCACAGCATAACAACAACAAGCAAAGTCTTTCTACATGATATAGAATATATTTCAGTGTACATCTCTTGTCAATAAAGAACAACATACCAAGAATAACCTAGTGTGTGTTAAGTGTGTTATATAACTGAAAAATGAAGCTTATTGATAAAATCTTATTCCATATTCCTTGGCATTCTGTTCTTCCTGGATTACCTCTCAGGAGATCCTAATCCTGTGAAAGTATTGGAGGTTGATGGTCTCAAATCAATACTAGGAAGTTGTCAAAAGCCTTTCTCCTTCATTTAATCCTATGAGAAACTAGGCTAGTCCAAACAAAGTTTCAGGTATCTCCTGCTTAATGGCCTGCTTTCTTTTCATCTGCTTATTTGTAATCCATGGGAAGTTGAGAGCCATGAAATGCCTTCTTTTTGTTTCTTAGAATGCTAGACCACTCAAACATCAAAGCTTGGCGAGGTTCTTCTGTTGAGTGTTTTACCTCTTGAGAAATGGACCAAATTAAATTGCAGCAAGTGCAAGGGATAGGGCTTTATTTAGTAAGGGGGAGCCGGGTTAGTCCTGAGAGCCTCCTCAAGCAAGGCAATTGAGGAAAGAGTAAATACAAATAAAGGCTGAAGATTTGAAAATTGATTCTTTTAAAGCACTTCATGCTGGGATAAGCTCCTCTGAAGACCTTTTTGTCCCCCAGGGTTCTCACTAACCCAGCGTAAAGAACACTTATAAAGCAAAGAAAGCAACATAATTGAAAAGAGGGAAGAGAATGCAGTAGACTGAGCCATGAGTTTTGGCATCATTTGCAAGCTTGTCAGCTGTGAATAGAGAATTGAGAGTATATGAGCAAGATGAAGCGACACTGAGGGATGACAAAACCACTGTTCAATAGCAAAAGGATGTAATTCCATAGTTGAATGGATCATGTGCTGTAGGACTAGGCGGCTCTTGTTGTTAACACTGTCTCCAGAGGCACAGATAGTTTGGCTGATGTATAGCTACTGGTAATCAGAATTTGGTGAATTATCTGACTGCCAATTGTATCCATAATTTGGACACATCTCACAATATAACTGATTGGAGGAATTGCCAGAAACCAAGGCATACTATGGGTCAAACAACTTGCTAAAACATGTGTACTGGGGCATAGTGTCCCTTACCAGTTAAATGTCTTTAAAACCAATTCTTGAAAATTTGTCTTCATGTAACTGGTAGGCTGTTCTAATAGCTCTAACTCTAGTTCTTTTCTTTATAGTAAAACTTCTCAAAACACAGTTTGCATTCATCATTTCTGACTTCTCTCTTTCAACTAAAATAGTTTATTCCATTTTTTAAACCATATTTTTCCCTAACGCAAATATTTGAGACAGCTAAGATTGCAGCAAAGAGCAGAGCTCTTCGCTTGTCGGAATTCTTGGGTTGCAGAATCCTTTGGGATACTAGATTTCATGTTGAGTAGGGCTTAGAGAAAAGCCAAGATCATTTCCTTAAAAGAGACAATGAAGACTTAGTAGCAAGAACGGACAACTAAGAGTTTGGATGAATAAAAAGGAAGAGCAGTAATTGACGATGAGAGAGAAGCATTTAATATGACCAAAGGATGAATCTGAATTTTGTGATGAGTCTTAGGAAGTGGGCCACTGAGCCATGACAAATTCAGCTGTTTGTCAGGCTCACACACACCTCAGTGTACTCCGGATAGGATAGATAGAGAAACAACCAGGCTTCTCTGAATTCAGCTGCAGCTGTGAAATCATTTTCCCTTGGCTCTCAGGGAGGGAAAGCAGCTGGGCATGAAGACAGATTCCCCTGGTGGCCTAGCTAGTCAGGCCTGACAGGCTCAGGATACTGTTTTGTGGTTTACTTCACCTTTTGGGGGAAGAGTTTTCATAAACACATGAGTCTTATTTAAAAACTTTGAACATAAGAAAAGTTAGGTGGCTTCCAAAACTTAGAAGTGAAATAAAGCCTCATATAGCTCTCCTCAGTTTTATCAGTACTAATAAAATATAGACAATAAATCAATGTTAATCTAGATGAAAGGTAGAAAATCACAATGCATGAGTCATTTTAACCTCAGCATCTTACATGGGTTCTAATAGGAGACAGTGCTGGGAGAAGAATCTAAGTTTGCTATGACAGTCCTATATATTCTCACTCCACTGTTGGTTTTCAATCTAAAAAGCAATTTTGAATAAATACATTTTTAAATGCTATATGCTAGCCAAGTTCCAGGTTTGTTCAGAGACACTTTTTACTTCCTTCTACAAACTAATATTACCTTAAATTTTTGGGTTAAAAGTGTTTACTAAGGGCATTTTTGTATTCCAGCCAGAGGGGCTGAAGGTATGTGGTATATCTGCTTCAGGCAGGATCACACAGGCTTAGGTACTTGATGTGATTCCAGCCAAAGAAGCCATGTTGCTGGATTTAAATTCTTCTATAATTGTCATGAAAAGGCACCATGATGAAGGTAACTTATAAAAGGTAGTATTGACTCACTTATAGTTTAAGGAGGTTGGTCCATGAACATAAGAACATAGTGGCAGGCAGACAGATGCACCAAAGCAGTTGTTAAGAGCTCATCTAAGATATGAATGTGGCAGGTGGAAAGAAAGAAAAAGATGGTCCTTGAGTGGGTTTTTGAAATCTCAGTGTCCATATTCACTGACATACTTCCTCCAACAAGAGCATACCTGATAATCCTTCCTAAAGAGTCTACCAACGGGAAAACAAAGACTCAAATGTGGGTTGCATGTGGTTTGTCAAATGTAGGAGCCTACGCGGGCCATTTTCCCTTCAAATCACCACACAAGGAGAGAAGATTTAGTTATGCTTTTTCCAAGAACGGTAATTACATTGAACAACAACAAATAAACCAAACAATTATAAAAAAGGCAAGTGGAGACAGACTTGATCTGAGTTTCTAGTATAAGGTTCACATTGTTTTGATTATTATGCTGTTTTCTTCATTAAATTAGGTTTTAAAAAATTCTTTTAAATGGACTTCTGCCCAGTCTTTTCTGCTGGGGCAGACTCCTTAGCTGGACTGCTCCAGTGAAGACATTATATCCTGTCTCATCCTAGAAGACCCGCTGCACTCAGAGCATTTGGTAAGAACCACTCTCCCTCCGGAGTCCCAGAGCTGCTGCTGGGGGTCAGGTGGACTCGGGACCCATCACCCTCCAAAACCCCCACCCTTCTGAATACGACACCTCTCTGCTCACTTCCTCTGGGTCCTTTCTGCTGGGGCAGACTTATAATTTGTCTGCTCCCATTTAGACACCATATCATGACCCATCCTAGAGGACCTGCTGCACTCAGAGCAGTTGAAGATCCACTGCACTCAGAGCAGTTGAGGATCCGCTGCAAAACAGTTGGACAACAGCTTGATTGTTCCACTAAAGACACAACAGTCTGAAGGCCTCCCAGGAGATCTATTTGAGCCAGAGCAACAAATCAGCAGCTTCTCTGCCCCTGTGAAAAGCCCCCAGTTAGAAGCCCCACGGGTAGTGTGCTATAGCCAAGGCTGCAGGCCTACTAGGAGACCTGAAGCAACCTGGGGACAAAAGAGGCGGACTCCAGATAGTAACCCAGACCAGCATATACCAGGAATAGTCAGATGGCAAAAGGCAAGCACAAGACCATAAGCAAATGTAAGCATCATCAGAACCCAGTTCTCCCACCACAGCAAGCCCTAAATGCAATAACACACAGGAAAATCAGGAAACTGTCCAAAAATGCTATCTCATGGAGATAATAGAGTCCTTTAAGGACGATATCAATAACTCACTGAAAGAAATACAGGAAAACACAGGTAAACAGGTCAAGAAGTTGAATAAAGAGATCCAAGACCTAAAAGTGGAAGTAGAAACAATAAAGAAAACACAAATGGAGGCAAACCTGGAAACGGAAAATCTAGAAAAGACATCAACAATTACAGATGTAAGTATCGCCAACAGAATACAAGAGATAGAAGAGAGAATCTCAGATATAGAAGATACCTTAGAAGAGATTGACACAACTGTCAAAAAAAATTTCAAAACGTAAATTTCTAACCCAAAGCATCCAATAAAGACATAATGAAGAGACCAAATCCAAAAATAATCAGAATAGAGAAGAATGATGATTCCCATCTCAAAGAACCTGAAATGTCTTCAACAAAATCACAGAGGAAAATTCCCCCAACCTAAAGAAAGAGATGACCACAAAGGTACAAGAATCCTATAAAACACCAAATAAATGGGAACAGAAAGAAAATTTTTCTCATCACATAATAATCAAAACACTACAGAAGAAAGAATATTAAAAGCTGCAAGGGAAAGGGCTAATTAACATGCAAAATTAGGCCTATAAGAATTGTACCAGACATCTCAACAGAGACTGTGAAAGCCAGAAGAGCCTGGTCAGAGGTCATGCAGACTCCAAGAGAACACAAATGCCAGCCCACGCTACTATATCCAGCAAAACTCTCAATCAACATAGATAGAAAAAACAAAATATCCCAAGACAAACCAAATTTGAACAGTATTTATAACCCAATCCAGGCTTACAGAGGATACTAGAAGGAAAACTCCAACACAAGGACAAGGTATTAAGCATCTTACAACAAAGCAAAAAGGAGAGAACCACAGGCACATAAAGGCATCTACAAAAACAAACATATTGGAAACCAACAGTCATCTCTCTTTAATATCTTTTAATATTAATGGACTCAACTCAGACATAGAATGATATACGCTAACATACTGTATAATCAAACAAGATCCAGCAGTTTGCTGCATTCAGGAAACAAACCTCAATAACAAAGACAGACACTATCTCAGAGTAAAAGGATGGAAAATGTTTTCCAAGCAAATGGTCCCAGGAAACAAGTAGGAGTTGCCGTCCTAATATCCAGTAAAACAGACATTCAGTCAAAAGTTATTGAGTGTGATGAAGATGGACACTTCATATTTATCAAAGGGAAAACCCACCAAGAGAAGGTCTAAATACCGAACATCTATGCCCCAAATGCAAGAGCACCCACATTCATAAAAGTAACTTTACTAGAGTTCAAATACACATCGAACCCCATACAATAATAGTGGGAAACTTCAACACCCCACTCTCACCAATGAACATGTCATTGAAACAGAAACTAAACTGAGACACAGTGAAACTAAGAGAGGTTATGAATCAAAACGATTTGACAGCTATCTAAAAAACATTTCACATTTAAAAAAAGAATACACCTCCTTCTCAGCACCTTGTGGTACCTTCTCCAAAACAATCCTCAAGTGAAACAAGAAGATTGAAATAATACCATGCATCCTATCAGATCACCATGGCCCAAGGCTTACCTTCAATAGCAACAAAAACAATAGAAAACCCACAAACACATGGAAGCTAAACAACTATTTGCTCAATGATAACTTGGTTAGGAAAGAAATAAAGAAATTAAAGACTTCTTTGAATTTAATGAAAATATTGACACATCATACCCAAACATATAGGACATAATGAATAGAGTGCTAAGAGGAAACTTCATAGCACTAAGTGCCCTGGTAAGGAAACTGGAGAGTTCTTACACTAAAAACTTAACAGTACACCTGCAATCTTTAGAACAAAAAGAAGTAAACTCACCCAAGAGGAGTAGAATGCAGGAAATAGTCAAACTCAGAGATGAAATCAACCAAATAGAAACAAAGAAAACAATACAAAGAATGAACAAAACCAGATGCTGATTCTTTGAGAGAATCAACAAGATAGATTAAACCCCTAGCCAAACTAACTAAAGGGCAGAGAGGCTATATCAAAATTAACAAAATCAGAAATGAAAAAGGAGACATAACAACCGAAATTGAGGAAATTCAAAAAGTCGTCAGATTCTACTATAAAAGCCTATACTCAACAAATCTGGAAAATCTAGATGAAATGGATGGTTTTCTAGACAGATACCATAAACCAAAGTTAAATCAAGAGCAAGTAAACTGTATAAACAGGCCCATATAGCACAAGGAGATACAAGAAGTCATTAAAAACCTCCCAAACAAAAAAGATCCAGGGCCAGAAGGATTTAGTACAGAATTCTACCAGACCTTCAAAGAAGACCTGATACCAAATTTTCCCAAACTATATGATAAAATAGAAACAGAGGGAATACTACATAGCTTGTTTTATGAAGCCACAATTACTCTGATTCCTAAACCACACAAGGATCAAACCAAAAAAGAGATCTTCAGACAAATCTTGCTTATAAATATCGATGCAAAAATATTAAATAAAATTTTTACAAAATGAATCCAAGAACACCTCAAAACCATCATTCACCATGGTCAAGTATTCTTCATCCCAGAGATGCAAGGTTAGTTTAATACACAAAAATCCATTAATGTAATCCACTATATAAACCAACTCAAAAAATATATAATCACATGATAATCTCCTTAGATGCAGAAAAAGCATTTGACAAAATATAACACCCCTTCATGTTAAAAGTATTGGAGAGAAAAGGAATTTAAGGCCAATTCTTAAACATAATTAAAACAATTTACTGCAAACCAACAGCCAATATCAAAATAAATGGACAAATACTTGAAACAGTCACACTGAAATCGGGGACAAGGATACCCACTCTCCCTATATGTATTCAATATAACACTCAAAGTGCTAGTAAAACAATAATACAAGAGAAAGACATCAAGGGATACAAATTGGCAAAGAAGAAATAAAGGTATCACAATTTCCAGATGACATAATAGTATACATAAGCGATCCCAAGAAGTGGTTTGCAGTGTCATAGGAGGAACAACAATATGAACCACCCAGTAACCCCAGAGCTCCCAGGGACTAAACCACCAACCAAAGAGTACACATAGAGGGACCCATGGCTCCAGATGCATATGCAGCAGAGGATGGCCTTGTTGGGCATCAAAGGGAGGAGAGGCCCTTGGTCCTGAGAAGGTTAGATGCACCAGTATAGGGGAATGCTAGAACAGGGAAGCAGGAGTGGGTAGATTGGTGAGCAGGGGAAGGGGGGATTGGTTAGGAAATTTTCGAGGCGTGACCAGAAAAGAGTTTATTTACATTTGAAATGTAATAAAATATATCTAATAAAAAACAAAACAAACAAATGAACAAACAAACAAAAAACCTAGAACATCTCTAGCTGAGAAAAAACATCAGCAAAGTGGCCGGATATTAAATTAACTCAAGTAAATCAGTAGCCTTCCTTTATACAAATGATAAACAGGCTGAGAAAGAAATTAGCAAAACTAATCCTGTACATTAGCTACAAATAATATAAAATATCTTGAGGAAACTCTAACCAAACAAGTGAAAGACCTGCATGACAATAAGTTCAAGTCTCTCAAGAAAGAAATTGAAGAAGATCTCAGGAAATGAAGAGATCTCCCATGCTCTTGGATTAGCAGAATTAACATAGTTAAAATTACCATCCTACCAAAGGCAGTCTATAGATTCAATGAAATCCCCATCAAAATCCCAACATAATTCTTTGAAGACATGGGGAGAGCAATTCTCAAACTCATCTGGAAAGACAAAAAACCCAGAATAGCAAAACAGTTCTTAAGAATGAAAGAACGCGTTAAAACTGACTATTACATGGAAAATTATATAGATAAAATGGAAGGTATAAAAATGTTCCTAAGTTGATTGAAAGTAAAATTATAGACATTGTCTGATAAAACTGAAGATCCACATGGAAAATACTTCTGACAAAATTGAAGAAAAATACAGAGAAACGTTAAAATTGAAGATTATCATGGACAATTATACTGAAAAACGGTAGGCACAAAAGCTTTCCTAAATTGATTGAGAGTGAAACTACAAACACCCCCCCACCCCAAGAAACCAAAGATCTACATGAAAAACACCTCCGACAAAATCGAAGAAATACACAGAAAAAAATGTTAAAATTAAAGATTATCATGGAAAATAATGCAGTCAAAATGGTAGACTCAAAAAGCATTACTGAATTGAAAGAAGAGTCACAAATATTTTCTGATAAAATCGAAGATCCACATGAAAAACATCTCTGTTAGACTATGTTTTTTGTTGGGGAACTGAGTCTATTGATATTATAGGATATTAAGGAATAATAATTGTTGGTTCCTGTTATTTTTAATGTTCTTTTTATGTTTGTGTGGTTACTTTCTTTTGGGTTTGTTGGAAAAAGATTACTTTCTTGCTTTTTCTAGGGCATACTTTCCCTCCTCGTGTTGGCGTTTTCCATCTATTATCCTTTGTAGGGCTGGATTTGTGGAAAGATATTGTGTAAATTTGGTTTTATCATGGAATATCTTGCTTTCTCCATCTATGGTAATTGAGAGTTTTGCTGGGTATAGTAGTTTGGGTTGGCATTTGTGTTCTCTTAGGGTCTGTATGAGATCTGCCCAGGATCTTCTAGCTTACATCTTCTCAGGTGAGAAGTCTGGTGTAATTCTGATAGGCCTGCTTTTATAGGTTACTTGGCCATTTTCTCTTACTGCTTTTAATATTCTTTCTTTGTTTAGTGCATTTGGTGTTTTGATTATTATGTGCCAGGAGGACTTTCTGGTCTGGTCCAGTCTGTTTGGAGTTCTGTAGGCTTCTTGTATGTTCCTGGACATCTCTTTCTTTAGGTTAGGGAAGTTTTCTTCTATAATTTTGATGAGATATTTACTGGCCCTTTAAGTTGGAAATCTTCACCCTCTTCTATACCTATAATCCTTAGGTTTGGTCTTCTCATTGTGTCCTGGATTTCCTGGATGTTTTGGCTCAGGATCTTTTTGCATTTTGCATTTTCTTTGACTGTTGAGTCAATGTTTTCTATGGTATCTTCAGTCCCTGCAAAAAACATAGGAATATTTTTATGCCTACCATTTTATCTGTATAATTTTCCATGATAATCTTCAATTTTAATGTTTTTCCATATTTTTTGCAATTTTGTCAGAAATATTTTCCATGTAAATCTTCAATTTTATCAGAAAATGTTTATAATTCTACTTGCTATCAACTTAGGAATATTTTAATTCCTACCAATTTATCTGTATAAATTTCTTCAATTTTATCAGAGATATTTTCCATGTAAATCTTCAATCTTATTAGAAAATGATTTTACTTCTACTTTCAATCAATTTAGGAATATTTTTATGCCTACTATCTTATCTATATAATTTTTCATGAAATAGTCAGTTTTAATGTGTTTTTCTATGTATTTCTTGAGTTTTATCAGAAATATTTTCCTTGTAGATTTTCAATTTTATCAGAAAATGTTTATAATTCCACTTTCAATCAACTTAGGAATATTTTTATGCCTACCATTTTATCTGTATAATTTTTCCATGAAATAGTCAATCTTAATGTGTTTTTCTATATATTTCTTCAATTTTATCAGAGATATTTTCCATGTATATTTACACAATGGAATACTACTCAGCAACTAATAACAATGAATTCATGAAATTCTTAGGCAAATGGGGAACAGGGGGAGGGAAGAGGGTTTATGGGACTTTCGGGGAGGGGGAAATGGGAAAGGGGAAATCATTTGGAATGTAAATAAAGAATATAGAAAATAAAATAAAAAAATGTAAAAAAGTATGTAATAAAACTGGCAGCATTATGTATATATAATTCAAATCAACAAATTCAGACAAATTGTACTTAAAAGTGTATTTGACAAACTGAGCCCCCAAAACTGCATGTTCTTTATCTTATATTTATACCTACAGATATGAAGTATGCTTTGAGTATCCAGAATTCATACTTCATATCAAATGTTGGTTTCATGTTTCAGGATAACATGTGACTTATGAGTTCCCTGTGCTCTGGTCAACAACTTCTTCCCCATTGTCCTGTAAATAAAGCTGAATGACTCAAAAAAAATAAAAAAAGAATGAAATAACAGCTGAGAGAATCACCATCCCTGACCTCAAACTTTACTACAGAGCAAAGTGATAAAAACTGCAAGGTATTGGTACAGAGACAGATATCTTGATTAATGGAATAGAATTGAAGACCCAGAAATAAAACCACACACTTATGGACACTTGACCTTTGACAAAGAAGCCAAAAATTTACAATGGTAAAAAGAAAGCATCTTCAATAAATGGTGCTCATCTAACTGACTGTCTATATGTAGAAAAATGAAAATAGAGCCACATTCGTCACCTTGCACAAAACTCAAGTCCAAGTGGATCAAGGACCTTAACATAAAACCAGATATACTGGATCTAATAGAAGAGAAAGTGGGAAAGAGCTTTGAACTCATTGACATAGGGGGAAAATTCCTAAACAGAACTCCCGTGGCTCATGCTCTAAGACCAAGAATTCATAAATGGGACCTCATGAAATTGGAAAGCTTCTGTAAGGAAAAGGACGTAGTCAATATGACAAATTGGCCACCTACAGATTGGGAAACAAAATCTTCACTATCCCCACATCCGATAGAGGGCTAATATCCAAAATATGTAAAGAACTCAAGAAGCTAATCTCTGAAAAACCAAACAATGCAATCAAAAAAAATGGGTTATATGCTGGGAGCCTCCTGGCCCAGAGAGAGTAGTGGAGAGGGTACAGAAGAGGATTCTGGTGGTGGCTTTGAGGGTCTCAGGGCTTTCTATCTCTCTAACTGTACTGAAATGCTGATGACAACTTCTAAAAAATCCTAAAAAGTTTCTTGCTATTTCTGAGGGTAAAAGATGGAAGGAGAGACCCCTGGTCCTGGAAAGACTGGATGTAGGGGAATGCCAGGACAGAGAAGCAAGAGGGGGTTGAATGGGGAAAAGAGGGAGGGAAGGGGTGTTATGGGACTTTTGGGGAGTGAAGAAATGGGAAAGGGGAAAGATTTGGAATGTAAATAAAAAAACTTAGAAAATAAAAAAAAATAAATAATAATAAAAAAGACTGCTGGCTTAGTTGCTTAACACCTGCAGCCTAACAGTGGAGGATTGAGCAATGTGACCTTTGTTCTATCTCAGCAGGAACTGCTGGGCATTCAGAGATGATGCTCCTAACCCTCAAGAGACTTGAGGCCTCAGAGAGTTTAGAGGTCAGGTGGGGGTGGGGGGGTGGAGACATCCATTTAGAGACAGGGGGTGCAGAGGATGTGGAACAGTGGTAGATGGGGATCGAGTGGGGGTGGGAGGTGTGGGGGATGGGAATAAAATATGGATTGTAAAATTAATTAAAAAAAATCTTTTAAGTGACACACATTGCTACCATTTGCATCATGGGATGTTAAATGAAATAAACTGGGGCAGAAAGACAAGTGTGGCCTTAATCACCAACATGTTGAAATTGTCTAACAGAAGGATAGGATACTGATTTCAGACTTTAAATGGGGTAGGAGGAAGGATAACAGAAAGGGTTATATGATGGACAAGTAACATAGCAAATAAGAATAAGTTCACCGGGCAGTGGTGGTGCACATCTTTAATCCCAGCACTTGGGAGGCAGAGACAGGTAGATTTCTGAGTTTGAGGTCAACCTGGTCTACAGAGTGAGTTCCAGGACAGCCAGGGCTACACAGAGAAATCCTGTCTCAAAAAAAAAAAAAAAAAAAAAAAGAACAGCATTCCAGATGTGCCTCAATGGAGGAATGGATACAGAAAATGTGGTATATTTATACAATGGATCACTACTCAGCTATTAAAAACAATGAATTCATGAAATTCTTAGGCAAGTGGGTGGAACTGGAGAATGCCATCCTGAGTGAGATGACCTGTTCACAAAAAATCATACATGATATGCACTCACTGAAAAGCGGATATTAGCCCTTGGAATACCCAAGGAACAATTCACTTATCAAAGGATACCAAGAAGAAGGAAGGAGAGGCACCTGGTCCTGGAAGGGCTCAATGTGGCAGTGTAGGGGAATACCAGGAAGGGGAGGCTGGAGTGGGTTGGTTGGGGAGCAGGGGGAGGGAAGAGGCCCTATGGGACTTTTGGGGTGGGAGGGAACCAGTAAGAGGGAAATCATTTGAAATGTAAATTAAAAAGATTAAAAAGAAAGAAAGAAAGAAAGAAAGAAAGAAAGAAAGAAAGAAAGAAAGAAAGAAAGAAAGAAAGAAAGAAAATGCACCAAAAATAAAACATTCAATTAGCCTAAAAAAAAAAGAATAAGTTCTACTCTTCTTTGGCTGTCATATATCAGTTACAACAGTAACACATTTTATTAAGCACTGTAAGAAAATCGATGGAGGTTCCAAACATAAGGTTCTGTATGTTTTTTCTTTTTTCTTTATGTTGAATTAAGATATCATTATATAACTCACACTGATCTGAACTCTGTACATAAGCCTGTCTGACACTAAACTTGTGAGCTATTATTTCTGCTTTCTAGGAGTGGGATTTTAAAACATAATAAATATTGGAATAAATTTAATCCATATTCTTTGATAAAATGACTTGAGCACATTTTCTTATACAAAGATAATCAAAAACTGTTCCAAGGTTTCATTAAAATTGCAAATGAGCTAAATTCAAATTGTTATTGTAACTATTCCTGAAATATAACGATATAAGCACTAAGAGATCTATGTGTTCAAATTACAAATTAATCATAGAATTTGCTGTATAAATACTTATATTGTCACTGATGCAAAGGCCCCCTCCCTCACTCTACGACACTACCATCAGCTATTGCTTGTCTTTTTGTACTGTGCTTTGGGTTCACTCCATAAATTCTTAAGAGAAATAAAACAGAACTCATACTTACGTATCAAAATGTACCTTAATTCTTTTCTTTCCCATGTACTTATTAAGACACTGGGAATAAACTGTTATGGTTTCAAATTATTTTAACCTTCTCACTATTATGAAATTATATAATATTTCTTATTGGAATGAAAAAAAATCACATCTTTAGAAGTGAATCACATTTGTATATGTTATTGCCAAAGAATAAAATTAACTAAAGAAAATATTAAAATGTAATAGTTAAAAAACAAAGTCAAATGCTACTAAAATATTATAAACATAAATAGGGAGAGGGGACATGTATATGAACTTTTTTAAAAGTGAAGTAAATATAAAACATTAGTCCAATAATGACAAAACTCACATATAAAATTAGATAAATTTGAAGAAGAAAATAAAAAATAACAATGTAATTTAAAACTTCAGCTGCGTAAAATTTTATTAGAAGTATAAGAACAAAAATGGAGAACCACTGTTGCTTTCACTCAAATGTTTTCTGGTCCCTGAAGTGTCATATGGACTCCAGAATTTCCTTAACATCCAACAAATTTAAACTCAGCATATATTCTACTGAACTGAATAGTTTTCGAGCAGCAGTATATAGAAATAGAAGGAAAAAAGAAATAAAAGAATGACTAAAACCCAATTTAAATTGCTAATATATAAACAGAAAATTGATTACTTTTTAAACATGTTCATTGGTAAATTAATATACTGTTTTGCTGAATGAAGTATTTGTAAATTTTAATATCTAAAGTATTTAGTGAAACATTCTGTGATAATACCTAATGTCTCCTTTCAAACAGACTTCAAAACACTCCCATTCACTTCTTAGGCAGCTTTAGATATAGAAATCTCGGAATTTGATCAAGCAGCTGTCTTAGCATTTGCATATATTTGCCACCAAGTATAATCAACTGAGTTTGAAATCAAGGACCCACTTGATGCAATGAAGAGAATCCAGTCTTGAACATTTTCTTCTGATCTTTGCCTGTATGTGCACTAACAGACACAGTCAATAAAAAAAATGTAATAAAAATTAACAACTATTTGTTTGGTTCTGTTTGGATTTGGCACACCCCATTCAAATGCTTAATTGGGCTGGTTGACTTATTTATTTCCCTTAAGTACCGAATTAGCACAGACACACAGAAAGCAATACTATGATGCTATTTTTCATTATATTGGCAAGTAAACTGAGGCACAGATGCTGTGCAGGACAAAAGGAGTAGAAAGAGCTTCATTAACATATGAAGAAACCAGTTGTCACAAGTCTGGAAGTCCTTGTTCATCTGGGCTTAAAGGAATAGACACTATAAGAGAAAAGCTTTCAATGTACACACAGGAGAGGCACACTACACAAATATTTACAAAGGAATGGGAGAGCATTTTGCCTACACCTTTTGCGCCTTTGTTTCCCCAACTCTTTCTTTTATGGGAATGTCTTCCTCATTCTTCATATATCAGATCTATAATAACTGACTGTGTATGGCATGGCACATCTATTCTGAGACACTAAAACTTATAAACTTCAGTAGGTGCTTTTCCAAGACTCTTATCCAAGCCTTTTAAAAAAAATTGTTGGTCTTAAAAGCAGCACAAAACATTGTGATTGCATTGGAATCCTAGCTAAGCTCTGAAAACCACTAGACTAAACTTGGTTGGATGATTGTATAATCACAGTTATTGTTTTCTATCTAAATCAGGAAATTCTGTGATATCTAGCATCTTCCTATGGTCCAGTAAGTCCTAAAACCTATTACAAAGGACATATAAGGTACTGGTTGTTATCAAACCTGAGAGTTCTCACACTTGAATCATCAAAATACTTATCTGGGGTCTAGAAAGAGACCTTTGCTCTCATCTGTTCTTTTAATGCAGCAAAAGTGACAAGATTTCTATTCAGGTGAGAATTTTACTTGTTAAATGAATTTCCAACACCTCCGTGTATGGGAGAATAGTTAGCATTCTGCAGATTTGCCTTTTCTCATGTCTTGCTCCTTCCATTTCCATGTAGTTCAGATTCTGAATTAATATTATACAAACAAGCCTACAGGTCAGTTTCAATTTAGGAGTGTCAATGACCCAAAGGATACTAAATAATATTTCTCCACTTTAAATTGGAAGAAGAAAAGAGCCTTTTCAAATATCCATTGATTATAAGGAAATTTTTTTTATTCTAAACTTTTTATTTGAAATGAGTGATTAATAATTTGAGTGTTTTCTACATCAAAAAGAGTTTTAGGTAAGCAAAGAAATTAAAGGAAGAAAGTGGGAATATTAAGTATAGCAATTTGAATGATGATGATGATGGCGATGATGATGATGATGATGGCAATGATGAAAAGATGAGAGTATCCATGGTGTGATATAGTGGGAAATGATTAAAGTTGAGTACCACCCCGCCAGGCCTCTGCTCTAAGTCCTGGAAGCTTTCTCTCTCTCTCTCTCTCTCTCTCTCTCTCTCTCTCTCTCTCTCTCTCTCTCTCTCTCTCTCTCTCTCTCTCTCTCTCTCTCTCTCTCCCCCTCCCTCTCTCTCTCTCTGCCCAGCACCCACTCCTTCCAAGTATCTGGCAAGCATGACTCTTAAACTTGAATAGTTAACCAAATATATTTATGTATATGAAACTCCCAATTACATAATGCCAATTTACAATGATAAAGTTTTACCCCAATATTTCTAACCTCTCAGCATACCAGAAACACATCTGACACCATCTGGATCTGTCTTCTCCCTCGTGCAGCTCTCAGGTTCCTTTCCCTCCTCCCCTCCTTCTCTTAGCTCCTCCTCCAATCACTGACCTCTCACTGCCTCAATGTGAATGGATGGGAAATATCTTGCATCAGTGTGGGAGGGAGCTGCATTGTTTTGTGGTAGTCACTATTAAATTGTCTTCCATATGCTATCACTAAAATATTCTCATATATTTGGCAATTTTATTTAAAACTTCAATATTTCGTTTTATGTGGCCTTCTCATAAGAAGATGATGATTCATTATGAAATTCTATATGTTTGCATTTTATTTGTTTGTGCTTCTTTACTCTGAGAGAGGATCTCTCATACCTCCCGTTTACCACAAACTCACTATGTACCTGAGAACAGTGCTGAACAGCTCATCTTCCTGCCTCTATTCTCCAAGCACTTGGGTTATAGGTGTGAGCCGTCTTTAGATTTGTAAATTATTAGAGTAAATGTGGCATCTTTTTCAACAGTACTTACCTCTCTGGCTTGATACAATATCATCATGATGAATGTTGTATTGAAATTCCTCAGCCTTATTTATAATATCCAGATGCTGTAAACAACCCAGATGTCCACAACAGAAGAATGGATGTAGAAAATGTGGTACATTTACACAATGGAATACTACTCAGCTATTAGAAATGATGACTTCAGAAACTTTATAGGCAAATGGATGGAACTGGAAGATATCATCCTGAGTGAGGTAACCCAGACCAAAAAGGACATGCATGGTATCACTGAGAAGTGGATATTACCCCAAAAGCTCAGAATAACCATGATACATCCCACAGACCATATGAAGCTTAAAAAGATGGAAGGCCAAAGTTTGCATGCTTCAGATCCACTTAGAAGAGAAAACGAAATAATCATGGGAGGCAGAGGGAGGGAGCTAGCTGAGTAGGAAAGGGGTGGGGTGGGGGGAAAGGATGCCGGGACCAGGTATAGGAAGAGAAAGTAGTCCAGAGGGCCAGAAGAACAAACAGAAATAAGCAGCAGTGGAGGGGGCGTGGGAACTTGGGAAATCACAAGAAAATCTCAGATGCCAGGAATTCGAGAGACGCCCAGGATCCAATGAGGATGATGTTAATGGAAATACCAACAGCAGGGAGATAGAACCTGAAGAGATCATCTCCAGTAGATAGAAATGGCTCCCAATGGAGGGATGGGGCCACCCACATCTCAAAAATTTAACCCAGATTTGTCCCTTTTTAAAGGAAATGAAGGGGCAAAAATGGAGCAGAGCCTGAAGGAAAGGTCATCCAGAGACCGGCCTGCCATACAATCCATTCTATCAGAAGACACCAAACTCAATACTATTGTTGATGCCAAGATGTGCTTGCAGACAGAAACTTGGTATGGCTGTCCACTGAGAGACTCTGCTAATACTTGATTAAGACAGATCCAGATACTCACAGACAAATGTTGGACTGGGCCTAAGGACCCCAATGAAAGTGTTAATGGAAGGACTGAAGGAGCTGAAGGGGATTTCAAACCCAAAGGAAGAAGAAATGTATCAACTAAGCAGAGCCCTCAGATTTCCCAGGGACTAAACCACCAACCAAAGATTATACATAGTCAGGTTCATGACTCTTTCTATATATGCAGCAGAGGACTCCTTCATATGGCATCATTGGGAGGGGAAGCACTTGGTCCTGTGAAGGCTTGATGCTTCAGAGAAGGGGAATGCTAGAGGTGAGAGGTGGAAATGGGTCATTGTGTGGGTGAGGAAGCACCTTCTTAGAGGAAAAGAGGAGGGGAATGGGTTTATGGGGTTGTGGAAGGGAGACCAGGAATAAGGATAACATTTGAAATGTAAACAAATGAAATGATTCATAAGAAAGAAAGAAAGAAACAAACAAACAAACAAAGAAACAAAGAAAGCAAGGAAGGAAGAAAAGAAGGAAGGAAGGAAGGAAGGAAGAAAGAAAGAAAGAAAGAAAGAAAGAAAGAAAGAAAGAAAGAAAGAAAGAAAGAAAGAAAGAAAGAAAGAAAGAAAGAGAAAGAAAGAAAGAAAGAAAGAAAGAAAGAAAGAAAGAAAGAAAGAAAGAAAGAAATTCCAAGATTAAAACCTTTTCGCTTGGAGGGATGCTCATTAAAACACTGGATGTTAGAGATGAAATAAAGCAAAATGATGTTCCATTTTGTTGAGGTCTTCTTTGATTTCTATCTTCAGAAACTTTAAGTTCTTGTTATACAATTATTCAACTTTTCTGGCTAGTGTTACACCAAGATATTTATATTTTTTTGAGTATTGTGAAGGGTGTTGTTTCCTGAATTTCTTTCTAAGCTCATTAATCCCATTTATAAAAAAAGGCTACTGATTTGTTTGAGTTAATTTTATATACAGCCACTTTGCTGAAGATGTTTATCAGCTGTAGGAGTTCTCTGGTAAAAATTTCAAGGTTGCTTGTGTATACTGTCATATCATTTGCAAATAGTGATATCTTGGCTTCTTCTTTTCCAATTTGTATCCCTTTCACCTCCTTTTGTTGTCTAATTGTGCTAGCTAGAACTTCTAGTACTATATTGAGTAGATATGGGGAGAGTGGGCAGCCTTGTCTTGTCTCTGATTTTAGTGTGATTGCGTCAAGTTTCTCTCCATTTAATTTGATATTGGCTATTGATTTGCTATATATTGCTTTTAATATATTTAGCTATGGGCCTTGGGTTCCTGATCTTTCTAAGACTTTTAACATGAAGTGGTGTTGCATTTTGCCAAATGTTTGACAGCATCTAATGAGATGATCATGTGATTTTTTTCTTTAAGTTTGTTTATATAGTGAATTATGTTAAAGGATTTTCCTATATTGAACCATCCCTACATCCCTGGGATGAAGTATCATTGATAGTGGTGAATGATAGTTTTGATGTGATCTTGTATTCGGTTTATGAGAATTTTATTGAATAATTTTGCATCTCTATTCATAAGCAAAATTATTCTGAAGTTCTCTTTCTTCTTGGGTCTTTGTGTGGTTTATGTATCAGAGTAACTGCTTCTTTATTAAATTATGTTGTGTTCCTTCAGCTTCTATTTTATGGAATAGTTTGAGGAGTGCTTGTATTAACTCTTATATGTAGGTCTGATAGAATTCTGAACTAAAACCATCTGGCCCTGGACTTTTTTTGGTTGGGAGTATTTTAATGACTCCTTCTCTTTCCTTGGAGGTTATGGGACTCTTTAGATAGTTTACCTGCTCTTGATTTAACTTTAGTATGTGGCCAGAAAATCATCCATTTAATTTAGATTTTCCAGTTTTTTTGAGTATAGGCTTTTGTAGTAATATCTGATGATTTTTGAATTTCCCCAGTTTCTGTTGTTATATATCCCTTTTCATTTCTGATTTTGTTAATTTGGATACTGTCTCTATGTCCTTTGGTATTCTAGGCAAGGGTTTATCTATCTTGTCTCAAAAAAACCATTTTTTTGGTTGTGATGGTTCTTAGTATCATTCTCTTTGTTTCTAATTAAATTTGACTGCTTCCTGCCCTCTTCTCCTCTTTGATATGTTTGCTTCTTCTTGTTATAGAGCTTTCAGATGTGCTGTTTTGATGCTAGCGCAGTGTAGGATCTCTTGAATTTCGACATGAGGGCACTAGTGCTTTGAATTTTCCTTGTAGGATATAACCATTCTTTTCAACAGGCTATATCATTTGCCAAAATTTACTATGATGAAACACCATGTGCTTTAATGAAATACAAAATAGTAATTAAATAAGATCATAAAAATTAATAAAAATTTTGAGGAATATCATAATTTATGTAAGTATTACTTGTTAGATCAAATCTGGCTTATCTGACTGGTAATTTTCAATATTTGCAACACTACAGAGTAAAAGAAACTGAGGTAAGCAATGAAAAAATCCTTTTTAAAAGGAAAATGTATAATTTTCTCTAAAAGCAAAACTGCGTCCCTGCCTGTACGTCAGTTGACAGCAAGTGGGTGAGAGAAGGTAACTCTGAAATGTATTGAGAGTACCATAATAAAAGTCCCACTTTCTCTGCAGGACATTATCTTCAGCTGTTTCCCCCCCTCAGTTCAGAGGCTGAGGTCTGAGCCTACTTACCACACATCTCAGTAGGAAACAGAAAGTCTTCCATCAAAACTGCTAACAGGCTGACTCAGTCAATATCTGTTAGGTCAAACTCCTAGCATGTACAGTAAGGAAAGGTCAAAATGCTTATTTCCCAGTGAATTCACTCACAAAATCTGTAGCAAGCATGTCCAGTCTTTTGACATGGTAACCCAAACCTGTCCTTTCTGTCGTTTTATAAAGTTCATTTTGGGGACTACACAGTCCATCTTCATCTCTGATTTGACAGTCTTGTGTTTGACAAGTCTCTGATCTGTATTTTCTATCCTTTTGTTCAGCATTGAGGTAAATTGCTGCTATGACGTTTTGGTGATAAGAACAATATAAAGTTCAAACATATGTAAATGATATTTGCAAATACTATAGTGTAACACTGACAGGTTTTATTTATTTAATTTTCCAGTATTATATGTTCATGGAAGAAGAGCAGTGAACACTACCCACTGAGTGTACTAGATTACATGTATAAACTCTTGGGCTCTATGTTTATAAATGTATATCAAACCTGAATTTCTTCTTCAATGTTTGGGGAATATTTTTATAAACTGGAAATTACAAGGTACTGAAATACTTTTGATAATACTGTCCTTGAAAAGACATAATAAGAGAAAAGTATAGTCCCAAGATTAGAGCAATGTCCTGAAGCAGGTGGACATGTATACTTTAGTTTTGACAGTGGTGCTAAAGCCATGGAGAAGAGATGTGTACAACACATCCTATTACAAAGATCATTTCAATGGTCTCTTTTGCTTCTTCACATCTGAGAACTCTGCCTTATCCTCAGGCTATGCTTCATGGTGGCAGTCACTTTCCTGTGCCTACCAGGCATTTTGAAAGCTGCTATTCTCCTTCAGTGATAAGTACTCTCAGGGTGTTACTGGGAAGGTAAGCAGATTTTTAACCCCAAGTCTTATGAATTTAAATTACATGCCTCAAGCAAAGCTTAAAGTTGCATTTCCCGACTTGAGAGTTTGTGGGCTCAGGTTCAGAACCACCATGTGCATGCTGGAAGCTCTTTTATTTTCTTTTTTCACTCTCAGCCTAACCCTGTGACTGGTAAGTTCTGGCATCATTAAAGTCACTGCTTGGTCCTGTTTCTATATATACAAGCTGCAACCTTATACTTAATGAACACAATACAGTTTGTCCTTTCTCGTGTGTTCTTGTTCCAGAACTATCATTCAGTTTGCATGGAGACTCTTAAGTTTTATGCCTTAATAATTTAATGCCTGGGTAGAGTCAATTGGGAGAGTGTCCCTGCTCCATCTTTTTCTGTTTATCTAAATGTTGTTCAGCAATCAAAAATCTGTCAAAATCAACTGCAAATTATGTCTCTGCACATATTCTTTCACCTCCCTGAATGTGCATGTTAACCTTTTTCTCAATATGCTGGTATTTTGGCATAGCTATTACAGGAAAATGATCCTGTTATGGCTTAGGATAGTGTTCCAGTTTCGACTCAGAAGCTAAAGAAGTTACAATTTGTTTAAGGAACAAGAAGAAAATACTCATTGTTTTCTAATGCTCTCCAAACAATCCTAGAGGAATGTTTCTGACTTGTAAAACATGAGATAAAATTTGTTTCTTTTCTTAATAAAGTTCCTTGTAGCACGTGTAAAGCTAGACTACAGTTTCCAGAGCATATGACATACTGATCAAATAAAATGCTGTTCATTAATTAATCTTTTTATTTCTCATTACTCCTTGAATGCCAACCTTCCAGCATTTAATTCTATGAAAATGACTATGTTAGATATCTCTATACTGAAATGACCTCTTGAAAATTTTCAAGACAGATTGTTATGTAGAGGATCCTCTCATTAATGTATAGATCTGATGTTACACATTCCAGAAATTTTTTTCCTGGGGAATAAACTTGGTGTCTTACAGATGGAAGCCAATAACTCTATCACTAAACTCCTTATGGTGAATGAAATTCTGTGGCATGTTTAGACTTTGATAAATGTGATAATATGAAAGAGAAAATACTTATTTGAGGTTAAATTTTCAAAGGTTTCTATCACGAAGACTGTGGAGTAGTTCAGCAGCTTACCCTACAGTATCTAGGACACAGAGGAAGGATGCCACTATGGATGGCCTTTTCCCATCTAGGCAGTAAACTCATGAGTTGATACTATTCAGATTCTTTGGAAATATTCTCACAGACATTTGCTAAGGTTTTCCCTTGAGATTATCAATCCAGTCAAGTGGACAATCAATTTCAAATTCAGAAATAGACTAAATCATTTCTGAAAACACTCTTGCTTTTCCTGAGAAACACTGTCAGTGAGTTATTCTAAAGTATCAGAATGTATATCCACTGTACTTCTTTGATTTATTGGTTGTTATTATTTTACTTACAAGTTTCTCTATAATGAACAGTGCTGCAGTGAACTATTATCACTAGAGGCATTGATTTAATTTCTCAAATTAATAACTAGAAGTGGAATTGCTGTACTAAATGATACTTATCTTTTTGAGGACACACTTGTATTGCTTCTAGAGCTGGAGTAATTTTTCATAATTTATAAAGATTGGACTATTAACTACAAATGTATAATTTTAGTAGTAAGCGATCAGATGCAATATTCTAAATGCTTTACTACATATTCTAAGAGAACTATAGCTAAGTATTGAAATGTTTAATTACATAAGATCATACACATAAGAATATCTAAGCACAACTCTTCACATTCCTCTCATTTGGAAACCTTAAATGTATTCATTGAAAGCAAACTCATTCACTGTTTATTCTTCAAGAGAGAAGGAATGTATTAGAAATACAGAGCCATTCTGACTGGTGTGAGGTGAAATCTCAGGGTTGTTTTGATTTATATTTCCCTAATGACTAAGGATGTTGAACATTTCTTTAGGTGCTTCTCAGCCATTCAATATTCAGTCAGAATAGCTAAGATCAAAAACTCAGGAGACAGCAGGTGTTGGTGAGGATGTGGAGAAAGAGGAACACTCCTCCACTGCTGGTGGGATTGCAAGCTGGTACAAACACTCTGGAAATCAGTCTGGTAGTTCCTCAGAAAACTGGGCATGATACTTCCGGAGGACCCTGTTATACTACTCCTGGGCATATACCCAGAGGACTCCCCGGCATGCAATAAGGATGCATGCTCCACTCTGTTCATAGAAGCCATATTTATAATAGCCAGAAACTGGAAAGAACCCAGATGTCCCTCAGCGGAGGAATGGATACAATACTATTCAGAAATTAAAAACAATGAATTCGTGAAATTCTTAGGCAAATGATTGGAGCTGGAAAATATCATTCTAAGTGAGGTAACCCAATCACAAAAGAACACACATAGTATGCAGTCACTAACAAGTGGATAATAGCCGAGAAGCTCGGAATACCCAAGACACAATTCACATATCAGTTGATTCGCAAGAAGAAGGAAGGAAGGCCCCTGGTACTGGAAAGGCTAGATGCTGCAGTGTAGGGGAATACCAGGACAGAGAAGCAGGAGTTTCTTGACTGGGGAACAAGGGGTGGGAACAGGGCTTATGGGACTTTCAGTGAGGGGGGAACCTGGAAAGGGGAAATCGTTTGGAATGTAAATAAAGAATATAGAAAAGAAAAGAAAAAAAAGAAAAAAATACAGAGCCATGGACTAAAACTCTCATTCTGTCCCGTTACTGTCATTAATCGTCTAAACATAAAGCTACATTTATCTAAAGTACTTTTAAATGTTTAAGAAAGAACACTGTTTTGTGGAGTGTGTTCTAAAATGTTCCCACTCTGGTATGGGACACATATGCTATCCCTACCATTTTGAATTCATGACCAGTCGATAAACACATACAAATGATGCAGTTTTAGAGAGTCAGTCAGATGCACTAGCAGATTGTATGCATTTTGACCAAGTGTTTGAATTCGCATAAATATTTTTTTCTTGTGTCATGACTCCTATGATCATCAGTAAGTACAGCCTAAACTGTAACACTTTGTTCTACGTGTTATGGGCCAAAATACTTAGGATGACATATCAAAACTCCATCTGTATACTAGTGTATCTGGTAGGATATTATTAGGACCTAGGATGCAATTTAAAATATAAAGCTATACAATGTACACTTTACAAAGTACAATTATCAATGTTTTAATTTTAGCTTATATTCCAGGCTAGTTTCCAACTAGCAGTCCTCCAGCCTTAGCCATCTAAATACCAAGATGAGAGGCCTGTCTTATACTACATTTGACTTCAAATCATTTCTAAGATGGAAATAGACTAAATCATTTCTGAACACACTCATGTTTTTCCTGAGAAACACTGTCAGTGAGTTATTCTAAAACAAAGTCACATAATCAGTTTTAAAGCTCAAGTTGCGCTGTTCATTTGCTTTGAAATTACATTCCTTTTACCACAAGGCAAGCTATTTTTCTTTCATGATAATGATAGAAATTTTTTTGTTTAACATTTTTTGGGATTCTGTTGTTATTGTTCTTTCTTTTTCGTTTGTAGTAATGACAAAACAAAGTTAAATGTTGCTGTTGAGTCAATCACTGTGATGACTCATAAAAACCATGATAGCTGAAATAAAACTTAAACTAAAGGGACAATGTTTAAAATGCTCAACAGTTTTGAACAAGAGTCTACTTGAAGACATGAAAGGTATAAGTTGTGACCTGGCTGTTTGACTCTGGAAAAGATAATCTGTGTCTGTTCATTTCTCTTGTGAATTATTATGGGAATCAACCCAATTCAAGAAGACTGTGTTATACATACAAGACATCTTCCAGCATGGCAAAAACAAACATTATCAAATGCATTGTATTAGTGTATCTTGAAAATAAAATTCCTATTGAATGAGGTTGCTATCATATGGATATAAAACATTAAAATCATATTATATTTTGACATGATTTATTAATACTTCATCTTAATATTCACACCTTTATTTGTATATTTTGTTAGGAATTCAATTTCAAATTCAGATGAAATGAGAGGAAATTACAAAGTCAAAGCTTTCCCCCAATTACTTCTGGAAAGAATAAAATAGATTAAATTGGAAATTTATTTGCAATGTCATTTCAAAATGTAAGATAACTCGACATAAATGACACAATTATTCCTATTTGTGTAATCCGTGTCATTTGAAGTATAGTAATAGCTTTTGAACAAAGGTGTTAAAATGATGAAAATCAAAGCGTCAAAATAATTCTGGCATCCTTTTTATTAGAAAAATTTTAATGTATCAGCTTTTTGTAAAGTATATGATCTTTCTTAATTCCACTCATAAAATATACTTCAGGAAGAACATTTAGAATATATTACAAATTTACTTACCCAGGTATTGGTTAATCTGGGCATCAACAGGCATTGTAATTCAATTTTACCTTGATTAAAAGTTAATATTTTGGCATTTCTGAATTCATTTTATCTATTGGCTGAAGTTCTAAACTCTATGTAATGTTTTACTTAACAGATTAACAAAATGTGTGGGGTTCTTACTTTGTTCAAGCTTTAGGAAATAAATTTTTGTTCTGTTTTTTAAGACAGTGACTTGTGATACAGTGAGAATGATTGCTAACCTGCATTCATTCTTCAGAGAAGAAACTTAATATGGAATTTAATGATGGTTCACATTAATATGCAAATAAAACTAAAAGAAAATAAAATCACCAGAACAAAAATAATACAGGGGCTGACCTGTAATATACTGAGAATACATTCCATATCTCTTCTGCATCTTTACTCTGTGTATTTTTCCTACTCTGGTTTATATGTTATTCACAAGACCACTTTTTCTATTCCACTTCTTCCACCTTGAAAATGTGCCTTTGAGAATTCAAACTCTAGTTTGATACAGCTCTTGGGGCACTCTTCTGGGTTGTATTGAATTTAATCATGGGGTCACATGAACCAAGTAGCTATGCTGTTTCTAATCTACTAACTGCACATTTTCTCCAAAATTGGATGGGATCTGTCCTATTAGGGTTTCTGACACAAAAGGTCAATAATTCTTTATTTCATACATAATTTTATATTTTATTGTCCTACACCTCTCAAAAGTTTCACAGGTTTTTGTGGAGAAAATGAAATCTTCTATCACCAAATGAGATTGCTATTTTCTTGTCTTTTTTAAGTTATCATGAGAATGATTATTCTTTTCCTTTCAATTTCAAGTCTTCCAACAGGTAACTTGCATTTTATCTCGTATCTCTAGCATTTAGATATATTACTTCCATATAGTATACACTCCTGCCACATTTTTCAAATGTCTAACTTTAAGTAGAATCATATTTTAATAAAATTTAGACAATTACAAACTACTTTACACCATTTTTCTGTCTTTTTCAACTATTTACAACTAATAAATAGCATCATTTGTAAATGACAACTTGAGTGAATTCATGAAAATAAGACAAGTAACAAAGTTAGCAATAAAAGGCATTTGAAAAGATGTGTATTTGAGGTATTAAAAATCATCTCTGATACATGCTTTTAATGTGTGATTATCATAATTTCCTAAATAGTTACTTTAAGGTATGAAGATATGTCCCTGTGTTGAGATTATGTGCACAACACATGTGCAGGTGCCCATGGAGACCAAAAGACAGAATCCATGGAAAGAGAGTTATAGAATGTTGTGAGCCACCTTGTGGGTGCTGGAAACTGAACACTCAAACAACGTAAGAGCACTGTTATCACATAAAAACCAGCCAAACACTCCACCTCCAACTTATCATAATTTTAACTGGGAAAACAGACTTTATAGGGACAGGTGGCAAGATAAAGCATCAGGTTCTAGAAAACATAAAGACAATGTTTAGTGTAAACTCTCACAACTTTTGGCTTTAATATCAATTGATGGTATATGAAGGCACACTGTAGTTCACAAGCTCCTTTCTAACAGTTTGGGTTCACCCAAGATACAGGTTTAAAAAGAACTAAGTGATAAATGAAATGTATATAGACATGATGAAAGATCCATTGGTAGATAATCAGATAGTTATAAATACAGATAACGTTTTATGAGTGAAACCTTCATTAAAGATATGATCTTGATCACTGAGCTTTATTATCAAATACATGTTCTAGCAAATGATTATTTTATCCTTAATGAATGACATTGACTATAACACTAGGGCTTTTTAAAATTAATTCAATTTTCCAGAAAATTATTTATATGTTAAAATATTATAATTAATACAAAAATTACAATTTTAATACAAAAATTATCTATTCTATATATAAAATTGTAGCATTTAGAATTGCTTGTATTGAGATCACTCATGCTAAAATAAAATTATTCTCATCTCATTATTATAATGACTACAATGTTTGAATATATTGTTATCAAACACAGTTTTCTTCCCTATTTGCCTATATGTGAAATATGATGGTTTTATTAGAAATAATAAGAATGATCTAATCAAAACATTTTTAGGATATAAAAAATCTCTACATGAAAAGAGTATTGTAATTTACTTTAAATCATATGCAGAGAGCATTCCAGACCAAATATCTTAACATACGGTTTTCAGTGTTTGTTTTTTGATCAAAGAGAGTTTTTGAAAAAACAAAGTCTTAACTAGATACTCGGTCGACAAAATGACAATGCAGCCAAAAGAAAATCATAAAATCTATTTCATAGCAATTTTCAGCAATGTGCAGAATAGCTCTAAATGATGATGTTTGGCTTTGTTCTTTGCATGTACCACCAAGTAAACTTTATTAACATCAATGTAGTTAGTTCAGTAAAATATTATATGCTACATTCTATACGTACTTTCCATTGCTTCAGAAATAATACACACTTACATCTGAGGAATAATCTTCTTGTTAGAAACACTTGCTGTGTAGTTCAGAAGACCTGAATTCAAGTACCCACATGAAAGCCTGATTATGCTGTATCTTCCTGTAATCCAAGTGTTTGAGGCTTAGACAGAACTTGGGACCAATCAGTCTAATAGAAAATGTGAAATGTCTCAAAATATAAGGTAGAGAGTGATAGAGGAAGATACGCAATGTCCTTCGTTGTGCGTGATCCTCCCAGGTGTGCACATTCCTACCCGTCTCAGACACGTTATCATGCCCAGAAGAAATGCATTGCAAGCTTCTTTGACAGAGCTTCATTAGTTTAATTTGCAAAACTGTTAGGGAAAATGATTTAATACTGTACTACATCATTAACCCTATCATTTACTTCTGCTACACATTTTTTTAGTTCAAAAACTGGCTGTTGAAGTGAATGTTTCTTTCTTGATATGACTTTCATCTGACATCAGATAATGCAAAGAAAGATTTGTTTGCTAAGTAATGAGAGATCATCCAGCTTTTAATCTTGTTAACAGCAAATTGTGTGCTAACCTCTCTTCCAATAGGTAATTAAGCTCAAAAAAGAAGTCATGGGTGGACAGTTTAAGGAGATGAATACCCATTTGCAAGAGAATAAAACTTTCTGTTTTATCCTGAAGCATGTCATAATTTATCAACAAATCAAATAACTAGTATCTGGTGTAGATACATATTTAGATAAGTAGAAAGATGAAGGCTTACTTGGAGTAAAAAGATACAAAGAAAACAATTTCAATACAGACTACATGCACTAAATTGTAGTATTTTATTGTGTATCCCACAATCTCTAGACATCCACAGACACATAAATAGAGAGGACAGGTATTTATAACATGCAGAATAATGATGGATTGTGTATTCAACTTTGATCTTATTGCTTAATAAGTTCAGATGCTCTTGTCTCTTAATGACAGTCTATGAATCAATAATTGTATAGAGCAAACTCTTTCACACAGACTTGGGTGATGTACAAGTAATATGCACTTGTACATAGCACAATATATTTGATGATAACAAAAGACTCTCTTGCTGTTTTACTTCTCATGAAATGTAGAGTGTGGTCATTATACATATTTTTAAAAGCTCACTGCAACACAAATGCTGTAACCTAGACAGCATTCTGATTTCTGTCTGAATATATATTGTGTATGTGGTCACTCAATGATGAATCAACAATCAGTGTGTTCAAGCACTTCTCAATCACAAAGCAAGATCTGATTTTTTTATATACAATTTTAGATTTATTGTGAATCAGAGCTCTTTTGAGAAAAGCATAATGTATTACACCTATAAATATATTAACTAATTTTAATTATTTTTATGGAAATCATGTACCTGATCATACAAATGAGACTCTAAACTTTCTAAATTGTAAAATTTGAAAAGTTTAGTAGGCCAGATATGCAAGGTAGAGCTAATATAGCCATGAGTCTTAGCTCTATATAGCATGTCACATACACTATTAATCCCACTACTTAGGATGCAAAAACAAGAGGAATAGATATGAGTTAGAGGGCCTCTTGATCTTCGTAGTGAGTTTCATTTCAGCCAGAATTACATACAGAGACTCTGTTATTAAATAAATAAATAAATAAATAAATAAATAAATAAATAAATAAATAAATAAAATCTATGGTGTACTCTTTAGGCTGAAAATTCAGGTCACTGCCCCCACCCTTTCCCTGAACTCCTGCATCAAATAGTCTCTTCCCCTTCCCCTGCCCCCTCCCTTTCTCCGCTGAGAGGGTAGAAGCTGACTATCCCCTGCCCTGGTACATCAATCCTCTGCAGAACTAAGCACATCCTCTCCCACTGAGGCCAGAAAAAGCAGCCCAGTTAGTAGAGTGGAAGCCACAGACAGGCAACATCTTTAGAGACAGCACTCACTCCAGTTATTGGGGGATCCCCCATGAAAACTGAGCTGCACATCTGCTACATATGTGTGGGGATCTAGGTGCAGCTTGTGATTGCTCTTTGGTTGGTGGTTCAGTCTCTGACAGCCCCTGATGAGCCACTACCTTACAGTCTTAACAGAGATTTTTTTTTTTCATAAGAAGGTCAGTTTCTGTTCTTGAAATATACAGTGTTTCTTAAGAAACCCAACACATAATTAAGGAAAACGTTCACCTAAGTTATATGGAATTTAGGTGTGAATTGTTTTGACCTAAGAGTTCCTCAGTACAACTTCATGCTATGGAACAGATTATCCTGTGGTTGGTAAATGAAGTATAAGCAACACAAGCACAATATAAGAAATTTCTCATAGATATTTGCTTAAACTACAATTACTTAAACGGCTAAAAAAAGAACCGAAGACTAGATAGCCCAGAGAACTAGGGTAAAACCAAATATTACTGGTCTCAATAAAGCAAAAATAAAAAAAAAAGGAGGTGATAAAATGACTCCTAATCATACCCTACTATACTCATACATCAGTGTCTTCTTTAGCTATTATCGGAAAAAGTTCCTCCTTCAGCAAACAGGAACAAATATAGAGACCCACAGCCAGATATAACCTAGAAAGTATGAAAAGTTGGAACACTCAGATTTTCAGAGGTCTTGTGGGATTGGGAGTGGAGGGTGGGGATATCCTCATGGAGAAAGTGGGGCAGGGAGGAGGTATGGGATGTGGAACAGTCGGAGGGTGCTGGGAGGGGAATAAAATCTAGAGTGTAAAATAAATAAATAAATAAATGATAAAACTACAGTGTAAAGATCTGATATGCAGGATATCTGATATGCAACCCCTGTGAAATTGTCTTTTGATCCCCAAAGGGATAAACAACCCATATGTTTAGAACCACTGATCTAAAGGGTTATAATTTTATGTACAATCCAACTAAATAAGTAAAAAATTAAAAACACTATATTATTTTTTTTAAAAATGATGTCTCTATCAAATCCTTCCCCTCAGAGCTCAGGAAACCCTTTGTGAGGGCCAAATTGTGTGGAGATCCTCCCCAAAAAGTCCTCTAAATTAACATAAGAAAAGCTCATATGAACTCACAGAGACTCAGGCAGCATGCACAGGGCCTGCACAGGCCTGGACCAGGCCTTCTACATAGACATTATGGTTTCCAGTTTAGTATTGTTATGGATTCCTTAATGCAAAAGGAGTGATTTTTATCTCTTTTCTTTGGCTTTTTTCCTCTCTTAGTTTGTTTTATTCAAGTATAATGTGATATTTTTTGTTTTAGTTTATTATATTTTATAGTGTCATATTAAAAAAAAAACAAATTAATGAATGAAAACCTGGCCACTAGGATAAAGCTTGACAATGGAACTTTCACTTTGAACTGCTGGGAGAAGGAAATTTCTTATTCTCCAGTTGAGTGATGCTGGGCATATCAATATTTCAAGGACATTCTTCACATTCAGTGGTAGGTGACTAACATATAATTGACTCCACTTTTTTTTATACGAATTTTTTGGTATGCTTTCATTTGTTTTGTTTTGTTTTTATATTCCTTTCTTATCATAATGGGTTTTGTTTCTCTTTTGAGAAAGAACTTAAAGTAGGGTGAATAGGAGAAGATCTGGAAGAATTGGGGAATAATATGACTAAAATATATTTAAATTTAATAAAAAAGAAAAGCAACACAAATGGGTCTAACTTATTCGAATTATGTGATAAAATCAAGAAATTTGTCAAAGTGGGAACATATGCATAAATATATGCATATCTATCACCCTGCACAAAACTCAAATTCAAGTGGATCAAAGACATCAACATGAAACCATGAAACCAGATCTGATAGAAGACAAACTAAAGAGTAGCTTTGAATTCATAGGCACAGAAGACAACTTTTGAAACATAGCTGCAAAGCACTAAAATCTACAATTAATAAAATGAAACCTCATGAGAATGAAATACTTCTGTAAGGTTAGGACACTATCAATAGGACAAAACCACAGTCTTCAGAATAGAAAAAGATTTTCACCAATTGTACATATGACATAGGCCTAATATCCAAAATACTTAGAGAATTCAAGAAACTAGATACCAACCAACCAAATACCACAACTGAAGTAGAGTACAGATCGAAATGGAATTCTCAAGAAAATAATCTCAGATCTCTGAGAAACTCTTAAAGAAATGTTCTACATCCTTATTCATCAGGGAAATGCAAATCCAAACATCTTTGAGATTCCATCTTATACTTGTCAGCAAGGCTAAGATGAAAAATAGAAGTGATAGTCCATGCTGGTGAGAATGTGAAACAAGGGGAACACAGTGTTGGTGGATTGGGAAACTTGTACAGCCAAGTTGCAAAATAATATGTTAATTTCTCAGAAAATTGCCAAGTGATCTGCCTTAATACCTTACCATAGCACTCTTGGGCATATACCAAAAGGAGTCTCCATCCTACAAGGATACTTGCTCAAATATGTTCAGTCAAGTTTAATGTATAAAGCCAGAATTTGGAAACAACTTAGTTGTCCCTCAACCAAATAATGTATTAAAAAATGTGTACAGTTACATAATGTAATATTACTCCACTATTAAAAAATGACATCATGGAACAGAAAAAAACATCATACTGAGTGAGGTTACCCAGATCCAGAATTACAGGCATGGCATGTACTCACTTATAAGTGGATATTAACTGTAAAGATAAACATGCTACAATCTAAAGATCCAAAGAAGCTAAGTAGCAAATAAGGGCTTAAGGGGGCAGGCTAGGATTTTTCAAATAGTAACAAATGCCAATACCATCTTTATATAAAGAACTTATTTAAGCCAGGCAGTGGTGGCGCACGCCTTTAATCCCAGCACTTGGGAGGCAGAGGCAGGTGGATTTCTGAGTTCGAGGCCGGCCTGGTCTACAGAGTGAGTTCCAGGACAGCCAGAGCTACACAGAGAAACCCTGTCTCAAAAAAATAAATAAATAAATAAATAAAAAATAATAAAAAAAATTAAAAAAAAATAAAGAACTTATTCTCTTGTTATGTTTATTAACATGGACTATGACTTCCTTGACTGAGTTTGTTTTGGGAATTTAAATAATTATGCCTTCAAAATTATAACTATTTGTTTGCTTATCTATTTTACCAATCTATTTGTAACTTAGAAAGTAAACAATTAAATCTTTGCTGAAAAATATCAAAGTTGTACAAATGACACTACAGAAGATTAATAAATTAGGGCTGGAGAGATGGTTCAGTCATTAAAGGCTAGACTTACAACCAAAATAAAAGAAAATGGATAAATTATTCAGACCAAAAAAAATAAGGTGAAAACTTCTCAATTTACAAAATAATTTTAAGTGGAAAGTGACAACGATGTTTGTAAAATTTAAAGAATAAAAATGAAGGAAAACACAATATACATTATAACAAATAAAAATTAACAAGTAAAATATCAGTATGTCAATAAATTAATAACTATTGTTTTAGTAAAGAAGCTAATTCATATTGCAATGTTAATTGTCAATATCAATCACTCTGAAATGTGTTTGAAACCATATGAGAAAATCTGAAAACACACGATAACTTTATTAGTTAGCTATCCAACCTTTTATGACAGTATGTACGGGTATGTTCTTGTGGGAAGGAGCCATTCAAAGACTTTTTTCTGTATCTCTATCATATCAGCCATGATGTACTGACTCGCTTGTATCTGTCATTGGACAAGGAGAACAGAAATACAATGAGATAATTTAAGGTAAAGATATTCAAGTGGCATTAAAATGTTCTTATATTTTTCAATTACTTATGGATAATATCAGTGACATTTCAAGGTGAAACTAGGTATCATGGTTATGCTAATATTTTTATGAGTGACCAAAAAAAATCTGAACAAAATAAATGAAAAATGAATAAAAAAATTATAATGTATTTACAAAGGAACTTGGAGATTCTTACTTTTGCAGTTACTATACTTATTACTCATAGCTGCTACTTACTGCATGCTTTAAAATCCCAAATTCATAACACCTGTATCATTTACCCTTTTCATTATAGTTTTAATTTCAAAGATAACATTTTCTCTAGATATTCTAAAATTTTCATAAAATAAAATGGGAGGTTATATTGTTATTATCCTGTGTTTTAATCTTTGACAATTTTCTATAATCATTGAGCATGGTGTCCTGTATGTAGTGTTATCGATATACCCATTATCCCTCCACTGAAGAAAACTGATTTACCCTCTGCCCATACCATCACTTGTGAATAATTTCTTGGCTGCTTTGAGAATTTGTGCCTACTTCCCTTCCCCCATAAGAGGGTTTTGGTCTGCTTTGAGTTCCTGAAAGTTTTTTGTTTGATTAAGCTGGAATAGATGAAACAAAATACAAGATAAAATTAAAAAGGAAAGCTATGAGCTTTTATTTACTGAAACTGTTTTTAGACTTAATACTTGATTTGTTTCCAATATTTGCAAAGATGTCTCAATTAGCCTTATGCAAAATATAATTTTTGAATTATAATCTTATTGGAAGTTCTGTAAAATTATTACATGCTTTTATCAAAATTTATAAGAAACAATGATTCATAGATTCACATTGGAGGTTTTTTCTGGGAAAAATCATTTATGATTTGAAAAAAAATCAACTTTTTAAACTATTTATCATTTTAATTCAAAAGTAAATGGCATGTAATAATTATTTAACCTAATTATTTTAAGACTAAGTTACCTATTACCAGAAATAAATGAAGCAAGCATCAAGCTAATATACACATTTTTAAACATTTATTTTCCTGAAATAAAATTTATCAGTGTCTGTTTCTAAATGACCAATAGCATTGTGCTGAGGTATAGTAACTGGAATTACACATTAAAACGTCTAAGAAGCCCATGAACTTAGCTATATTTCCATAATTTTATCACTAATGTTCAATTATTCAGAGGTAAATATAAATCCTGAGAGTATGCTATGAATAATACTGTAAAGAAGGATGTTAAGAAGTGAAATTTCAAAGTAATGTAAGGACAGAGCTTCCCTGGGCTTCCACATATATTACATAAAGCCCCTCTTTTAGCGCCACACCTGCAGGTGGAGCTCAGGGGTTTTTTCCCATTGGCTGCTTTCAATTTTACTGATGTGTTTATTATTGTGAGTGTTTATTTGAGTGAATGCTGTGTGATGCAGGAGCATACTCGTGTATGAATTCATGCAGAGGGCAGAAGAGGAAGTCAGTGGTTGTTCTGATTAATCACTTGCTGCCATATCCCTCTAAGTCAAGGTCTTCCTTTGAACCTGGAGGACTCGGGCTAATAGCAAGCCCTACAGACAAGATTGTCTCCACCAAACAATGCTGAATTTAAAGACATGGGTGTAGGGACTTGAACTCAGGACTTCTTGCTTGTTCAGCAAGTGTTTTTATCGACTGAGGCAAATGTCTAGGCCAACACTTTCTATATTGCCCAATAGAACTCTAAAATAAAGCAATATATTTTGCTTCAAAATTTTAATCTCTTCTATTCCTGGGCCATAAAAATATTAGGGTCACATAAAATAGCATTATAAGATATTTGTAGTTTTAACAATTTCATATTTTTTTCAGAATATGTTGTTACCTCTATATTTTATTTTAAATTTACTATCAGAAAAAAATGAAATGTCCTCACTAAATAATAGTTTCCAATGTAATCCACTACATAAACAATCTCAAAGAAAAAAACACATGGTCATCTCATTAGATGCTGAGAAAGCATTTGACAAAATTCAGCATCCTTTCATGCTAAAGGTCTTGGAAAGATCAGGAATTCAAGGCCCATATCTAAACATAGTAAAAGCAATTTACAGCAAACCGGTAGCCAGCATCAATCTAAATGGAGAGAAACTTGAAGCAATCCCACTAAAATCAGGGACTAGACAAGGCTGCCCTCTCTCTCCATATCTTTTCAATATAGTACTTGAAGTTCTAGCTAGAGCAATTAGACAACAAAAAGAGGTCAAAGGGATACAAATTGGAAAGGAAGAAGTCAAACTATCACTATTTGCAGACGATATGATAGTATACTTAAGCGACCCAAAGAACTCCACCAGAGAACTCCTACAGCTGATAAACGACTTCAGCAAAGTGGCCGGATATAAAATCAACTCAAGCAAGTCAGAAGCCTTCCTATACTCAAAGGATAAGCAGGCTGAGAAAGAAGTAAGAGAAATAATACCCTTCACAACAGCCACAAACCATATTAAGTATCTTGGCGTGACTCTAACCAAACAAGTGAAAGATCTGTATGACAAGAACTTCAAGTCTCTGAAGAAAGAAATTGAAGAAGACCTCAGAAGATGGAAAAATCTGCCATGCTCATGGATTGGCAGGATTAATATAGTAAAAATGAGCATCTTACCAAAAGTAATACACAGATTCAATGCAGTCCCCATCAAAATCCCAACTCAATTCTTCATAGAGTTAGAAAGAGCAATTCAAAAATTCATCTGGAATAACAGAAAACCCAGAATAGCTAAAACTATTCTAAAGAGTAAAAGAACCTCTGGGGGAATCAGTATCCCGGACCTCAAGCTGTACTACAGAGCAATAGTGTTAAAAACTGCATGTTATTGGTACAGTGACAGACATATAGATCAATGGAACAGAATTGAAGACCCAGAAATGAATCCACACTCCTATGGTCACTTGATCTTTGACAAAGGAGCTAAAACCATCCAGTGGAAAAAAGATAGCCTTTTCAACAAATGGTGCTGGCTCAGCTGGAGGTCAACATGAAATGCAAATTGACCCATTCTTATCTCCTTGCACTAAGCTCAATTCTAAGTGGATCAAAGATCTCCACATAAAACCAGACACACTGAAACTAATAGAAGGGAAACTAGGGAAGAACCTTGAACATATGGGCACAGGGGAGAATTTCCTGAACAGAACTCCAATAGCTTATGCTCTAAGATCAAGAATTGACAAATGGGACCTCATTAAATTACAAAGTTTTGCAAGGCAAAAGACATTGTCAAAAAGACAAAGTGGCAACCAACTAACTGGGAAATGATCTTTACCAACCTTACATCCGACAGAGGGCTAATATCCAATATATACAAAGAACTCAAGAAGTTAAACTCCAGAGAGGCAAGTAACCCTATTAAAAAATGGGGTACAGAGCTAAACAAAGAATTCTCACCTGAAGAATATCTAATGGCTGAGAAGCACCTAAAGAGATGTTCATCATCCTTAGTCATTAGGGAAATGCAAATCAAAACAACCCTGAGATTCCATCTCACACCAGTCAGGATGGCTAAGATCAAAAACACAGGAGACAGCAGTTGTTGGCGAGGATGTGGAGAAAGAGGAACACTCCTCCACTGCTGGTGGAATTGCAGGCTGGTACAACCACTCTGGAAAGCAGTCTGGCGGTTCCTCAGAAAACTGGGCATGACACTCCCGGAGGATCCAGCTATACCACTCCTGGGCATATACCCAGAGGCTTTACCTGCATGCAATAAGGACACATGCTCCACTATGTTCATAGCAGCCTTATTTATAATAGCCAGAAGCTGGAAAGAACCCAGATGTCCCTCAACGGAGGAATGGATTCAGAAGATGTGGTATATCTACACAATGGAATACTACTCTGCAATTAAAAACAATGAATTCACGAAATTCCTAGGCAAATGGTCAGATCTTGAAAATATCATCCTTAGTGAGGTAACCCAATCACAAAAGAACACACATGGTATGCAGTCACTGATAAGGGGATATTGACCCAGAATCTTGGAATACCCTAGACACAATCCGCATATCAATAGATTTCTAAGAAGATGGAAGGAGAGATCCCTGGTCCTGGAAAGACTGGATGTAGGGGAAAGCCAGGACAGAGAAACGAGAGGGGGATGAATGGAGAAAAGAGGGAGGGAAGGAGGCTTATGGGACTTTCGGGGAGGGAGGAAATGGGAAAGGGGAAATGATTTGGAATGTAAATTAAAAAAAAAATAAAATAAATAATAGAAAAAAAATAGTTTCCATGCGCGATTTTGTTACAATGGTGGAAATAATAACAGCTCTCATTTACTTAGTCTCTTTTTTCTTTAATATATAAAGAACTGCAATAAGAGAGCATGCAAAAGATATATATATATATATTGGACATACCCTCTGCAGCATGTATACTAAATGTGGAATTATACAGAAAACATTTGTATGGCCCCTGTTCAAGGATGGCATACAAATTCACAGTGTTTTTGGAAGGAGCATGTTGTGTGAGAAAAGAAGTAGAGACGATCTGGATGTGTTTGGTGGCGGGGCAGGAATATGATCAAATATTTAAAAATTTAAATCAAGAAAAAATATTCTTTAATCATTTTTTCAGTACAGTAGTTATCCTTCTCCAGGTGTGCCCTCTGACTGTTCCTCATTCCATACCTCCCTGTCCCACGGTCTCCAAGAGGATGTCCCCACCACCTACTCTCTACCCCCACAGACCACTTCACTCCATGGGGCCTCAAGTCTCCCCAGGGTTAGGTGCATATTCTCTTACTAGGGCCAGGCAGGCAGTCCTCTGCTGTATATTTCAGGGCCTTGAATGAGCTAGTGTATGCTGTCTTGTATCTGAGAGATCTCAGAGGTCCAGGGTAGCTGAAACTACTGGTCTTCCTATGGGGTCATCCTCCTCTTGACCTTCTTCCAGTTTTTCTCTAGTTCAACTACAGGGGTCCCAGAAACACTCAACACAATCACCTCATTTTTCAACTAACAAACTTAAGGAAAAGGAATGGCTTTTCCTTTGTACCTTGAAATTTAAACCAGAGACTTCAGAACCATTACTGAGATACATGATATCATTTTGTGAAATTTAAAATGATGCCTTACTTTTTAAGGAATCATAAACTGAATCTGATTGACTTATTTAAGTAACAGAAGATTTTTCTCCTATTTAAAATTATTGGTGTGGGATTTGTGCTTATGTGTGTTCTTGTATGTATGCATCTGGGTGTGAAGTTTTCATATGGACCTGTGTACTTGCATGCTGAGGCCAGAGTAAAATATGAGGGTGTTTCTCTATTGGCCCCATTCCCTTATTCCTTTCAGTGTCTCTTACCAAACCAGAATTTTACTCTTTGAACTAAACTTCCAGACCAGAGAGTTGCTGAGATCCCCCTGGTCACATCCCCACAGTATCAAAATACGAAACAGCACATTCTGTTTCTGAAGCGGCAAATTCCATTACTGCAATTTGAAATGTCCGAGGAAAACTTTTCTACTGTACTATGTGCTCTCATTACTCCTTTATGAATAGTTGATTTTCTTTGTCTAATTGTTATGACAAATAAGAAGTAGCTGCTTCAATTTAACTTTGTCATCCTTCTGGAAAGTGAGAACATAGCAATCATATAACCAAAATAATACTTTCTCTAATCCTCCAGTGTAATCTGAACACAGATCACAGCTATTGTTTACCAAAACTGCTTATATATATATATATATTTAAGTTAAATTGTCATAAAAGTCTGCTTGCCATAAAATTCATTATTTTGACATTTTTAGACAAAAATTAAATATTAAAAATATTTGCTTTACACCTTCACTTGTCTTTATTTGTAGAATAAAGTGGAAATACATTAAAGATATATATTTAGTTTTGTGAAATCATTTTCAGGATATGAGGCAGTGGCTTAGTGGTGACAATTAAGAGATAGCATTTGCATCTAGCATAGTTGATTTGTTGTAGACTCCTTTGTTTTTGCTACTTTATTTTTACTTACTCAAATTCCTATTAATTCTGAAATTGCTCTTAATCAATCATATTTTATCTGCCTAGTGGTCTAGCTTTTCGACAATTGTCTTGATGGAATTATGAAGTTGCAATCAATTCTAACTGTCCTCAATTAATCTCATGCTTTTAAGGTTACCCCAGATATTTTGCCATCTCTACACATCACTTGCTATTGTTGCATAATATTTTCATTATAGCTGTACCACACAATTTTCTTGTTAATTCATCACTTGTAGGACATCTTCTGTATACCTGAGCTTTGGATTTATGAAAAATTCTTACAAACAAGCAAACAAACAAACAAACAAACCAAAACAGAGTTATGGAGCCCATTCCCAAAATGGATACATCTACAAAAATATCCTTCACCTAATGCTTGGAAACTGCAGAAGAGTGAGTGGAAAGTTTGTAAGAGCCAAGAGCCAGAGCATCAGGGAAAACACTGCAATATTATGTTTCATGATAAGACCAGAAATTGTACCCTTAAATTCTCATCAATATTACTGTCCAGCAATAAGCTGAACAAGGATGATACCAACAATATGCCAAACTAGATAGGGAAGAGCCCACATGGCCTCTAGCCTACACAAAGAAGTATAGTTAACTAAGTAAACCTGGAAGTATAAGAGGAGACCTTCCTTAGGCAAGAGGTCACTAATTAGTTGTCCAGGGCTAAATGGTCAGCTTCAAAAACAATCAAGTAACATTATATAAATTCAACAGGTTATATTTAGGGATATATGTGTATATTTAGGAAGATATGCATGCAATAATGATTGATGATAAACAAGGTCATGTATTGGAAAGAGTGGGGAGGGGAAGGGACAGTTTGGAGAGACAAATGAAATAAAAATACAAAATCAATAACAACAACAAAAAGAGGGAAAACATAAACAATTAAAAAGACACAATGACCTAAAACAACTAGGGGAAGACAGGGTGTGTTTGGCTTATATATCCTGTTCACAGTCCATCATGAAGGGAAGTCAAGGGAGGAATGTAAGGCAGGAACTGAAGCGTAGAGCATGAAGGAAGCTAAACTGCTATTCCCAGCCATGACATGAGGTTTTCAAATAGATCCTAATGGATCCCTTATCTCTGACTTACAAGGACTCAATACTCCTGTGCATTACACACACACATACAAACACATACATATATACATACATACATACATACATGCATACACACACACTTCAAAACAATAAAAATTTGAAAACATTAAAACCAAACACTTCTAAAATTCAAATCTATTAAAAATTAAATATGAAAGGGTGAGAGTATTTATATGAAAACAAGACATATTTTCTTATTTCAGCTATTAGACATTCAATAACAAGAATTACTCAGTATATATTTTGTCTTATAAAATTTTTAAACACTCTAGAATTTGCTGTTTATATATACTTGAAGAATGTATTCAGCAAATTTTTATTCTGTTTAAAATTTGATACAATGCTGAATTTTCTCCAAAATTATAAATTTATATTTACTTGACTGCTATTTTTAATTAGGTGTATGGGAACCTGTGTGAGATCACCTACAGTTGCCAAAAGAAGATATCATGATTTATGGAATTAAGTCTATAGGCCCCTGTTAATCATCTGTTGAAAGTACAGCGAAACCTCCTCAGGTTCTCAAGAAGAGCAGAAAGCACTCTTAACTTCAGAATTTTCTTTCTAAATCTTTAGTCAATTGCTGGTTCAATGAATTTTGTTTTACCCATATACAAACCCAGGATGTTTTTCCTTTCTTTTTATTTTCTTTTCAATTTATTTTTGTTGGATATTTTAGTCATTTACATTTCAAAAGTTGTTCCCTTTTCCTGTTTCCCCTCTTCAAACCTCCCCTTGCTTCTATGAGGGTGCTCCCCCACCATCTCACCCACTCCTGCCTCCCTACCCTGGCATTCCCCTACACTGGGCATTGAGCCTTCACAGGACCAAGGCCCTCTTCTCCCATTGATGCCTGTCAAGGCCATCCTCTGCTACATCTGGAGCCACGGGTCACTCCATGTGTAGCCTTTCGTTGGTGGTTTAGTCCCTAGAAGCTCTGGGGTTTCAAACCAGGAATTCATCAACTACTACATTGTCAACACAATTTAAAAAGACTGTAACTTCTATTGAGATTTTCTTTAGAACTGACTTTTCAATTAAGATACTGTTCTTATACACATAAGAAAATAGGAGGTAAGTTCATAGTAATCCTTCTAAATGAAGAATGCTTTGTAGTTTTAATTAATTGAGAAAGTATTTCTGGTTAAACATCTCAGGAGTTACTTCCAAGCTTACATTTTTACTTAATTTTATTTTATTCTATAATTTGTTTATTCTCATATTACAGGAACAATCATTATAATCACTTCGGCTATAAAAAGTTTTCAAAGAATAAATTTTAATCATATATTTACCACTTCCCCAACTCCACTTATATCTTCTCAAAGACAAAAACAAAACAAAACAGACAAACAAAAGTATATCGAAAACATCAAGCCACAAGGCTAGAGTGATGTTTCAGTAGTTAGGAGTATCAGATGCTTTCAGTGGGACAAGGGTTCAATTCCCACCACCCATAGGCAGACTCAAAATTATATATAACTCCAGTTGCAGAGAATACAGGGTTCTCTTCTGCTTAATGTGGACACTAGGCATGCACTTGGTATACAGAGAAGCAGGCAAGCAATCACACACAGAAAACAAAATAAGAACAAACATAAAGCTCAGAATCTCTTTTGTCTTGGCTAAATTTTCTTTTTTTTTTTATTTTCTAAGTTTTTTTTTTATTTACATTCCAAATCATTTCCCCTTTCCCATTTCCTCCCTCCCCGAAAGTCCCATAAGCCTCCTTCCCTCCCTCTTTTCTCCATTCAACACCCTCTCGCTTCTCTGTCCTGGCTTTCCCCTACATCCAGTCTTTCCAGGATCAGGGGTCTCTCCTTCCATCTTCTTAGAAATCTATTGATATGTGAATTGTGTCTAGGGTATTCCGAGATTCTGCGTTAATATCCCCTTATCAGTGACTGCGTACCATGTGTGTTCTTTTGTGATTGGGTTACCTCATTAAGGATGATAATTTCAAGTTCTGACCATTTGCCTAGGAATTTCATGAATTCATTGTTTTTAATTGCAGAGTAGTATTCCATTGTGTAGATAAACCACATCTTCTGAATCCATTCCTCCGTTGAGGGACATCTGGGTTCTTTCCAGCTTCTGGCTATTATAAATAAGGCTGCTATGAACATAGTGGAGCATGTGTCCTTATTGCATGCAGGTAAAGCCTCTGGGTATATGCCCAGGAGTGGTATAGCCGGATTCTCCGGGAGTGTCATGCCCAGTTTTCTGAGGAACTGCCAGACTGATTTCCAGAGTGGTTGTACCAGCTTGCAATTCCACCAGCAGTGGAGGAGTGTTCCTCTTTCTCCACATCCTCGCCAACAACTGCTGTCTCCTGTGTTTTTGATCTTAGCCATCCTGACTGGTGTGAGATGGAATCTCAGGGTTGTTTTGATTTGCATTTCCCTAATGACTAAGGATGATGAACATCTCTTTAGGTGCTTCTCAGCCATTAGATATTCTTCAGGTGAGAACTCTTTGTTAAATTTTCTTGAGGACAGTTACTGCCCTACAGTATGGATGATGTAAATACTCAACTGGAGAAAATAGGTTTCCCTTCTCTTAGCATATATTAATTACAATTAGAACTGTGTGCTACTTCCCTTTCTCTGTGTGGGACTTTTGTCTGCATTGAATTTCTGCAGGTCCTAAGGGGGCTTTCACAGTCTTTGTGAGGTTATATATGTGCTAGCCATTTTGTCTCTGGAAGAAGCTATTTCCTTACAATGTTTCATCATGTCTGGCTCTTAAAATCTTTCTGTCTCCTTTTTTCCATAGTTCCCTGAGCTTTGAGTGGAAAGTATGAATGATAAGAACAATGCATTTAATGGTGAATATTCCAAATATCTTACTCTGGACGTTAACCAGTTGTGGACTATGTGCTAATTGCCATCGCTGAAGGAAAATTATTCCCTGATCAGGGCTGAATCATGCATTGAACTGGCAACCACGTGTGGAGGGTGTCGAGTGCCTGGCAGAACCCCTGGTTCTGCAGTTGGACAGGGAGTCACAACTATTTGGATCAGGATAAATGCTTGAAAGGGCCAGAAAGAGAGAACTAAGGAGGTATGGACCATTAAGTCAAGTCCCCAAATATTAATTGGCATATTTTAATTGCAGTAAAATATGCATAGCATGAATTCTATCCTTCATTGAATTGGGTGAAGATATAATGTTTGCCTGAGAATACTTAGTGGAAAGACTATCATGAAGTGATATGTCTATGCTTCACTCTGAGGTCTTTTAAATTTGAATGCTGAAAATTATTATGTATTCATATATACATTATAGAGCTTATTTTACATGTTGTTGCAGATTTTCATTCATTCCATGCCATCTAGCCACCTCTCCTGTCCTTCCTTATATCTGATCCTGAAACCCCTAGTTCCCCTTCCCACCTCCTCCCTCCCAGTTTCCTTTCTCCCTTTGCCTCTTATTACTATTTTATTTCCCCTTTTAAGTGATATTTAAGATTCTTTGCTTGGGTCTTTCTTCTTATTTAGGTTTAGGGCTCTGTGGAGTGTAAAATGGTACCTGAAATTTATAGCTAACATCTGCTTACAAGTGAGTACATACCTTGCATATCCTTTGGGGGCTGGGTTATCTTGCTCATGATGATATTCTCAAGTTCCATCCATTTGTCTGTATGTCCTGTCAATTGGTGAGAGTCGGATATTGAAGCCTCCCACTATTTTTTTCATAAGGATTATTTTTATTGGTTATTTTAAATTTTGTCCTCCTTTCCTGTCTCCCATCAGCAAACTCTCCATCCCAACCTCCCTTCCCTTTGCCTCTAAGAGGGTGATCCACCACTCACTCCCCCTATGCTAGGGCATCAAGCCTCCTCAGCAACAAGAGTCTCCCTTCCCATTGAGACCAGACAAGGCAATCCTCTGCTACATATGTAGCTGAAGCCATGGACCCATCCATGTATACTCTTTGGTTGGAGGTTAGTCCCTGGGATATTTAGAGGGTCAGGTTAGTTGCTATCATTGTTCTTCCTATTGGGTTGCAATTCCCTTCAGCTCCTTCAGTCCTTCCTCTAACTCTCCCATCAGGTTCCCGGGACTCAGTCTGATGGGTGGGTATTAGTATTAAGTGTTGGCACAGCCTCTCAGGAGACTGCTATACCAGGATTCTGTCAAAAAACTCTTCGTGGCTTCAGGAATTTTATCAGGTGTCTGCAGATGGGATGTATCCTAAGATGGGGCAGTCTCTGAATGGCCTTTCCTTTAGTCTTTGCTCAAATCTTTATCCCTGAGATTCCTTTAGACAGGAACAATTTGGGGTTAAATTTTTTGAGGTTTGTTGGTGACCACATCCTTCAACTGGGGGCCCTGCCTATCTACTGAAGGTGTTCTCTACAGGTTCTTTCTCCCCTTTGTTGAGTATTTCAGCTAATGTCATCCCCATTAGGTCCTGGGATTCTCTCACTTCCCTGGTTTCTGGAACTTTCTAGTAGCATAAAAACAGACTTCTACTGTTAATGTGTGAAGATTGATGTGCAATTTAGGTTTTATCAATGTTTCCTTTAGAGTTGTAGGTGCCCTTGTGTTGAGATATCATTTTGGGAGAATTTTACTTTGATGAGTATGAAGTTTCCTTCCCTCTCTGTTTATTAATTTTCGTTGAAAGTCTATTTTATCAGATATTAGAATAGCTACTCCAGCTTGCTTCTTGGGTCTGTTTGCTTCAAAATTTTTTCCAGCCCTTTACTCTGAGGTAATATCTATATTTTTGCTGAAATGTGTTTCTCGAATGCAGCAGAATGGTGGATCTTGTTTTCACATCCATTATGGCAGCCTGTGTCTTTTTTATTGGGGAATTGATTCCGTTGATCTCAAAAGACATTAATGACCAATGACTGTTATTTCCTATTTTCCTATTACTTTGATGTTGATGGTGTTAGTGTGGTGTGTATGTGTGTGTGTGTGTGTGTGTATGTGCATGCATGTGTGTACTTTTCTTGTTTTTGCTACTATAGAATTACTTATTTTCTATGTTTTCTTTGATGTAGCTATCCTTCTTGGTTGGAGTTTTTTTCCTTCTAGTATTTTTTACAGGGTTAGAATGTGGAAAGATATTGTTTGAATTTGGTTTTGACTTGAAATATCTCTCCATCTATGGTGATTGAGAGTTTTTCTGAAAAGAGTAGTCTAGGTTGTTACCTGTGGTTTTGTTAGATGTTGCAAGATCTGAACAGGTCCTTCTAGCTTTAAGAGTGTGTTCAGAATTCCAGTGTAATTCTGATAGATCTGCCTTTCTTGTTACCTGGCCTTTTTTCCTTGCCTCTTTTAAAAATCTTGGTTTTTGATTCATAGTAATTTTTTTTTTTTGGTTTTGAGTATTATGTTCCAGGAGGATATTCTTTCCTTGTTGTGTCTAATTGATGTTCTATAAGCTTCTTTCTTATAGCCATCTCTTTCTCTAGGTTGGAAAAGTTTTTGTCTATGGTTTTGTTGAGAATATTTTCTGGTCCTTGGAGCTGGGACTCTTCAATTTCTGCTATTTCTATTATTCTTAGGTTAGGTTTTTTTTTATGGTATTTGAGATTTCCTGAATGTTTGGTGTCAGGAAATTTTGTATTTAACATTCTCTTTGACCGATATATCAGTTTCTTCGATTATATCTTCTATTCCTGAGATTTTTTTTCTTCAATCTCCTCTATTCTGTTGGTGATGCTTGCATCTGTAGTTCCTATTCTCTTACCTAAGTTTTCCTTCTCCATGATTTCATCAGTTTGTGGGATTTTCATTGCTTCTATTTCCACTTTCATGTCTTGCGCAGTTTTACTTATTTCCTTCACCTGTTTAATAGTATTTTCTTGTATATTTTTAAGGGACTTATTTGTTTCCTCTGTTAAAACGTATATGAATTTGATTGTATCTTCCTATATTTTTAAGGGATTTATTCATTTCCTTTTTAAAGGTATGCATTATCTTTACGAGATTGGATTTAAAGTCATTTTCTTGTGTTTTGGTTGTATTAGAATATCCAGGACTTGCTATAGTAAGGTAGGTTTTCTTTGGAGGTGTGATATTGCCCAGGCTTTTGTTGATTATATTCTTTTGAGGGTTTTTGGGCATCTGGATAGTTTTGGACCCTGGATATTTTTGTTCTAGAAGGTTTTGGAAGACAATGAACCTCAATGGTCCTGGTGTGGCATGCCTCTGATGCATATGCTTGGGTTCTATGTTTCAGGCCTCCAGTTCTGTGTGGTTCTGGAGTCTCAGCTCTGATGAAGTTGGGCAAAGAGATGGCAGGAGAGTAGAGGTCTGCATGGACTATCAGGCTACTTATGGCAGCTTGGCTTGGCCCATAGGGCTCAGAAAGCAAGGAAGATAGTTGAAAGAAATAGAAATTACCCGTGTGATTCAGGAATCTGATAAAGATGGAGAGGTGGTGGATCGTGGAAGTCTAGAGCTTTTTTTAACTGATAGAGATAATCTTTGAATTTTAGTAAATGTTTCTTTCCACAAACCTTAAAAAATTCGAAGCAAAATTATTTAAAAACTGATCCAGTTACATATGTAGCAGAAGATGGCCTTGTCAATAGGAGAAGAGGCCCATGTTCCTGTGAAGGCCCAATGCCCCAGTGAAGGGAATTGCCAGGGCAGTGAAGTGGGGGTGGGTGGGTGGGTGTGTGGGTGAGCACCATCATAAAAGCAGGGGGTGGAGAGATGGGATAGGGGGTTTGTGGAGGGGAAACCGGGAAAGGGATAACATTTGAAATGTAAATAAATAAAATTTCTAATATTTGTATTTTGGATCTTATACAGTGATTTAGAGTGTGTGATTGTATGAGTTACTATTTTGATATTTTAGTAATTTATTTCAGGTATTCCAGGGTCTCTCTAGTTTTAAGAAATTACATAGTATACAATTTGAACGAAAATGATTAAATATTTGGTGGCAATTTTGTTAAATGATGTGTTAGAGGACTTTTCAATTTCACTTTGAAAATGAAATAATAGCTTAGTTAAGATTTTCATCCATATAGTGCCTGTCTGATATCTTATATAGATTTGGGACCAAGCATGTAGTTCAATGGTAGAGATAATAATTCATATTCACATCTATAAGAGTATGGATTCAACTTCCATTAACACACCACACACACACACACACACACACACACACACACACACACACACACACAGAGAGAGAGAGAGAGAGAGAGAGAGAGAGAGAAAGAGAGAGAGAGAATTTAAATCTTTAAAATCTCAGATGGACGTAATTTGTATGAACATATGCAGGAGAGAAAGTCCATGATGGATGCTGAAATCCTACTTTACATGTAGCATCACTTCAAAAAAATGTATGTTTCTAATGTATAGAGGCTGATGAAGAGTCAGTCTTTAAATGCATACGTTTTCAGCAAGAGATTTTTAGTTTGATCCCAACACTTATGTAAAACGTTGAATGCCAGGATGTTCTTATAATGTCAGCACTATGGGAACAAGAAGAAGAGTATCTCTGTAAATCTTTGACCATCAGTTCAGGCAGTTTCTGAGATCCAGGTTCACTGAGACACCCTTACATAAAACTAAGGTAAGAGTGACTGAGAAAAACATTAAGCATCTATAGCCACACATTACATAGTATAGTCAAAAGAGTGCGCACACCTGCATACTCACACACAAAAAATGTGTTTATTTTATAAATCTACTTTCAAAATATTTGACGTTTTTGTAGTAAAAGTTAAAACTTCTGAATAAAATTGATTTCTGCATTCACTGTAGACAGTGGTTATTTCTTTAATGTATTCTTATTTATAAATTACGTTTTATGTTCTACTATTTTAATATTATAATCCAAAAGACCAATTTATCTGTAGAACTTAAACTCTTTCAATGCATTTAAAATACCAATAATGTCATATTTTGCACTTTGAAAAATACATTAAAGATACTTTCATTTTAAAATACCTTGAATGGATGAAGCATTTAAGCCATTACTGGAATTAGTGTATTAGTCATTTGATTTGTTTGAATATGCTGCTGTCAAATTTCTGTCATTTAACTCTTTATCTGCTCTTCTGAATAAAGAGACAACTATAAAACCCAATAGAGAAAACTACAACAGTCAACACTCTGATTAAAAGATAAACAAGATCAGTAAGTGCATGGATTGTATTGAAGCCAAATGATGACTGAGGCTGTAGGGTTAGGTCTTATTTTAACATTCATGTTGAATGTTATACCAGACAGGAGCAGATGGAAAATACTGTATCCCACTACCTTATTGGTTATGTAGCCAAAAACCCAAAAATCATTTCAACATTACACAGGTTGATAAAAATTGAACACAGGCTGGTAAGAGAGGGGGGTCTACTCACACTTCCTAACAGCTTAAGACGTAAAACCCAAAAAAAAGGCTCAATATATTCCCCTAGTTCATCATCCTAGGAGAGAACTGTGTTTAATATTGTGGGGAAGGAGAAAGATGACTGTTTGTTCTTTTACAATGAAATTGATAAATTTTTGCCACCATGCATATGAAATTTTTTTTCAAATGAACGAGAAAACAACAATCTGCTTTGCAGAAAGGGCAGACAAAGTCTTAAGCACAGAAGGTAAAGAATTACAAACTGAGGATGAGAAAAAAGCATAGAGTCCCAGCACATAGTCCTGTGTTGAAAAGAAGAAACTGTTTCTGGGATTTGCTCACCCCTCAAGAATACCTCTTATGGCCTGTGACAAGAGAACTAACACAGAAAAAGCAGCATGAAACATTTTGCAGATGGGACATCAGTAAAGAATACAAAGCTTGCTGTGTGTTGACTCTCAGGAAGAAGTTATGACAGAATTAAGAAAACTTCAAGGAAAAGGAATTGTATAAACATGTTACCAACCTAAAAGGCTGCATCTATAATGTGAACGTGTCAGTTTTCTAGGATAATAAAAGGGGTATGGATATTTCGTGCTCTTGGATTAAAGAAAAATTGTGTTAGGTATCATGTAAAAGATATAATCATTAAAAGTAACAATTAATACATATTTTATTTAAATCTGCTCTCTATTTAGTAAATAAAACATCAAGTACATTTAGAGCAATGTATTTCCACATTGCATAGGGAGCAGATAATAATACAGAATATGAATAGATGTCCTTCAGCCCATTTCCTGGTTTACATTACCCTATTCCTGGGCATCAAGTTTTCACAGGGTCAATGGTCTCTCCTCTCATTGATGTCTGAAATGCTCATATTCTGCTACATATGTAGCTGGAGCCATGAGTCCCTCCATGTGTACTCTTTGGTTGGTGGTTTAGTCCCTGAGAGCTCTGGGGGTACTGGTTGGTACATATTATTGTTCTTCCTATGGGGCTGCAAAGCTCTTCAGCTCCTTGGGTCCTTTGCCTGAATGCTCCAATGGGGACCCATTCTATTGGTTGGCTGTGAGCCATGGGTGTTTTGATCCACCATCCAATAAGGATCAAAGTATTCACACTTTGGTCTTCCTTCATCTTGAGCTTCATGTAGTCTGTGAGTTAGACCTTGAGTATTCTGAGCTTTTGAACTAATATCAATTTATCAACAAGTGCATACCATGTGTGCACTTTTGTGATTGGGTTACCTCACTCAGGGTGATACTTTCTAGCTCCATCCATTTACCTAAGAATTTCATGAATTTATTGTTTTTAAGCTGAGTAGTACTCCATTGTGTAAAGGTAACACATTTCTCTATCCTATTCCTCTGTTAAAGGACATCTGGATACTTTCCAGCTTCTGGCTATTATAAATAAAGCTGTTGTTAACATAGTTGTTGTTAACATAGTGTAGCGTGTGTCCTTATTGCATGTTGGAGCATTTTCTGTGGTATAACTGGGTCCTCAGGTTGTGCTATGTCCAATTTTCGGAGGAACCGCCAAACTGACTTCCATAGAGTTTTTTCCAGCTTGCAATATCACCAGCAATGAAGGAGTGTTCTAAATAATCTCATAACCCCTAAAGCAATAGAAGCAGTAATTAATAGTCTCCCAACCAAATAAAGCCCAAGACCAAGATGTGTTCAATGCAGAGTTATACCAGATCTTCAAAGAAGACTTAACACCAATACTCTTCAAACTATTCCACAAAATATAAACAGAGGGAACACTACCCAACTTGTTTTATAAACCCACAATTGCTCTGATACCTAAACCACACAAAGACCGACAAAGTAAGAGAACTTTAGACCAATTTCCCTTATGACTATCGATGCAAAAATACTCAAAAAAATCCTTGCCAACCGAATGCAAGAACACATCAAATCTATCATCCACCATGATCAAGTAGGCTTCATCCCAGGGATACATGGTTGGTACAATATACAAAAGAAATCCATCAAATGTAATCCACTATAAACAAACTCAAAGAAAAAACCACATGATCATTTCATTAGATGCTGAGAAAACATTTGACAAAATTCAACCCCTCTTCATGATAAAAGTTTTTATCAAGAATTAAGAGGCCCATACCTAAACATAGTAAAAGCAATATACAGCAAACCAGTAGCCAACACTAAATTAAATGGAGAGAGACTTGAAGCAATCCCATTGAAATCAGGGACTAGACAAGGCTGTCTACTCTCTCCCTATCGGTACAATATAGTACTCATAGTCATAGCTAGAGAAATTAGACAACAAAAGGATGTCAAATGGATTCAGATTGGAGAGGAAGAAGTTAAATTATCACTATTTGCAGATGATATGATAGTATACTTAAGCGACCCAAAGAACTCCACCAGAGAATTCCTACAGCTGATAAACAACTTCAGCAAAGTGGCCGGATATAAAATCAACTCAATCAAATAAATAGCCTTCCTATACTTAAAAGATCAAGAGGCTGAGAAAGAAATTAGGGAAATGACTCCCTTCACAATAGTCACAAATAAGATAAAATACCTTGGTGTGACTCTAAACAAGGAAATAAAAGATCTGTTTGATAAGTCTCTGAAGAAAGAAATTGAAGATGATACCAGAAGATGGAAAGACCTCCTATGCTCATGAATTGGCAGAGTTAGTATAGTAAAAATGGCCATCTTGTCTAAAGCAATCTACAGATTCAATGCAATCCCCATCAAAATCCCGACTCAATTCTTCATAGAGTTAGAAAGAACAATTTCCAAATTTATCTAGAATAAGAAAAAACACAGGATAGCAAAAACTATTCTCAACAATAAAAGAACTTCTGGCGGAATCACCATCCCCAAACTCAAGCTCTACTACAGAGCAATAGTGATAACAACTGTATGGTATTGGTACAGAGACAGGTAAGTAGATCAATGGAATAGAATAGAAGACCCATAAATGAATCTAAACACCTATGGTCACTTGATCTTTGACAAAGGAGCTAACACCATCCAGTGGAATAAAAGACAGCATTTTCAACACATGGTGCTGGGTCAACTGGCAGTCAACATGTAGAAGGATGCAAGTTGATCCATTCTTATCTCCCTGTACAAAGCTCAATCCAAGTGAATCATGGACCTCCAAATAAAACCAGATACACTGAATCTAATAGAACATAAATTGGGGAAGAGTCTGGAGCACATGGGCACAGGGAAAAATTTCCTGAACAGAACACCAATAGCTTATGCTCTAAGATCAAGAATTGACAAATGGGACCTCGTAAAATTGAAAAGCTCTCTAAGGTAAAGGACACTGTCAATAGGACAAAATGGCAACCAGCAGATTGGGAAAAGACCTTTACCAATCCTACATCTGATAGAGGGTTAATATCCAAAGTATACAAAGAACTCAAGAAGTTATACTCCAGAGACCCAAATAACCCAATTAAAAAATGGTGTACAGATTTAAACAAAGAATTCTCAACTAAGGAATACTGGATAGCTGAGAAACACCTAAAGAAATGTTCAACATCCAAAAACATCAGGGGAATGCAAATCAAAACTACCCTGGGATTCTACCTTACACCAGTCAGAATGGCCAAGTTCAAAAAGAACTTAAGAAGTTAGACTCCAGAGACCCAAATAACCCTATTAAAAATGGGGTACAGAGTTAAAAAAAAGAGTTTTCACCCGAAGAATATCGAATGGCTGAGAAGAACCTAAAGAAGTGTTCAACATCCTTAGTCATTAGGGAAATGCAAATCAAAACAACCCTGAGATTCCACCTCACACCAGTCAGAATGGCTAAGATCAAAACTCAGGAGACAGTGGGTGTTGACAAGGATGTGGAGAAAGAGGAACACTCTTCCACTGCTGGTGGGATTGCAAACTGGTTCAACTACTCTGGAAAGCCGTCTGGCGGTTCCTCAGAAAACTGGGCATGACACTCCTGGAGGACCCTGTTATACTACTCCTGGGCATATACCAAGAGGACTCCCAGGCATGCAATAAGGACACATGCTCCACTATGTTCATAGCAGCCTTATCTATAATAGCCAGAAGCTGGAAAGAACCCAGATATCCCTCAAAGGAGGAATGGATACAGAAGATGTGGTATATTTACACAATGGAATACTACTCTGTAAAAACAATGAATTCATGAAATCCTTAGGCAAATGATCAGAATTGGAAAATATCATCCTTAGTGAGGTAACCCAATCACAAAAGAACACACATGATATGCAGTCACTGATAAGGGGATATTAACCCAGAATCTCAGAATACCCAAGACACAATTTACATATCAATTGATTTCCAAGAAGAAGGATGGAGAGACCGCTCGTCCTGGAAAGACTAGATGTAGCAGTGTAGGGAATACCAAGACAGAGAATTGGGAGGGGATTGAATGGGGAACAGGAGAAGGAAAGAGGGCTTATGGGACTTTCGGGGAGGGAGAACTGGGAAAGGGAAAATCATTGGGAATGTAAATAAAAAATATAGAAAATAATTTAAAAAAAAAGAAGTACCACATGGTAAACCATCATGTTTTTCAACAAATAGACATTTGCTGTTTACATTTCCTGAAGTTATACAGGAAGCAAAAGAGTGTTCTGGTAGAGTAAATAGAATAAAAATAACTTAAACTAAAATTAAATGCTAATTGGCTTTTATAAAGTAGAAGGTCATTATGAAATAATGTACCGCTTCTTTTCACACAATTAAGCTAATTCACAAAGAACTGAATATTTCCTGGCTAAAGCAAGCTTGAGTGGATGCTTGTGGCTGGCCAGTGGTGATTATTTGCTTTTACACAGTGGCCTCAGTGACAAAAGAAGCTGGGACAAGGAACAAAAAGCCATGGAAATCTCAAAAAATTTTCTGACTTTAGAAATAAAGTAAGATGTAGACAGAGTTCATAGCATCTACTTGTGTAGTACTGAGCTCTGACTGAACTTATTAGAGACACAATGGGTGTGTGCATTGAGGGACAAGGTTGAGTATAACCCCCTGGTGCACAGAAGAGACTTGTTCAAATAAATAGGTTAATAAAGGATATGTAAAGACATTTCTATGTACGGGAGTTAACATTCATAATCATAAAATCTGCCTAGCCTGAAAAGAATTCTCATAATGCAATTACTGTCTTCATCATGCAGCTACAGTCAAGCTTTTTCTTCTTTGAAAATGATACAAAACTTTCCCATATTTTCTACGGTGACAAGAAATGAATTGTCAAACTTGAAAGATAACCCATGCTGAAGGAGTTCTACTTTCTCCAATCTTTTAAACTTCCTTAGGACTTTTGCTTCAAGGAGCTTAAGATACTTGGTAACTGCTCTTTTCTATAACTGTGTGTATTTTCCAACCAACATCCAATAGTGGAAATCATATAGTTGTATTTTCAGGGGAAGGCCAATATTATTTCATCAAACCTAAAACCCTGATCACATTAAAAAAAGGGAAGTGCCTGTCTCACTTCTGTTCCTTACCATTTTAGATAATACAGGTTGTTCTAGTTATTGAGCTTCCTACAAAAATATAGACACATGGGCATAACAATTGTAAATTATTCAATGTGTTCAGTGTTGTCAGATGAGATCTGTGCACAGGTGGATGCTGGGAGCTACCTAGCAAGCAAATTAATGAAGCAGTGGTAGCTGGATGACAAAGTTTGACTCTGACGCAGTTTCAACATTGAATACCTAAATTAATCTCATGGGTAGTGAAGTAGTTGGAACAATATTAAAGAGATAGTCCAAAGAAGCAAGACTTTTTCCCTAAACTCGTCTGTATCAAATATGAGCAAACTGCACTGAGCAAACAAAGTGTTTGAAACAGGGCAGTTGTATTTTAAAACTTAAGAAGGGTTTATGTGGTAAACTGGAGCATCAATGGTCTAGCTCTGACGTATCTATTCCATTTCAAAACAGGAATTTTAAAACTGTAGCTTGTCCCTTTCTAAGAATATGTGTCAGGGTGATGAAATAAAGCAAGTCTCCAGTACTATGTCTGGTCTTAGAATTGCAACTGTTTTTCAAAACCTTCAATTGTACTGAGAAACCTTTGATTTTTTTTTATACTCAATTAGAACTTTAAAATCTTTGATTACTTATTTATTTGTCTGTCTACTCATATATTTCTTCATCCATTTCTGTCTAATGAATTTATTTGAATGATTTATTGGCCTAAGTGACTAGTTAAAGATTGTTTCATTGTTCTCCCTACAATGAAAAGGGAAGAAGTATTATAAAAATTAACTCACGGTATTCGCAATGTGAATAATTTCACATTTTATCATTTTTTTTGCTCTCACTTTTTTCTGATAATCAAGATCTGTATTATGAAGCAGTATAGCATCTAACTTTATAGCCACCTCTACTTCCAATACAACTGGTTTACATCCTAAAAGGTATACTTTAAATGTACATGTTTAAAAACCCATGAAGTCTAGAAATTTAGAACTTAAAGCACATATATTTCTGGTATTACTTCAGTTGTTATAATGAATTAGCATGGCCAGATAATTCCAAATTAATCCCTCATGGCTTAGTATTCCTTGTTATGATTGCAATCCTTCTGATCTACAAAAAATGCCTCTTTTATGATTTCCTTTATATTATACACTAAATACTGTGATTATGTTTTGTTGTTTGCTTATTGATCAGCCTCAATCCACCCTACATTGTCAATCTGTTTAATTAGCCAGCAACAGTAACCAGTTACAGGTTTTGATATTAGTTGGACAACCATGATTGCTAAACAAATATCCATACATCAGTAAAAGAATGAGTATCATAAATACAGTGTCGTTAAACATCATTAGAACCATTGCTAATTTCTACAGTGGTGAAGATGCAAACTAAGACCTTGCCTTTGCTCTGTGTACCATATGTACATATCACAGAGATGGACCCCTGCACTTTTTCTAAGTACATTTTAAACTGACTAATTCTCAGCATGTGATTATTATAAGTAATATACTATCCTCAACATTTCTACAAAAGTAAGCACATCAACAGATCTGAAAGAAACTTTTGCCTCTGCTGAAGTGCAATGATTGGTGATATCATCTTAATTGATATGAATTATAAATTTTTATTACTCTTAATTTTTTACAGGCCAAAAATTGGCCCCATCCTGGTCTGTCTCCCCATTGTTCATCACCCCATTCCTACACCCCTGCCCCAGGTTCAAAGAGAATATAACCATCCTGCCTAGCCTCTCCACTCCCTGGAACCTCAAGTCTCTAGAGGTTTAGTCTCACTTCTCCCACTGAGGTCTGACCAGGTTGTCCTCTGCAGTATATATTTTAAGGGCCTCTGACCAGCTCTTGTATGCTGCATGTTAGATGGATCAGTGGCTGGTCAGTGGACTTCCTTTTCCTCAGTCTCTTCTCCATTTTTGTCCCTTCAGTTCTTTTAGACAGCACCAATTCTGGGTCAGAATTTTGGACTGTGGGATAGTATCTTAGTTAGGGTTTTATTGCTGAGATGAGACACCATGACCAAAGCAAGTCTTATAAACGACAACATTTAATTGGAGCTGCCTTAGAGGCTCAGTGGTTCAGTCCATTAACGTTAAGGTAGAAGCATGGCAGATCTATGCAGTCATGGTGCAGTTAGAGCTGAGAGTTCTGCATCTTCATTTGAAGGCTGCTAGTGGAAGACTGGCTTCCATGCAGCTGAGATAAGGGTTTTAAAGCTGATGCCCACACTGACACACCTACTTTCACAAAGCCACACTTCCAAATAGTGCCACTCCCTGAGCCAAGCATATTTAAACCATCACAGATGGAAACCCCATCCCTCCACTTGATGCCCTGTCTTTCTACTGGAGATGGATTCTATGAGTTGCCTCTCCTCACTGTTGCCCATTTCATCTATGGTCCCTCCATTTGAGTCCTGAGAGTCTTTCACCTCCCAGGTCTCTGGTACATTCCAGAGGGTCCTCCCAACTCCCACTCACCAAGGTTACATATCTCCATTCATTCTGCTGACCCTCAAGCACTTCTCTATTGTCTCCACTACCCCATACCTGATCATGATCTCTTTTCCCCTCCCCCTCCTTTCTCCAACTCTCCACACAAATCACTACCTACCTCTGCCTTCCCTGATTATTTTCTTCTCCCAAGTGGGATTGAAGCATCCTCACTAGGGTCCTTCTGCTTATCAACATTATTGAGTTCTGTGGGTTGTATCCTAGGTATTCTGTTCTCTTTTGACTAATATCTCCTTATTAGTGAGTACATATAATGCATGTCCTTTTGGGACTATGTTACCAAACTCAGGATGATAAATTCTAGTTCCATCCATTTGACTGCAAAATGTATGATGTCCTTGTTCTTAATAGCTGAATAGTATTCCATTGTGTAAATGAACCACATTTTCTATATCTATTCTTCTGTTGTGAGACAACACAAATATCACAAATAAGGCCACTATAAACATAATGGAGCTTGGCGACGTCTGCTTCAGGGATTAACTGCGCTGAGCCTCCAGGTACGCAGTGATTCCCCAATATAACATCTCTTCCATCTGCGCCCAAGAGCAGGGCAGCTCTGTAGTCTTCTGGGTGTTAGCTCTGCTGTGGGTCATCTACCCTGCAGAGTGATCTGTGCCGAGAGGGTGCATAGTGCACTCCGTCTTTGCTCCAGCAACAGAACAATTGGGACCTCTAGGCACAGGGATAATCAAGCATAATACTTCTTGGGACTCAGCCAGCTTGTGTGCTCCCTGTGCCCAAGATCTGGGCAGTTCTGTGGACACCTACGCACCAGCTCTGCTGTGGGACATCTGCCCTGCAGAAGGACCCGAACTGGGAGAGAGTGCATCCGCACAGGGAGGGAGCACACCAGCCACCCATTGGCAACCTCTGCTCTGGGGATTGACTACACTGAGCCTTCAGATGTGCAGGGATTCCCCAATATAACATCACTTGGGGCAAGGCACATCAGGGCTCCAAAGTCACTCAGGAGCAGGGCAGCCCCTCAGCAATCGGTGCCAGGGGAATCCCAGTAATCGGGGGGGGGGGCAGAAATAGCCTTGCAGGCTCACAGGAGGTCCAACCAACAACTAGTGACAGCAGGACCAACTATCACCAGAGATAACCAGATGGCAAAAGGCAAACGTAGGAATGTTACTAAAAGAAATCAAGGCACTATGGCACCATCCGAACCCAACTCTCCGACAGCAGCAAGTCCTGGATACCCCATCACACCGGAAAGGCAAAATCTGGATTTAAAATCACTTCTCAAGATGCTATTAGAGGATTTCAAGAAGGACGCAAATAAATCTCATAAAGAAATACAGGAGAACATGAATCAACGGGTAGAAGTCCTTACAAAGGAAACACAAAAATCGCTTAGAGAAATGCAGGAGAATATGGGTCAACTGATGGAGGCCCATAAGGATGAAACACAAAATATTGCTTAAATAAATACAGGAGAACTTAGGTCAACAGGCAGAAATCCTGAAAGAGGAAATGCAAAAATATCTTAAAGAAATACAGGAAAAAAAAACAAACAAACAAGTGAAGGATCTCAGCAAATCCATCCAGTATCTAAAAAAGGAAGTAGAAAAAACTAAGAAATCAAAAAGGGAGACAACTTTGGAGATAGAAAACCTTGGGAAGAAATCAAGAATCATAGAATAAAACAGCAACACTAGAATACAAGAGATGGAAGAAAGAATCTCAGGTGCTGAAGATACCATAGAAAGCATCGAATCAACTGTCACAGAAAATGCAAAACACAAAAAACGTGTACCACAAAACATCCAGGAAATCCAGGACACAATGAAAAGACCAAACCTAAGATTATAGGTATAGAGGAGAGTGAAGATATCCAACTTAAAGGGTCACTAAATATCTTCAACAAAATTATGGAGGAAAATTTCCCTAACCTAAAGAGAGAGATGCCAATGAACGTACAAGAAGCCTACAGAATTCCAAACAGACTGGACAAGAACAGAAATACCTCCTGTCACATAATAATCAAAACACCAAATGTACTAAACAAACAAAAAAAAAAGAATATTAAAAGAAGTAAGAGAAAAAGGCCAAGTAACATATAAAGGAAGACCTATCCGAATCAAATCAGACTTCTCACCAGAGACTATGAAAGAAAGAAGATCCTGGACAGATCTCATGCAGACTCTAAGAGAGTACAAATGCCAGCCTAGACTACTATAGCCAGCACAACTCTCAATCACCATAGATGGAGAGACCAAGACATTCCATGATAAAACCAAATTTACACAATATCTTTCCATAAACCCAGCCCTGCAAAGGACAATAGGTGGAAATCAACAATACAAAGAGAGAAACTACACGCTTGAGAAAATGAGATAATAATCTTCTTTCATCAAACCCAAGAGAAGATAAGCACTCAAACATAAAGATAGAGTCAAGAATAGCAGGTGTCAATTATCACCCTTCCTTAATCTCTCTTAATATCAAAGGTCTTAACATCCCAATAAAAAGACATAAACTAACAGACTGGATACATAAACAAGACCCAGCATTTTGTGCATGCAGAAAACACATCTCAGTGTCAAAGACAAACACTACCTCAGGGTAATAGGCTAGAAAATGATTTTACAAGCAAATTGTCCCAGGAAATGAGTCGGAGTAGCCATCCTAATATCAGATAAAGTTGACTTTCAACCTAAAGTCATCAAAAAAGACACAGAAGGACACTACATACAGGTAAAAGTAAAAATCCACCAAGAAGAACTCTCAATTATGAACATCTATGCTCCAAACGCAACGGCATCCTCATTCGTAAAAGAAACTTTACTAAAGCTCAAAGCACACATCACACCTCACAGAATAATAGTGGGTGACATCAACACGCAGATCTCTGAAATGGATCATTCAGGAAAGCAGAAACTAAATAGGGACACAGTGAAGCTAATTGAAGCCTCGGACCAAATGGAACTAACAGATATATATAGAACATTTCATCCTAAAGCAAAAAGAATATACCTTCTTCTTAGCACCTCATGGTACCTCCTCCAAAATCAACCATATAATTAATCACAAAACAGAACTCAACAGATATAAGAAGATTAAACTAATCCCATGCCTCCTATCAGATCGCTATGGAATAAGGGTGGTCTTCAATAACAATAAAAACAACAGAAAGCCCACATACATGTGTAAGCTGAACAGTGTTCTACTCAATGATACCTTGATCAAGGAGTAAATAAAGATAGAAATCAAAGACTTTTTAAATTTGATGAAAATGAAGGCACAACATACCCTAGTTTATGGGACACAATGAAAATGGTGCTAAGAGGAAAATTCATGGACCTGAGTGCCTCCACAAAGAAACAGGAGAGAGCATACACTAGCAGCCTAATGTCACACCTGAAAGCCCTGGAACAAAAGGAAGCAAATACACCCAAGAGGAGTAGAAGGCAGGAAATCATCAAACTCAGGGCTGAAAACAATCAAGTAGAAACAAATAAAACCATACTAAGAATCCAAAAAATTAGTAGTTGGTTCTTTGAGACAATCAACAAGATAAATAAGCCCTTAGCCAGACTAGCAAGAGGGCACAGAGACAGTATCCAAATTAACAAAATCAGAAACGAAAAGGGAGACATAAGAACAGAAACTGAGGAAATTAAAAAAATCATCAGGTCTTACTACAAAAGACTGTATTCAACAGAACTAGAAAATCTGGAGGAAATGGGCAATTTCCTAGACAGATACCAAATACCAAATTTAAATCAGGATCAAATAGACCATCTAAACTGTCCTATAACCCCTGAAGAAACAGAAGTGGTCATTGGAAGTCTTCCAGCCAAAAAAAGCACAGGCCCAGATGGTTTTAGTGCAGAATTCTATCAGACCTACAAAGAAGACCTAATACCAATACTCTTCAAACTATTCCACAAAATAGAAACAGAAGACACTACCCAACTCATTCTAAGCCACAATTACGTTAATACCAAAATCACACAAAGATCTGACAAAGAAAGGGAATCTCAGGCCAATGTCTCTTATGAACATCGATGCAAAAATACTCAATAAAATTCTTGCCAACGGAATTGAAGAACACATCAAAACGATCATTCACCACGATCAAGTAGGCTTCATCCTAGGGATGCAGGGATGGTTCATTATAAGGAAGTCCCTCAATGCAACCCACTACATAAACAATCTCAAAGAAAAAAACCCACATGGTCATTTCATTAGATGCTGAGAAATCATTTGACAAAATTCAACATCTTTTCATGTTAATGGTCTTTGAAAGATCAGGAATTTGAGGCCCAAATCTAAACATAGGAAAAGCAATTTACAGCAAACCGGTAGCCAACATCAATCTAAATGGAGAGAAACTTGAAGCAATCCCACTAAAATCAGGGACTAGACAAGGTTGCCCTCTCTCTCCATATCTTTTTTTTTTTTGTTTTGTTTTATTTTCTAAGTTTTTTTATTTACATTCCAAATGATTTCCCCTTTCTTGTTTCTTCCCTCCACGAAAGTCCCATAAGCCCCCTTCCCTCCCTGTTCCCCATTTAATCCCCTCTCACTTCTCTGTCCTGGTGTTCCCCTACATACAGTCTTTCCAGGTCCAGGGGTCTCTCCTTCCATCTACTTGGACATCTATTGATATGTGAATTGTGTCTTGGGTATTCCGAGATTCTGGGTTAATATCCCCTTATCAGTTACTGCATACCATATGTGTTCTTTTGTGATTGGGTTACCTCACTAAGGATGATATTCTCCAGTTCTGACCATTTGCCTAGGACTTTCATGAATTCATTGGGTTTTTTTTTTTTGTTTTTGATTTTTTGTTGTTGTTGTTTATTTATTTATTTTTTATTATTTATTTTATTTTATTCTTTTTAATTTACATTCCAAATCATTTCCCCTTTCCCGTTTCCTCCCTCCCCGAAAGTCCCATAAGCCCCCTTCCCTCCTTCTTTTCTCCATTCAACTGTCTCTCGTTTCTCTGTACTGGCGTTCCCCTACATCCAGTCTTTCCAGGACCAGGGGTCTCTCCTTCCATCTTCTTAGAAATCTATTGATATGCGGATTGTGTCTAGGGTATTCTGAGATTCTGGGTCAATATCCCCTTATCAGTGACTGCATACCATGTGTGTTCTTTTGTGATTGGATTACCTCACTAAGGATGATATTTTCAAGATCTGACCATTTGCCTAGGAATTTAGTGAATTCATTGTTTTTAATTGCAGAGTAGTATTCCATTGTGTAAATATACCACATCTTCTGAATCCATTCCTCCGTTGAGGGACATCTGGATCCTTTCCAGCTTCTGGCTATTATAAATAAGGCTGCTAGGAACATAGTGGCGCATGTGTCCTTATTGCATGCAGGTAAAGCCTCTGGGTATATGCCCAGGAGTGGTATAGCCGGATCCTTCGGGAGTGTCATGCACAGTTTTCTGAGGAACCGCCAGACTGCTTTCCAGAGTGGGTGTACCAGCTTGCAATTCCACCAGCAGTGGAGGAGTGTTCCTCTTTCTCCACATCCTCGCCAACAACTGCTGTCTCCTGTGTTTTTGATCTTAGCCATCCTGACTGGTGTGAGATGGAATCTCAGGGTTGTTTTGATTTGCATTTCCCTAATGACTAAGGATGATGAACATCTCTTTAGGTGCTTCTCAGCCATTAGATATTCTTCAGGTGAGAACTCTTTGTTTAGCTCTGTACCCCATTTTTTAATAGGGTTACTTGCCTCTCTAGAATTTAACTTCTTGGGTTCTTTGTATATATTGGATATTAGCCCTCTGTCGGATGTAAGGTTGATAAAGATCATTTCCCAGTTAGTTGGTTGCCGCTTTGTCTTTTTGACAGTGTCTTTTGCCTTGCAAAAACTTTGTAATTTAATGAGGTCCCATTTGTCTATTCTTGATCTTAGAGCATAAGCTATTGGAGTTCTGTTCAGGAAATTCTCCCCTGTGCCCATATGTTCAAGGTTCTTCCCTAGTTTCCCTTCTATTAGTTTCAGTGTGTCTGGTTTTATGTGGAGATCTTTGATCCACTTAGAATTGAGCTTAGTGCAAGGAGAGAAGAATGGGTCAATTTGCATTCTTCTGCATGTTGACCTCCAGCTGAGCCAGCACCATTTGTTGAAAAGGCTATCTTTTTTCCACTGGATGGTTTTAGCTCCTTTGTCAAAGATCAAGTGACCATAGGAGTGTGGATTCATTTCTGGGTCTTCAATTCTGTTCCATTGATCTACATGTCTGTTACTGTACCAATACCATGCGGTTTTTAACACTATTGCTCTGTAGTACAGCTTGAGGTCCGGGATACTGATTCCCCCAGAGGTTCTTTTACTCTTGAGAATAGTTTTAGCTATTCTGGGTATTCTGTTATTCCAGATGAATTTTTGAATTGCTCTTTCTAACTCTATGAAGAATTGAGTTGGGATTTTGATGGGGATTGCATTGAATCTGTGTATTACTTTTGGTAAGATGCTCATTTTTACTATATTAATCCTGCCAATCCATGAGCATGGCAGATTTTTCCATCTTCTGAGGTCTTCTTCAATTTCTTTCTTCAGAGACTTGAAGTTCTTGTCATACAGATCTTTCACTTGTTTGGTTAGAGTCACGCCAAGATACTTAATATGGTTTGTGGCTATCGTGAAGGGTATTATTTCTCTTACTTCTTTCTCAGCCTGCTTATCCTTTGAGTATAGGAAGGCTTCTGACTTGCTTGAGTTGATTTTATATCCGGCCACTTTGCTGAAGTCGTTTATCAGCTGTAGGAGTTCTCTGGTGGAGTTCTTTGGGTCGCTTAAGTATACTATCATATTGTCTGCAAATAGTGATAGTTTGACTTCTTCCTTTCCAATTTGTATCCCTTTGACCAGAATAGTTTTCCATTGTGTAAATATACCACAACTTTTGAATCCATTCCTCCTTTGAGGGACATCTGGGTTCTTTCCAGCCTCTGGCTATTATAAATAAGGCTTATATGAACATAGTGGAGCATGTGTCCTTATTGCATGAAGGGGAAGCCTCTGGGTATATGCCCAGGAGTGGTATAGCAGGATCCTATAGGAGTGTCATGCCCAGTTGTCTGAGGAACTGCCAGACTGATTTCCAGAGTGGTTGTACGAACATGCATTCCCACCAGGAGTGGAGGAGTGTTCCTCTTTCTCCACATCCTTGCCAACAACTGCTGTCTCCTGTGTTTTTGATCTTAGCCATTCTGACTGGTGTAAGATGGAATCTCAGGGTTGTTTTGATTTGAATTTCCCTAATGACTCTAATGACTAAGGATGTTGAACATTTCTTTAGGTGCTTCTCAGCCATTAGATATTCTTCAGGTGATTGAAGGAATGGATTCAGAATATGTGGTATATTTACACAATGGAATACTACTCTGCAATTAAAAAAAATGAACTCACGAAATTCCTAGGCAAATGGAAGGAGAGACCCCTGGACCTGGAAAGACTGGATGTAGGGGAATACCAGGACAGAGAAGTGAGAGGGGGTTGAATGGGGAACAGAGGGAGGGAAGGGTCTTATGTGACTTCCGGGGAGGGGGGAAACAGGAAAGGGGAAATCATTTGGAATGTAATAAAAAATATAGAAAGTAAAAAAAAAATCAATATACTAAAAAAAACAAAAATAACAACAACAAAAAAAAGAAACCATAATGGAATGCATGCCCCTGTGATATGGTGCGGCATCTTTTGGGTATGAGCCCAGTAGTGGAAGGGCTGGGTCTTGAGGTAGATGTATTTCCAGTTTTCTGAGCAACTCCAGATTGATTTCCAGATTGGTTGTTCCCGTTTGCAATTCTACCAGCAATTGAGGAGTGTTCCCTTTTTTCCACATCCTAGCCAACATGCCCTGCTTCCTGAGTTTTTGGTCTTAGCCATTCTGCTTGGTGTAAGGTGGAATCTCAGGGTTCATTTGATTTGCATTTCCCTGATCACTAAGGACTTTGAACATTTTTAAGTGCTTTTTGGCATTTCAAGATTCATCTGTTACACATTCTCTGTATAGCTCTATACCCCATTTTTTATTAGGTTGTTTGTTTTTGGGAAGTTAGCTCCTTACGTTCTTTATGTATTTTCAGTATTAGCCCTCTATCAGATGTGGGGTTAAGAAAGACTTTTGTCCCAATCTATAGGTTGGTGATTTCTCATATTGACCATATCCTTTGCCTTATAGAAGCTTTTAAATTTCATGTGGTCCCATTTATCAATTCTTGATCTTAGAGTCTGAGTCATTGGTGTTCTATTCAGAAAAATTAGCCCTGTGCCTATAAGTCCAAAGCTATTTCTCGCTTTTTCTTCAATTCGATATAATGTATCTGGTTTTATGTTGAGGTCCTCCTTGATCTACTTTGCCTTGAACTTTGTACAACTTGACACATCTGGATCTATTTTCATTTTTCTACATAAAGGTTGCTAGTTAGACCAGCACCATTTATTGAAGATGCTTTCTTTTTCCACTGTATATGTTTGACTTCTTTGTCAATGATCATAAGTGGGTTGATTCATTTCTGGGTCTTTAATTCTATTCCACTGATCAATCTGACTGCCTCTGTATCAATACCTTGAAATTTTTATCACTATTGCTCTGAAGTACAAATTGAGGTGAGGAATAGTGATTCCTGAAGAAGTTCCTTTATTGTTCAGTACTGTTTTTGCTCTCCTGGGTTTGTGTTTTTCCATATGATATTGAGAATTGCTCTTTCCATATCTGTGAAGAACTGTGTTGGAATGTTGATGGTGACTGTCTTGAATCTGTAGATTACTTTTTGGTGGATGGTCATTTTTACTATTTTAATCCTAGCAATCCATGATCATGGGAATTCTCATCATTTTCTGCTCTTCTTTGATGTCTTTCTTGAGGGACTTGAAGTTCTTGTCATAATACATGTCTTTCACTGTTTTGGTCAGAGTTACACCAAGATGTTATGTACTATTTGTGACTAATGTGAAAGGTGTTATTTACCTATTTTCTTTCCCAGACTATTTATAACTTGTATGAAGGAGGGCTACTGATTTTTTTAAGTTAATATTATATCCAGCTACATTGCTGATATTTTTTTATCTACTGTAAAAGTTCTCTGGTAGATTATTTGGTGTTCCTTATATATACTGTCATATTATCTACAAATCGTGATACGTTCACTTCTTTTATGCCAATTTGTATCTCCTTGATCTCCCTTTGTTGACTTATTGCTCCAGCTAGAACTTCCAGTTATATTGAATAGATATCGGGAGAGCGAACAGCTTTATCTTGTCCCTGATTTTAGTGGGATTCTTTCATGTGTCTTTTCATTTAAATTGAAACTTGTTTGCTGTACATTGCTTTTACTATGGTTAGGTATGGACCTTGAATTCCTGGTCACTCTACTTTTAATGTGAAGGGTTATTGTATTTTGTCAAATGCTTTCTCAGCAGCTAATGAAATGATCGTGTGATTTTTTTTCTTTGAATTTTTTTATATAGTAGATTACATTAATGGATTTTCATATATTGAACCAACCTTGCAACCCTGAGATGAAATCCGATTGATCCTGTTGAATGATGGTTTTGAGGTGTTCTTGGATTTGGTTAGCAAGAATTTTATTCAATATTTTTGCATCAATATTAATAAGCAAAATTTTCTGAAGTTCTCTTTCTTTATTGGGTCTTTGTGTGGTTTAGGTATAAGCATAACTGTGGCTTCAGAGAATGAATTGGATAGTTTTCCTTCTGTTTCTATTTTATGGAATAGTTTGTGGAGTGTGGGTATTAGCTATTCTTTGAAGGTCTGTAGAATTCTGCACTAAATCCATCTGACCCTGGGCTTTTTTTTTTTTTTTTTTTTTGAGGGGAATGGGGGTTGGAAGGATTTTAATAATTGTTACTCTTTACTCTTTTGTTGATTCTTTGAATCATTCTTTTTGTTTTTAATTGGTTAATTTCTGACATGAGATTGATTATTTCCTGCCCTCTACTCTTTTAGCGTGTTTGCTTCTTTTTGTTCTAGTGCTCTTGAGTGTGCTGTTAAGTTGTTAGTGCAGTGGATGATCTCTCCGGGTACTATATGAGGTCACTTAGTGCTATGAATTTTCCTCATGCACTGCTTTCATTATGTCACATAAATTCGGATATGCTATGTCATCATTTTTATTGAATTTCATGAAGTTTTTAATTTCTCTCTTTGTTTCTTCCCTGACCAATTTATCATTGACTTGAGAGTTGTTCAGTTTCCATGAGTATGTGGGCTTTCTGTTGCTTTTATTTTTTATTAAAGACCAGTCTTAGTACATGGTAATCTGAAAGGATGCATGGGATTATTTAAATCTTCTTGTATCGGTTGAGGTTTGTTTTTTGAATGCTTGTATGGTCACTTTTGGAGATGTTACCATGAGGTGTTGAGAAAAAGGTATATTCTTTTGTTTTAGGGTGAAATATTCTGTATGTAACAGTTAAATCCATTTGGTTTATAACCTCCATTAGTTTCAGTGTGTCTTTGTTTGGTTTCTCTTTTTTTACCTTTTATTTATTTATTTATTTATTTATTTATTTATTTATTTATTTATTTATACTTCAGATTTTATTCCCCTCTTTGTCAACCCTCTGACTTTCCCACATCCCATATCTCCTCTTGCTCCCCTGTCTCCACAAGGATGTGCCTACCTCTCCCCCCCTTACCTTCCACCCCAAGAGACCTCTAAACTCCCTGGACCCTCTAGTCTCTTGAGGGTTAGGTGCATCTTCTCTGACTGAACCCAGACCCAGTAGCCCTCTAATATATATGTGTTGGGGGACTGGAGTATGCTGCCTGGTTAATGGTCCAGCATCTAAGAGATCTCCAGGGTCTAGTTTAATTGAGACTGCTGGTCCTCCTACAGGGCTGCCCTACCTCTCAGCTTCTTTCAGCTTTCCCCAAATTCAACCACAGGGGTCACCAGCTTCTGTCCATTGGTTGGGTACAAATATCTGCATCTGACTCTTTCAACTGCTTGTTGGGTCTTCTGGAGTACAAGCATAATAAATCCCTTTTTGTGAGTGCCCCATTGCCTTAGTAAGTGTCAGGCCTTGGGGAATCCCCTTGAGCTGTTTTCCACATTGGGTCTGTCGCTGGACCTTCTTTTCTCAGACTCCTCTTAATTTTCATCCCTGCAGTTCTTTCAGACAGGAACAATTATGGGTCAGAGTTTTGACGGTGAGATACCAACCCCATCCCTCACTTGATGCCATGTCTTTCTGCTGGATAAGGGCAAAAGTTCCCTCATCTCACTATAGGGCATTTCATCTAGGGTGTCTCCCTTTGAGTTTTGAGGGTCTCTCACCTCCCAGGTCTCTGGTGCATGGTGGAAGGGGCCCCCAACCTCCTACCTCTTTAGGTTGCCTGTTTCCATTCTTTTTACTGGCCTTCAGGGCTTCAATCCTTTCCCCCCACCCAACACCAGATCAGGTTCCCCTCTTCCCTATGCTTCCATACACTTTACCTCCCAGATCCCTCCCCCATCTTGCGATTGCTTTCTTCTCTCTCCCAAGTAGAACTGAAGCATCCTCATTTGGGACCTTCATCTCATTGACCTTTTCTAGGTCTGTGTACTGTATCTTGGATATTCTGCAATTTTTTTAGGGCTACTATCCTTATTATGTATTACTTATTACTATAATATCCTTATTACTTATTAATAAGTACATACAATGCATGTCCTTTTGGGTCTGAGTTACCTCACTCAGGATAGTACTTTCTATTTCCATCCATTTGCGTGCAAAACTTGCATGTCCTTGTACTGTGTGTGTGTGTGTGTGTGTGTGTGTGTGTGTGTGTGTGTGTGCTTCTTTTCTTTTTTATTTATTTATCTTTTTTATTGTCTATATTATTTATTTACATTCCGAATGATTTTCCCTTTCCAGGTTACCCCCTCCCCGAAAGTCCCATAAGTTCTTGTTCTTAATAGCTGAGTAGTATTATATTGTGTAAATGAACCACATTTTCTGTATCCATTCTTCTACCATGGAACATCTGGGCTGCTTCCAGCTTCTGGCTATCACAACTAAGGCTACTATGAACATAGTGGAACACGTGACCAGGTGGCAAGGTGGGGCATCTTTTGGGTATATTTCCAAGAGTATATTGCTGAGTCTTCAGATAGATCTATTTTCGATTTTCTGGGGAATGTCTGCTTTGATTTTCAATGTGTTTGTACTAGTTTCCAGCAATGGGGAAGTGGTCCTCTTTCTCTACATCCTCTCCAACAGGTGTTGTCACCTTTGGTTTTGATCTTAGCCATTCTGATTGGTGTAAGGTGAAATCTCAGGGTCATTTTGATTTGCATTTATCTGGTAACTAAGGACTTTGAACATTTCTTTAGATGTTTCTCAGCCATTCAAGATTCCACTGTTGTGATTTCTTGGTTTAGTTCTAGATCCCATTTTTTGATTGTGGTTTTATTTTTTGGTTTTTATTTTTTATTTATTTTTTTGCTGTTTAGTTTCCTGAGTTCTTTATATATTTTGGATATTAGTCCTATATTAGATGTAGGGTTAGTGAAGGTATTTTTTCCCAATTTGTAGATTACCAATTTGTCTTATTTACTATGTACCTTGCTTTACAGAAGCTTTCCAGTTTCATTGTGTCCTGTTTATCAGTTCTTGATCTTAGAGTTTAAGCCATTAGAGTTCTTTAAGGAAATTTTCCCCTGTGCCAATTAGTTCAAGGTTCTTTCCCACTTTCTCTTTTTTTAGATTCAGTGTATTTGGTTTTATGTTGAGGTTCTTTATTCACTTGGACTTGAGCTATGTGCAAGGTGACAAATATGTGTTTATTTTCATTTTTCTACATATATATAGCCAGTTAGATGGTGAGAGTGGGTGTTGATGTCTACCAGTATTATTGTATGGAATTCGTGTGTATGTTGAGTTTTAGTAAAATTTCTTTTATGAATGTGAATGCCCTTGCATTTGGGGCAAAGTTGTTCAGAATTGAGACTTTCTTTTGGTGGAGTTTTACTTTAATGAATATGAAGTGTCCTTCCCCATCTCACTTAATAACTTTTGGTTAAAAGTCTATTTTATTGGATATTGGGATGGCAACTGACATTTGTTTCTTAGACCATTTGCTTGAAAGATTTTTTTTCCAGCCTTTAACTCCAAGGTAGTGTATCTTGACATAAGGTATTTTGTTTTGTTACTTTCTTGCTTAATAGGTACCAGGTATTGTTTTTCAGTCCTTGGACACGTGCTTGACCACACAAAAATAAGTCTATCCTTATTTTTCACTTTATTTTGTCACAGTGTATCCCAAAACTATTCAAACTAGTTTTGAACTTACAAACCCCTTTCCCTCATATACTTAAAGGCCTATATAATTATTCTTTGCTAAACTCCCCCCTTCTCTTTCTTTTTCCTCTTGAATCCTGGGCTTTTCCCATGATTGGCCAGCCATTTATCATTCACCTATATCAACAGGCCAGACATGATTGAAAAACTCTGGCCCTTACTTCTTTGAAAGCATCCTTTTTACTCCCATCATGATGTTATGATGTTTCCCTCACTCTTGTTCTGTCAACCTTCTCATAGCTAAGAGTAAGCAAAAAGCAATAGCAACATATAGCTACAAAATAAATAAATTCAAGTCTGAAACAATGTAATTAATACCACATTATTTATGAAGTACATGCATATTATTAGAAATCTAGAAAAAAAGATGAGAAGAAAATCCTTCTTAAAGAAATAACAATTTTCTACACACATTCCAAAATCCCAGATATAAAAGAAAATAACATAAACAATATTGATGGAGACATGGTTTAGTGTGCAAAATTCTTGACTAAATTTTGTTAAAAGCAACCAAGTAAAAACTAACATGAAGGATGGATTTGTTATTTCAATTCAAGAATAGTGCAGTGATAAGTATACCTAGGTCTTACTAGGCATCCAGTCTTGCTAAACTTCAAGTCCAAAGAGAGGTTCTGTCTCAAAATCTGCAGTGTAAATAACTAAAGAAAGCCTCTATGATCAAACTATATATATATATATATATATATATATATATATATATATATATGAACAAACATGCACATTCACCAGCACAAACATATATATATATATATATCATCATATATATGTGTATATATATATGTATATATGCCACAAATGTAACAAAAAATGAATACATAAATAAAATAAATAAAACTTCAAATAGAAATATAAAATAAATGTTTCTGTCAGAGAAAAAGGGCAAAAATTATAACTAGTACATTGGAAGTATAAAAACACTAATAATTGCAGTCTCTATAATCAAACAGAGGAGCAAAAGGGCCAAAAATAAGAAAAAACTCTTAAGTCTATGTTACATGGGAAACTTTTCAAAATCAAACACACAAAAACATTTTGAAAGGAAAAGCTGAGAACGTCATTCTTCTGTCAATTTTACAGAAAAGAAATTTAAAATGTTCTTCCAGTAAAAGTTAATGAGACCAAGTAGAATTTTGTATGTTTCTATGCAATTAATAAACTTGCAATTCAGATCTTTGAAGACTTGTAATAGAAAAAGAATTTTATATTATTTAGACAATTTATATTAAGTCAGACTTTAGAATAAGGTATAAGAAACTTTTTGCAATACATGAAACAGACTGTTATTCCAATGTAGACTAAAGAGGCTAAAAGTATGAATTATTAACCCCAAACCCCCACTAAAGGCATGTGTAGCTAAGAAGCTAAGACTAAAATTGTCAAGATACTCAGTCTAAGAAAAAGAAGACAGAGAAATGGTAAGAAAAAGTCTAGCATATATGAGTAAAAGAGTTTTACTAGATTGAAGTGATGGACACAGGAACTAACCAATATAAAGCTAACAATAAAGATAATTTCACATTTCCTGTCATACAGGCCAGGAAATAAAACATTATGGTAGTGTTTAAATATGTACTTTAGAGATTGTTTTACAAGTTATCTCAAATATAAAATCACCCACGACATAGCTTGCTGTTGACAAATACTTAAAAATGGATAATGTTTCATTTTTCAAACACAGTTCAGATATAAGTTTTCATCATTAACATATCAAGACCTCAATAATTTTGTGTGGCTAGAGCTAAAACAAATACAGTTTAAGTGTATTACACTTTAAGAAATTTAAAAAAATCAGAAACATTATGTTAAGTCTAAATTATTTACAGGTATAAAATGTGATTAAAATATGCAAGGAAATGCTAAATAATTGAACTAATATATATCAGGCAAATACAAATCCAAGAAATATGAATACAAAAGATTAATAGCAGACAAATGGGTCTTCACAGAAGACATCCAGAAATAAAATCGATAGTTCTTTGTAATTACAGGCTCATTCATCAAGGAGACCTAATGAACTAATTTGTCTAAGTATGTAATAACAGAGTCTCAAGACTTATGATAGAGCAATACAATTGTACAATTCTGAAGCTATTTTACAGTTATACAATATTTAAGATTTTTAAAGGGTCTATTTTTAAAATCTTGGTATATTAATGAAATATATAGATAACATGGCAAGAATATTTTGCATGTAATATCATCATTCTTCTTAATTGTTGCCCATCTTTATTTTTGGTAGATGATATTTATACATGTGGCTATCATAACCCCTCCTTTGACTATTTTCTTATGTAATCATGCTCTCTGCTACATATTTATGATTTCATTGGATTTGGATTTTCTACTTTCTTTGAATGTTATTTGCATACACGGATCTTATTAAAAAGCAACAATCATCAGGCTATTCATTACCTTTCAATGTTCTCCATTGAAATCAATTATTTCTTCTATAGAACAGAAGTGAAATAAAAACTGTAATCTAAAATATTATGAATTCCTTCAAATGTTAATTGAAAAGCTAGAATAAGGAGTATTGTGAAGTACTTAAAATCAATCTATAAATATTGATTAAATGGTTCAGACACCTGGGAGCTCCCAGAGACTGAGCCATCAACCAGTCAGTATACATAACCTGGTCTGAGGCCCCCTGCACATACATAGCAGAAGACTGCCTGGTCTGGCCTAAGTGGAAGAAGATGCAGTAAATCCTGTCAAGACTTGAGACCACAGGAAAGTGGGAAGCCTCCTTGGAGGGAGCCCCCTCTCAGACTCAAGAAGGAGGAAGCATGGGATGAGGAACTATGAGAGGGGGATACAGTGGTTGGCATGTAAATAAATAAAAATAATTAAAAAATGAATGAGGAAATAAAGAACAATTAACACAATGAGCACTACTTAAATGTAAACCTTAAAATTTTATTGAAGGTACTATAGTTGTATTTATTAAAAAAATATACCTTTAAATAATGCAGATAGTATTAAGAGAATGTAAGTTTGGGTATACATTATATGGTAGTTAATTGCCTCTATATTCTAAGAAATTACAAGCAAAGTTCATTTTAACACTGTATCAAAACCTGTCTCAAAATGCTTCTTAGGTAAAGAATGCCAGTTAATCAAAATTTATAACAAACAAATTTGAAACAAAATTTATAAACTAATAATGTTTTTGAATTTATAATTCATTTACACACCTTTCTGTATACAGAGTAACTAGAATGCCATTGACATCCCTCTTTCTGTCAACTATTTATTTTTAAAAGTTTTGAAACTTTATTATGTTTATAAATGTATTTCAAAAGTCATCCCATAGCCTAGATATGAAATATCAATTACAACCCTGCACCATTAAAATATTTAATATCTAATTTGAAAACTTAAAATAGCTGGTACATTTTAATGAAATGCAGGGGGAAATTGCTTGGCAGAAATTATATTGGAAGACAGAAATACTCTGGGTCAACCCCTAGGCTTGGTGCTTTAATAAATTATCTCATTAAAGTCTCATAATGAACTGTCGAAGGCTATATCAAAGCTCATTTCACAAGTGAGGTAGAAGATACTGACAGAAATGAGATGACTAACACAAAATTACAATTGTTTTTTAAGAGCTAAACTTATACACTTCAGCTCTACCATTCTATCTTTAACAAAAGACAAAGAAAGAAGGCTCACAGGAGTTGTGTCCTCTGACTCTGTTTGCAGCCACAACTGGATTATAAGTCCAGGTGAGAAGAAAAAGACAGCGTAACTCTTTGTTATGATTTTAAGATGAAATTTGTGGTCATTTAGAATGCCCATAGCAGAAATTACTTCATATTTTGAGTTTCCTGCAAAGAGCTAGTAGAAGAATAATGGAACTTTCTCTCCAGTTAGATGCCAAAAATTATAGTTAATTATGTACAATAAATAGTTTCTGTTTAATTATATGGCATAGCGGTCAAATTTATTTATATACTGTCTGCTATTATAAATTAGTACAGCTCAAATCAATAAATAATATTTTATTATATTTTTTAGGGAGCATCTACACGAACTCTTTCTGCTTATCTGCTTAACATTCTTCCTTATTGTATTGTATCTCACGAGCTTGAGATACACTCAAACACAGCACTATTTTTTTTTCTAGCAAAATAGATGCCCACAGTGCCTAACAGTCTAACAAGTCTCAGACATCATGTCAGGTCTACTTATTTTGCCTAAAATTTGTATACTAAAAATTTGAGTATAATTTTTAAATTTTACCAACTCAGATAGGAAGGGAGAAAGTACTATGATCAGTTGGCCTATTCTAAAAATAAAATCAGCTATAATAAAAATGTAATTCTCAACAGGAATTTAAAATTTAAATCAACTTTTCCCTTTTCACATTATTTTTATATTTTAAATAGGATTATTATAGGTAGTCTTAAAGGAAATACATACCATGACAACTAGAAAAACTTGGAAAAAACTTTCTTGCTTCCTGAGTATAAACTAGGTAGGAATTGTCAGGAAGCTGATTTACTTTGCTGATTCAACATCACTTGATATATGAATTATGTCCTATATCATATATATGCATGTATATATACATATATGTCACACATACTTATATATGACAAACATACACATTTAAATATACACACATATATGTATACATATATATATGCTGTATCATTTATATGTATATATAGAACAATTTGTCTTCATATTTTTAATTTATGTGTTTTAAACATTTACCTAATCTGACAAGCAATATTTCTCTGTATGAATATGGCTTCTTATCTAAACAAGATTTTATATCTCTTATAAAATGTGTATGTTCTGGGTAAATCATGAAATTCACAAACATTTAGAAACCTTGACTAACAAACTGTCTATTATACTTAATTAACTCATCATTTGACAATCATAAACAACCATACATGTTTCTGAATGATCCACTTCCTATAGGTAATCTTACATGTTTAAAAATAATCCACTTACTTCTGGAAAGAGGTCCCACATATATGTATACATATGCACTCTAGGATAAGGTAAGGTCCTATGTGTTAAATGCAGCTTTTCCAAAGTTGATATTACCTTGGAAAGAAGTCTTAGCCCCTAGATTCTGATATCTATCTCTTTAGTATTTGCTTAGTAGCTGATACAAAGGCAAACTAAAACAAACCAACATGAAATCTATATAAACAGAGTTGTTGAATGACAGCTATTGATATTTATATGTAAAAACTGAAATTTGGTTTATAAAATATGACATAAAATAATCATCCATATTGTACATCTTTCAATGCAGTGTTTGAAGACATGTTATTTATGGAGTCTGATATCATTATTTGTAGAAAATTGCCAATTGCAGTCTCATTTTAAGAAGGTAAAATAAGATTGAATTTTACAGCACAGATGTAAGGTGTATCGACTCTCGTCTTTTAATTCTTCAAGTCAAATTCATTCCAAATAATAGGGTGTACTGATGGAACTCATTTTCTTATTTCATACATGTGAAATGTAATAACACTTGAAGCCAAGTTCTGGTATAAATAAATCAATATTTTCAACTATAAATGCCATTTTCCTCCACAGTTTTTGCTACTTTTGATTTAAGATTCTCCACGGTTCAACATACAGGCTTATTCCTTGGAGAAGCAGGGTATTAGTAGCAAAATAATCACCAGGTATGAGTCTGGGAATAACTACCCCCATGGGTAGCTGTATGTCAAACAGAAACCATGCCATGTCCCCATAAAGGAGGACTTATTTTACTGTGGGAAAAGCTAAGCCATTAAAGAGAGCTAATGATAAATGTAATTTGAGACCTTAAATGAAAAAAATTATTTAAAATCGTCAAGAATGTTAACATGATACTAACTTAAATCAATGTTTACAGTTAATCTTTAGTTTCCAGGGATATGAGAGCTTGATATATGCTCTCCTAGAGTACTAATCCTAAAGCATTTTTATAACTTTAAATGCTGTCTATATTCTTACCAAATGATAATTTCCCCAACATTCAGTTAGCAACAATTTTAAGATGAGGTTGACAAGCATATTTATTTAAATTTACTAGCCAGTTTACTGGCTAAGTCACTCCATTTGTGGAGGTTTCCTTGAAGCATCAAAACATTCAATCAGATGATAGGGAAATGATTAGATCAAAGAGTTGAAGGCACTCTGAGCACCAAACCTATTTTTTATTTCTGTTAAATTTCATTAAATAGTTATTCCACTTTTTTTCCCTAGATCTTGGTAGGAAATCATTCATTGTCATGAACTTTGTCTTTTGGAAGAAATTACATTTTTCAGAAATCTAGTGAATCCCTATTCTTTCCTGAACTCACGAAACCTCAGTTGGGTTAAAAATCTAGTCAGTCTTTGCTCTCAACTGAAGGTTTCTGGATATGTTTTCTGTGCTGAAGCAGAGAAAGTCCTGGGCAAATGGATGATCTGGTTACTTGGTCTCTCTACTTGTTATTTCCTCTGGATTTAATGGAACTGAAAACATAAGCTCGAAGAAACAACTTAGTCTACTTGTAGATCCTACCTTGGACCTCAAAGCAGAAGAGAACCTGTTAAAGTGGGAATTTATAGTGCTCCTTATCTTTTTAAACCCAGAGAGTTTAATTTCTGAGAATTTCCTGTTGGTTAGTCCTTAAAGTTTAATCATCTTATTCTCCAACTTCCCCCTCTCCAAAAATGAGCCTAGTTGGATTTAAACATTCACCATTAAGCATTAACAACTTCATAAATTGGAAAAAATATGTTTTAAAATAATACAATCCAAATGTGTTTTAGTGGATTAAGGTACTGACCACATAGCCTAATGACCTAACTTCAGTTCCCAGAACCCATGTAGAAGAAAATCAACATGAGTTCTTGCTACATAAAAGAAAGAAAAAAACTAGAAACTGAAAAGAAAAAGAAAGAAGAAAACTAACAATGTTACGATTTCATTTTTCCACTTCACAACCTTTGTATTGAATTTATAATAAAATGAAATTGCTCAGGAAAGGTGAAGAGCTGGGTTGTTTAATCTCTTGTCCTAACATGTGGCCTTAACATTGAATGTTTTTTTTGTCTTACTTTTGTTAACATAATTGTACAATAATCAATGTAATATTGATGTAAAGGTATATTTCATTTCATTGATTAATAATTGAGTCAATATTTAAATATAGAGTAGAAATTTTCCTAGTTCAGAAGAGTGTTAAGTATGTGCAGTGATTAAGATTGTCCAGAGACATAATATGTCAAGACACTAATATCTCTAAAGTAAAAGCAAAATGCTGTACCAGCTAATCATATTAGAAATCTGGCTCCTGATTTTAATACACAGAAAATTTAATTGACCTATCATATTTATTTTTGATAATTTAGTTATATTAATACTATCCACTGAACAACTTTTGTAGGGAATAATTATGTCAGACCCTGCCACTGGCAATATTATTAAGTGAACTGTGTTCAAATAGAAATACCTATCAAATTCCCTAACTCAAGTATCATCTGGATAGCAGAGCATGGGGTGTGAATGGACTTTGTACTTCACATATGGTTTAGCAAATCTACCAATAATTATTAGTAAAATGAACAAGAGGCCGCTGTAGCAATTGATTTGAAGGCATATAAGGCTTACCAAGATAGTGCAAATTAATGTGGCTTCTGGTAAGGAAGAAATAAGAAAATATACAGAAATTTATATATAAAAAATATACAGAATCCTCAATTAGAGAAATATATAGCCAGTATGATGTCTTCTATCCATGGCAGAGATGCTACACCTATGAATTCTAAAGAAGCTGACTATGTAAACAAGACCTAAACAATGACAACCCTAGTTGACATGAATGGAGGAACAATCATAAGTCCCATGCCTTTGTCATTGGTGCATATTCAATGTCTCTTAAATAGAGAAGAATCCATCCATCGCTGCCATTTTCAGTGACCATGGTATAGAATATTATATGATTTTGTTTTTAATATTTTGAAATTTCTTTTAGGAAAATAAATACTTGACTCTTTTATACTAATATCATAATTTCTCAGTTTGGTAACTAAAAATAATAATCACAGTTATTCTATCCACAATGTTTCATTCTTCAAATATAAAAATATATGAATTATTTAGGAATTTCGTATTGACAGTAAATAAAACATTTCTTCATGTTTGGATTATAAGTTTGAAATAAAAATTTAAAGAAAATTTAATTACAGAAATAATTAAATGCAAAATTAATTTTAAAAGCATTTCTGGGGTACGCTGCTACTTCATTTTGATGCTGTTATTAAAATTCCAAAAGCCTAGAAATACTTTCAATGTCAAGGAATTTTCACACAACAGATGTATCAGTCACCATTTCCCCATATAGTTATGTTAAGCAGTTCTTTCCCCTCCCTTCCCCTCTGTCCATCTAACTTGCTTTTGCCATCCTGAGAGTACAGATTGAGGCAAATGATTCACCAGCTTTTCTCATATAGCAATTTTATCTAAAAGAATAATTTACTGCTCTTTTGTCTGCCTACATGGTTTAACATACCTAAAAAGAACTCTGGTGGTTTTTAAATTATTTTCTTTACACTAACATTTATTTTATATTTAGATTAGACAAAACACAACTGTTTTTTATCTTATTTGGACTAAATTTAAGTTATTTCTTCAGTAATTGTCCTTTGGTGTTCTATATTAAGGGTAGCATCAGGTAGTTTAAATTTGCATAGAATGGAGTGGCTAGAATTCTGCTCGAATGTTCTTCATTTTCCAGGTTTACAGCATTGAGCCATATACACAATGTACTTCACTATCTGTGTGAAAACAATTTACATTGTATCTGCATTACATGATTATACTAAAACAAGTATCACTACAATAGAATACAGATTTCCAAAAGCTGATCAGAAGAAATTGGCTGAGGTTTATTTTTAAGATTGGGGAGGGGTTATTTATTAAATTTCATCCAGATTTTAGAACCTAGGTAGTTAAATGTGTCATATCTAGAATTTTTTCTTATATACTCAGCTCAAATTCTGCAAAATCTTTTCCACCAGCACCTCTTCTTTTTATACTCACTGTGCAATGAAAATTAATTGCACATATTTTTTATGATTTACTTTCAAGATTGTGCTAGAAAGGTGTTCCTTATCATATATTATGAATTCCAATTGGTTTTCTTTCTAGTACATTATTTTTGCCAAGAACAGGGCCTTTGTAGTGACAGTACTATAGACACGATAAATGATCTTAAGTATGATGATAGAATTTTTTTCCATATATTCACATTTTATATACCATGAAAATTAATTGGGAAATGTTAAAACTACTTGACATTGGGAAATAAATAGTTTTCAATTGCTGAGAAAGTGATTGAATGTCGTTAAACTCTTGTTTCTCCTGGTTCTTTGTTCCTATTATTAGAGCATTTCTTCAACATCTAATTTATTGCCTTCAAGTATTTCCCTTTTTAAATCACCAAACTTACATCAATAAAATTTGGTAAGTAGATCAAGAGAACAATCAACAATATCTCTACAAACTAAGTGTTAACAATGAACACTCAAATAAATAAATAGAATTCATTTAAAACATATCCTCAAAAAATAAGTGACTCCAGGTAAATCTGACACTAGAAGCAATAGTCTAGTGTGATCTAACCTAAAAATTAAATTGTATTAGAAATTTTAAACAAAAGAGCACAGTGTAGTGTTGCATACCTTTAATTTCTGCATGTATGAATAACAGACAGGATGATTTGGTTTCAGATCTTCCTTGCTACATAGAAGTTCAAAATGAACCACGGTAGCAGGGAATCTATCATAATAATAATACTGTGATAGCAATAATAACAACATAGAAATAAAAGCTTAATTTTTATGGAAACACAGCCCGTATTAAGGGTCAGGAAGATTTATCATGCTAAGGGTTAACATTAACCATGAGTAAAAGATTAACAAAACTTCTTGTTTGTGCAAAATGAAAAGTCATTTCTAATGTTCAAATAAAAGAGTCTTCAGTAACAAAACCAAAACTGAAAATAAGAATAAACTTTGGGCACTCGCAGTTTCTAGCTTCAAAGCATGGTTCAAATCTGTTAAAAGTGAAGCAGGGCAGCACTGAAATAAAGACATGAAGAAACCAGCAGGACCGGAAGGCTTTCTAAAAGTAAACTCTTACACATATGCTCAACTGATTTTCAATATAAGTGTCAAGTACATTAAATAGAGAGAGGAGCATCTTGTCATAAAATTATGCTGGAAAATGGGTATTTTATGCAAAGAAATAGTTGTAACATGTATAAAACATTAAAATGATCTCAAAATTTCAAAAATTCTGGTTACAAAACTCTTAGAAACAAATGCTAGGAAGAATTTAGTATATCAGATTTTTGATGCTCTTTTGCTGGTTAAAATATCAATAGCAGCAAGAAAATTAATTTAATAAACTAAAAATTAAGAACATTTGTGCATTCTAGCTATGAAGACGATGAAAATAATTTATAAATGCTATTTCACTGAGGAATTAATGTTAAGAATATATATTTAAAAGCCTTAAACCCAACAACAATTAGCAAACAACTGAATGTAATAATGGTGGGACAAAAAATATTTCTGCAAAGATATTCAAATAGTGAATTATCTGTTTGTTGCAAATGATTAGGTAAATGGGAATCTAAACCAAATCGTGGTACCTAACACTAGGAGACAAGTAACAACACAAAAATGGAAAATAAAAGCAAAATATATTGCCAAATGTATCGATAAATAATAACTTCTCTGACCTTCTGTAAAAGATAGATTGGTATAGTCAGTCTTGAACTACTTTTATAATTTGCCTAAAATTAAACACAATACTCATATACATTCTAACAATGACATTTCTCAGTATTTATTGGAAAGAAGTGAAAAATATAACTGAAACATACCTTTGTACAAGTTTTCACATCCAAATGTGTGTACATGAGTACATCAACTGACAATATTTATGGAATATTGTTTAGCAAAAATGTGGAATAAAATGTGATATCAGACTGTGAACAGTCATTGGAAACATTTTATTCTGTATCAGCAAGACAGACAAAGAAAATATTTTTTTTACTTGGGCACCTATGTAGGACGATCCAGAGGGACAGAGGGTCTGACGCTATTGTGGTAAGTGAAGGAAAGACAATTGAGCTGGCTTGGGGCCTTAGTTTGAAAAGTGGCTAAGTGCTTCAAGGATAGAGTTATAAATGAGTTCCCTTGCTGGTCCAAAATTGTATAGTTACAGGAAATTTAATGATAAACATTGTACTATGTAAATTTTACTACACTACAAAAAGATAACTTTACAGAATATAAATCTCAAATTCGACTACTTGTGGATGCTTTCCCAACATCATTTGCACTTTGACTGACACAACTGATTTTCTCTGGCACTTTGGACATATATTTCCATATTTGCCTGTAACTTATTGGTACAGTGGTCCCACTTTGCAGCTAATTCCTTAAGAGAAAATAATACAACAGAAGAGCAAAGAGTGTAAAGAAAAATAGAAGAAACGTATCATTTAATCTAAAAATTGTACACTATCATTTTTGTCTTATTTTAATTGGTATAAACAGTCATTATTAATGGCTTTTTTAAAAAATTACTCAGTGTGAGAATTGTATGGAATTGTGAAAACCCAGAAGTGGAAGTGCCTGAAATTCTCATACAAATCCTTTCTAATAGCAAAGCCATTTGGGCAGATAAATTGTTGATTATCCACAGGGACTGATGTAAAAATTGGGCTAAGTGATTTTATTGTGTGAGCATCATAATGCACATGCCCAAACGTAAACTATATGGTTTTATCTTCATGTATTATTGATGTTATAAATAGATACATGAACATACATGTATGTGCTTATGACTGAAAACAATACAATTGTATAGTAATGTGTATGTATGTGTGTACGTGTGTGTGTGTATGTGTGTGTATGACTGGATGGGTATGTGTGTATGAAAAATCCATTCTTTTATAGCAAGAGGTTTAGTAACATTCTCATACTATCATTGTCAAATAACACAGTGTAGACCAGTGGTATTCAAAACTTCCTAATGCTTCAATCCTTTAATATAGTGCCTCATGTTTTGGTGGCCTAAGACCATGAGATTATTTTTGTTGCTGCTTCATAATTATAATTTTGCTATAGTTATGAATTGCAATATAAATGTCTGTGTTTTTAGATGGTATTAGGCTATTTTTTTACTAATTTTTAATAATTCTTTTTTTATTGGTCATTCTATTAAGAATTGGAATCTCCTATATGTTTCGGTTTTACTTTTCTTTCACACTATATGCTATTGTTTTTAACTTCAGTTGCAATTGATTGTCCTAAGATTTCTTTTTTTTCTTTTATTGGATATTTTCTTTATTTACATTTTAAATGTTATCCCCTTTCCAGGTCTCCCCTCCTGAAACCCACTATCCCATTACGCCTCCCATTTCCTCTATAATGATGCTTCCGCACCCACCCACTCCCGCCTTTCTACCCTGGCATTCCCTACACTGGGGCATGGAACACCAATAGGACCAAGGGCCACTTCTCCCACTGATTTCCAACAAGACCATTCTCGGCCACATACATGATCGGAGCCAAGGGTCCCTCCATGTGTACTCTTTGGTTGGTGCTCCAGTCCCAGCATCTTCAGGGGGTCTGGCCAGTTGACACTATTGTTCCCTCCCCAATAGGGCTGCAAATTCCCTCAGCTCCTTCAGTCTCTTCCCCAACTCCTCCATAGGGGACCCTGCACTCAGTCCAATGAGGTGGCTGTGAGTATCACCTCTGTATTTGACAGGCTCTTTCAGAACCTCTCGGTAGACAGCCATATCAGGTTCCCTTCAGCAAGCACTCCCTGGCATCCACAATATCTTCTGGGATGGGCTACTGTACATGGAATAGATCCCCAGGTGGAGCAGTCTCTGGATGGCCTTTCCTTCAGTCTCTGCTCCACAGTGTCTCCATATTTCCTCCTGTGAATATTTTGTTTCCCTTTCTAAGAAGCACTGAAGCATCCACACTTTGGTCTTCCTTCTTCTTGAGCCTCATATGGTCTGAAAATTGGGGACTAGACAAGGCTGTCTACTCTCTATCTATTCAATATAGGCTACTCTTATGAAAGATTTTTTTGACCCCTTAAGGGTGTCTCAACTCACAGGTTGAGATCCACTGGTATAGAGGGTTATATGTTGACTCTGTTGGTATAAAAGCATATTAATCTTTAAAACAGTATCACACTTGTATGATGCTATTACAGCTTTTTAAACAACCATGCCATCACTGAATGATGGGACAAGTGATTAAAATGTTGGGGTGGTGTGCTTAGGAAGCCAACATTCATTCCTTCTCATAGGATACTTGAAATTTTGTTCATGGTTCTGAATTTTGGCAAAGCTTTATTATAAGCCATTTATTTTAGTAAATTTAATTCATCAGCATCTAATACCAGATATTACATTAAAGAAAAGTTGGAAGTTTTTTTTTCTGTTAAAACAATAAGTTATTGTCAGAACTATGTTCTTCCTACTCTTTCTCATCCAAGTGAAGTCTTTTGTGAGGAAGGCTTTTGTATTATGCACAGAAACTTGTGATAGGCAGAGTTGTCTTGTGTAATGGTTAATTTTACATTTCTGTGTCTTGGTTTTTTTTATCTCCAAGGACTGAGACAAGCACCATTCTCAATAGCTGATTTCTCAGTCTCTCTCTGTCTCTCTGTCTCTCTTTCTCTCTCTGTCTCTCTGTCTCTGTCTCTGTTTCTGTCTCTCTCTGTCTCTCTCTCTGTCTCTGTCTCTCTCTGTCTCTCTCTCTCTCTCAAACACACACACACACACACACACACACACACAAACAGATTTGGAGGAACTTTATTTAATAGGTTGAGAACCATAGCAGAAAAAATTACTTTGAAAATGACTGTTACTGAATGCGACCTTTAGATTTAGCACAAACTCTGTAAAATTTCAAAATGCATACAGAATCACAATGGGGAATTTATATTAAATCAACAGAAAATTCTATTAGAAAAATCAATCCTAGGCAAAAGCAAAGTTCTGCATGCATCATAGTAAGTGACTTCAAATTACTTATAGAGCAATGGCCACAACAACAGTGGGGCACTAGCACAAAAATTGATATTGAGAACTAAGAAACCAGTTAAAATATTTTATAAAATAGGCTCCTACTACACAAGAAAGTATTGAGAGAACTGAGAAATCATATCAAGAAACCTCTGAAGAATAGTTACCAGAGAATACAAAAAATATATAAATAAAAACCCTAACAAATAAACATAAGATAAGGGGTTGATATGCAGACTATGTAAAGAATTGCAAAAATACAGCAGCCCCTTAAAACACTTGATCAGAAAATGGATTAGTGAAATGAATATATTACTCAAAGAAAGAAAGAAAGAAAGAAAGAAAGAAAGAAAGAAAGAAAGAAAGAAAGAAAGAAAGAAAGAAAGAAAGAAAGAAAAGAAGAAAGGGAGGAAGGAAGGAAGGAAGAAAGAAAGAAAGAAAGAAAGAAAGAAAGAAAGAAAGAAAGAAAGAAAGAAAGAAAGAAAGAAAGAAAGAACTACAAGCAACCAACAAATATTTGTAAAGGTGTTCAACGTTCTTAGTTGACAGGTATAAACAAATTAAAACTAGATGAGATTCTTTCTCGTTTTTGTCAAAACAGACAAGAAAAATGAAATGAATATAAAAGGTAGTTATAAATTTCAAGACACAAAACCCTTGATCAGCAGAGTGTGATGTAAAACTGTGTAAAAAAGATAAAAGTCAGTATAGAGCTGACTCAGAAACCTAAAAATGATCAGTTCCTCACTTATGGGGTTATACCTAATTGCACACCCATACTGCTGACTGCAACAGTCACAAAAGATGAGAAATGGAATCTGCTAGCCATTGACAAGATGGATAATAAAACGAGTGAACATATATACAGAGAATTGTTTTTAGCTGAAAAAAGGAATGCAATCATAAAGTTTGTTGGATAGTGATTCAAATTGGATATCACTGTGTTAAGTAAGTTAAATCAACCAGGAAAAGGTAAGTATCGAAATCTAGATGTGTGTGTGTCTGTGTGTTTGTGTGTGTGTGTGTGTGTGTGTGTGTGTTGTGTGTGATTTGAATACATAGGACATGGAAATAAATATAGGTGGCAATGAGTAGAAATAGAGAGAAATTACCAGATACAACTTTGCCCTTGCAAAGTACTGTAATGGAGGACTAGTGACCTGATATTAGAGAACCAGAAATAAGTGTGGGGCAGTGGAGGAGGCAAGTGGTTAACAACAAATTAAGATGACATATATTTATAAAAAGCCCACATCCAAACCCATTAATATGCACATTACTTCAATTAAGGTGAAATAATAATAAAGTATTAAAATACACATGACGAAATTCACTACGAACAATTACAATTTGAAAAATAAAAGTAGAATTGATCGGGAGTAGTCTATAAAAGTGAAGCCTCCAGGCTATTGCTTTGAATTCATCATCAGGAAGTACAATCTTGAAAGTTCTTAAATTGGGTACTTTCAGCTATGCTGAAGTCATGCCAAGGCATGGGAGGGATGTAAAATTAATTTATCGAATCTGCATATGTTCTATCATCCATGTAAATTGCTAAAGAGTGCATGAAAGTGTGTTAAGCTGAAATAATATGAAAAGCATGATGGATTCAGTGAAAAAGACAAATACATGTATTTGATATGTTAGGGGTATTTCCTGATTACACAAAGAACATGAGGGAATACCACATGCACACCGTAGAAGAGTCAATGACTCAATCTGAATGTCTAAGAAATATCCAGAGATATCATTCATTAATTATAAAGAGTTGAAAACAGAACAGAGAAGATACAAAAATAGGATATTAATCTGTAACTATTTTATGTAATGAAAAATATGCATTTTTAATATTTTCTCATAAAAGGATAATGAGTTGTAGATGTCAGAATTATTGACCTACATATTGTCCTATTCATATTATGCCCCCAAGGCCTAGTAATGACAAATTGTATATAACGTGGGCAGACCTGCATGGCTCAATGCTTTTGGTTACAGGATAATAGTAATGAAGCAACAACAGTTCAGATACAAGAACCCAGAAAGAATCTGAACAACTAAAGGTCTTCAGGAAGATTTTTCTGACCTGCATCGTACAAATAATTCTAGCATTAATTAATTACAACAGACATCAGGCAGGTCTTCTAACCAATGTTTAGAAATGAACAAACCGAGGCATGACTACTTTGCCAGGTTGCCATTTCTGCACTCAGATATCTGTGTTCTTATTCACAGTGTTTCTTCATGATTAACTTATTTGAAATGCTGTTTTCATCAGACTATTGAATCATCTTAAATGTTTAAATAAAATCTAGTCTGTTAATTTCACAATCAGAAGAATCATGTGAAGTTTAATGAAATAGATTTATACTTTGATATACAGAGACAAATGCTATTTAGATGGCATCTGTCTTAGGTTTTCTACACTGTGAAGATATACCACATGCATGGCAACTTTTATAAATGAAATATTTAACTGGGGATGGCTTCCAGATTCATAATCATCATGGTGGGAAGCAAGGCAGCATATAGGAAGACTTGGTCCTGGAGGAGCCAATTTCTACATCTTGATCTAAAGGCAACAAGGAGGAGACTTGGTGTGTCTTCTAACAAAACCATTTCTCCTCCAACAAGGCCACATCCCCTAATAGTGCCTCTACCTATGGGCCAAGTATTGAAACACATGATGAGTCTATGGGGCAGAACTTTTCCAAACCACAAATTTCCACCTCACAAGCTTGTAGCCAAAACATAGGGCAAAATGCCTTTAGCCCAACTTAAACAGTCTGCATTCTATCACAATCTCAAAATGTTTAAAGGTCCGAAGATATAATTGAATGTCAAGTTGATAAGAGGGTGAATAATGGATAGCTATTCTCAGTTGTCAACTTTAACTACATTTGGAATGAATTACAAAGCAGAAATGGAGGTACACCTGATCCAGATCTTGAGGAAGGAAGACAACTTGCCTTTGATTTGCATCTTAAGGCTGCAAAACAGGCTTTTTACAACATGACATTAATATATATCTTGAGTCACAATGGCCATGCTTAAAGGGAATTAAAGAACAGTTTAGGACCAGGTATAGTGGTACACACTTCTAATTTCAGCAATTAGGAAAAAATAAGGGTTCAAGGCCAGTGTGGTCTATAGAGAAATCTGCAGAACAGCCAAGCTTTGGCAGTGAAGGAAACCAGTGAAAACATAAAGCTGGTGAATATGTAATTGAATGAGTGGGTTGTATTCTAACTCCAGCAAGAAGAGTAACCTTGCAGCTTTGATCTAGTAGTACTGGATTTATAATCAAGGATGAAATTTTCCTGTGTCTTCCATGAAGCTTTAACTTTACACAGAAATGTACAGCAACTGAGAAATATAGAAAGCAGGAGAAATAATCTGGAAGATTCACTTTTGGTAACCCGATACAAAATTGTAGTCATACCAATAACATTATATGGACTGAGAAGGTATTTTTGGGAGCTAATAAAAACAAAACACAAAAATTAAAAGAAAACAGAAAGATGTAATCACATGGGATATCTTAGAGTTTGTAAAAGGAAAGAAAAATTGATATAACACATTCTTGTAGGATTTGACTTTTCAAAACCTGCTTTGAAAAGGGTTCCTAAGTGTTTTAACCTCCCATCTAGCTCACCACTCGACATAGGTAGTGGAAAGGAAAGATTAATATGGCAAATGAGGATGTGGACCTGTTTAGAAATGCTTCTTTGGGACAATTCCAATCTTTTGTTTTTAGGATATCAGCAGTTCAGCAGTGGTAGCCCAATTCACTTGCATACACCTTTCATGAATCAGCAATGTAGTTCTACTCAGAAGAAACATCAAGGTTCTTCTAATCAACCCAAGTCCTCGGAAAAGGTAAAAGCTGCCAGAATATCATGAAAACCTCTTTGGTGCATTTCTTTCTATGAAGTCATGATAAGTGATGATCAGCAAAGAGAGCTGGAGAACCAGTGCCACACTGCCGTGCACTGTCTGTTGGGTTACACTTATACCCTTTCCAAGCATCAAGTGTGACACAACTGAATCTCTAAAAAAACCAGAAATCTACACTTCATATTCTATCCTTCAAAATGAAACAGAAGGAGAAGAGAGGAGAGGAGAGGAGAGGAGAGGAGAGGAGAGGAGAGGAGAGGAGAGGAGAGAGAGAGAGAGAGAGAGAGAGAGAGAGAGAGAGAGAGAGAGAGAGAGAGAGAGAGAGAGAAGAGAGAGACAGACAGACAGAGAGAGAGACAGAGAGAGAGACAGAGAGAAAGAGACAGAGAGAGAGAGAGAGAGAGAGAGAGAGAGAGAAATTTATACTTGTGCTCAGATATCTTCTTCCTTTATGTAGAACAGAGAACAAGAGCCCAGGAAAAGGTATCACAAGTTTTAGGCTGGATATTTCCATCTCACTTAACTTATTCAAGATAATCCCTCATAAGCATGTCCTGAAGCTAACATAATCTAAATAATTTCTCACAGGTGTGCCAAGAGGCCTGTCTCCTTGGTGATTCTACATCCTGTCAGTCAATGATGAGTGCTTAACATTATAAAATCTATAAAAATTTTATTGAATAAAAACACATTAAAAAATCTACTCCTGATAAAATATAATCATTCTTTGAATAAATTAATCTCATATTATCCCTAAAAAACTTTTAACATCACTACTGTTTGGCCATAATTTTCAGTTTGACCATAAAAATAAGTGAATTTGGTTAATCACAGTCTCTCTCCACCTTCATACTTTCTCTCTTTCTTCTCATCTATGTATCTGTATCTATGTATATATATATATGTCTATAGAGCTATCATCTATGTGTCATAAATAGCACACTATAGCCTAGGCTTACTGAAAATTCACCGTTGGTCTTGAACTTGTGGCAATTACCCTGCTTGTGAAACTTATTCCCCTAACTGGGCTGCTTTATGTGACCTCAGTGGGAGAGATTGTACCTAGTCATGCAGGGACCTGATGTGCCAGGGTTGGGGAATACACAGTGGGGGCCTCCACCCTCTTAAAAGAGAATGAGAAGAGGATATGGGAGAAGTACTGTGTCTGAGGGGGACTGAGAAAGGGGGACATTGTTTGGATGTAAAATAAATAAATAAATAAATAAATAAATAAATAAATAAATGAATAAATAAATAAATGTAAAAAGTAATATGTTTGTAAAATGAAAACTTTCTATCAATAAACATAATGTATCAATAAATAAGCAAAACAGAACAATTGGCTGGTAAAGACTGTATTAGCTAAATTACTGCAATTATTATTTAATAATATAAATGTATACAAAACACAAAAGTATACTTCATAAATATTTTTAAAACGTTTTTAAATTCATCTCAAGACTGAAAAAAATTAAAATGTTTCTTTGAAGAACATCTATTTTTTGAAATATTAGACATAAAACATATTACTTTATTCCTTGCAATATTCATGCAGTCATTTTGTATACAAGTACACTGTACAATGAGTAAATGTATTTGCTCTGAAAACATGAGAATCTTAGGTTTAAACCTCTAGAAGCTTTGTGAAATTTGAATCCATAGATTTTATCTTCCTTAATTCCAGCACTCGGCCAGTGAGAAAAGAGAGACACACAGGACAGTCTACAGATGCTCTAAGGCTAAAAAGGCCCAAACACCCAAACCCAAACAGCCCAAAGACCATGTCTCAAGCAAGACAGAAGGTGAGGACCCACTCTCCATCTAACTCACTTTCCTGCATTCACATACTTAAAAGTACATATTACCACCAACACACACATACACACACACACACACACACACACACACACACACACACAAATACATCTCCTTCACCACCAGCAGCACTTTCCATGTTCCATATTAACTTTTTTTCATATTAACTTTTAATCAGCCTATATTGACCTTATTGTTTAAAACCTGAAATATGACATAATTCATATTGTTTTATACTTTTACATAAAACAATAAAAATGGTAATTTGTTTATAAAGTCCAGAAATAATCTTGTTTACTACATGGAACAATGCTAATAAATAGCTACTTGTTTTAGCATATAAGTTTCTTTACTGTAGTTTTTACCTATATAAGCTTGCCAATATAATCAGTAAATATAAAATCATATATAGATTTGTACAGGAGATTTAATAGTGGCATATATCACAGTCACAATTAAAAATACTAGAGTCTACAGGGTGAGCAGCACCACGGAGAGTGCCCTCCGCCATCTTTGCTCCAGTGACTGGGAGGTTGGGACAGCCAGGTTCTGAGACAGACAGGCATAATATCGCTTGGGTCTCGGGCGGCTTGTGTGTATGCGGCTCCAAAGTGCTGGGCTGATCTGCAGTAACCAGCGCGCCAGCTCTGCTGTGGGACTTCTGCCTGGCAGAGGGACGCCCCCTCCCCCCCTAGGAGAGATCACACACCCCTGCACAGGGCAGGAGCCTACCAGCCTCCCTTTGGCGACCTCTGCTCCAGGAATCCACTAGGCTGAGCCTTTAGATGTGCAAGGCCTCCCCAATAAAAGATCACTTGGGGCAAGGCACATTAGGGCTCCAAAGTCACTCAGGAGCAGGCAGGCCCCAGAAATCGGTGCCAGGGGAATCCTGGTAATCCAGGGGGGCAGAAATAGCTTTGCAGGCTCACAAGAGGTCCAACCAACAGCCAGTGGCAGCAGGACCAACTAACACCAGAGGTATCCAGATGGCAAAAGGCAAACGTAGGAATGTTACTAACAGAAATCAAAGTAATGTGGGACCATTCGAACCCAACTCTCCAACAGCAGCAAGTCCTGGATACCCCACCACACCCGAAAGACAAGATCTGGATTTAAAATCACTTCTCATGAACCTATTAGAGGATCACAAGAAGGACACAAATAAATCTCATAAAGAGTTACAGGAGACCATTAATCAATGGTTTCTAACAGCCCTTACAAAGGAAACACAAAAATCGCTTAGAGAAATGCGGGAGAACATGGATCAAAAGATGGAGGCGCACAAGGAGACAACACAAAAATCAATTAACGAGATGAATCAACGGGTAGATGCACTCACAAAGGAATCACAAAATTTGCATAAAGAAATGCAGAAGAATATGGGTCAACAGACGGATGCCCATAAGGAGGCAACACAAAAATTGCTTAAAGAAATGAATCAACAGTTAGATGCCCTTACAAAGGAAACACAAGAACTGCTTAAAGAAATGCAGGAGACGATGGATCAACAGATGGAATCCCATGAGGAGGAAACACAAAAATCGCTCAGAGAAATGCAGGAGAACGTGGGTCATCAGGAAGAAATCCTGAAAGAGGTAATGAAAAAAAATACCTTAAAGAAATACAGGAAACTACAAACAAACAAGTGAAGGACCTCAGCAAATCCATCCAGGAACTAAAAAAGGAAGTAGAAACAACTAAGAAATCACAAAGGGAGACAACTTTGGAGATAGAAAACCTTGGGAAGAAATCAGGAGTCATAGATGCAAACATCAACAATAGAATACAAGAGATGGAAGAAAGAATCTCAGGTGCTGAAGATTCCATAGAAAGCATCGACTCAACAGTCAAAGAAAATGCAAAATGCAAAAAACGTGTAACCCAAAACATCCAGGAAATCCAGGACACAATGAGAAGACCAATCCTAAGGATTATAGGTATAGATGAGAGTGAAGATTTGCAACTTAAAGGGCCAGTAAACATCTTCAACAAAATTATGGAGGAAAACTTCCCTAACTTAAAGAGAGAGATGCCGATGAACGTACAAGAAGCCTACAGAACTCCAAACAGACTGGACCAGAACAGAAATACCTCCCATCACATAATAATCAAAACACCGAATGTTCTAAACAAAGAAAGAATACTAAAAGCAGTAAGAGAAAAGGGCCAAGTAACATACAAAGGAAGACCTATCCGAATCACATCAGACTTCTCACCAGAGACTATGAAAGCCAGAAGATCCTGGGCAGATCTCATGCAGACACTAAGACAGCACAAATGCCAGCCTAGACTACTATACCCAGCAAAACTCTCAATCACCATAGATGGAGAGACCAAGATATTCCATGATAAAACCAAATTTTCACAATATCTTTCCACAAATCCAGCCCTGCAATGGATAATAGGTGGAAACCTCCAATACAGGGAGAGAAACAACACCCTGGAAAAAATGAGATAATAACCTTCTTGAATCAAACCCAAAAGTAGATAACCACTCAAACATAAAGATAGCGTCAAGAATGGCAGATGGCAATAATCACTATGCCTTAATCTCTCTTAATATCAATGGTCTCAATTCCCCAATTAAAAGACATAGACTAGCAGACTGGATACGTAGGATCCAGCATTTTGCTGCATGCAGGAAACGCACCTCAGTGTCAAAGACAAACACTACCTCAGAGTAAAAGGCTGGAAAACAATTTTACAAGCAAATGGCCCCAAGAAACGAGGTGAAGTAGCCATCCTAATATCGGATAAAATTGATTTTCAACCTAAAGTCATCAAAAAAGACACAGAAGGACACTACATACTGATCAAGGGAAAAGTCTACCATCAAGAACTCTCAATTCTGAATATCTATGCTCCAAATGCAAGGGCACCCTCATTCGTAAAAGAAACTTTACTAAAACTCAAAGCACACATTGCACCGCACACAATAATAGTGGGTGACTTCAACACCCCGCTCTCTGAAATGGATCGTTCAGGAAAGCAGAAACTAAATAGGGACACAGTGAATCTAATTGAAGCCTTGGACCAAATGGAACTAACTGATATATATAGAACATTTCATCCTAGAGCTAAAGAATACACCTTCTTCTCAGCTCCTCATGGTACCTTCTCCAAAATTGACCATATAATTGGTCACAAATCAGACCTGAACAGATACGAGAAGATAGAAATAATCCCATGCCTCCTATCAGATCACTATGGAATAAGGGTGGTCTTCAATGGCAAAAAAAAAACAAAAGAAAACCCACGTACACATGGAGGCTGAACAATGCTCTACTCAATGATAACTTGGTCAAGGTGGAAATAAAGAAAGAAATCAAAGACTTTTTGAAAGTTAATGAAAATGAAGGCACAACATACCCTAATTTATGGGACACAATGAAAGCAGTGCTAAGAGGAAAATTCATAGCCCTGAGTGCCACCAAAAAGAAACGGGAGACAGCATACACTAACAGCTTAATGGCACACCTGAAAGCCCTGGAACAAAAGAAGCAAATACACCAAAGAGGAGTAGAAGGCAGGAAATCATCAAACTCAGGGCTGAAATCAATCAAGTAGAAACAAATAAAACCATACAAAGAATCAACAAAACAAGGAGTTGGTTCTTTGAGAAAATCAACAAGATAGATAAGTCCTTAGCCAGACTAACCAGAGAGCACAGAGATAGTATCCAAATTAATAAAATCAGAAACGAAAAGGGAGAGATAACAACAGAAACTGAGGAAATTCAAAAAATCATCAGATCCTACTACAAAAACCTGTATTCAACACAACTAGAAAATCTTGAGGAAATGGACAATTTCCTTGACAGATACCAAGTACCAAAATTAAATCAGGATCAAATAGACCATCTAAACCGTCCTATAAGCCCTGAAGAAATAGAAGTTGTCATTGGAAGTCTTCCAACCAAAAAAAGCACAGGTCCAGATGGTTTTAGTGCAGAATTCTATCAGACCTTCAAAGAAGACCTAACACCAATACTCTTCAAACTGTTCCACAAAATAGAAACAGAAGGAACACTACCCAACTCATTCTATGAAGCCACAATTACACTAATACCAAAAGCACACAAAGATCCGACAAAGAAAGAGAATCTCAGGCCAATCTCTCTTATGAATATTGATGCAAAAATACTCAATAAAATTCTTGCCAACCGAATCCAAGAACACATCAAAACGATCATTCACCACGATCAAGTAGGCTTCATCCCAGGGATGCAGGGATGGTTCAATATAAGGAAATCCATCAATGTAATCCACTTCATAAACAATCTCAAAGGAAAAAACCACATGGTCATCTCATTAGATGCTGAGAAAGCATTTGACAAAATTCAGCATCCTTTCATGCTAAAGGTCTTGGAAAGATCAGGAATTCAAGGCCCATATCTAAACATAGTAAAAGCAATTTACAGCAAACCAGTAGCCAGCATCAATCTAAATGGAGAGAAACTTGAAGCAATCCCACTAAAATCAGGGACTAGACAAGGCTGCCCTCTCTCTCCATATCTTTTCAATATAGACTTGAAGTTCTAGCTAGAGCAATTAGACAACAAAAAGTGGTCAAAGGGATACAAATTCGAAAGGAAGAAGTCAAACTATCACTATTTGCAGACGATATGATAGTATACATAAGCGACCCAAAGAACTCCACCAGAGAACTCCTACAGCTGATAAACGACTTCAGCAAAGTGGCCGGATATAAAATCAACTCAAGCAAGTCAGAAGCCTTCCTATACTCAAAGGATAAGCAGGCTGAGAAAGAAGTAAGAGAAATAATACCCTTCACGATAGCCACAAACCATATTAAGTATCTTGGCGTGACTCTAACCAAACAAGTGAAAGATCTGTATGACAAGAACTTCAAGTCTCTGAAGAAAGAAATTGATGGAAAAATCTGCCATGCTCATGGATTGGCAGGATTAATATAGTAAAAATGAGCATCTTACCAAAAGTAATACACAGATTCAATGCAATCTCCATCAAAATCAATTCTTCATAGAGTTAGAAAGAGCAATTCAAAAATTCATCTGGAATAACAGAATACCCAGAATAGCTAAAACTATTCTCAAGAGTAAAAGAACCTCTGGGGGAATCAGTATCCCGGACCTCAAGCTGTACTACAGAGCAATAGTGTTAAAAACCGCATGGTATTGGTACAGTAACAGACATGTAGATCAATGGAACAGAATTGAAGACCCAGAAATGAATCCACACTCCTATGGTCACTTGATCTTTGACAAAGGAGCTAAAACCATCCAGTGGAAAAAAGATAGCCTTTGCAACAAATGGTGCTGGCTCAGCTGGAGGTCAACATGCAGAAGAATGCAAATTGACCCATCCTTATCTCCTTGCACTAAGCTCAATTCTAAGTGGATCAAAGATCTCCACATAAAACCAGACACACTGAAACTAATAGAAGGGAAACTAGGGAAGAACCTTGAACATATGGGCACAGGGGAGAATTTCCTGAACAGAACTCCAATAGCTTATGCTCTAAGATCAAGAATAGACAAATGGGACCTCATTAAATTACAAAGTTTTTGCAAGGCAAAAGACACTGTCAAAAAGACAAAGCGGCAACCAACTAACTGGGAAATGATCTTTACCAACGTTACATCCGACAGAGGGCTAATATCCAAGATATACAAAGAACTCAAGAAGTTAAACTCCAGAGAGGCAAGTAACCCTATTAAAAAATGGGGTACAGAGCTACACAAAGAGTTCTCACCTGAAGAATATCTAATGGCTGAGAAGCACCTAAAGAGATGTTCATCATCCTTAGTCATTAGGGAAATGCAAATCAAAACAACCCTGAGATTCCATCTCACACCAGTCAGGATGGCTAAGATCAAAAACACAGGAGACAGCAGTTGTTGGCGAGGATGTGGAGAAAGAGGAACACTCCTCCACTGCTGGTGGAATTGCAGGCTGGTACAACCACTCTGGAAAGCATTCTGGCGGTTCCTCAGAAAACTGGGCATGACACTCCCGGAGGATCCAGCTATACCACTCCTGGGCATATACCCAGAGACTTTACCCGCATGCCATAAGGACACATGCTCCACTATATTCATAGCAGCCTTATTTATCATAGCCAGAAGCTGGAAAGAACCCAGATGTCCCTCAACGGAGGAATGGATTCAGAAGATGTGGTATATTTACACAATGGAATACTACTCTGCAATTAAAAACAATGAATTCACGAAATTCCTAGGCAAATGGCCAGAACTTGAAAATATCATCCTTAGTGAGGTAACCCAATCACAAAAGAACACACATGGTATGCAGTCACTGATAAGGGGATATTGACCCAGAATCTCGGATTACCCTAGACACAATCCGCATATCAATAGATTTCTAAAAAGATGGAAGGAGAGACCCCTGGTCCTGGAAAGACTGGATGTAGGGGAACGCCAGGACAGAGAAAGGAGAGGGGGTTGAATGGAGAAAAGAGGGAGGAAGGAGGCTTATGGGACTTTCGGGGAGGGAGGAAACGGGAAAGGGGAAGTGATTTGGAATGTAAATTAAAAAAATAAAATAGAATAATAAAAAAAAATACTAGAGTGAAAAATGATAATTATATGTAGTACAGAAAGTAAGCATAATAGAAATCTAATCATCTGCCTATAGTTGTCGTTTTCCTTAAACCCTCATCTGCATCTAAGTATCAGTTTGCTTATGGGTGTGCCTCAGGAGTCTGAATAAATGAGCTCCAATCCCTTCCATGAGCAAACACATTAAATTAAAGGTTTTGGTCACCCACAGAATGAGCCAGCATGTATAAGAGTACCATAAGCAAAATTTTATTATCACACTTTGAGCCCATTAAATAAGTTTAATGATATTCATCACTTTTTGACTCACTGTAAATAAGTTTACTACTGAATAGCATAAAGCCAAAGTACACAAGTGTACAGTTATTGCTATTCCAAAAATCAGTAACAGTAGGAAACATATTTCATATAATAATAAAATAGATTAAGAGCTAAAGTGTTGAGATGGGGAAATAGGGGTAAAGTTGACTGAATTTTCCCAGACTTATTTTCTAAATTTAAATTCTACTTCGGGGTATTTATGTAAGAAACTTGCAATTAAGTTAGTGGTAGTTACGGATGGGTGACTAATGGAAAAACTTAGCCTCTGGTCCTTTCAAACCTCATACGTCTAAAGCAAGCTTCAAACAACTCAAATCAGCCTCATTAACTAATTAGAATAATGAGATTGTACAGTGTCGTGACCCCTTTTATCAGCTATTAAAATTTTAAACAGAACATCAATAAATCCTTCATGGTGGGCAAAAATTATAGAAGTAGAAAAATTTTACACAAATATAACATAAGAAAGGATCTGTGCTTTTACAAAACTTTAAATTTATAGCTATGGCTTTATGATATTCTTTTAGACCCCATTTTTGTAAACTACAAGCAAAATCAATGTTTCTCAGGTCGGTTTACAGGATGATAGTCACACAAAGAATCATAAATCACATAACGTCCAAAGGGATAATAATTTACCTTAATAGTGTTATATAACCAGTTATTAATCTGCTCATAATTTCAGTGTTTGAATAGTGTACCTGTGTTTTATTACATGTGATAAAGGTTTAGATTATTAACTAAAGAAATAAGTAAAATAGAAAAGAGTGACTTAGTAGACTCACCCCTATTAAATGTATGTATTTTGAATTTAATTTGTGTCTCAGTTACATCAACTTCAGTACATACTTAGCATCCTGGTTTGCTGATGATCAGTAGAATCTGATTATATAAGGAATAGAAAATATTCCTATTATTTAGGGGACCTGAGATGAACTGGGAGTATAACCTCATTCAAATACATCAATAAAAGGCATAAATGCATGTTTTTTTGGTTTTTATTGGATATTTGCTTTATTTACATTTCAAGTGTTATCCCCTTTTCCGGTTTGCCCCAAACCAGAAAACCCCTATCCTATCCTCCCTCCAACTGTTTCTATGAGGGTGTTCTTCCACGCATACCACTCCTACCTCCCAGCTCTCAATTCCCCTACTCTGGGGCATCTATCAAGCCTTCATACAACCAAGGACCTCTGCTCCCATTGATGCCTGACAAGGCAATCCTCTGCTACATATGCAGCTGGAGCCATGTGTACTCCTTGGTTGATGGCTTAATCCCTGGGATATCTGGTGGTTCTGGTTGGTTGATATTATTGTTCTTCCTATGGGGTTGCAAACCCCATCAACTCCTGCAGTCCTTTCTCTAACTCCTCAATTGGATACCCCATGCTCAGTCCAATGGTTGGCAGTGAGAATCCATCTCTATATTTGCAAGGCTCTGGCAGGGCCTCTCAGAACACAGCCATATCAGGCTCACTTCAGCAAGCATTTCTTGGCATCAACAAGTGTCAGAGTTTGGTGACTGTATATGGGATGGATCCGACAGTTTCTGGATGACCCTTCCTTCAGTCTCTGCTCTACACTTTATCTCCATATTTACTCCTGTGAGTATTTTGTTGACCTTCTCAGAAAACGGAAGCATCCACACTTTGGACCTTCTTCTTGAGCTTCATGTGGTCTATGAATTGTATATTGGGTATTCTGAGTTTTTGGGCTAATGTCCACTTATCACTGAATGCATACCATGTGTGTTCTATTGTGATTGGGTTACCTCGCTCAGGATGATATTTTCTAGTTTCATCCATTTGCCTAAGAATATCATTAATTCATTGTTTTTAATAGCTGAGTAGTACTCCACTGTGAAAATATAGCACATTTTCTGTATTCATTCCTCTGTTGAAGACATCTGAGTTCTTTCCAGCTTCTAGCTGTTATAAACAAGACTGCTTTGAACATAGTGGAGCATGTGTCATTATTACATGTTGGAGCATCTTCTGGGTATAAGCCCAGGAGTTTTATAGCTGGGTCCTTTGGTAGTACTGTACTACATCCAATTTTTTGAGGAGCTGCCAAAATGACGTCCAGAGTGGTTGCACCAGCTTGCATTCCCATCAGAAATGAATGAGTGTTCCTCTTTCTCCACATCCTTACCAACATCTGCTGTCACCTGAGTTTTTAATTTTAGCCATTCTGACTACTAAAAGTTGGAATCTCAGTGTTGTTTTGATTTGCATTCCCCTAATAACTAGGGGTATTGAACATTTCTTTAGGTGTTCTCTGCCATTTGATATTCCTCAGTTGAAAATTTTTGAGGTGAGCCTGGTCTACAGAGTGAATTCCAGGACAGCCAAAAAGGAATCCTTTTTTGCCAGGAACAGGTCTGTCTCAGAGCTCTCCTAACTTGAGAGTGCAGGACATATTTATAGAATGAAAATTCTTTGTTTAGCTCTCTACCTCATTTTAATAGGATTATTTGATTCTCTGGAGTGTAACTTCTTGAGTTCTTTGTATACATTGAATATTAGCCCTCTATCAAAGGTAGGATTTATTAAGATCTTTTCACAATCTGTTGGTTGCCATTGTATCCTATTGACACTGTCCTTTGCCTTACAGAAGCTTTGCAATTTTATGAGGTCCCATTTGTCAATTCTTGATCTTAGGGCATAGACCATTTGTGTTCTGTTCAGGAAATTTTCCCTTGTGCCCATATGTTCAAGACTCTTCCCCACATTTTCCTCTATGAGTTTCAGTGTATCTGGTTTTATGTGGAGATCCTTCATGCACTTGTACTTGAGCTTTGTACAGGGAGATAAAAATCAGTCAATTTTCTTTTTTTCTACATGCTGATTTCCAGTTGAAACAGCACCATTTGTTAAAAATACTGTCTTTTATCCACTGGATGGTTTTAGCTCTTTTGTCAAAGATCAAGTGACCATAGGTGTGTGGGTTCATTTCTTGGTCTTCAATTCTATTCCACTGATCTTTCTGCCTCTATATTTGTACCAATACCATACAGTTTTTATCACAGTTGCTCTGAAATACAGCTTGATATTAGGGATGGTGATTCCGCCAGAAGTTCTTTTATTGTTGAAAATAATTTTAGCTATTCTGGGTTTTTTGTTATTCCAAATGAATTTGCAAATTGCTCTTTCTGAGTCTATCAAGAATTGGCTTGGAATTTTGATGGGAATTGCATCGAATCTGTAGATTGCTTTCAGCAAGATGGCCATTTTTACTATATCAATCCTGCCAATCCATGAGTTTGGGAGATCTTTCCAACTTCTGAGATCTTTGATTTCTTTCTTCACAGACTTGAAGTTCTTGTCATACAGATCTTTCACTTGCTTGGTTAGAGTCAAACCAAGGTATGCAATTTTATTTGTGACTATTGTGAAGGGTAATGTTTCCCTAATTTCTTTCTTCGCCTGTTTATCCTTGTAGAGGAAGGCATTGATTTGAGTTAACTTTATACTCTGCTACTTTGCTGAAGTTGTTTATCAACTGTAGGAGTTCTGTGGTGGAATTTTTGTAGTCCCTTAATTATATAATCATATCATCTGCAAATAGTGATAGTTTGACTTCCTTTCCAATTTGTATCCCTTTGACATCCTTTTGCTGTCTAATTGCTCTAGCTAGAACTTCAGGCACTGCATTGAATAGATAGAAAGAGAGAGAGCAGCCTTTTCTAGTCCATGATTTTAGTGGGATTGCTTCAAGTTTCTCTCCATTTAATCTGATGTTGGCTACTGGTTTGCCATATAGTACTTTTACTACATTTAGGTATGGGCCTTGAATTCCTGATCTTTCCAAGACTTTTAACAAAAAGGTATGCTGAATTTTGTCAAATGCTCTTTCAGCATCTAATGAAATGATCATGTGGGTATTTTGTGTGTGTGTGTGTTTGTTTATGTAGTAGATTACATTGATGGATTTCCTTATATTGAATGATCCCTGCATCCCTGGGATGAAACCTACTTTATTGTGGTGAATGATCATTTTGATGTGTTCTTGGATTTAGTTTGCAAGAAATTTATTGAGTATTTTGCGTCGATATTCATAAGGAAATTGGTGTGAAGTTCTCTTTCTTTGTTTTCTTTTTGTGTGGATTAGGTATAAGTGTAGTTATGGCTACATAGAATGAGTTGAGCAATGTGCCTTCTCTTTCTATTTTGTGGAATAGTTTGAAGAGTATTGGTATTAGGGCGTCTTTTAATGTATGATAAAATTCTCCATGAAACCCATCTGGTCCTTGGCTTTTTTTTGGTTGGAAGACTATTAATGACCACTACTATTTCTAGGGATTATGGAACTGTTTAGATTGTTTATCTGTTCCTGCTTTATCTCTGGCACCTGGTGCGCGTCTAGAAAATTGTCCATTTCATCCAGATTTTCCAATTTTGTTGAGTATAAGCTTTGTTGCAGAATATGATGATTTTCTTGAATTTCCACAGTTTCTGGTGTTATGTCTCCCTTTTCCATTTCTGATTTTATTAGTTAGGATACTGTCTCTGTGCTCAATGGTTAGTCTGGCTAAGGTTTTATTTATCTTGTAGATTTTCTGAAAGAACCAGCTCCTGGCTTTCTTGATTCTTTGTATAGTTCTTTTTGTTTCTATTTGGTTGATTTCAGCCCTAAGAATGATTATTCCCTGCCATCTATTCCTCTTGTGTGTATTTGCTTCTTTTTGTTTTAGAGTGTTCAGGTATGCTGTCAAGGTCCCTACAGTTTCTTCTTGGAGGCACTTAGAGCTATGAATTTTCCTCTTATGACTCCCTTCACTGTGTCCATAAGTTTTGGTATGATGTGTCTTCATTTTCATTAAATTCTAAAGGAGTCTTTAATTTCTTTCTTTATTTCTTTCTTGACTGAGTTATCATTGAGTAGAGCATTATTCAGCTTCCATGTGTATGTTTGTTTTCCATTGGAATTTAAGAACAGCCTTAGTTTGTGCTGATCTGATAGGGTACATGGGATTATTTCAATCTTCTTGTATCTGTTGTGGCCTGATTTGTGACAAATTATATGGTCAATTTTGTAGAAGGTACCGTGAGGTGCTGAAAAGAAAGTATGTTCTTTTGCTTTAGGATGAAATGTTCAATGAATATCTGTTAGATACATTTGGTTCATACCTTCTGTTAGATTTACTGTGTTTCTGTTTCCATGATGTGTCCAAGGCTGAGAGTGCGGTGTTGAAGTCTCCCACTGTTATTGTGTGGGTTATAATGTGTGCCTTGAGTTTTACTAAAGTTTCTTTTATGAATGTGGGTAGCCTTGCATTTGGAACCTAGATATTCAGAATTGAGGTAGACTTTTCTTTTGACCTGTATTAAGTGTCCTTCCTTATCTTTTTTGATAACTTTTGATTGAAAATCCATTTTATTCAATATTAGCATGGCTACTCCATCTTGTTTCTTGGGACCGTTTGCTTGGAAAATTGTTTTCCAACCTTCTACTCTGAGGTAGTATCCGTCTTTTTCACTGAGGTGCGTTTCCTGTACGTAGCAAAATAATCAGTCCTGTTTATGTATCCAGTCTCTTAGTCTATGTCTTTTTACTGAGGAATTGACTCCATTGATGTAAGGAGATATTAAAGAAAAGTGAATGTTACTTCCTGTTACTTTTGTTGTTAGAAGTAGAATTATGTTTGTGTGGCTATCTTCTTTTGGGTTTGTTGAACAATTTTCTTATTGGTTTTTCTAGTGTGAAGTTTCACTCCTTGTGTTGGTGTTTTCCATCTAATTTCCTTTGTAGAGCTGGATTTGTGGAAAGATATTGGGTAAATTTGGTTTAGTCATTAAATATCTTGTTTTCTTCATCTATGGTAATTGAGAGTTTTGCTGGGTATAGTAGCCTGGGCTGGCATTTATGTAGTCTTAGGTTCTGTATGAAATCTTCCCAGGATCTTCTAGCTTTCATAGTTTCTGGTGAGAAGTTGTGTGTACTTCTGGTAGGTCTGCCTTATATGTTACTTGACCTTTTTTCTCTACTGCTTTTAATATTCTTTCTTTGTTTAGTGCATTTGGTGTTTTGATAGAGAGAATTTCTGTTCTGGTCCTGTCTATTTGGAGTTCTATAGTCTTCTTTTATGTTCATGGGCATCTCTTTCTTCAGGTTAGGGAAGTTCTATAACTTTGTTGAAGATATTACTGGCCCTTTACATTGGGAATCCTTGCTTTCTACTATAACTATTATTCTCAGGTTTGGTCTTTTCATTGTGTCCTGAATTTCCTGGATATTTGAGGTTAGGAGCTTTTTGCTTTTTGCATTTTCTTTGACTGTTGTGTCAGTGTTTGTTATGGTATCTTCTGCACCTGAGATTCTCTCTTCTATCTTTTGTATTCTGTTGGTGATGCTTGTATCTATGACTCCTGATCTCTTTCCTAGGTTTTCTAACTCCAGGGCTGTCTCCCTTTGTGATCTCTTTATTGTTTCTATTTTGATTTTTAGGTCTTGGATGGTTTTGTTCATTTCCTTTGCATGTTTGATTGTGTTTTCCTATAAGCCTTTAAGGGATTTTTGTGTTTCCTCTTTAAGGGCTTCTACCTGTTTGCCTGTGTTCTCCTGTATTTCTTTTTTTATTTTTTTTTATTTTTTTAATTTACATTCCAAATCACTTCCCCTTTCCCGTTTCCTCCCTCCCCGAAAGTCCCATAAGCCCCCTTCCCTCCCTCTTTTCTCCATTCAACCCCCTCTCGTTACTCTGTCCTGGCGTTCCCCTACATCCAGTCTTTCCAGGACCAGGGGTCTCTCCTTCCATCTTTTTAGAAATCTATTGATATGCGGATTGTGTCTAGGGTATTCCGAGATTCTGGGTCAATATCCCCTTATCAGTGACTGCATACCATGTGTGTTCTTTTGTGATTGGGTTACCTCACTAAGGATGATATTTTCAAGTTCTGACCATTTGCCTAGGAATTTCGTGAATTCATTGTTTTTAATTGCAGAGTAGTATTCCATTGTGTAAATATACCACATCTTCTGAATCCATTCCTCCGTTGAGGAACATCTGGGTTCTTTCCAGCTTCTGGCTATTATAAATAAGGCTGCTATGAATATAGTGGAGCAAAAATTCATCTGGAATAACAGAAAACCCAGAATAGCTCTCCTGTATTTCTTTAAGGGAGTTATTTATGTCCTTCTTAAAGTTCTCTATCATCATCATGAGAAGTAATTTTAGATCCAAAGCTTGCTTTTCTGGTGTGATGGCATATCCAGGACTTGCTGTTGTGGGAGAATTGGGTTCAGCTGATCCCAAGTTACCTTGGTTTCTGTTGCTTATGTTCTTATGCTTGCCTCCCACCATCTGGTTATTTCTAGTGCTACCTGCCCTCACTATATCTGACTGGAACCTGTCCTTCCTGTGATCCTGGTTGTGTCAGAACTCCTCTGAATCCAGCTCTCTCTGTGGTCCTGTGATTCCAGAATACTGTGATCCTGAGATCCTGGCTGTGTCAGAGCTCCTGGGCATCCAGCTGACTCTGGGGCCCTGAGATTCTGGTGTGACCAAGCTCCTGGGATGTGATCCTGGTTGTGTTAGAGCTCCTAGTAGTGGAGCTTCCTCTGATTGTTATGTGACTGGCTGCAGACTTCCAGCCCAAGGTAAATCAGCACAGACTGGAAGGTACCCATGCCAGTAGTCAGGTAGGGTACTGTGTACCTGGTTACCCCTGGCCCAGCTTTGCTCTGTGGTGTTGGGACATATGTTATCTCCTCCTCATCTATGTTCTCATGATCCTGTACATGTTAGAGCACCTAGAAGTGTTGCTTCCCCTGGGTGTTATGGGATTGGCTGCAGAGTTCAAGCCCCAGGTAAACTAGCAACTAAATGTTTTTATGTCAACTGATACAATTTATTTTTATAAAGATCATTACAGAAAACATACATGCATACATAGAGTTAAGAAAAAGGCAGATTGAAATGTTTAACTGAGTGCCATTTCCTTTACCTGTCAAGATTCATCCCTTTAAGTTTCAGGCCTTCATACCAGTTAAATTTCCAAGACAAATAGTTAAATTATGTGTTCCTATTAATCTAAAGTTATAAAATATGCATGCTTCTTAATCTGTGTACTTTTAATATGTACGTTCACACACTGGCATGAAATATATGCTTTTTCATTGTGCATTCATTTAAAAGTGAACCAATGAATGTATCAAAAATTGTGTCACCAGAAATAACAGAATTAGAAAGCAGTTAAAATATTTATACAAGCTATATATAATATGTGATATGTCAGTTTACAGAATGTTGGATAACATTTAAAAATTAAAATTATAAAAACTAATTTAAGCTCAAGTAGTTTTAATATAACCTTAACTAGAGCTAATTAAATTCCATGAATATGTATTTAATATAGTTTGAAGCAGAAAACTGCCTAAATTAATTCTAATTAAATATATTTGGAGAAATGGCTATTGAAAAAATTCATTATGTTCTCAAAATCTGGGGGAAAATTAAAGAGCCAATTACAGGCATGCTGACAGCCAGACCGTCTCATGGCAAACTGCAGCTCCTTCTGTCTTCCCATCCTTGTTTGTAACTTTGCTGCTTGATTTTCTTTCTGTCTTTTTACCAAACGTCATGCTGCATTTAAGTCCTAATTAAAAATTCAATGGAGTTAAATGACTGCCCTTAGTCCACATTTTAAGGCCAGCATAGTAAATTTTGGACAGTTTATAGATGCTATTTTTACTTACCAAGTAAATTAATGCTGTAGTTACTGTGGCCAGAAAACAAACACTGAAATTAAATAGTTATTTTCAATGACGTTCTGAAGGAAAATAAATGACAAGGAAAACATTAATACCTTCCAATCCAATATTTTATAGAATATATAACATGAAAACTATTAATGTATTTGGGATGATTGATAATATTCAAGATTTTGCCATAGAAATTTAGGTTATCATATTACCATTTAGATATTCTAATTATTTTTAATCCCTTACTATCCCAGCATTCTATTTATTAACCACACTTTTACTCATGAATATCTGTACTTTATTTTTTATTTTGCATTTAGAATATTTTATATGTTTTTGAATTAAATGGAATTACAGCACACTCTCTTTCCTTTTCTCCCTCCATCACCTCCCAGGAGCCCTTCTAAACTCCTCTCCTATCTTCTCTTCCCTATTCTCAAGTTGATAATCTCTTTGCCTTTGATTGTTATTGTCACACAAACATATATATGTACACATATGTGCATATACATATGTACAAATATATAATACAAACTGTTGTCTGTATGGCAATATATGGAAATGGGCAATTTTATGGGATCCACCCTTAGAAAAAGAACTATAGGCAGCTACTAATTGGTGAAAGAAAGAGAATTTTCTTCTATCAGGGAGAATACTTTAAAAATCAGAGGGGCTAGCCTTGACAATATGTACAAAGACAATAAAAACATGCAATATTCTAGTGCTTTGTAACACATTCCAGACATTTGTTGCATAGATTCTGCTCCAAAATCTGTCTGGATCATCAGGGAGTTTTCTGGGATACTCAATAATGTAGGAATTCATTTTAAGAAATTGCATCCTTCATGATTTATACATTACCTTTGCATACTTCAGAGTCTGTTTTCTTAAAGCTGCTTTTAGCTATCATTTCTGTTTATTCATTCATAGTGAATAATGTCGACATTTCAATAAAGGAGTTATTATATTTCATAATTTAGAATAAATGGGAAGAAAAAAAACCTGTGGAAAGAACTCTTTAAAAGAATTAGTCGTATTTCATTGTAAGAATCGAATCGTGAATTTACACAGAAGAAACAGAGAATCAGTTATCAGGTTTATTTCTTTCAGAGAAGCCAATGCAAGTTTGAAGTTCATTGAAAAGGAAGGAAGCAACACTAGAATTTATTGACTTCTTGAGCACTTTGTAATTTTCAAACATAATTTCTATCTTTTTGGAGTGTTCCTACATTTCCAGAGGATGTATTTAATCTCTTTCAAGAAATCATTGAGGCATATATACTGTTTCACAGAAAATATACTTCATCATCATTTTTTATTTTATTTTTTTTATTTATTTATTTATTTATTTATTTATTTTTTGGTTTTTCGAGACCGGGTTTCTCTGTCCTGGAACTCACTTTGGAGACCAGGCTGGCCTCGAACTCAGAAATCCTCCTGCCTCTGTCTCCCAAGTGCTGGGATTAAAGGCATTCGCCACCACCACCAGGTGATTTTTTATTTTATTATAGGGTTATATTTAAAAATTGTATCAATGGGCTGGCGAGATGGATCAGTGGCTATAAATGCTTACTGCTCTTTTGGAGGCCTGGTGTTCAGGTATTAATGCTAACACTTTGTGGCACACAACTGTGAACAACTCAGGGTATGACAATATCTTCTGATTTCTGTGAGTACTTTTATTCATTCACATCACACAGCATGCATGTGCACATTCATACACATGAAAGAGAATTACAATATGATCTGCAAATCCAAAAAGGCTGTATATAGTAGTAAAGATCAATGATAAAGGAATTGTGAACTCTCATTGTTTACTCATAATTAATCCACAGGAATAGAAATGACTTCTGTCTACTGGTTAACGGAAAAGTTCACAATGTATTTGAATATTCTTCAGACAAAAGAAAATGAAATTATGTCATTTGCATCAACAAGGATTGAAACAGAAGTCACTGTGGTAAGTCAAATAAGCCAGACACAGAAAGTCAGAAATAAGTGATCTCACAGGGGGAAAAACCAAAAGCAAAATGAAATCGAAACAGAACAACAACAACAACAAAAAATGTCCTTTCGGGGCATGAACATGTCAGAGTCATATCTTCTGAACCTTGACCAACGTAAGTCCCTCTGTTACTTGTCTTGTAATTCAACAAGAAGCTTCTCTGATGAAGACTGTGAGATGCACTCCTCTATGGGCATAGCAATAGATTATTAGAAGTCATTTTAATACTATCTTTCTTTGGCAGAAAAAAATAGTAATTGATTCTTCCCTAGTGCCTATAATCTGTCTAATCACTTCTAATAGGTAAAATATGCTTCAGCAAATGGCCACACAAACAAGAGCATTGTCTTTAGTAGAGGAAGACAGTCTGCACCCTACTAAAGGAGTAATGTAAGTACGACCCCAGTGCAATGTTTGTGCCTTGTTGGCATAAAGCTTGTGGGAGTAACCAATCAATATGTGATCTGACTTAAGGCCCATTCCACGTGATGGAACTCATATAAAACACTGCTTGGTTAACCAAGAACCTAAGACTAGATATCCCAGGGACCTAGGATAAAAACAAATACTATTGTTCTAAACAAACAAAAATAGGATCAATAAAATGACTCCTAATGACATTCTATATTCATAGATTAGTGCCTTGTTCAGTTTTCTTGAGAAAGTTTCTTCCTGCTGTGGATGGAACAAAATGCAAAGACCCACAGCTAGAGACTATGTAGAGAGTGAGAGAACTTGGAACAGTCAGCTCTAAGTGAAATGTCTACATCAAATACATCATTGCTCAGGGGAATGACATGGAAGGGGAGGAAGAAAAATAAAGTAAGAAAGAGAGGGGAAACCAGCATGATTTCTCCAAGTCCTCTGACTATGTATGCTGTGTCTTCAGCATTGGGATCACCTCATAAAATCTGGGCTTTCTGTTTGGCCACCTATGGATCCTGGAAAGTGAAGATGTTTGAAAATTGCTGAATATTTCAACTCTGATAAAATACTAGTTTAGTTAGAGCAATTATGATTTATAATTCTTCACATTTTTTATGTTCAATAAAATTTTATTTATGAATGCTGGAGTTTGAATTTCATATACTTTACTCATGCTACAAAATATTTTTCAACTTTTAGAAAAACATTTGCTATCCTTTATTCCTCCAATGTTTTAAAAATCATTCTTAATTCATAGGTTTTGTAGGTACAGATAGAAGTGTATTGGTCAACCAACTGGAATAAAAATTCTTCACATTATTTTCTAATCATTATACCAGCTACAACTATCTCACCAACATCCATTTTGTTGGTTCTTTTAAGTATAATAATAACCTACCAATTTCATGCTTTTATTCATATGTCTTTAAATAGTTCAACACTTAAAATACCTAAAATATTTCTAAATATCTTTTAAATTTCTAATTACATTTCTTTCTATTTTGAATATACCTTTTAACATTCACTAAATATTTTCTTGCTTTCTGCTCTGCATGCAGGTAGCTCTTCTCTATCCTTAGATCTAATGCAAAGAAAATCTCTCAGAACTCCCCCAATATTCTTTATAAGTACTAAAAGAATATCATGGAAACACCTAGGGGCTGTTCTAATTCCATTTACATTTCTGCTACTAGAAATTCTAAGATCAACTGACTCTGACCCAATATGAAGAAAAAAGAAAAAAAAAGAACAAATGAATTATTAGTATCTAATTAAAACATTTGTGTCAAACCATGAAATGATAGGTATGAAGAAGATATTACTACATGATTTATTTAATGTTAAAAAAATCGATTTTTGGTTTTATGTGGAGCTTTCAATATTTTTAATCCTACTTCACTCAGAGTCAACATGTTCAACAATTTTTTTGTCTTAAAATAATTGCACTTTAGTAGGCATGGTGCTGCCGCAGTGTGGGAATCAATACTTACCACAATGGGCTGTAGATAATAATAGTAATGATTAGTATGAAGTGTGGTCTATTAATATTATAAGGTTTTTATGTCAAGATATTAAGCAAATCATATGTTAAGTTTGGAACCTACTTTAGAGAGGAGAAAAATCAATTTCAAAGTTGATTGGTAGAGGAGTACAAGATCCATACATAAAGTGGAAGAATCTATTAGGAACCACCTAAGTGAGAGGCGTGAAGAGACCTCGGATAGCTGAACATTATACAGTAAACAAATCCTCAGAAAACTTGTTCTATGACATAGAAAGTTAGCTCCTTATTATGCCAGAGATACTATGAGAAGGGGCTGTGGAATAGAGCTCATTAGATAGATTGCTTAACTAACAGGCAACTAGGCAAGGACATAGTCTCCACATAGCATGAGCAAGTTATGGTAGCACACACCTGCAATCTCAGTGGGAAGGATGTGGATGCTGGATAATCAGGAGTCAAGTAATAACAACAACAACAACAATAATAATAATAATAATAATAATAATAATAATAATAATAATAATATAATATAATAGTAATAATATAATAATAATAATAATAATAATAATAATAATAATAATAATAATCAAGTCCATACTTAGCTATATAGTTTGAGGACAATTTGAGATAGATGAGAGATGAGAACCTAGAAGGGAACAGAGAGAGAAAAAAAGAAAGGAAGGGATGGAGAGAGCCAAAAATAAAGGTGAAAGGGGAAGAGAGGAGAAAGATTGAGGGTATAATTGGAATGGCAGCACCCCAACCTCTCTCTCACCCACAACATTGTTTATATGATGATTTTGTGGTGCCTATATTTTTGTGGGGCAAAAATCAGTTTTCGTTAAGAGAGGACCCAGGTAAGCCGACTTTTTTCTAGTGGATGTGTCACACAACTAAGGATATGGACAACACAAACTGAACGTTATGGGTTAAAAAAAAAAAAATGAAATGGCAGCATCTAAGCACACATGAGACCGGAGGAGCTGAGAGTTCTATATCTTGATCCAAAAACAGACTGGAGAAAATTGACTTCCAGGAAGTTAGGATGAGGTCTCAAAGCCCTCACCTACAGTGACATGCTTCCTACACACCTATTTCAATAGGACCACACCTCATAATAGAGCCACTCCCTGGTCCAATAGTATACAAACTACCACATTGTATCCTAAGTAGATTTTTAACAGGAGCACGGTTCAAATATGATCAAAATATATTGTATGTATATGAAGCCTCTTAAAATAAAAATCATGTAAATAGTTGCAACACTCTAAGTAAATATTTAAAAGAAAAAAAAACCTTTTTGCTTATATTGTACTTTGCATTTTAAAATACTTCCAGATTCTATTTTCTTTATACAAATAAAAATTAAAGTGATGCTTCTGTGTGTTCAAAATTTTCTATGCTAGTTTAGCATAGGAAAAAGCATGCATATGTTCAGGAAGCTTTATGCCATTTTTCCATTTTTTTTCTCTCTCCTCACAATGAAGATTTCACATCATGATTTTGTCTGGGTTAATAGAACATGCTAGACACACAACAGATTGTCTTGTCATTAAAAATAAAACAAAACTGGGCAGTCTGGTGGCACTTGCAAATTCTATTTTCTTTCCATTAGATATCAAGTTTGACTTATGGATGACTCTGTCTTACTCTTTCTGCAGCTGAATGCACCTCCTAACAAGAGCCTTGTATACCAGCAAACTACAACCGTCTATCTTGAACAGGCTGATATTTTATTTATGTTGCACTCTCATAGCTTCTCTAGGGAGAGCCTATGTTTCTCTCTTCAGTTTTCCAATTCATCCATTGATTTTTGGCAGGACCAAAATACCTATCCTAAAAACAGAATATGCTTATGACTTAATTTTGTAAGATCTTTTCACCAGTCAAGAATTGAAATCCCTTATGTATTGAACATAGAATTGGATAAAGTTTTCGATAACACAGTATGGTACAGTGATGTTTAAACTTTGTATTATAAAGTCACTTAAGGGGCTTAATACAATATGCAGCAAATACAGGTCCTGCTGTTCAGATGGTGAAGGCAAAAGTCAGGAATGCAAATTTCAACATGTATTCTACAGACAGTGGTATGGTATAGAAAGGTAGTTCACTGGAATAAGTGTGGTTTATTGAGGCTCTTCAGCAATCACATATAGATTTAAAGATTTAATCATAGGTTGAGGAATGTTTAATACTGGAATTTTGAGGATAAAAAATCTAATAAAAATGCTATTATTCCAATGCTATGTTTTAAAGTTAAGAAAATAATTTTATATAATACAGAGTACTTAAAAGATCCTTTAATGTAAATAAATGTCATACTAGATAAAAGTGTTCACTAGTATGATTCAAATTCTGTGGACTTGAGAGAACACAAAATTTACTGAAAATTTTACATGTTCATTGACATAAGTACAGAGAAAATTTATATTCGGGTATTCATGTTTTTTCCTCTATGCTAATTTGTTGATAATACAATAAATTTTAATCTACATAGGATTTAAAGATTTCAATAATATAATCCTCTCTGAATGGTTCTAATAACATGAAACAATATAAAATGCCATATTTTAAGAAATGATTTGCTTTATGAAGAATTAACCAAATTTTTAGTAACTGAGTTAGCTGGAAATTTATAGGACTTTAGTTACTAGCTCCAAGATAAATGAAATAATTATACTAAAATGGGAAATGGGATAATATGATGGTATATTGCCTAAACTTGAGAAATTTTTAAAACATCAAAACTAACAGAAGTTTGCAATTTTATGAGGTCCCATTTGTTGATTCTTGATCTTAGAACTTAAGTCTTTGGTGTGCAGTTCAGGAAAATTTCCCGTTCCCATGAATTCAAGGCTCTTCCCCACTTTCTCTCCTATTAGTTTCAGTGTATCTGGTTTTAAGTGGAGATCCTCAATCCACTTCGACTTGAGCTTTGTACAAGGGGATAAGAATGGATCGATTTGCATTCTTCTACATGCTGACCTCCAGTTGAATCAGCACCATTTGTTGAAAATGCTGTCTTTTTTCCACTGCATGGTTTTAGCTCCTTTGTCAAACATAAAGTGACCATAGGTATGTGGGTTCATTTCTGGGTCTTCAAATATATCCCATTTAACTTCCTGCATATTTCTGTACCAATGTCATATGCTTTTTATTACTATTACTCAGTAAAAGAGCTGGATGTCAGGAATGGTGATTCCCCAGAAGATCTTTTGTTGTTGAGAATAGTTTTTGGTATCCTCACACCAGTCAGAATCGCTAAGATCAAAATCTCAGGTGACAGCAGATGCTAGCAAGAATGTGGAGAAAGAGAAACACTCCTCCATTACTGGTAGGATTACAAGATGGTACAACCACTCTGGAAATCAGTCCAGCAGTTCCTCAGAAAATTGAAAGTAGTACTACCTGAGGACCCAGCTATATCATTCCTGGAAACATACCCAAAAGATGCTCCAACATACAGAAAGGACACATGCTACACTATGTTCATATCAGCCTTATCTGTAATAGCTAAAGCTGGAAAGAACCCAGATATCCTTCAACAGAGGAATGGATACAGAAAATGTGGTACATTTACACAAAGGAGTACTACTCAGCTATTAAAAGCAATGAATTCATGAAATTCTTAGGCAAATAAATGGAACTAGAAAATATCATCCTGGGTGAGGTAACCAGTCACAAAAGATCACAAAAAGTATGCACTCACTGATAAGTGGATATTAGCCCAAAAATTTTGGGATACCCAAGATACAATTCACAGACCACATGAAGCTCAAGAAGGAGGACCAAAGTGTGGGTACTTCAATCCATCTTAGAAGGGGGAACAAAATACTCACACAAGCAAATATGGAGACAAAGTGTGTAGCAGAGACTGAAAGAAAGACCATCCAGAGACTGCCTCACCTGGCGATCCATCCCATATATAGTCACCAAATGCAGACACTATTGTGGATGCCAAGAAGTACATGATGACCGGAGCATGATATAGCTTTCTCCTGAGAGACTTTGCCAGAATCTGTCAAATACAGAGGCAGATGCTGGAAACGAAACATTGGACAGAGCATGGGGTCTCCAATGGAGGAGTTATCAAAAGGACTGAAGGAGCTAAAGTGGTTTAACACTACATAGGAAGAACAACAATATCAACCAACCAGAGCCCCCAGAAATCTCAGGGACTAAACTTACAACCAAGAAGTACACATGGAGAGACCCATGGCTCCAGCTGCATATATAGCAGAGGATGGCCTTGTCAGGCATCAATGGGAGGTGAGGCGCTTGGTCCTGTGAAGGATCAATGCCCCAGTGCAGGGGAATGTGAGGGCAGGAAGGTGGATTGGAGGGTGGATAGGGGAATACCCTCATAGAAGCAGGGGTAGGAGGTATGGGATAGGGGGTTTCTGAGGGAAACTGAGAAAGGTGATAATTTTGAAATGTAAATAAAGAAAATATCCAATTAAAAAATCAAGACTACCCTGAGATTTCACCTCACACCAGTCAAAATAACTAAGATCAAAAACTCAAGTGACAGAAGATGCTGGCAAGAATGTAGAGAAAGAGGAAGAGTCCTACTTTGCTGGTGGGACTGCAAGCTGGTACAACCACTCCGGAAGTCTTTCTGGTGGTTCTTCAGAAAATTGGACATAGTACTGAGGACCCTGCTATACACCTAGGCATATACTCCAACATATAACATGGACACATGCTCAAATATGTTCTCAGCACCCATTTTTATAACATCCAGAAGCTGGAAACAACCCAGAAGTTCCTCAACAGAGGAATGGTTACAGAAAATGTGTTAAGTTTAAACAATGGGGTATTACTCAGCTATTAAAGACAATGATTTCATGAAATTCACAAGCAAATGAATGGAACTTGAAAATATCATGCCGAGTGAGGCAACCCAGTCACAAAAGAACACAAATGGTATGTACTTACTCTTAAGTGGATAGTAGCCAAAAAGAAGCTCAGAATACCCACAATATAAGTCACAAATCATATGAAGCCTAAGAAGAATGAAAATCACAGCAAAGTGTGGAGGCTAAAGAACTGCTCAATAGGGGGAAGAGAATATTCTCTGCAAAGTAGAGGGAGAGAGGAATCTGGGAGTGAAAGAGAAGGGCGCAGGAAAAAGGAGTCCAGTTCAGATATAGGAGGATATATATGAGAAGTACAGAGGGTCAATAATTTGAATGTAGGTGAGTAGCAGTTGGGGAGGGAGAACTAGGGGTAGTCACTAGAGCTTCCCAAATGCCAGGAACACAAGAGGTTCCCAGGACCTCACAGGGAGGACTTTAGCCAAAATACCCAAAAAGCGAGAGATAGAAATCTGTAGAGACCATATCCAGTGGATAGACATGGCCCCTAATTGAGGCCTCGAAATTATTAATCCAGAATTCCACCTGTCAAAAAAAAAATATGCAGGGATAAAGAGTAGAACAGAAACTGAAGGTAAGGCCATCCAGAGACTGCCCTATCTAGAGATCCTACCCATCTACAGAAAACAAACCCAGACACTATTGCTGATGCCAAGAAGTGCTTAATGACAGGAGCCCCATATCACTGTCCCTGAAAGGCTTTGCCAGGGCAGGACCAATACAAATGCAGATGAATTGTCCTTTTGACAGTGTCCTTTGCCTTACAGAAACTTTGTAATTTTATGAGGTCCCATTTGCCAATTCTTGATCTTAGAGCATAAGCTTCTGGTGTTATGTACAGGATATTTTCCCCTGTGCCCATATGTTCAAGGTTCTTCCCTAGTTTCCATTCTATTAATTTCAGTGTGTCTGGTTTTATGTGGAGGTTCTTGATCCACTTGGAATTGACCTTAGTGCATGGAGATAAGAATGGATCGATTTGCATTCTTCTGAATGTTGACCTCGAGTTGAACCAACAACATTTGTTGAAAAGGCTATCATTTTCCACTGGATGGTTTTAGCTCCTTTGTCAAAGATCAAGTGACCATAGGAGTGTGGATTCATTTCTGGGTCTTCAATTCTGTTCCATTGATCTACATGCCTGTCCCTGTACCAATACCATGCAGTTTTTAACACTATTGCTCTGTAGTACAGCTTGAGGTCCGGAATACTGATTCTCCCAGAAGTTCTTTTACTCTTGAGAATAGTTTTAGCTATCCTGGGTTTTCTGTTATTCCAGATGAATTTTTGAATTGCTCTTTCTAACTCTATGAAGAATTGAGTTGGGATTTTGATGGGGATTGCATTGAATCTGTATATTGCTTTGGCAAGATCATCATTTTTACTATATTAATCCTGCCAATCCATGAGCATGGCAGATTTTTCCATCTTCTGAGGTCTTCTTCAAATTCTTTCTTCAGAGACATGAAGTTCTTGTCATACAGATCTTTCACATGTTTGGTTAGAGTCACACCAAGATACTTTATATTGTTTGTGGCTATCGTGAAGGGTATCATTTCTCTTATTTCTTTCTCAGCCTGCTTATTCTTTGAGTATAGGAAGGCTACTGACTTGCTTGAATTGATTTTATATCCGGCCACTTTGCTGAAGTTGTTTATCATCTGTAGGAGTTCTTTGGTTCGCTTAAGCATACTATCATATCGTCTGCAAATAATGATAGTTGTGGCAACCAGGAAACTGGGAAAAGATCTTTACAAACCCTACATCACACAGAGGGCTAATATCCAATATATACAAAGAACTCAAGAAATTAGATTCCAGAGAGCCAAATAACCCTATTAAAAATGGGGTACAGAACTAAACAAAGAGTTCTCACCTGAAGAATATCTAATGGCTGAGAAGCACCTAAAGAAATGTTCAACATCCTTAGTCATTAGGAAAATGCAAATCAAAACAACCCTGAGATTCCACCTCACACCAATCAGAATGGCTAAGATCAAAAACACTGGAGACAGCAGGTGTTGGCGAGGATATGGAGAAAGAGGAACACTCCTCCACTGCTGGTGGGACTGCAAGCTGGTACAACCACTCTGGAAAGCAGTCTGGCGGTTCCTTAAAAAACTGGGCATGACACTCCTAGAGGATTCTGTTATACCACTCCTAGGCATATACCCAGAGGCTTCCCCTGCATGCAATAAGGACACATGCTCCACTATGTTCATAGCAGCCTTTTTGTAATAGCCAGAAGCTGGAAAGAACCCAGATGTCTCTTAACGGAGGAATGGATTTGTAAGATGTGGTGTATTTACACAATGGAATACTACTCTGCAATTAAAAACAAGGAATTCACAAAATTCTTAGGCAAATGGTCAGAACTGGAAAATATCCTTAGTGGGGTAACCCAATCACAAAAGAACACACATGGTATGCAGTTACTAATAAGGGGATATTAACCAAGAATCTTGGAATACTCAAGACACAATTCTCATATCAATAGATTTCAAAGAAGATGGAAGGAGAGACCCCTGGTCCTGGAAAGACTGGATGTAGGGGAATACCAGGACAGAAAAGCGCGAGGGGGTTGAACGGGGAACAGGGGAGAGGGAAGGGGGCTTATGGGACTTTCGTGGAGGGAAGAAATGGGAAAGGGGAAATCATTTGGAATGTAAATATAAAAAAAAAAAAACAAATGCAGATGCAGATGCACACAGCCAAACACTGGACTGAGCACAGGGACCCCCAATAGGGAGGTTAAGGCAAAGACTGTAGGAACTTAAGAGTCTTGCAACCACATAGGAGAAGAACAATATAAATCAACAAGATCCCAAAAGCTTACAGGGACTAAACCACCAACCAAAGAGTACACAGGAGATACCCATGGCTCCAGCTGGGTATGTAAGACAGGATTTCCTTACCTGGCATCACTGGAAAGTTAGCCCCTTTGTCCTATAAAGGCTTTATGACCCAGGATAGGGGAATGCTAGGCAGCTGAGGCAGGATTGTGGGGGTGGGTGGGTAAGAGAGCACCATCATAGAGGTAGGTGGGGGTAGGAGGCGATAGGTGGCATGTGGAGGGGAAATTGGGAAAGGAGATAACATTTGAAATGTAAATAAATAAAATAACTAATAAAAATAAATGAGTCATGGTCTATGCTGTGTGGAGTCTTTCATGATGAAGCTGCCTTTGAGTCACCCCACTCACATACATAACATGGATAACTCACTGGTTAGCCAGCTAGACATGGATGCGATTGTGTCATTAGTGTGCAATGAATTCTGATCTCAAACCTCTCCAATAAGATGACACAACATACAGTTCTCATCCCATAGTCAGTTACTACACCTAACCAGTTCCCTACACCTTCAGGCTCAATGAATATCTTTCAACAAGTGCTAGCACTTAGGAAAATTGAGTGCTTCAGAACTGATGGTAAAATAAGAATAAAAAGTACCATGTACAGTCTAATCTTTCACATCTACTTCAGTCTATAATTTTCTTTTATTTTTATACCATATTCTGTAACTATGGAATATTCCTTTCCCAGAGACTTCAATATACTCCTTCCTTCATTCTCTACAGCAGAAAATTTTCTCAAAAATTACATGCATTACTACATACCTGCTTTCATCTTCACATTGTTTTAATTGTATTTCAATCATTATAAAATAAACGTAGCTCAGATTAGATTTTTTTTCAGTTTGAGTGTTTTGCCTCCATACATATGTGTGCAGAAAATGCATGCCTAATTCTTGTTTAGTCCAGAACAGAGTGCTACATTACCTGGAACTTGAGTTACTACTGATAATTACAGGCTAATTTGCTGCGTGGGTTCTGGGAACTGAATCTGGTTCATATGACAGGTAAGTGTTTTCAACCACTAAGCTATCTCTCCAGTCTCAGCCTCATTAGTTTAAGTTCTGCAAATAAATGAGATAATATGCTAACATATCATAAATATTAATACAATTATTATAATGAGCATATTCAATGTATTAAAGCTTCATTGTGCCCCTCAAATTTGTTCTTGTTCAAAATTTTTGTACACAAAATTCTAATTCTCTGAGAATGATACCTCTTATTTGGGATGCTATCAATTTATTATTTTACACTTCAGGAGCATTTGATCTGAATTTCGGCACCCTTTCTCCTGCATTCCTATAAACTGCTTTTACACTCTTTACTCTTTTCTTTACATAGGCAGTGTGCTTCCTAAAGTAAGGCTTTTAAAACAATGTAGACGGATCCTGTAAATTTTATCAATTAAAACAACCTATGACTTTTAATTGAGTTTAATCCTTTTGCATTCCAAAACACTTTTGATAGGAATGTCGTTCTATTGGCATTTTAAGAATGTCAAATTTTATATTGCATTCTATTTTGTCTCACTTTTCATGTGTGTGTGTGTATTGATATTTTTCTACTGTCAAGATTTTTTTGTCCTCTTTTGTTTGTTTCTCATTGTATTTTAATATAGCTTATAGATGTTGACTCAAAAGATAAAAATGGAGAACATCTGGAGAGAGATACCACATATTACTGGCTTTTAAGCACACACTTACATGTGCATGCATGTACACACACAAACACATAAACACACAAAAAGACACACACAGTGCATATACGGAACATACAAATAATGGAAAGTCTTTATATGCCATTATCATAATTTAAGTTACAATATATTCATTTACACAGGTACCTTTAAGCAGAACTTGATGATTCATTGCTTATAAGCTTTTATATAGTGTCATTTATTAAATTTAAAGCTTCGCCTTTGTTATTTCTTCTAGAGTAAATCTTGATGTGATGATTTTAGCATTCTCTTCTCTCAGAAGTTTTCTTCCTTTCTAAAAGAAAGTTCTGTTAGTGGCTTCATTTTATTAATTCTGTCTTCAGTTTACCACTTGGAATACATTATCTCAGTGTTAAGTGTTACGGCACTTGAAATTTTATGTTATTTTACTTAATGAGTTTGTGTAAATGTATCAGTAGTCATTTACAATATTGATTGTGTCAGAGTCAGAGCAAAACATAAAGAGATCAGTTCTATAATTCTGCCATGTAGGTTCCCAGGGTTGCACTCAGGTCATTAGGATTTTGGAAGCTTGTCTTTACTTTCTAAGTCATTATATGCCATTATATATATATATATATATATATATATATATATATATATATATATGTGTGTGTGTGTGTACACACACACACATAGACTTTCTGTCTGTACATTTTCTGATAGTACAATAAAGACAATAAAGGTCACATCCCTTCTGATGTTTCTGTTTGTTTGTTTGTTTATTTGTTTTTTAACCTAAAAGTTCGAGTTTATTATTCCAAATCATTTCCCCTTTCCCGTTTCCTCCCTCCCTAAAAGTCCCGTAAGCCCCCTTCCCTCCCTCTTTTCCCCATTCAACCCCCTCTCGCTTCTCTGTCCTGGCATTCCCCTACATCCAGTCTTTCCAGGATCAGGGGTCTCTCCTTCCAACTTCTTGGAAATCTATTGATATGCGAATTGTAAAGTACTATTTGTGACTTCTGACAGTTTCTTTGTATGTCATGGCTCAATTCTTTGTGCTTTATCCCTTGAATTTTAATAGTTTGTATTGCCACTTGTGTTTTGGATTTTGATAAGTATTTTGATGTCATTTCTTCAGATGGGCTTGTTGAGTTTTTCTTTGTTTCCCTAGAAGTTTCTAAGAGTCCTCATGGGTCTAGTTGATGATGCCTTGGAAATCCATGAGGCAATTTTTAATTTTCTATTTCACTATCCTTTTGCTTCACTGGGTTGGTAATTTCAAATGACCTGCTTCTAGTTTACTGATTCCTCTGCTCATGCAAGTCTTCAATTGAGTGCCTCTAGCCAAATACTCATTGAACTATTGTAATTTTCAAATTTTCTGTGATGTTCTTTGTTCAGTTCCTACATCTTTGCTGATGTAATTATTTTACATAACATTTTCTACTCATTTGATGTCTTATTTTACTCTCAAAAATTTTAATATTTAAGAGTTTGTTTAATATTATTTTAACAACCTCCATTTCTGCCTTAGTTTCTACAAATTTTTGCCTCGTTTATTAAAAATAAAAGACTTTATCTGTATGTTTGTATCTTTTGTTCAAATATAACACTAGAACAAATTAGCCACTTCTTCTATTTTGTATGATCATGTTCAATACTTGGAATAATATTCACTAATCCTTTCAGGTTCAGGATCTAGGGACCTGTAATATCTTTCCTTGTATATGTTCATTGTTTATGAACTAACATCGCAAGTATAGAAATTGTCACTTCTCTTCTAGTCCTAAATTTCCTTGTTCTTCTCATAGACTTTGTCCAATAGTACAACTTGTCTGCTGTTGCAATAATCCAGCATGCACGCTATTGTTTTTGCTGTTCTGACAAGGGGTACAAAACAACACTGCAGTGACACACAAAGCAAAGAGCAATAGCTTTCAACTGTCTGTTGAAAATGGATCCAAAGGGAAAATTGAAGACTTGTCATTTATTTTTCAAACTATCTAGGTTCACCAACACAGATAAGAATCCCACATTTTTTCTTACAAGTTGGGATATTTTTATGATGCATTGTTCTATCTGGTTTCTAGAGACCTCACCAAAATAACTTCTTCATTATGATCTTGTTGAATTATTGTCCATATGTAATACACTGTGCATTGTCAATCTTACCACATTGCTAGAATAAGAATATTTCAAAAAGTGTTACTTCTTTTGGTTTCTTTTTTAGTACATGGGTTTGGTCACTAATTTGCTTACTCCACCCTCTGTGATCTTAATTACTTTTATATTTGAAGCTACATGCTTTGCCTTACTCCCTTCCTTAAGAAGTTGATTTATAGCCATGGGGACTATTTTATGATGGGAATCTGCAAGAATGTGGTCAAATAAATTCCCAACTTTCATTTATTGATCAATACTTAGAATGCAATTTTAATTGTATTTTGGAAGAAAAAATTAATAAAGTGATTCTAGTGGATCTGTCTCATGAATACAGGTCCCTGAGTAACATAGGTAGAGGGGAATACTGAAAATTCCATTTTCCAAAGACTATGAAGGATCATGAATCAGGCACACTGGAATCTAAGTAATAACATAATTTATTGCCATTTATTATAATAGATAATTTGTGTTATAATAGATATTTTATGTTACATAATACAAAACATTAAATATAGTGAGTGAAACTATTTTTAACAAATAGCATGGGTAAATATAAAACTGAAATTGTTTCTTATAAAAATCTCTTCTACTATGGTTAACTAAGAGGTAGAAGGGAACATTGAAATGGAATGACCAGCACCTTCTTCAGTTATGAAGAAGTTTTCATTGTGGAAAGTTATATGTTGAAGTTGTTCTGTTGTCCCCAGCTAAATGAAACATAAAAATGTCATCATTAGGCAAACATTCTCAGTTGATAGTTTTGCCCCACTTCAGATAAGACTAGTTTTTCAATATATTTTTGTGAATTCTACACAAAGAATTACTTGAGTTAACAATATATTTGATATTGAATGGTGTTACTGTTACATCAGGTATGTTTTAGCTTATTAATTATTTTTCACATGTGTTGTAGTGGATCCCATGCAACTTAATATTCATACCAAATGCTAAGCATTTGGCAATATTATCTCTCAAATGAAATTAAACTAGCATCAGTGTTTTTGTACAAGGATAACAAAGCTTGTTGGCATATGGATTAATCTTGTAGTATCTTTAATGGATTTTTAATTCCAATAATTGTTTCTAAGTGATCTTTTTAAAAATAATTTCATATCTAAGACATCCTATATAATTTATAGACCATGAGAAAAAAATGAGAAATATGGCAGGTAATGTCCTAGAATTCTTACAGAGTTTAAATAAAAAGTCATATTTTTATATATATTTACATATATTTACATGTATGTAAATATGTCTATATGTGTGTCTGTATGTATACCTATGTATATATATATATATATAAATATATTCATATATAATTTAATTAAAGGGTTGTTTAAAAAACTTTTCCATACTCTAATATCATAAATTGCCCCAATACTTCTCTGATATGTACAAATTTATGAAATCAGGAAGCGATATCATCCTTCCATCCATTTGATGACTAATTGAAGCTTCTCTTAACCTGTAGGATCTTCCTCCTGAGGAACATCAGAAGAAATCTTTAATTCTTCAGTGTTAATATTTGAACTTTGCCCTGTGTAGCCATCTATGACCTTTATTCAAAACAGGTGACTTACCAGCAGCATTTACTGAATGACATCTTTATGTCATTTGACCTCTTTTCATTATTGTCACAAATGATATGGTCATCTCCTCCAAATATATCTAGATAGTTGTCAATCATGATTTGTATAATAGACTATAACACCACAAGGCAAAGACAAGTTTCTCTGTCATTTCACATAGTTTACAATATGAAATCAATAAAAAATTGAAATCCATAATGATGAGGAAAATAGCAGTTACTATGAGTAGATAAGAACCTGTGAAATGAAGTCTCTGTCTGAAATGGAGACTCTAAGTTTTTTGAAACTTACTTATCCTAGGTAAAATTTCATACACATTGCAAAAAATGGAGGAACTACTAAAGCAAAGTAACATTTCAGAACTGATATACTGCCGGAATAACTGTGAATGAATCACATTAATGACTTCAAAGATTTCTTGAAATGGTGATTATTTGCTGGTGTGTGAGGAGGAGGTAGAGTTTCATTGATATGGTTCGCAAGGAATGTCTGTCTAATTCTAGGCATTGCAATATATGATACCATCTTTGTGACACATTTTTGGTGAATTAAGTTGCTTGGATTGATTCTGAAAATCAATCTGGACATTCCTCAGAAAATTTGATCTACCTGAAGACCCAGCTATGGGAATATGCCCAAAAGTTGCCCCACCATGCCATAGGGGTATAAGCTCCACTGTGTTCATAGTGGCCTTATTTGTGTTAGCCAGAAGCTGGAAACACCATAGTTGTCTCACACCATAGAAGAATGGACACAGAAAATGTAGTTCATTTACACAAGAGAATACTACATAGCTATTAAGACGGAGGACATCCCGAGTTTTGCAGGCACATGGATAGAACTAGAAAATATTATCCTCAGTGTAATAACTCAGACCCAAAAGACATGTGTAGAATGTACTCACTAATAAGTGGATATTATCCAAAAGAGAGAGAGAGAGAGAGAGAGAGAGAGAGAGAGAGAGAGAGAGAGAGAGAGAGACAGAGAGAGAGACAGAGAGAGAGAGAGAGAACAGAATACTCAAGATAGAGTCCACAGAACTCAAAAAGATCAACAAGCTAAAGTGTCCAAGTGAGGATGCCTCAGTCCCACTTGGGAGGCAGAAGTAATTAATCACAAGTGGGGAGGGAGGGACGGACCTGGGAATGAAAGTGGATAAGGCAGGGGAGTGGCGGGGAGAGGGGAACCTTTTCTGGTGTTGGGAGAGAGAAAAGGACTGAAGCCCTGAGAGCCAGAAGAAAAAATAGAAACAGTCAACCTCAGGAGATAAGAGGTTGGGCGACCCTCCAGAATGCACCGGAGACCTGGGAGGTAAGAGACTCTCATGAGTAGAAGAAAGGGACCTTAGATGAAATGCCTGACAGTAGAGAGGGAACTTGTAGAGCCCACCCCCAGCAAGAAGACAGGGCATCAAACGAGGGAGAGGGAGACCATCCCACAGTCACAACTTTGACCTATAATTGCTCCTGTCTGAAAGAATTACAGGGATGGAAATGGAGAGAAGCCCGAGGAAAAGGAGGTCCAGTGACAGGCCCAAAGTGGGATCTAGTACAAACGGAGGTCCCAAGGCCTGACACTATTACTGACATTAAAGAGCGCTCACAAAAAGAGACCTAGCCAGGACAGAGAAGCAAGAGGGGGTTGAATTGGGAAAAGAGGGAGGGAAGGGGGCTTATGGGACTTTCGGGGAGGGAGGAAACGGGAAAGGGGAAATGATTTTGAATGTAAAAAAAAAAAAAACTTAGAAAATAAAATAAAATTAAAAAAAAAAGAGACCTAGCATGACTGCACTCCAGAAGAGCCAACAAGAAACTGAAAAGTCAGATGCAGATATTTACATGCAACCAATGGACAGAAGAAACTGATCTGCTATTGAATTAAGGAAGGCTGAATGATGCTGAGGAAGACCCTGTAGAAGAACCAGCAATCTCAATTAATCTGCACCCCCAGGATCTCTCAAACACGAGATCACTAAAGAGGCAGCATATGCCAGCTGATATAAGGTCCCTAACACACATACAGTATAGGACTGCTGGGTCTGTGTTCATTCAGAGATGATGCACCTAACCCTCAAGAAACTGGAGGCCACAGAGAGTTTAGAGTTCAGACGGGGTGAGGGGTGTGGACATCCATGTAGACACAGGTGGGAGGGGAGGAGGTATGGGATTTGGAACATTTGGAGCGGGTCTGGGGGTGGTAGGGTGGGGAATAAAATATGGAGTGGATTAAAATAATTAATTCTTAAAAAAGAAGCCTAAGACTTAGGTTCTTAGGCCTGGTAACAAAAATCTGGTTAAGCCTAAATTAAAGCAAGCAACAGTTTTGTTGAATCTTAACACACTTTCTCATTTCTTTCAATTTGATATTGAAATAAAATATGGTTTTGTTTCCTCTAAGGAGAGAGAGAGAGAGAGAGAGAGAGAGAAGGTTACAGAAACCATCATATTTGCTGCCTAAGATGAGAGCCACCACGACTTTGCTTCCTGTTTGGTTGTCCTACCTTCCTGCAGTCACGCCCCTATGTAATGACTTTGAAAGACTGTAATCTCTCTAGATCTCTAAGTCCCAAACAAACATTTACTTCTGTGAGTTGCCTTATTCCTCTTGTTTTATTAAAACAATAGAAAAAAATGACCAAGAGAAACAGTTGGTGAAAAGAGGGATCTTAGTTGAGAAAATTACTCCACCAGATTGGCCTACGGTGTAAGGAAGTTTGGGATATTGTCTCTATTAACAATGGAATTTATAGGGCCCAGATCTCCAGAATGGTGCCACCCTTGAGATACTAGTGAGACAAAGAGAGATGTGAGGTACAGGACAGGAGGCCGCACTCCTGCACAGCTTCTGCTTCAGTTCTTGCCTCCAGGTTCCTGTCCTGCTTTGGTCTGGGCCCTGACATTTCTCAGTAGTTGACTGGTAACTAGAAGTCTATCATGAAGTGTAAACTGGCTCCATAAGTTGCTTTTCTTCAGTGTTTTATCATAGCAACAGTAGCAAATTAAGACACTTTCTAAATTGAACAAGCTATTCCCTGGGCTATCCTACTCTATTGTGAGTATCATCACCATGACTTCCTTCCTGTGAACCTTATTTCTGGAAACTAATAGCTAAAATATATCCTTGCTTTCTTTTCTTTTTTTTTTTTTGTTGTCTTTTTTTTGTTATCTTTTTTCCTTTTAAAAATGTATGTTCTTTGTTGATTTTCTGTGAATTTCTCATCATGAATCCCAGTAACACACATTTTTAGTCTGTTCATGCTCTCCCTTGGTAACGTCCACCCAAAATTTAAAAACATTAAAAATTAAGTAAAGTTTTAAATGAAAATTAAACTGTAGAAGTAGTGGGTTGTGAGGATGGGACTTAGAGGATGTTACTACAATCTGGATATAAAGTAAATAATTAAAGTAATAAAAAATATTAATGCATATGGTTTTATACTAAAACTAAGAGCTACAGAAAGCAAATGACTGAGGTACACAAGAATGTACTTGAAATTATGTGAACATACACTATTCTATTTTATATAAGTAGGAGTTAGTGCTAAAATATCAGAAAGTACATTATATAGCATACACTATATTTTTATCAGTATTCATTATATCACATATTGTGTATATATATATATGTGTGTGTGTGTGTGTGTGTGTGTGTGTGAGAGAGAGAGAGAGAGAGAGAGTGTGTGTGTATGTATTTATATAAATGTATGTAATGAGTTTTTATATGACCAGTAGTGCAGTTAGGGTGAATATTTCATAATTATAATAGTCTCACCACTCTGATGCACAATCATCATGCTCTCCAAAGTACAGCTACAATAGAAAACAAACGACCAAAAAACATTAGGTAATCAGGACTTTTTCAACTTCACTGTAGTCTTCTTGGACTATCATTATACCCACAACATATTTTTGGCTGAAACATTGATATCTAAGATCAATATCTGAAAAGAATGAAAAAAGGAAAGTATGAAAGAACAAAAAATAAATGATTCACTTCCTTCAAACTACATTAACAATCTCCCTTCTCAGTCCTTCCTGAAATAGATCAACGCATCTTCCACTCCAGAAGAATGCAATCCTAGAGTGTCCTTTAACATTAGTGACCTTTCTGAGGTATTCCCAATTCCTGGATCACAATGAAGACTTTGTTCCCAAAGGGAAAAATCAGATCCCCTTAGTTGTTGCTTTTTTTTTTTAAGAAGTCACTCTATAAATGTTTCCTTGAAGTCACATCACACAGCACATGAGGAGCTATGTGGTAAGATAACATGTGGTGTCTAGGCAATTCCTGGTAGAGGTTTTAATTTTTAATAGCACACAGATGACCTGTTTTATCAAGAGGTAGTTTAGTTGTGGCATCTTCAGTAGAAGATTATACATAGAAAAAGGAGAATTTTACTGTAGATTGTCTTACAAGTAATATTATTTATAAAACTCTGAATATAAAGAAAAATCAGGATAAATGATTTATAGACCAGCATAATCAGAATTCAAAAGAAGTAAGAATATACAGCTAAAGTATTGCCTAAAATATATTCTGCAAATGTATTGTCCCTAAAGAATTATGGGAATATTTTAAAAATTGTGTATGAACTTCTGTGTATTACACATATAACTGCTATCCACAGAACCCAGAGGAAGGTGTCAGGTTCTCTGGAAATAGAATGAAGGAAGCTTGTTGCAGGTACTGTGTGTTCTGTGTATGGAAACATAGTGGTGTTAAACAGTGAACCATCTTTCCAGCCACCATGGGGACACATTTAATACCTAATGCAGTATGAATCCATGTGACACTCTTGTGACACTCTGGAGCACAAGAAGCAGAAAGCATACTAGTGACCTTATGCAATGCAATTATAAAAGCTTCTGCTATAGGTAAGGCAGAGATGCTGGAGTCCTGGGTAGAAATGGGACCTCAAAGCTCCTGTTAATGCTAGAAATCATTCTATGGAGTATCATACAGGAAAATGATTCAAAGAAGTCAAAGCTATACCTGACCCAGACTTCTCTAGATAGTTATAGTTGAGAAAGAACTCAGTAATAGCTTCATGTTCTAATGAATGATATATATTTAAATGTTCTATATATACAATACCATTTTGGAAAATTTTCCAAGCAGAGATTCTTCATCAAGGACACTAAGTCAATTTTAATATAAATCTAAAGAAGGCAAGCTTCCTTGTATATTTCTAATTAGATCCATTTTAATGAAAAAAATAAGAAAATTAATGGTCAATGTACATTGTAGAAAGTATTTGAGAAACATTTTGGTTTAAAAATAGCAGTTTACACTAGTGATTCTCAGCTTATGTGTTACAATCCTTTTGGGGTTCGCATATCAGATATTCCACATATTATGCATTATAACTTATAACAGTAGCAAAATTGCAGTTATGAAATAACAGCAAAATTATGTCATGGTTAGGGATGACTGCAGCATGATGAACTATATTAGTGTCACAGGACTAGGAAGGCTAAGAACCACTGGTTGAGACCCAATTTCCTTAAGAGATTCACAAAGGGGGCTTATGGGACTTTTGGGGAGGGAGGAAACGGGAAAGGGTAAATGATTTTGAATGTAAATAAAAAAAAACTTAGAAAATAAAATAAAATTAAAAAAAAAAGATTCACAGCCTGTCACCAACAAGAATCTTGGCTCAAAAGTGGAACCTACAGGCAGGAAGCTATGTGTTCTTAAGTAAGACAGGAATCAAAACAGAGTTCTGGTTGCAATATCAATGAAATAACTCTACTGTCTGTTCTAATTGCCTTTTCTGGTTTCTAGTCCACTCTCCTTCCTGCAATCAGGGATCTGCTCTCTACATCAAAACCTGAAGCTCTGTGTGTCTCAAAGGAGGCCAGCTCCTCTGTGGGACAGCCAGCCAGGACCCTATCATAACTGCTCTTCAAGAAGCTTCACCCAGCAGCTGCCTTAAAGAGGACACAGAGAACTACAGCCGAAAATTGAATGGAGCTGAGAGACTCTTATGGAATAGTTGTGGAAAGGATTCAGGATGGTGAGGGAGATAGGGACTCCACAGGAAGACCAACAGAGTCAACTAACCTTGACTACTGAGAGCTATCAAGGACTACCACCAATGAAAAAGAATACAGAAGCTGCATCATGATCTATGGCACATATGTAGCGATGTGCAGCTCATTTTTCATGTGGTCCCCTACCATGTAGAGCAGGGGCTATCACTAAAACTGTTGACTGTCTGTGGAAACCCTTCACCAACTGGTCTCAGAGAAAGAAAATGTGCTAACCCTGAAGAGAGTTGATGTACCAGGGTGCGAGGAAAACCCAAGGGACCTTAACCTGCTCAGGGGAGAAGAGAGGAGACTCTGAAGGGTGAAGAGGTAGGGTGAAATATTCAAGATGTAAAATGAATGAATGAATGAATGAATAAATATGTACTACTAGTAATAATAATAACCGTAAAAAAAAAGAAAACAATCAGTAACTATAAAAAAACAACAAAAAACAAACAAACAAACAAAAAAATAACCCAAATGATCTTCTTGAAAATAAGCAGCCATCAAAAAATGGCAAGGTCAGAAAATACCTCATTCTGAGTGTATAATTTGGTGAATCTGTACTTTCAATTCACAGATAGAGAGTAAAATCATAATATACATGTATACTTCTGTGTACAGGTATACCTGGAATAGTGGTAAACTTTCTTACTTGAGCACCCTGTTTTACATGTAAGAAGGTCTCACAGTTTCACATCCATTCCTTAAAATGTGGAAATATTCAACTCTTTAAAATAATTGTAAGAATTAGCTTGTTTGAAGATAGAAAAGCATTTTTGTTCATGAAATACCACATTTAACTTTCAGGTTGTACCAAGGATAGCAAATCAGAAAAATGGAAGATTCCCAAGTGTTCCCTTACCTTTAAATTGCTGTGAATACCCATGGCCACCTCCAGTTACTGATCTTCACTTTCCTCCCCATGATGTGGTCCCAGGTTTCTGGCAATGAAAGCAAGACACATTTGGCAAGCTCGAGGCCCAAGGATGGATCATTCAGTAACTTTGTCTAATGTTATTAACCAAGCCTACTCTCAGAACATTATCTTTTTTCGTGATGTCTGGGCCATAGCTCCACAGTCTACTGAGAGGCAATCTCAGATCATGGCCCAAATTAAAATAAAACAATGGTCTTTGCTCCAGATTTATTGCTGCTCACTGGTAAGGTAAGTGTAGTAGACTATTTAGAAGTAGGTTAAGCTAATTCTTCATTATTTGACATGGGGTTAAAATGGCAATATCTGGCAAAAGTGAAAGTGCTGCTTTATGTTTTGGTAGAAAAGGAAAGCAATTTCTTATGTCTACTGGACAGAGGGCAACTTCTAAGTCTCTCATAACCTATTATAGTCTGTTGTAGACTAGCTGTTTTGTACTATTGTTATTTATGAGGAATAGTTTGGGTTATTTTTTTTTGGTAAGTGTGATTTAAGACATGTATTTTGTAAAACACACTTTTACCATTATTATTACTTGTTCTATTAATTCACATGGCATAGTTACAGAGGAGAAATCAGTGGGAACATTTGTAATGCCAAAACAAAGCCCATCTGATATATGAGGAAGTTAACCTCCAACAGAAGGTGTTCACCAGTGTCTTTGTGATGAAGTGTTGAGCTTGTCAGACTTTTACCTACCATGCCTCTAAACTGGAGGTCATGTGTCCATAGTTTAAGGATACTGTCACCATCAGGTAATCTCAAGGACAGAAAGCACATATGCATCTCTAGAGGGATGCTGAATGTTGGTGATGTAAAATCCTTCTTTACCAGTAAAACAGGAGCTATAATGAGATTCTTCATTCCATTTAATCAGTTGCTTAGTGTAAACCTTATACTTTAGGGACCAGTGTGGTTGGACCAGTAAGAAACTGAATATTTGATCTGAATTTTGTCCATCTTCTGCAATTACGGATAACATATCCTGTGTGGGATAAGGACAAGCTTCTATTATTACAGATCCAAACAGTTGAAGCACAAATATATCTTTTAAAATAAACCAGAGTCATGGCAATTATGGATGCATAGCTACAACTGAAAGGATTGAAGAAGACATTGAACTTTTTTCTTTTTCAGCTTCCAAATATATTTTATTCCCTAATCAATTTTTCTAAATTTGAAACATCAAGGTTTTCTTGGAATTAGATAATACTCAAGATTGAATCACACTTCTCTTCACCAAAGCATTTCAGTGAATGGTGCTCTCTTACTTTTTCTTTTCTTCTATGAATATCTTTCTCAAGCATGCCATTCTAAGTTACTATTGAAATAGTTCTCTTTCAGAGATTAAATCACTATTTTACTTCCTGTCTCTCCTGGCCTCTACTGTGAATCCTAACACTTGTGATTTTAAGAAAGCTTTCTTTTTTCACAATACTTCTGAGACCTTTATTTTCTTCTTCTGTGACTTCTTATTTTCTACTATCTATATCTAAAGATGCTGCCACATGTAAGAACCCAAGCAAATTTCAAGAGTTCTTCAATGGATTCACTCCACAACAATGACAACCATACACAGATTTACTCCATACTTTCTTTCTTTTCAATTGATTACATGATTACAGTCACTGACCACAGTAAATAGTGCTCTAAAATACCTAAGGAATGGGCAATAATTCTCATGTGTCTAACAAGATAAACTTGACCACATGCAGCATAACTTTCTGGAACAGGCACTGTACTAAAATAGATCCTGAACAGTAAATGAATATTTCCAATGGAAATCTCATATTTAAAATAAATTAAGCCATATTAGGAGGCAATTTTATACAGTTTAGTAGTATAAAAAGATCAATATATAGCATCGAATAATGTGTATATTCAATTCATTGATAATATTAAATAAAGGTCTACAGATATTTTTAATTATAAGATTGAGCAATCTCAGAGGCAATGATATTAAGGAAGACTCTAGAGTATTATGAAGTCATAACGCAGCTGAAAGCATTGATAGTTGAGGAATCAGCGGTTACTTCCACAGTTCCATTTCATCCAACAAGCTGGTGAGTTTTGGGTCTTTGCTGAAATCTGCAAATCATGGTAATACTATTTCTTTTCTCTTTCTTTTCATTTTTCTTTAAATTAGGGTAGAAGGAGGGGGAATAAAATATCAAGGTTATCTATACATTCATCAGTTTGAAGAAATAATTTACTTAGAACAAATATCTCCAGAAATTAAGTGAAATAGGACAGCTGTAGAACCGCAAATTGAAACTCACAAGAATTGGAGGATTAGGCACAATTATGACCAAGCAAACAATGGTTGGAAATTTATGAGCTGTTTTGCTTTTTTTAGTTGCTTTTGAATTTAGTTGCTTTTTTTTTTTTTTTTTTTTTTTTTTGGTGCTAGAGGAGTTTGAGAAGGTGCTTGTTGGTTTGTATACACATTGCCTTCTCATTTCTCTGAATCTACTAAAGAAGAGAAATCATTATTTGTTGTAATTGAACTCACTTAGCCTGTGCATGCCTTTCACATTTTATAGCCTACATGAATTATGCATAACCACAAATACACAGAAAATAACTATTCAGTATTATAACACTTAAAATATGGCATTGTGTCCTAAGGCATTAAATATCTTGTTGTATATGGCCCATACTTCTGGTATGCAAAGTAAATGCTATGTTTGCCTGGAAAGGTATGCATATAGGTATTAGAGTCAAGCAATAAAATAGTACCATATTTTTTAGTCCACCTGTATGACTTTCTGACTGAACAACCATGAGATGTTACTACTGTAAATTAACAGCAGTATCTATACTTCATAACACATTTTGCCTGACTGCACTTCTATTACATTCCTTGTCTTCCTCCCCATCCCCTGAACTGAGAGCTCAAATCTGAGATCACAGTGTCTATGTCTCCCATATGGATATGTCCTGTTATATTTTAAGACTTTCATAAGAGAAAAGCATGGTGACACATGCCTTTATACCCAGATTTCAGAAGCTAAGTCAAGAGGCTCTCTGTGAGTTTGAGGTCAGCCTGGTTGACAAAGGAAATTTAAGAACAGTCACAACTTTTACGTAGAGAAAACCCAATTTGGTATTGAATTGCTGTTCATTGTATTATACACATCTAAATTAATACTCTATATATCAAAGTAAGTGACATATCCTTAATTAATTACTTAATCTTGTTTTTGGGATTTATCTCTTACATAAATTAAGGACCAGTGGAAAGAGGTACTAAAATTTAGGGGCTATTGTTTACAATAGGAAATTCTCTACAACACAAAGGTGAAGTTTCTCTTCACACAGTTTAGTAAATTCTTCATTGCTGTTTGTTATAATTCATAGTTTCAGTGCTAAATGAATCTAACTTTTAACCTATGGTAGGAGAACACCTATATACACCTATAATGTCGTCATAGAGAAGAGGAGATTTCGGACTTATCTCCAGTGGAACATGGCAAGGGGTGCATGTCCTCCCACTGGGGTAGCTGCTGAGTCCATGTTGTTTCCTTTATGTTCAGGATGTTAGATGGAGTATTCTGGGAACATGAGGACTTTGCTCCATGTGGATGAAAAAGTGATGTTTCCTTCCAAACCAAAACCATGTCTATTCCAAAATGTTTGGAGAGTTTTCGATCATAAACATTACCAGAGAAATCTGTGACAAAATGATGCAAACACAGAGTATCTCTATCATTTTGCATGGTTGCAAATCACATTTTACTTATGAATCTTGGAGACTAAAAGTATATAATTCAAAATTCTGAGAATACATTAGCTGTAATAAAATGTAGGGGTGTGCTTTTTGTTACAAATTTAAAATATGATTGTGATCATCAGAGGCAACACTATATAAGAGGATGATTTCCAGTTTTCACCTTGTGATGACAACAGTGGTGAGCTTTGACACATTAATGGTTGGTCTATTTGTAAGGATGCTTATAAGGCACAACTAAGGAGGGAAAATGACCTCTGAATATGAGCACCATCCTCCTGAAAGTTCTCATAATCTGACTAAAAAGCAAGAGATGGGAAAACTTCCTCTGAGCAGTAACATTCCCATGTCTCTGATGGCTCAGTGCAAATGCAATGGTAACAGCTTGATCCTCAGGTTTACTACATTGGGAGGTAATGAAATATTGCCTATGTGGAAGAAACTGGATAGTTATGGATCTCCAATGGCAGGTTCTTTGGAACCCTAATTTTTTCCTTCTGATATTTGATCTTATACAATATAAGGAATATTCATTCTCAGTTATGCTGTCCTACAATATATTCTTTTCAGGTGCAAGGGCTGTAGGTCAATTTACGATGAATCAGAAACTCAAATACTGAGAGTCAAAATAACCATTTGATCCCAATACTGTAAATGTTTTAGTATTTTATGATAGTGTTTGAAAGCCAGCTCCAATAGAAAAGTATAATCTATAATTTCTTTAAACCAGTCATAACCAGCATCAAGAGGCCAAGGGTATATTCCATCACATTAATCAGGAGTCATAATAACCACATCTAATAAAAACAATCCAAATTATATTGCCTTTGTTTTGTTGAGGAAACCACCATAAAAATAAGTAGAATTTCACACATTCTTTACCGATTACATCACAATTCAGTCTTGATTGCTGAACCCAGAACCCAGGATTTTTTTTTTTTTTATTTATCATTTCACAGCATTTTTTTCCTCAGTGGATTAGTCTAAAGATATTCTAAATAACAACTGACAAAAGACTGTGTCATTGAGCTGAAATACTCAATATATTTTACTTACTTAAAATGCAACTCTTCTCCAGAAGAACATCATTCAAAGGCATACTTAATTTACACAATGAAACAAAAAACAAAATTAAAACCATCATCATCAAAAACAAAATAATCCAGACTCTCAGGATACTCCTGTATTTCTGTCTGATTGTAAAGGCTTATCAAAGCTAGGCTTAGCCGAGCAGTGGTGGCACACACATGCCTTTAATCCCAGCACTTGGGAGACAGAGGCTTGTGGATTTCTGAGTTCGAGGTCAGCCTGGTCTACAAAGTGAGTTCCAGGACAGCCAGGGCTATACAGAGAAATCCTGTCTCAAAAAACCAAAACTAAAACAAACAAACAAACAAACAACAACAACAACAACAACAAAAGCTAGGCTTAAAGTTCATGTCTAATTACCTTTTGGCAATATCATTAGCCAGAAATTTATTGCCAAAGATAGAATGGCATGAAATATATGGTGCTATTCAAACAAATAGAATGTAAGATCGCATTTGGTTAACAGAAGAATTTCTTGCAATTTTCTGTAAGATTCTAAAAGGTTTTCCCAGAAGAGGAGCATTTTGTTGATGGAGCTTTTCTAACAGACTAGACAAAGAGACAGTTATTTTAAAACGAGTTTACTCAATTTGTAAATATGAAGAAAGGGGACAGAGTAATTATATCTGATGTATGAACCTCCATGAATAAAATAAAGGTAAGAATGAATACTAGAAATGTTTTCCCAAATTCGGGGGAAAATGAAAAGTGTAACTGGATTAAAAAGCTGATAATCATAAGCATGGTCTAATTTGACTCCCCATGTCACACCTCTGAAAATGCCTTCCATGTTTGTGAACAACTGTAACCTTTTACTGTCAGTCAGTATTTTAGTGAATATCTCTGTGATACATAATCTCTAACGTGTGTAAGCAAATATTAATTCGATTCTGTTGATGTTGTTCACACAACTTGCTAGCCATTACCTATGCACTGCTACTACTTTCTCTTTGTCATTGACCTTTAGGGGTACAGCAAGCCACTGGTCATATAATTTGTCAACAGACTTCCTTTGACAGTTTGAAGAAACTCCTTACAGAGAGAGAAAAAATATTTTGCAGAAAGAATAAATTATGGAGATTATTCAAAATGTAGTCAACTCTAAAATTTAGTTTAGTTCCAACTGTCTTCACTGCTCCTAAATGTTCCCCAAGGTAGAATGTTGACTGATATGTAAGGCCAGTAACTTTTGTCCATCAAAACTGGAAATCTAAGAGCAGATTTTCAGATGTCCTTGCTTGCAGAAAAAAATCTCTTCTTAGATCAATGTATGTACCTCTAGTGGACAACTGAGCAACCTAGCACCCCAAACAGATCAATACCTCAGATTAAACACTACTTTTAAATGCAAGAAATATACAATTATAGTAATTATATCAAAGACAACCATATTAAATTATTATCTAATTCCTGAGGTGTATAAAATCATGCTTATTACTGGAAACTTGGAATCACATGAGTCCATGGCTCTTAGAGAAGGTCTTATCACTATTTCACTAAACAAGCATGATACCAAACTATGTTCTAAATATTTAAGCTAATTTTTATAGATGATGTAGCCCTTATTTATACATCAATGAAGGTTCTCTTGGCAATGGATGGACTCTATTATACAAAACCATAGCTATTCAATTTTCAGTGAGCAAAATATCCTGTGGCTCCAAACTCTACTGCATGCATATTACATACTAACTCCTGAATCTTGGGTTCCAAATATTGGTTAAAAGAGTTAGAAAGATTTTTCACCAGAGGATCAGGAAATCTGCTTGAGATTGGTTGTCCTAGACACGTCAAGGAGGCTTCACTTTTGACAGTCCAACAATATAATATGCTTGTCAAAACAATTTCTGAACAAAACATCATCTTACCATTATAAATAGGTTATCTATGCATACATCATTTTAATGGAATAATTTACTTACAGCAAAGATTCCCAGAAATTATGTGAAATAAAACAGCTCTAGAAACACAAAGTGAAACTCATAAGTATCAGAAGAGAAGTCAGCATTCTGCCCAAGCAAACAATGGGTGAATATTTATGAAATAGTTGTTTTTGTATTGGTGCTGGAGGAGTTTGAGAAGGTGCTTGTTGGTCTGTATACAAATTGCCTTCTTGTTTCTCTGAAACTAATAAAGAAGAGAAATCATTATTTGTTGTCAGTGAACTCACTTAGCCCTTGCATGCCTTCCAAATTTCATAATAGGCACGCCTTATGCATCACAACAAATACACAGAAAATAACTAATCAGTATTATAACATTTATAGTAATGGCATTGACTCCTAAGGTATAAGATATATTGTAGTATATGGCCCATACTTCTGGTATACAAAATAAATTCTGTGTTTGCCTTGAAGGTTATGCAAATAGGTATTAGAGTCAAGCAATAAAGTAGTACCATTTTTTTTTGGTCCACTTGTGTGACTTTCTGAATGCACAGCCATGGGCAGCTGTAAAATAACAGCAGTATCTGCACTTCAGAACACAACTTCCTTAACTGCTTTTCTATTACAGTCCATGGCTTCCTCCTCATCCCCCAAATTGGGAGATCATATCCGAGATCATAGTGTCTATTTCTCCCATATGGGCATATTATGCTATATTTTAAGACTTTCATAAGAGAAAAGCATTGTGGCACAGGCTTTATATCCAAGTCTCAGAAGCTGAGCCAAGAGGATCTCTGTAAGTTCTAGGTAATCCTGGTCTACAACAAAAGTTTAAGGACAGCCAGAACTTTTATGTAGAGAAAACACAATTTGGTATTGAATTGTTGTTCTTTGTATTATTCAAATGTAAATTAATACTCTATCTCTCAAAGTAAGTAAGTGACATATCCGTAATTACTTAATCTCATTTCTGCAATTTACCTCTAACAAATTCTGGACCAGTAGAAAGTGGTACCAAAATTTGGAGGCAATTTTTTACAATAGGAAATACTCTGTAACACATAGGGGAAGATTCCCTTCATATAGTTTCATAAATTCTTCATCGCTGTTTATTATAATTCATAGTTTCAGCACTAAATGAGTTTGTCATTTAAGTTATGGTAGTAGAACATCTATACACACTTATAATGCCCTCATATAGAAAAGGAGCCGCTGGATTTATCGCCAATGCATCAAGGCCAGAGGTGCATGTCCTTCCACTGGAGGAGATACAGAGGAGATATTCTGTTTCCTTTACATTCCTGATGTTATATGGCGCATTCTGGGAACATGAGGACTTTGCCCCATGTGAATGCAAAAGTGATGTTTTTTCATACCAAACCAAAATCATGTCTATTCCGAAATGTTTGGAAAGTTTTTGAACATAAAGGTTACTAGAGAAATCTGTGACAAAACAATGCAAACACAGGGGGTCTCTGTCATTTAGCATAGTTGCAAATCACATTTTACTTATGATTCTTGGAAGCTAAAAGAATGTAGTTCAAAATTCTGAGAAAACATTAGATGTAATAAAATATATGGGCAGGCTTTTTGTAAGAAATCAAAGCTAGGCTTAAATTCACATCTAATTACCTATTGGCAATATCATTAGCCAGGACTTTATTGCAGTAGCTAGGAAGGCATAATATATATGGTACTATCCCAATAGATAGATTGCAAGATGGCATTTGGTTAACAGAAGAATTTCTTGCAATTTTATATAAGATTCTAAAAATGGGATAGAGTAATTGTATCTTACATATGGACCTGCATGAACATAATGAAAGTAGGAATGTATACTAGAAATATTTCTTGAAATGTTTTCTGAGATTTGGGGGTAAAATGACAAATTTAACTGGATTAAAAAGTTGATAATCATAAGCATGGTCCACTTTGACTCCCCAAGTCACACCTCTGTTTGAAAATGTCTTCCATGTTTGTGAACAATTGATACATTTTTCTGTCAGTAAGAATTTTTAGTGAATATTTTTGGGATATATAACTTTTAATGTGTGTAAGCAAATATTACTTCTACTTTGTTGATGTTGTTCACACAATTTGCCAGCCATTACTTCTGCACTGCTGCTGAGTTCTCTTTGTCATTGACCTTTAGGGGTATAGCAAGCCACTAGTTGTATAATTGATAAGTCAGCAGACTTTCACTGATAGTTCAAAGAAACTCCTTATAAAGAGAGAAAAAATATTTTGCAGAAAGTATAAATTATGGAGATTATTCAAATTCTAGTCAACTCTAAAATTTAGTTTAGTTCCAGCTTTCTTCACAGCTCCTAAACATTCCCCAAGGTAGAATCTATGTAGGGCCAGTAACTTTTGTCCATCAAAACTGAAAACCTAAGAGCAGATTTTCAGATGTGCTTAGATTGCAGAAATATCTCTTCATAGATTAACATGCACACTTTCACCTCCACTCACAGAGAATGAAAACAAGAAGGCATAGGAGAAGAGAGAAATCATATACCATAAAGGAGTGCAATACAATTTTAATAAACAGAGAGAAAGAAAAAAAAGAAGGACGAAAGAAGGAAAGAAGGAAAGAAAGAAAGAAAGAAAGAAAGAAAGAAAGAAAGAAAGAAAGAAAGAAAGAAAGAAAGAAAGAAAGAAAGAAAAGAAACAAAGAAAATCACTAAATTCTAAAATTGGCATACTTTAAATCAGGTGTGTGCATATGACCAATTAATCTCACTATATTACAATGCATCTTTCTTGTCTAGTTATAGCAAAAGTATAGCTCCAACAATTGGGCTATAACTTTTATTTCTATGGAAACGTAGACAAGAAATTCAAGGAAAAAAGTTCCCTCTAAAGAATATTATTATATCTTAGAAGCCTTTAGTTCCAAAAGGAGAAGATTATAAAATAAGATTTGTAAATTTATCATGATTAAGTTTCATCTGCATTATTTATATGCATACACATTTGCACATATGTAAATCTCAAAAAAAATTCAATTTTAACCCCAAGTAACTTGAAAATAACATACAGGCATTCTTATTATTGGTAGTAACTCCTCAATTACATCATTCACTATATCGATGTTTGTTGCTGTTACACATATAGGCTACAAAAAGTACACAGAATTATAGTGTAAAATAACTTTGAAGCTCATGTTTACAAAATTAGTTATTGTCTAATCATTACTTATAATCTACTATCTGTAATGACAACTCTAATATAGAATAAACATCCTGTTTTCTTACCTTGAGGTATCTCTGGAAGACTGTCAGTCTAAAATATTTATCATAAAATTAACTATGTGGAAACTTGGTATTCTAACACAACTGTAGCAGGTTGAGTATGATAAAGGAAGACTGAGTAGCCAGGGGTGTAGGAGCTCAGCATCTTGATTTTTCTTTCATTATGGCAGTGGACAGGCAGGGCAGGTGCTTGAAATAGAGCACAACCCTTTGATTTCTCCACATCTAGACTTTCATCATTTCACACCCTTACTTTCATGAACAGTATGTGCACAGTTCTAAGAAAATCAGGATAAAAGGCAGCTGCAATTTAAAAAAAAAAGAAAGAAAACAAAAGACAAAAAGAAACAAAAGCAAAAGAAAGTTAAAAAACAAAATAATCAAAAGATGAGTGAATACTCTCTCCATCTCATGCTTTGCATATAGTTAGATAGTATACAGTTATACAGTACTGAAACCTGTAATGGTGATAGAAATAGGATTTCAAAATGAATATTTTAGAATTACTCCATCACTTGGTAATCCCAAGAACAAGCAAGGTGCTTTTATTATTAGCTTTCTACTGCCTCTCACATTTCAGAATCTGCTATAGAAATCTAGAAAGACAGCAAGAAGAAAAATAGAATGAAATCAAATGAAAGAAATCTAAGAAGATACCACTGATATACTGGAATTCTAATATATTACCAAAGTGTATGATACTGAGTAAAGGTATATGTTTGTGAAGATTGTTTCTATAGTATCAGCAATCTGCAATAAGCGTTGTTAGAGTCTAGGAAACAATCCCTTAAATAAGAAACATAGCACAAGTGCCCCCTCGCAATCCATAAACAACCTTGAACCAAGATCAAAGGAAACCACTTCATAAGCCATCTCTTTCACAGAGTTTTTATTTATTGTCTTCTAAAGGCTAGGCATAACCTATTACCCTGAAAATAAGTGTGTGTGTGTGTGTGTGTGTGTGTGTGTGTGTGTGTGTGTGTGTGTTTTGCTGAAGATTCATTCAAGATCCTATCACATCATGCCAGGTTACTTGAATTTTATGAACAAGGACACCTTATACTAACTGATTTTACATCTTGCTATCTATAACTTAGCAAATGTAAAAAACACCTTAGAATATATAAGAATATCTCTGTTTTTGTGGTTGTAATGTAAATAGGAAGGAACCAAAGTGAGTATTTGCTAAGAATGTAGAGTAAGTCACATATGAATGAAAATACAGCTCATTGTTCACAAATCATATATTCCAGAAGGACATGTTCTAACAAGACAAACATGAACACACACATGCCTGAAGTCACACACACACACACACACACACACACACACACACACACACACACACACTCACACACAGGAAGAGAGAGAGATAGAGTGCATAATAAATTTAAAGAAAAGTAAAACTTCTGATATTTTGTTAAATATCTGAAAACTTCAGTGTAATTTAAAATCAACACAGTATTATTATAGAAAACTACACATGAGATAGAGAAATAATTCACATAGGATTTTAATTGATATTATTTTAAAATACTGTGTTATTAGAGCATTTTGAACATTTGAAGACATATATCAAGAGATAAGTCTTTTTAGACAAAATAGTTCTCACAATACTGTTTTGAAAGCATGAAAATGAAAAGACAACTGGGATTTTTTTGTACATGTTAAAATATTTCTTGACTCATGGTGAACCAGGGATATGTAAGTAATTCTTGGGAGATAAGACCAACTTTATAAAAGATCACATATTCCCGCAATGAGAAAAAAATAGGTTTTTAATAATTGTTCAATGATATATAAAATGTGTTTACTATAGAAAAAGGAACTTTACCCTTAGATAAAATTACACACCCTATAAATATTGAAATTACATATTAAGAAACTTAAAGTAAAACAGGTGTTGCTGTTACTAACAAGGTATGAATTTCAAAACAGATTACTTAATCTCTGTAGCAAAATCCTGTCCTCCAGCCATGGCATAGGCATTGACTTATGAGGACAGCAGAGTTAATTATTATCTCTACTATATTAAATCAAAAAGTCAATATTTTATACATTTATATTTGAAGTCAAGTGTAAGAGAAGACACAGACAAGTTAGAGAGAAATTTGGGGATATCTTCAGATTCATGCAGGTTATTTGGCAGGGGATTTCTGTTGCAGGATTTTTCCCTGTACAATTACATCAGTGCAGAGAGAGTCTGTGATTGGACAGGGAAGAAGGGGGGTAGCTAGGAGTGGCAGAGAGAGGGGTGTGCATGAGAGAGAGTGTAGTCACAGGAGGAGGAAAGGAAGCAGACATGATGTTATCAAAAGGTTAAAATATTGGGATAAAGCTTTTATTAATATAAATTGGCTCTGAAATTACTGTATTGGCATCTTGTAATTGTGATTTTAAATATGCATAAATCTAACTAATCAAGCATTAAGAGTCATGCTTCTACCAGGTAGTTAGGGGGTGAGCTGACAGACCATGATTTGTTTGGGCATTGTGTGGAAGTAAGATGAACTTGCAGGACCGCAACCAGATAGTTGGCTGAGCGGGGCTGGAAAATGGGCAGGCTGGTAGATCACAGGAGTGTGGGCCTAACCTGAAGAGAGTTTGCTGGTCCTCTTTTTAATATTTCCCACAGCAGATTTCTATACTTTTATGAAATTATCAAATAAAGAAGATTCTAAATTCATCTACATCTATGTATTTTAAAATATAAACAGAGTCTGAGGGATATCAGAAGAAAAGGGAAAATAAGGAGGAAAAGAAATCCTTAAGTAAGAATGGCAAAATCACTTTCTTAATTCATCCATAGAAAAAAACTACAGGTTTGTCTTAAGTGTAATGAAATACATGGATGATTAAAAGAACTTTCAAACCTAAAAGGCCAAACTGAATACATAAAATCAAATAAAACCACCAAAAAATTGGTGAATATGTGAAGGATCTTTGTTAAATACTCACTAGGGAACATGGAGAAAGAAAAGTGATGGAGGATAATTATTTAAATTAGAAGAAATCTTTTATGTTCTGAAAACATCTCTTCAAGGACCAAAGGTAAACAAACATATCATTATGTGAAGAAAAACTAAAATATATCAATTACCAATCTTCTGAACAACTCAAAAGGTTGTTAATAATTATGATAGAATAAAATATGAAAGGACTAGAATTGTGGGTGGAAATCACTAAAACCTGTTTACTTTGAAGGAATTGGACCTAAGTCACAATGGTATTGAAAGACATCAGGGAGATTGCTCATCTACACTACTGATCATTTGCCATAGCTGAAATCAAGTAGCAGAGGCAAGAGTGCATGTCCCTACAGGACTATCTGTTCTTCTGCTCATCTCTGTCCTGAGGACACATCTGGTTTAGCCAAGTTAGTGAGTATTCTCCTAATATATGTCACTGGTTAGAAATTACTTTTATACTATACTTTCTCTTTAATTACTGTGTTGTATAGCCTAGAAAGTATGAAGATCAAATTGCATGGTGATCATTACACACATTTTGCTTTGTTTAGTGCAATTTCAACTGTGACATGTTAGAATATTGACTCTACGTACATTTTATACCATTAGCATTTATTAAAGTCAGAGAGATGGTGATCCTCTGAGCTACATTCTATTCTGATTTACAGTAGGGATGGTGTTCAATGATCTGCATGCTCCATAACAGTGAAATTTCTGATCTGCACTAAACACAGTAGTGAAAATGGAACAATAATATAAATATTAGAAAAATAGACAATTATTTAATTGCTATGTGTGTAAGTCAATAATAAAACTACTATGTAATAAGTGTCAGGTCATGAGTTTTATCCTAAGCACTGTATACATTGATTTTTTTTCTTTTTTTTTATTTTCTAAGTTTTTTTTTAATTTACATTCCAAATCATTTCGCCTTTCCCATTTCCTCCCTCCCTGAAAGTCCCATAAGCGCCCTTAACTCCCTCTTTTCTCCATTCAACCCCCTCTCGTTTCTCTGTCCTGGCGTTCCCCTACATCCAGTCTTTCCAGGACCAGGGGTCTCTCCTTACATCTTCTTAGAAATCTATTGATATGCGAATTGTGTCTAGGGTATTCCTAGATTCTGGGTTAATATCCCCTTATCAGTGACTGCATACCATGTGTGTTCTTTTGTGATTGGGTTACCTCACTAAGGATGATATTTTCAAGTTCTGACCATTTGCCTAGGAATTTCGTGGATTCATTGTTTTTAATTGCAGAGTAGTATTCCATTGTGTAGATATACCAAATCTTCTGAATCCATTCCTCCATTGAGGGACATCTGGGTTCTTTCCAGCGTCTGGCTATTATAAATAAGGCTGCTATGAACATAGTGGAGCATGTGTCCTTATTGCATGCAGGTAAAGACTCTGGGTATATGCCCAGGAGTGGTATAGCCGGATCCTCCAGGAGTGTCATGCCCAGTTTTCTGAGGAACCGCCAGACTGCTTTCCAGAGTGGTTGTACCAGCTTGCAATTCCACCAGCAGTGGAGGAGTGTTCCTCTTTCTCCACATCCTCGCCAACAACTGCTGTCTCCTGTGTTTCTGATCTTAGCCATCCTGACTGGTGTGAGATGGAACCTCAGGGTTGTTTTGATTTGCATTTCCCTAATGACTAAGGATGATGAACATCTCTTTAGGTGCTTCTCAGCCATTAGATATTCTTGAGGTGAGAACTCTTTGTTTAGCTCTATACCCCATTTTTTAAATAGGGTTACTTGCCTCTCTGGAGTTTAACTTCTTGAGCTCTTTGTATATATTGGATATTAGCCCTCTGTCGGATGTAAGGTTGGTAAAGATCATTTCCCAGTTAGTTGGTTGATGCTTGGTCTTTTTGACAGTGTCTTTTGCCTTGCAAAAATTTGTAATTTAATGAGGTCCCATTTGTCTATTCTTGATCTTAGAGCATAAGCTATTGGAGTTCTGTTCAGGAAAATCTCCCCTGTGCCCATATGTTCAAGGTTCTTCCCTAGTTTCCTTTCTATTAGTTTCAGTGTGTCTGGTTTTATGTGGAGATCCTTGATCCACTTGGAATTGAGCTTAGTGCAAGGAGATAAGAATGGGTCAATTTGCATTCTTCTGCATGTTGACCTCCAGTTGAGCCAGCACCATTTGTTGAAAAGGCTATCTTTTTTGCACTGGATGGTTTTAGCTCCTTTGTCAAAGATCAAGTGACCATAGGAGTGTGGATTCATTTCTGGGTCTTCAATTCTGTTCCATTGATCTACATGTCTGTCACTGTACCAATACCATGCGGTTTTTAACACTATTGCTCTGTAGTACAGCTTGAGGTCCTGGATACTGATTTCCCCAGAGGTTCTTTTACTCTTGAGAATACTTTTAGCTATCCTGGGTTTTCTGTTATTCCAGATTCATTTTTGAATTGCTCTTTCTAACTCTATGAAGAATTGAGTTGGGATTTTGATGGGGATTGCATTGAATCTGTATATTGCTTTTGGTAAGATGCTCATTTTTACTATATTAATCCTGCCAATCCATGAGCATGGCAGATTTTTCCATCTTCTGAGGTCTTCTTCAATTTCTTTCTTCAGGGACTTGAAGTTCTTGTCATACAGATCTTTCACTTGTTTGGTTAGAGTCACGCCAAGATACTTTATATGGTTTGTGGCTATCGTGAAGGGTATCATTTCTCTTACTTCTTTCTCAGCCTGCTTATCCTTTGAGTATAGGAAGGCTACTGACTTGTTTGAGTTGATTTTATATGCGGCCACTTTGCTGAAGTCGTTTATCAGCTGTAGGAGTTCTCTGGTGGAGTTCTTTGGGTCGCTTAAGTATACTATCATATCGTCTGCAAATAGTGATAGTTTGACTTCTTCCTTTCCAATTTGTATCCCTTTGACCTCTTTTTGTTGTCTAATTGCTCTAGCTAGAACTTCAAGTACTATATTGAAAAGATATGGAGAGAGAGGGCAGCCTTGTCTAGTCCCTGATTTTAGTGGGATTGCTTCAAGTTTCTCTCCATTTAGATTGATGCTGGCTACCGGTTTGCTGTAAATTGCTTTTACTATGTTTAGATATGGGCCTTGAATTCCTGATCTTTCCAAGAACTTTAGCATGAAAGGATGCTGAATTTTGTCAAATGCTTTCTCAGCATCTAATGAGATGACCATGTGGTTTTTTTTTTCTTTGAGATTGTTTATATAGTGAATTACACTGATGGATTTCCTTATATTGAAACATCCCTGCATCCCTGGGATGAAGCCGACTTGATCATAGTGAATGATCGTTTTGATGTGTTTTTGGATTCGGTTGGCAAGAATTTTATTGAGTATTTTTGCATCGATATTCATAAGAGAGATTGGCCTGAGATTCTCTTTCTTTGTCGGATCTTTGTGTGCTTTTGGTATTAGCGTAATTGTGACTTCTTAGAACGAGTTGGGTAGTGTTCCTTCTGTTTCTATTTTGTGGAACAGTTTGAAGAGTATTGGTGTTAGGTCTTCTTTGAAGGTCTGATAGAATTCTGCAGTAAAACCATCTGGACCTGTGCTTTTTTTGGTTGGAAGACTTCCAATGACAACTTCTATTTCTTCAGTGGTTATAGGATGGTTTAGATGGTCTATTTGATCCTGATTTAATTTTGGTATTTGATATCTGTCAAGGAAATTGTCCATTTCCTCAAGATTTTCTAGTTGTGTTGGATACTATCTCTGTGTCCTCTGGTTAGTCTGGCTAAGGGCTTATCTATCTTGTTGATTTTCTCAAAGTACCAACTCCTTGTTTTGTTAATTCTTTGTATGGTTTTATTTGTTTCTATTTGGTAGATTTCAGTCCTGAGGTTGATGATTTCCTGCCTTCTACTCCTCTTTGGTGTATTTGCTTCTTTTTGTTCCAGGGCTTTCAGGTGTGCCATTAAGCTGTTAGTGTATGCTGTCTCCTGTTTCTTTTTGGCGGCACTCAGGGCTATGAATTTTCCTCTTAGCACTGCTTTCATTGTGTCCCATAAATTAGGGTATGTTGTGCCTTCATTTTCATTAACTTTCAAAAAGTCTTTGATTTCTTTCTTTATTTCCACCTTGACCAAGTTATCATTGAGTAGAGCATTGTTCAACCTCCATGTGTACGTGGGTTTTCTTTTGTTTTTGTTGCCATTGAAGACCATCCTTATTCCATAGTGATCTGATAGGAGGCATGGGATTAGTTCTATCTTCTTATATCTGTTGAGGTCTGATTTGTGACCAATTGTATGGTCAGTTTTGGAGAAGGTACCATGAGGTGCTGAGAAGAAAGTGTATTCTTTAGCTCTAGGATGAAATGTTCTATATGTATATCTGTTAAATCCATTTGGTCCAAACCTTCAGATAGTTTCACTGTGTCCCGTTTTAGTTTGTTTTCCTGATCAATCTTGCTCTGTCTAAAATTTGTTCATGGTTTTCTTATATAATAACAATTATTTTTGATTAGACAGAAATATTTTAGAATAAATAATAGTTGAACAACATATAATTTAATATATAAGCAATAAAAACTCAGGGGAAAAAACAGTTTAATTGTAGTAATAATACTTGGCTTGAAAATGTATCCTGTTGTAACTACTTAATTATGAGTCATTTAAGAAAAAATATTTCCTCTTTTTTGTTACTTTAGTAGGTGGATCAATCTAGCTTCATATTGCTTTCTATATATCACATATAGAAGAGACATGTGTGCATGCCATACCCATGTATCTATTCTATATATATAAATCTCACTATCTCTCCCCTCCACCCTCTTCTTATGACTCCAGCTTCCATTACTCTATAAACTGCCTGCCTCTCTGCTAGTCATGAACTTGAAATGTCAGTTTTGGTTTTGTATTCACATACACTGTCAGTGCTTGGGATGTGAATATCTTCAGTGAGAAATTTTTCTTCATATCCTTCTTGGCTTCATTAATGGATCTGCTCAAATGCAATAAAAACACACAATATAGTAAAATTAATTTGCTTGTAGCTCATTTTAAGCTAATCACTTAATATTTTATAAGTATCATTTTAATGTTAAATTCAGGACAATCAGTTCAGCAATAAGCATTATCAGATTAGGAAATATTTTAAAGTGTTTCAGAACCAAAGACATGGTTGTGTAATAACATATTGACCTAGGAAGCACAGCCACGATGCAGAACTTTTTGTTTGCAAAGTTGCTGTCAACTTGACTATATCTGGAATGAACTACAATCTAGAAATGGAGAATTTACCTGTGATCCACATCTTGAGTCTGGAAGACACAGGTTTCTGACTTGTACCTTGACATTGAGATCTTGAGGCATAGTGTCCATGAAAAGCTTAGGCCCAGGCAAGGTAGAACACACCCATCATTAATCCCTAGAGACTGAGTGAAGTGGATCCGAGTTTAAGGTCAGTTTGAGACAAAGCAAGGTCATGATATAGGCATGGTGGTACACACCTTTAATCTGAGCCACACCTTTCCCAGAGGCCTACATAAGGACATTGGATGAAGGAAGACTCACTCTTCTTTGCCTGTTTGCTCTTAAGGCCAGCATATCTGTGTCTTCAGGATTCCAGTTAATAGAGAATACCAGTTGAAACAAAATAGCCTCATAGACTGAAGAACTAGTAGATATTTTTCACTTCACATTCACAGCTGCCCATTGTTGGCAGACCATAAGTCATTACAGTAAATTCCCTTAATATAGAGTCAGGCCATAAATTCTGTGGCTCTAGAGAAAGTTTTGTGACTAATACACAAAGAAAAGACAAAAATCTGACCTCAAAGGAGGAAGTAGCAGATGGTTTGTATGGATATGGTAGAGTAACTTCTATGGAATGCAATTTAAAGTAAGACTGAAGAGTACTGTTTACTCCAATATAAAGACAAGAGAATAAATGCAGAACATTCCTCAAAGTTAAATGAAATATGTGATAAACAGGAGATTCTAAAGCAGTGTCCAGTGAATATCTAATCAGCAACATATTTGGAGACAGTCTACCAAATTTATTTTTAAGAAAGAAATGAATCACAAACTGCAATTTTCATATCAGTATGGAATTAAAGTATAATCACAAGTAAAATATCTTTTGAGAAAATAGTATCATTGATCTTTCTGTTCTTCTAAACTGTAATGTTAAAAGAGAAAAACAAGATTAGAGTCTTGACAATGCTGAGATTTTAAATATTATTGCTCATAAAAATTATTACAAGCCAATGGCCCTCATGAGGTTGTACCTGTAGATGGTATTCTCCACATGACTTCCCTTCTGAATGACACATTTCACTTGAACACTTGTATGACAGTTGAATATAGTGTGGAAGCTAACTAGTACTCCATTGTGGAAATATACCACATTTTCTGTATTAATTCCTCTGCTGAAGGAATCTCAGGGTTGTTTTGATTTGCATTTCCCTGATAACTAAGGATGCTGAACATTTCTTTAGGTGCTTCACAGTCATTCGAGTATCGTCAGTTGAGAATTCTCTGTTTAGCTCTGTACTCCATTTTTAGTAGGGTTATATGACTCTCTGGAATCTAACATCTTGAGCTATTTGTATACATAGGATATTAGCCCTCTATTGGTTATAGGATTGGTAAAGATCTTTTCCAAATCTGTTAGTTGTCATTTTGTCCTATTGACAGTGTCCTTTGCCTTATAGAAACTTGGCAGTTTTATGAAGTCTGATTTGTCAATTCTTGTTCTTAGAGGGTAAGCCATTGGTGTTCTTTTCAGGGAATTTTCCTGTGTGCTCCTATGTTCAAGGCTCTTTCCCAGTCTCTCCTCTATAAGCTTCAGCGTATCTGGTTTTATGTGAATGTCCTTTATCCACTTGGACTTGAGCTTTGTGCAAGGAAATAAGAATGGATCAATTTGCATTTTTAAATATGTTGACCTTCTGTTGATCCAGAACCATTCGTTAAAAATGCTGTCTTTTTTTTCCCACTGGACGTTTTTAGCTCTTTGTCATATATCAAGTGACCACAAGTGTGTGGGCTCATTTCTGTGTCTTCGATTCTATTCCATTGATTGTCATGCCTATCTCTTACCAGTATGTACAGTTTTTATCACTATTGTTCTGTAGTAGAGCTTGAGGTCAGGGACTGTGATTCCCCCAGAAGATCTTTTGTTGTGGGAAATAGTTTTTGCTATCCTGGATTTTTTGTTATTTCAAATGAATTTTCATATTGCTCTTTCTAGCTCTATGAAGAATTTTGATGGGGACTGCATTGAATCTGTAGATTGCTTTCAGAAAGATGGCCATTTTTACTACATTAATCCTGCCAATCCATGAGCATGGGAGATATTTTCATCTTCTGAGATCTTCGAATTTTTTCTTCAGAGGCTTGAATTTCTTGTCATATAGATCTTTCATTTGCTTTGTTAGAATCACACCAAGGTATGTAATATTATTTGTGACTATTGTGATGGGTGTCATTTCCCAAATTTCTTTCTCAGCCGGTTTATCCTTTAAGAAGAGGAAGGCTACTGATTTGTTTGAGTTAATTTTATATCCAGTCATTTGCTGAAGTTGTTTATTATCTTTCAGAGTTCTCTGGTGAAATATTTGGGGTCACTTAAGTATACAATCATATCATCTGCAAATAGTGATATTTTTACTTCTTCCTTTACAATTTGTATACTTTGACCTCCTTATGTTGTCTAATTGCTCTAGCTAGGACTTCAAGTACTATACTGAATAGATATGGAGAGGGTGGGCAGCCTTGTCTGGTCCCGATTTTAGTGGGATTGCTTCAAGTTTTTCTCCATTTAGTTTGATGCTGGCTACTGATTTCTTGTATATTACTTTCACTGTTTAGGTATGGCCATTGAATTGCTGATCTCTCTAAGACTTTTAACATGAAGGGATGCTGAATTTTGTCAAATGCTTTTTCAGCATCTAATGTAATAACCATGTGGTTTTGTTTTTCTTTGTTTATGTAGTGGATTACATTGACGGATTTCTGTATATTGAACCATCCCTACATCCCTGGAATGAAGCCTACATTTTGGTGTATTCTTGGATTCGATTGACCAGAATTTTATTGAGTATTTTTACATCAATGTTCATAAGGGAAATTGGTCTGAAGTTCTCTTTCCTTATTTGGTCTTTGTTTGGTTGAGGTATAAGCATTATTGAGGCTTCATAAAATGAATTGGGTAGTGTTTCTTCTGTGTCTATTTTGTGGAATAGTTTGAAGAGTATCGGTATTAGGTCTTCTTTGAAGGTCTGATAGAATTCCCCACTAAACTCATCTGGTCCTGGACTTCTTAAGGTTTGGAGACTATTAATGACTGCTTCTATTTCCTCAGGGCTTATGGGACTATTTAGATGGTTTATCTGAACATGTTTTAACATTGGCACCTAGTATGTGTCTAGAAAATTGTCCATTTCATCCAGATTTTCCAATTTTGTTGAGTATAAGCCCTTGTAGTAGGATCTGATGATTTTTTTGACTTACCACAATTTGTGTTGTTATGTCTCCCTTTTTATTTCTGATTTTAGTAATTTAGGTAGTGCCTCTGTGGCCTTGGCTTAGTCTGCCTAAGGGTTTATCTATCTTGTTGACTTTCTCAAAGAACCAGCTCTTGGTTTTGTTGATTCTTTGTATAGATATTTTTGTTTCTATTTGGTTGATTTCTGCCATGAGTTTGATTATTTCATGCCATCTACTCCTCTTGGGTGTATTTGCCTCTTTTTGTTCTAGAGCTTTCACGTGTGCTGTTAAGCTGCTACTGTATGCTCTCTCCTGTTTCTTTTTGTAGACGTTCAGAGCTATGAGTTTTCCTCTTAGCACTGAATTCATTGTGTCCCATAAGTTTGGGTGTGTTGTGCCTTCATTTTCATTAAACTGTAAAAAGTCTTTGATTTCTTTCCTTATTTCTTCTTTAATCAAGTTATCACTGAGTATTGTTCAGCTTCTGTGTGCATGTGGGCTTTCTGTTGTTTTTGTCGCTATTAAAGACCAGCCTTAATCTGTGGCTGTCTGATGCATGGGATTAATATGATCTTGAATCTGTTAAGGTCTGATTTGTGACTAAATATATGTTCAATTTTGAAGAAGGTATCATGAGGTGCTAAGAAGAAGATATATTCTTTTGATTTAGGATGAAATGTTCTATAAATATCTGTTAAGTTTATTTGGTCCATAACTTCTGTTAGTTTCTCTGTGTCTGTGTTTAGTGTGTGTTTCCATGATCTGCCCATTGCTGAGAGTGGTGTGCTAAAGTCTCCCACTATTATTGTGTGAAGTACTATGTGTCCTTTGTGTTTTAGTAAAGTTTCTTTTATGAATGTGGGTGCCCTCTTATTTGGAGCATATATGTTCAGAATTGAGAGTTCTTCTGGGTAGATTTTTCCTTTGATGAGTATGAGGTGTCCTTTCTTATCTTCGTGATTACTTTATGTTGAAAGTTGATTTTATTCGATATTAGGATAGCTACACCAGCTTGTTTCTTCGGACCATTTGCTTTGAATATTGTTTTTCAGCCTTTTACTCTGAGGTAGTGTCTGTCTTTGTGCCTGAGGTTGGTTTCCCGTATGCAGCAAAATGTTGGATGCTCCTTGTGTACCCAGTGTATTAGTTTATGTCTTTTTGTAGGAGAATTGAGTCTATTGATATTAAGAGATATTAAGGAGAAGTGATTGTTGCTTCCTATTATTTTTGTTATTAGAAGTGGAGCTACATTTGTGTAACTCTCTTCTCTTTGTTTTTATAAAAGAAGGTTAATTTCTTGCTTTTTGTAGTGTGTAGTTTCCCTTCTTTTGTTGGTGGTTTCCATTCGTTATCCTTTGAAGGGCTGGATTTATGGAAAGATGTGTAAGTTTGTTTTACTCATGGAATACCTTGGTTTCTCCATCTATGGTAATTCTCCATCTATTGGTGGGTGTAGTAGCCTGGGTTGGCATTTATATTCCCTTAGGGTCTGTATTACATATGCCCAGGATCTTCTGTCTTTCATAGATTCTGGCGTGAAGTCTGATGTAATTCTGATATATCTGCCTTTATATGTATCTTGACCATTTTCCCTTACTGTTTTTAATATTCTTTCTTTGTTTAGTGCATTTGGTTTTTTAATTACAATGTGACAAGACAGAATGTCTTTTCTGGTTCAATGTATTTGGAGTTCTGTAGGCTTCTTGTATGTTCATGGGCATCTTTTTCTTTAGGTTAGGGAAGTTTTCTTCTATAATTTTGTTGAAAACATTTACTGCCCTTTAATTTGGAATTCTTCACCGTCTTCTATACCTATAATCCTTAGGTTTGGTCTTCTCATGTTGTCCTATATTTCCTGGATGTTCAGGGTACGAGCTTTTTGCATTTTGCATTTTCTTTGCTTGTTGTGTCAATGCTTTCTATGGTATCTTCTCCATCTGCTCTTCTGTCACTTGATTTCTGATGTTGATGATTTCCTCCATGTCTCTTGACTTCTTTCCTAGGTTTTCTATGTCCAGAGTTGTTTCCCTTTGTGATTTCTTTATTGTTTCTACCTCCATTTTTAGATGTGGATGGTTTTGTTTAATTCCTTCACCTGTTTTGTTGTGCTTTCCTATAATTCTTTAAGGGCTTCTACCTGTTTACCTGTGTTCTCCTGTATTTCTTTAAGGGAGTTATTTACATCCTTCTTGAATCCCTCTCTCAGCTTTATGAGCTGTGATTTTTAAATCCAAATCTTGCTTTTCCAGTGTTTTGCGGTATCCAGGACTTGCTGTTGTGGGAGAATTGGGTTCAGCTGGTCCCATGCTGCCTTGATTTCTGTTGGTAAGGTTCCTATGTTTGTCTTACACCATCTGGTTTTCTCTGGTGTTAGTTGGTCCTGCTGTCTATGGCTGGCGCTTGTCCCTTTTGTGGACCCGCAATCCTCTCTCAGCACCCTTGGGTGACTGGCTCTCCCCTGGCACAGAGTGCTGAGGTGCTGCCCAGCTCCTGGGTGCAGGTGGAGACCAAATAGAGCCTAGCCCAACTGCTCTGCGACTCTTGTGTTCCCTGTGCTCCTGGCTGTACCTGCCTGGTCAGTAGCTGGAGAGAAGATGGCGGCCTCCCCTCCAAAGCAGGGAGTCCAATCACTCCCTGCAAAGCAGTTCTCCCATCGCATGATCGGTGCATAGATGGCTGTGGTGCTGCCCAGCTCTTGGGTGCAGGTTGAGCCCGTATGGATCCTGTTCAGCTGCTCTGCCACTCCTGTGTTTCCTGCACTCCTGACTATATCTGCCTGCTTAGTCCTATATGTCCTACTTTTGTCCCATAAACATCAGTGTTGTCCAAACATTTCACATTGTAACATGACATTTTGGTCTACAGATATTTGGTTCAACATTCTTAGGCATCCTTGGGATGTATGTAGCTTATCAGCTTCAGGCTGAAGACACTTGAAATCTTTAAAAAGAATGTTCTTTTAGTCATAGTACTTTAACTACAAGTTATTTCTTTAAATTATATACTGTGTTAGGTATGAAACACACAAATGCACACACACAATGTATGTGTGTGTGCGTGTGTGTGTATTTGTCTATTACAATTTAGACTTCTATGTTAACTTCACTTAACAGATGTACATAGAATTTTTTTTATTTTTTTCTATAATTTTTATATACATTCCAAATGATTTCCCCTTTCCCGTTTCCTCCCTCCCCAAAAGTCCCATAAGCCTTCTTTGTTCCCCCTGTTCCCCATTCAACCTCCTCTCGCTTCTCTTTCCTGGTATTCCCCTACATCCAGTCTTTCCAGGACCAGGGGTCTCTCCTTCCATCTTCTTGGAAATCTATTGATATGTGAATTGTGTCTTGGGTATTCTGAGATTCTGGGTTAATATCCCCTTATCAGTGACTGCATACCATGTGTGTTCTTTTGTGATTGGGTTACCTCACTAGGGGTGATATTTTCCAGTTCTGACCATTTGCCTAAGAATTTCATGAATTCATTGTTTTTAATTGCAGAGTAGTATTCCATTAAATGGCTAAGATCAAAAACACAGGAGACAGCCGTTGATGGCGAGGATGTGGAGAAAGAGGAACACTCCTCCACTGCTGGTGGGATTGCAAGCTGGTACAACCATTCTGGAAAGAAGTCTGGCGGTTCCTCAGAAAACAGGGCATGACACTCCCAGAGGATCCTGTTATATCACTCCTGGGCATATACCCAGAGGCTTCCCCTACACGAAATAAGGACACATGCTCCACTATGTTCATAGCAGCCTTATTTATAATAGCCAGAAGCTGGAAAGTACCTAGACGTCCCTCAACGGAGGAATGGATTCAGAAGTTGTGGTATATTTACACAATGGAATACTACTCTGCAATTAATAGGCACTGTAATAAGTATTTAGGGGATCTAGTAAAAACTTTAGAAATCATTGCCTTCTATCAATATCAAAATTTTCTCATCTCAGTTATAGAAAAAATAAGCTTTCTACTTCCAAAGGTTCAAATAAGGTTTTCTAGACTTTTATTTATTTTTTTTATTTCTGTTTCACATATCTTATCAAATCTTTTCCAAAATTAAATTCTGCTCTTTGCTTCTAAAAGGGAGAGAAATATATTTTTGTTTTTTTTTTTTTCATTTTCAGAGGTAACTTTCCAGGTCATTATAAATCCTCACCTAGTTAGAAGTCTGCCTAATTAATATTTTCTGCTTTAAACGCTTTCTAATTAATAACAATGGTTGCCAGCATGATCATCTTTGATATGTGATCTACTATGAATAAAAAACTAACTCAAAAAAATCATTATGAATTCTGGATGTTTCCCAGATCTTCCTTTTCTCTCTAATGTAGTTGTTCTTCTCAATACTTTGCTAATCTTTCTTTGGTAATGGTTCTCCAATTTCTGAATTTATATGTGATATTAATAGGCCATTGTAAACATATATCATGACTGACTGTTTTCTCTGTAAATTTTTTCTTCATTGTTTGCATTTCTAATACTTTCATTTATTTCAAGTGATATATAGCAATAAAGGATTATAAATTTTATTGCTAGGATAATGCACATTGACTAAAAATATATACATACATACATACAAGCAAAGGTACATATATACATAAATTTTTGAAAATTTGTGGAAGAAGGAAGAGTGGGGACATTTATTATGGTATAGATTAGAAATTAGAAAACCCAAATGATTTGTCATGGAAAATGAGTGAAATTTTCCTTAATATAGATATTACTTTAAACAATTTATTCAAAATATCTCACAAGTTGGAGGCTGAGATTTAATCTCTGTCCTTCTTCTATAGTTGTTGTTATTTAGAAATTCTGGAAAATGGTACAAATAGTTTACCATAGCCTCCATTCCTCAAAAAAAAAAAAAAATCAAAGTGGGAATATGCCACAATATTTACCTAGCCTTCTTATGCAATAAAATATGAAGCTTAAAATATACAGGTGAAAAATATCAGCAAATGGAATACTCTGTGAAATGAACAGCAACATTGATCAAAAGAAAAAAAATATTAAAATTTCAGTAGCTATCTCATACCCATCAGAAAAGCAAAGCTTTAACATAACTTGTAGAGATAAATTTACAAAAAATTTATTTATGGATTGTCATCCCTGGAAGAAGTGGAGTTAGTGCAACAATTTGTCAAAGTATAAAATATTTAGTGAACTTAAATGAGAATGTTCTTTCATTTCTAAGTATTTGTACATAAAATTGGTCATGCTCAAACATCATGAGACAAATATCTATATGCTGATATCATTTTGTAATAAGAAAAAACTTCTAAAATGGATATAAAATGGTGAACATTATATGTTTTATTAGTGTTTTTCTTCTCTAGTTGTTTACAAAGAAACAGAATTTGATTTCTGCAACATGAATAACTTTTTAATACTTTTGGATTTTAGAAGTCCATGCTTGGACTTCTGGCTAGGTCTCTTCTTATTAGCTTTGTCTCACTCTCTAGTCACAGCTGCTTCTTCACTTTCTGCTCCAGCTTTTCCACAGGTAGAAACATAGAGAGAGGCAAAATATGCTCTCTCTCTCTCTCTCTCTCTCTCTCTCTCTCTCTCTCTCTCTCTCTCTCTTCCTTCCTCCCTCTCTGCTAATCCTTATCCTTTCCCTCTCTCCTTTTCACTTCTGCTCTTTCCACATTACCATCTCTCCTCTTATTTCCTTTTTCTCTGCCTGCCTCCCTACTTCTCATGCACCTCTCTCTTTTCCTGCTACTGAAACACATGGTCTTCTGACATTGTGATACCATTCTTACTCATTCTTTTACTTATAACTTCTAAATATCTTATCTCTAAACCCATCCTCATTGTGATTGAGGACTTCTTTTTTTTTTTTTTTCAATTTGTCTTGCAAAATTACTCTGCCCTACATTTGGGAACATATATGTTGCAAAGTCCCTAATTTAAACATGTGCTCATTATAAGCAGATAATGCTAAAAGGAAATAAGAAAATATTAGGAAAGAATTCAATCATACATTGTCTGTCATGAGCTTTTAACCAAATATACTAAAACTACTTGTATAATTGAAGTTAAATATGTCTGCATATTAAGGACAAATTGCATGCCAGTGCTTAACTGTGTGTTAAATGTGACTATATGTTGAAGAACAAAGGAGAATTCAATATACCAAATGCATTTGGCTGATATGTACAAAATAAATATGTTTCTTTATACATCTTGAAACATTATTTTTTAATTAGTATAAAGTCACATAAATAGCTATATATTACTGGAGGAGCATGAGATGTTTCACACATTATCTTGGACAATGTTTCGGGGATATTGGATGCCTCTAACTCTGCAAATATTCATTATTTCTCAAAAATAAAACATTCAAATTTATTTCTAACTTTTTAAACTCTGCAATTAATTATCATTTGTAGGCTCACCCAACTAGGAAATCCAATAACTTATTTTACATAACTTCAATTGTGTTTTGAGCAAGCTCTGTCTTCTGTACTCAACCTAACATTTGCTGTTTATCAGTGTCTAGGCAAGTTCTAAGAAGTAACTGCTGAGTGTTCACATATAAGTGAGACTGTGTATTTACATCGCTTCCTGTCTGGATATTCCATGTAATATAAGTGTCCACAATTCCTTTATATAGTTACAAGTAGTAAGATGAATTTTTGGCTGAATAGTGGTTAGTTTTATTTACCCATTTATAGGTAATTAGATTCATACTAAATACTGTACCTTGACTATTGTGAATACATTTCAGAGACATATAACATTTTAATTGTCATGTATTGATTTAATTTTCTTTGGATCCTCATTAATGGGGATACTGGCTTGTCCATTACTTCTGTTTATTTTTATTTTCTACAAGAACATGAAATCTGAGCTCCATCATAATGATACTAATTTATACATCCACCAATGGGATGAATAATCCTCATTTGACAATATCCTTACAATACTTGTTCTCTTATAACATTTCTAGTAATGGTGTCTAACATTGAATTGAATAACCATGGAGGATGGGGAATATTTTTTCCTATATAATTTCTCTTTTGTCAGTCATTGTTTGTTTGTTTTATTCTTGGTAGATAACTAGCTGTAAATTCTTCTAATTTTATACCACATTAAATTATTGATTATTTGTTAAGTTGACTTGATTCCACCAAGTCTCTGACTAAAACAAAGGAGCATTTTGCTTTTCTGTGCTTTGTAGAGGCTTGGGTTACATGATTAAAATTGTTGAGGACAGGAACAAATTTTGGCCTGGAAAACATATTTCTAATATGATGATAATGTATTTCTTAGGGATTATAGATGTTACAATTTGAACAGTGATTATCAACTTAAATTCTTACCATTTGTGCAGATGAAATAAAGAATAAAAGGGGGAAGGAGACTGAATGTTGATTAATATTTTATTACTTTGAAGAATGTGATCTTATTTTACAATTGATATAATATGAGGTTTTGCATATTCAAATTATGGACAAAAATTCATATCTGGTTTATTTTAATTTTCTATAAGTAAAGATATAAACATGTCATTTATGAAGGTGTTATTATTGTATGACTACATATTATTTATTGGTAGAAGACTTTTAACAGTAAGTCAGCTTACTATATTGAATGCCAAAAATTTAGAAACATTGTTTTATTTGTAAAAAAAAAATATTTTTTATAATATGACATTATCATTATACCAAAATTATTTCTGAGCTTTCTAAAATTGATTCATTATTTTTCATATTGCAAGCCTTGATTAATTGTACAGCTTTGGACCACTAGTCTATGCCTTTCTTCACATTTTTCTGTTCTGTATTTCAAAGTTAAACTATTTCTTGTAAAGCTCTAAATTTACAATAATCTCATCTCTCTAAGAATAACTAGTTCATAAACATCAAATGCAAATGTGCCCTTTGGAAAAATCTGATTCCAAAAAAGCAGAAATGTAGTTAATTCCTCAATTTTGCACTATAAATATATGATAGACACAGTAAGAGTTATAATTAAGCTCTATGGACTCAGTAGTTTAATTCAGTAATGAGTTAAAAACTCAAACTCCTGGAGAAGTTTGCCTTAAAATGGTGTAGGAGAGAAGATGTTTGATTGCATTAAAAAATGAGCATTCTGAATCACAGGATTGTTACTTTGATGAAATTTTGAGATAATATAGAGAATCTGCTTTCTACTGACTGTGTCTGCTGTTTGCAGTTATACGTCATGTTTGCCAAAATTCACTCAGCTTTAAATTGAACAATCTTTACAAATTACTATGAACTTCAAAAATTCATTGAGCTAACTAATATTTAATTGAAATAATCTACATGAGGCTACCATGGAAAAGGTTGTTAGTAATCTCTTTTCTAACTATGGCAAAGTCTACAGCATCTATACTTATGTAGCATACTACAGTATTTATTTTGCAAAGCATGAAAATATTATATGAACAAACACAGAAATGCAATATAAATTATAAGGGTATTTTGCTGTGACTTACTATTTCTAATAGTAAGTAGCTTTCTGAAAATTTATAGCTGAATTGCCTTTTAACTTAAACTATTATAAATTTTAAAACATAATCCATTAATATTTATAAAGTTTATGAGGATATATGATGGAATTTTAGTGCTTCCTCTGTTTGCTGCAATACAGCTGTAATTATGCAGCTTTAGATTTTGTCATAATATTTTTAAAACTGATCATGATGCAAGACCTTTAGCTCAAATCATTTTCCTAACAATTATGTGTATGAACCACTGCTATCTTTATATCACTGTTGATGATTTACACATGAGTCTGTAATTTATCTTGAATTCTAGTAAAGTAAATCCAAGAATGATAAACTGTATTATCTATATGCTATAATATTTTAATTAAAATGAGTGGTGAAAAAAATTAGATTTCAAAATTTCACTTTTTCACAACAGAAATAACATTTTTTGAGAATAATGAAGCGATATTAAAAGATTTTTGCAACTTGTTTTACTTTTATAAACTATTTTTTTAATTTTATTTTATTTTCTAAGTTTTTTTTTATTTACATTCCAAATCATTTCCCCTTTCCCGTTTCCTCCCTCCCCGAAAGTCCCATAAGCCCCGTTCCCTCCCTCTTTTCCCCATTCAACCCCCTCTCGCTTCTCTGTCCTGGCATTCCCCTACATCCAGTCTTTCCAGGATCAGGGGTCTCTCCTTCCATCTTCTTGGAAATCTATTGATATGCGAATTGTGTCTAGGGTATTCCAAGATTCTGGGTTAATATCCCCTTATCAGTGACTGCATACCATGTGTGTTCTTTTGTGATTGGGTTACCTCACTAAGGATGATATTTTCAAGTTCTGACTATTTGCCTAGGAATTTCGTGAATTCATTGTTTTTAATTGCAGAGTAGTATTCCATTGTGTAAATATACCACATTTTCTGAATCCATTCCTCCGTTGAGGGACATCTGGGTTCTTTCCAGCTTCTGGCTATTATAAATAAGGCTGCTATGAACATAGTGGAGCATGTGTCCTTATTGCATGCAGGTAAAGCCTCTGGGTATATGCCCAGAAGTGGTATTAGATAATTTCTTCTTCCCATTTTCCCCTTCAACCAATGCCTTCCAGGGAATCCTCTCTCTCTCTCTCTCTCTCTCTCTCTCTCTCTCTCTGTCTCTCAAATTCATATACATATATATATGTATACAAGTATATATGTATATACATATATATATATAATATTTATCTTCATTTGTCCTATTATACATATTTTGATGCCTACTAACATATATATTTTTCTCCAAAATCAGTCTCTTATTGTATGCATGATATCAGATTTTCACTGTTGTTCTGTAGAAATATACTTGTAATTGCAGATCACTCTGTTTGGCCTTGCTACACAGTCATGTTTGTCTGCATAGTACCGTCTCTGTAGATGCTGAGTAAAATGTTAGGCTGAAATAAAGTATCTTTTTAGCAAAGCGTGTCTTAGTCTTGCTTAGCTGGGTGGCTCACACCTTTAACCCCAGACTCTGAAGCCAGAGGCAGGCAAATCTCCATGGATTAGAAATGATAGTAGTCTACATATGGGTTCCAAGCCTACCAAGGGATACTAGTGGGACAATATTTAAAAAAAACTTAATTATAATATAGTAACTATGATGATGATAATACAGTTTTAATTTTACTACTGAAATATGTAGTATTTAAGCAGAAAGATGTCCATATTTGATTTAATGCTTATCAGTCTACCATGTCATTAGAAGTAATACATACAACAAAATTTACCAATATTTGATTATTGTTTGAGTTTCTGGTTGTCTCATATTTACATATTATAAAGTTTTATTTTCCTGTTTTCATTTTATTTCAGAAAATATACTAGTATATTTAATTAAAATAAGAATATCATTCTAGAGATTTAAGTTTATTGGGATATTCTAGAACACAAGTCTATAATTTCAAAATTAATTCCAGTATACAAACATCTCTGAAATCTATGAGTCAGGTGATAAATTCAATCTTAATTGTTTAGTTTGCTTTTATTGAGATAAACGTCACTCTTATTTGTATAAAAGCTTTGTTGTGCAAATTTCAATTTGACAAAGGAAATTAAATCTACAGTTTGAGAGTATCATTTATAAAAGATTTAAATATTACTGAGATCTTATGTAAAATATTTAGAAAAGTCAGTAACTTGAAAATACTGTTGTAGGAACTTCAATTTTTATTTCCCAAGTAATTATTCAAGTGGTCAAATATTCAAGTGAAAAATAAATTAATAGGTAATAAGATGGAAATCGAATGGTCTCTGTTATACAAATCATAATAAGCATATTTTTATTATTTTCTAAGTTTTTTTTAATTACATTCCAAATCATTTCAAACACTTTTTTTTCCAGTATAAAATACATATAATACTGTATTTTAGAGGATAATTTAGTTTAACAACACTAAAATATGCATGCAATAATGTATTGTATATGACCAATATTCAATTTCAATTATACTTATTATATATATATTTGTCTTTTAATCGTTCTTTGAAAACATCATATAATTTTCTTAATAACATCCTTATATGAATATTCCCAATTAACTTCTCCTTCTGTACCTCTGCATTTTTGTGTCACTGCTTAAAAAATATCCTTGAATACCTGTTTGTGCTACCCACATATTGAATATGAATTAAGTAAAATTGTTTTAAACTTCAATGCTATGAAAACTCATGAAAACTGGTTTGAAACATTTAGTAACATTGAAATAACTGAAAACTATTTCTGATTCTTCTCTCTACTATTCAAATGGACATATTTTCAGATCCTTCTATTTTTTTTCCATGTGAAAAGAAATTTGGAGAAAAATAAGAAAAATTAATGTAGAAAAACAATGCTTTAGTTTAACTTAAACCTATTTCTTGCTTTCAATTCATAAGAGGCTTATGTGACACCCTCAAAAAGGCTTCAACTTCAAAAAGAGTCATGGCTTAGAAGGAAAGTATCCAAGTGAACTAAAAATTGTGATATGGATGCTGAAATGGAGTATGCCACAAATGATGGCTTCTGGCCTGGGTGTAGCAGGTGAAAGACTGTTTTCTTTAAGCAGAAGGCCACTGAGAGTTTGAACATGCTCCATTGAGTATATAGGAAACACAAATTGGACTTAACTAATATATGGGCCTGTTCTGGAACTCATGGTAAGCCACATGCTCATATTCTTGCTGTCTACAGCAAACACATATATGTAAATATCTAGGTCCAAAAATTTGTCTGTTTTATTCTACTGACTTAGAAAATGGCTGCCTCATATTCCAAGACATTAGATTAAATCTAAATTAAATACTATCATCGTGTTTGAGAACTGGAAGGAAGACTGCCTTTGTTTTCTATAAGTTCATATGAGACTCTTAGTAAAAGAACCAAACGAGGCCTCTGGTCTTAAAATGAATATGGATGTAACAGTAGTATTTAGCTCCAAACCCATAAGGAGAAATGCAGTAGAATAATAATTGCACAGTTCCTTGTTTGGAGACACAAGTATCAGGTTTTGAGAATAGTTCAATAAAAACTAGATCCTAAGGAAACCACTTTATAGATCAACATACCTATAGGACAATAGACCAGCAAAAATACCGATAATGATGGAGTCAAAATACAGGATGTTTCTCTGAACATAAGTATCCTCCCTTTTGCATTCTCCTATTTTTCCATTAATTTATTTATTCACATTATATCCTGATTACAGCAATTGCTCTACCCCATCTAGGCCCCTCCTCACATGGTATCTCCCCTTACCCTACTCCCCTTCTCCTCAGAGTGGGTGGAGCCCCCTACCCTGCATATACCCACTCCATGGCACATTAAGTCTCTACAGGACTAAGTGCAACCTCTATCACTGAGGCAAGACAAGGCAGCCCAGTCACACAGGAACTTATTCCACAGACAGGCAATAGCTTTAGGGACAACCCCTGATTCAGTTGTCGGTGGATCCAGATAAAGATTGAATTGCAACTCTGCTACGTGTGTTCTGTAGGGGTTGGGGATGGGTAGATCCAGTCTGTGTATGCTCCTAGCTAGGTTGGTGATTCAGTTTATGAGAGAGTCCTCCAGGTCCAGGCTAGTTGTCTCTGATGATATTTTTGTGGAGTTCCTATCCACTTCGACTCTCTCAGTCCTTCCCCCAACTCTTCCATAAGAGTCCCCAAACTCTCTCCAATGTTTGACTCTGGGTCTCTGCATCTGTTTCAGTCAGCTGCTATATGGAGCCTCTCAGAAGACAGTTATGATAGACTCTTATCTGCAAGCATAACAGAGTATCATTAATAGTGTCAGGAACCAGTGCTTGCCCATGTAATGGGTGGGTCTAAAATTGGTCTAGTCATCGGTTGGCCATTCCCTCAGTCACTACTCCATCTTTGTTCCTGAATTTCTTGTGAACAGGATAAATTTTGGGTTGAAAGTTTTTTAGGTGAATTGGTGTCCTTATCCTTTCACCGGGGGTCCTGCATCACTGTAAGAGGTGGCCTCTGTAGATTCCATATCACCACTGACATGAGACTTGGCTAAGACAGTGCCCATAGACTTCTGGAAGCCTCCTCCATTCCAGGTGTCTAGTGTACATCATAGAAATTTCCCCCATCCCACCCGACTATTGGACTCTCCAATTTTCACACCTGCTTCTTTCTTACCCATAATTTCTACATCAATGGCAATGTTTAATCATTTCTTTATTTCTAGAATTTTGTCATATATAAATATATGATAGCCATATTATAAGCTACTCAGTGAGTAGTACTGCTTGATAGGCAAGCAGTGGAAGTGAGTTCTAATCCCTAGCATTTATGCCAAAAAAAAAATCTTTGAACCCCCTATACATCTTACACTAACCCTACTGACTAGGAAGGGAAAGAAAATAGTATTGCTTTGTCTTTCTTACAGAAGATATGCAGACACTCATTCATACAAATACAAACTCATAAGCACGCACATGTGATGACGTAAAATGTTACGCAGCTGGTAAAAACTGGCAATTGCTCAGCCGATATTGTTTTCTGCAGATGTGTAAGTTAGTGTAGATACCAATGATAACGGCCTACCGCTGATGATAACAGCTTCCAGTCCACCATGAGAATGGATCATGATAATCCTATGCTCATCCACTGAAAGACATGTACTACAGTTTTGCCTTTGTTTGCATACTAATTGGTTATTATTGGCTATATAACCTAATGGAGTAATAATTCAGATTCATTGCTAATAAATATCAGACTGTCGGAGTCTTATACTTTTTTTCTAAGTTTTTTTTTTATTTACATTCCAAAGGATTTCCCCTTTCCTGTTTCCTCCCTCCCCGGAAATCCCATAAGACCCCTTCCCTCCCTCTGTTCCCCATTCAACCCTCTCTAGCTTCTCTGTCCTGGTATCCCCCTATATCCAGTCTTTCCAGGACCAGGGGTCTATCTTTCCATCTTCTTGGAAATCTATTGATATGTGAATTGTGTCTTGGGTATTCCAAGATTCTGGGTTAATATCCCCTTATCAGTGACTGCATACTATGTGTGTTCTTTTGTGATTGGGTTACCTCACTAAGGATGATATTTTCCAGTTCTGACCATTTGCCTAGGAATTTCGTGAATTCATTGTTTTTAATTGCAGAGTAGTATTCCATTGTGTAAATATACCACATCTTTTGAATCCATTCCTCCGTTGAGGGACATCTGGGTTCTTTCCAACTTCTGGCTATTAAAAATAAGGCTGCTATGAGCATAGTAGAGCATGTGTCCTTACTGCATGCAGGTAAAGCCTCTGGGTATATGCCTAGGAGTGGTATAGCAGGGTCCTCCGGCAGTGTCATGCACAGTTTTCTGAGGAACCACCAGACTGCTTTCCAGAATGGTTGTACCAGCTTGCAATCCCACCAGCAGTGGAGGAGTGTTCCTCTTTCTCCACATCCTTGCCAACACCTGCTGTCTCCTGTGTTTTTGATCTTAGCCATTCTGACTGGTGTGAGGTGAAATCTCAGCATTGTTGTTTTGATTTGCATTTTCCTAATGACTAAGGATGTTGAACATTTCTTTAGGTGCTTCGCAGTCATTAGATATTCTTCAGGTGGGAACTCTTTGTTTAACTCTGTACCCCATTTTTTAATAGGGTTATTTGGCTCTCTGGAGTCTAACTTCTTGAGTTCTTTGTATATATTGGATATTAGCCCTCTGTCAGATGTAGGGTTGGTAAAAATCATTTCCCAGTTTGGTGGTTGCTGCTTTGTCCTTTTGACAGTGTCCTTTGCCTTACAGAAACTTTGCAATTTTATGAGGTCCCATTTGTCAATTCTTGATCTTAGAGCTTAAGCTATTGGAGTTCTATTCAGAAAATTCTCCCCTGTGCCCATATGTTCAAGATTCTTCCCTAATTTCCTTTCTATTAGTTTCAGTGTGTCTGGTTTTATGTGGAGGTCCTTGATCCACTTGGAATTGAGCTTAGTGATTTTAAGAAATCTTTATACAGTCAGAATTCAAATTCTTTATCAAATTAAAATTCGTTAAACATTATTACAAAGCTTAGTCTTTTCATTTAATTCCACTGATAATACACTTAAGAAGCAGCTATCTTTAGTTTTGAGTAAGACCAATGAAATTTTTGTTTCCTCTTTACTTCTAGACAATGCATTATATTCCTTTAAAAAAAATCTATGTCGAGTCAAAAAGATTATTCTTTAGGCTTTCTTTCAAATAGTTATGCTTAAATATTTTGAATTAATATCTGTTATGCATTTACAGAGATTGTAGATGGTGAGAGTAAGAACTTACATCTGTTCATCTGTTTCATGCATGTATTTACTATAGCATGATTTGTGACAAAGTGGACATGTGTCTCCATATAACTGCTTAGAAACTTGGTTGCATATGACTCATTCATTCATTTATAAATAGATCAATTTCTGGGCTTGTTTCCCATTGCTTTCCTATTATTTTCTATATCATTATCATTCTTTGTTCAATATCAGCATTTTTCAGCAAGATATATAATTGATATTTCCAAAATCAAGCTATGGTATGCACATTTTTCTTTTTAAAATACTTTAGACTCTTTTATGTACTTGGAATAATTATGTAGATGGTATAATCTGATCTCCCTGAAATTTCAGCTGTTGAAATGAGAGAATGTTGTCTCAGATTAATTTATGGTCAAAGACCACTATTTTTACAGAGTGTGCTTCAAGCTAGAAACTTTCTATTTACTTAGAAGACTCAGTTTGCCATTCTTTCCAGTTGTCATTGCAAAGCTTTTGGTAGCTCTAACCCTAACCCTAACCCTAACCCTAACCCTAACCCCATTGCAGAGTTTTATGGTCCATTTATGGTAAAACAGAACATCATCATGGTAGCCTAGCAAACAAATAAGAGGCTCCAATTGGAACTTCAGAGTGTGAAAGAACTATATAATGCTAATCTTGCTAGACTAGCTGCAGTGACAAAATCTTCTTGTATTAGTTATCTGTTTGTACATTACTATCATCCATTTGAATCTCTTTATTCTATTTAGAGTAGGAGTAAGTGTTTAGAAAACCCTTACCTGACTTTACCATAAATTATTTGTTTTCCATCCATACTTATAGATACCATTATTATCTTTTGAAAAATAAAATTGTAAATGGAATTTAAATTAATAAGTAGTATGAATAAACCATGAGTATACATACTGATAAATTTTACAAATGAACATATTCATACAATCTACAATAAGATTATTAATAGAAAGTGAACTCCCTAGTTCATCTCAAATGTCTCTACCAATTGATAGTCTGGCATTTTATACTAAAACGCTTTGGCCAGATAATGATCATCAAATGAATGTTCGTTGTGGGATTTCTTTTCATCATGTAGTTTCTGTCAATAAATTTTGTCAATATATTTGTTCCTTTTTTAAAATAAGAAATTCTATAAAATAAACTATCAATTTGGGAGTTCTCATTATGTGACCAAATAAATGCATTTTAGACCTTTAGAAGTAACAGGATAAGTAGTACCACAGTTATCATGTCATTACGTAAGTAGAACAGGAAGACAGCAATTTATACAGGAGTTCTCCAGATACCACCATGTAATATGGAATTAGCCATGTTTAATTACTTTTATGGTCTCCATTTAAGCAAACATGATATAATTAAGATAATAATATAAGAATAACATTTTAATGTCTTATAGTGCTTAGAAATGAGGTACTTATATATGTTAAATGTTAGTTCTTAAAAATTTGTATTTAGTATTAAACATAATTCCAGAAAAAAAAGTTAACTTTGGGAAAACAACCTCACTTTTGGCATTGTAAATGACTTTAAGAGGGTGAAAACCGTCATGTCCTTCTCAGAGTTTACAATTCATACTTGAAAAATGTTTTCAAGTAAATGACCAAATTAACCTCAACTCACAATGCTCCTCTGTCATTTGTTTTTATTTTCTCTGCTACTTTCACATTATCCCGGTAGTTCAAACAATGTTTCAGAGCAACATGATAGTGTTCATATCCTCAATTTAATGCATTTAGAAGCCACTACTAATAGTTTTCTGTTCTTGTTTTGAAAATGTTGAAATGACCCACAAAGATATGGGGGTCAAAGAGATTGCTCACTGTGCTATGTCTCAATTTGTCTGATTACAAAGTAAGAACGTGTCTTGTATACTTTGGTCTCTGGAACTTTAAGACTAAATAAGTCTTAAAAGTTTTAAGGACTTCACAAGAAAGCAGGCATATAAATAGGATTAATGACATGTCTGCTAGATAGTGATGGGAAATGTGTGAAACAGTGTTCCCAAATATCAAAAAAGTCAAAACACTCACTTTTATCAGCTCTTAGCAATAACCTCTAAGAAGATTAAAGACCCTTCTTTTTTGTGTAATAATCCCTAGTAGCTATTTAGCTCAAAATTTTTCAAAGAATTTGCCCAAATGACAGAAGAAGGTTCACAGTATTAAGGAAAAAAAAATATGAGTTTAATAAAGACCTATAGAAATGATGTCACATAACAGAGTAAATACTACTTTAAAAATTACATATCTTTTGATGAAAGATGAAAATGGAGCAGATGCCCTGTCATCTGTAAAAGCTAGTGCTCTTTTAGAAAAAAATGTGAAAGAACTCAGAAGATCTTCCATTGCAGCCTTCATAACAGAGGGTGTGCTCTTCAGAACCAAAAGAGCAAAGCAAACACACAGAGAACATTTTCTTCACAAACAAACCCTACCCTGAATGAATTTGAACCAGAGATTATTGAGGAAGTATGAGAATAACTTCTGAAGTAGCTTTGACAGATGGTAAGAAATAGTTTGTAATGGAAAATCATTATAGAAAATTAAAAAATAAATCTTCTACATTTTAAAAAAGAATATGGTGATCATTTTCAGAAGGATGTAAAATGAATAACTGTAATTTATTAAAATATAATCTAATTATTAAGATGTTTCTAATCTCTTTACAATTAAAACATATTTTAGAGTCCACAACTTTCAACATAAGAATTTTGTGGAGTTAAAGTGAATTTGAAGATATCTCAGGGTTTTCTAAAGCCTTTTTCAAAAACACTTTATGATTGTGTTAGAAAACTGAGCAAGCTATTGGAGCTTTGCTTGCATCAGTTTCTACATAGAAATCAGGACATAAATGACACTTAAAATAGTCAAGCTGAACTCTAAATTTGATCATTCTAGATATGTTTACAATATCTCTTGAAAGAAATTAAAGACTTTTTAGAAGTTAATGAAAATGGCGCCACAACATACCCAAATTTACAGGACACAATGAAAGTAGTGCTAAGAGGAAAACTCATAGCTCTGAGTGCCTTCAAAAAGAAACAGGAGAGATACCCTAATAGTACAGGGAGAGAGCTATCCTCCAAGGACTGCCTGCATGCCTGTGAGTATAGGTAAAACAACCACTGCTACTCAGAGGAACCCACTCAGAAACCTCAGGGTACAGGAAACTAGGAGCAGTCTGGAACAGGAGCCTTCCCATTTATGTCTGCACCAGGAGGAAACTGTCTGCTCCAGGGATCACTAACCAAATAGAGCTTGGAGAGCACCTGTAAGCACAGGTAAGACCAACACTTTTGTTCAAGCTCCTAGACCAACAGGAACCCTCCCAGAGCCATCAGGACATAGGAACCAACAGCTGGGGACAGGGTCCTTCTGGTTTCTATCTGTACTCCAGAGCTGAACCTGCATCCCAGACCTTCATACCTAAATTCTTCCTGGAGAGAAATGATCTTCAAGGAGTACTGACATAGAGACTTGCAGGAGAGACAAGCCACAGTCAGAGACAGCAAGACCAGCTAACACTAGAGATTACCAGATAGCAAAAGGCAAGGGCAAGAACATAAGCAACAGCAACCAAGGCTACTTACATCATCAGAACCCAGTACAACTACCACAGCAAGTCCTGGATACCCCAACACAACAGAAAAGAAAGACTCAGAGGAAGATGCTCTCAGTCAACCATTGAACTGAGCACAGGATCCCCAATGGAGGAGCCAGAGAAAGGACCCAAGGAGATGAAGAGGTTTGCAATTCAATAGGAGGAAAAACAATATGAACTAACCAGTACCCCCCAGAGCTCCCAGGGACTAAACCACCAACCAAAAAGTACACATGGAGGGATTCATTGCTCCAGCTGAATATGTAGCAGAGGATGACCTTGTTGGACTTCAAAGGGAGAAGAGGCCCTTGGTCCTGAAAAGGCTTGATGCCCCAGTATAGGGGAATGCCAGGACAGGGAAGCAAGAGTGGGTGGGTTGGTGATCAGGGGGAGGAGGTATAGGTTAGGGGGATTTCAGAGGGGAAACTGGAAAAGAGGATAACATTTGAAATGTAAGTAAAGAAAATATCTAATAAAAATGAATAAACATTTTATATCACAAAAAAGATATTTTTTAAAAAAATCACATCTCATGATAATGATAGAGGACCTTTAAAAGGACAAAAATAACTCCATTAAAGAATTACAGAAAAACACAATCAAACAGGTGATTGTTTGTGTACAGGAATTGAACAAAACAAACGAGGATCTAAAAGTGGAAGTAGAAACAATAATGAAATCACAAAGACAGATAGCTCTGGAGGAAAAAAAAAAAAGAAAGATGTCAGGATAGATGCAAGCATTACCAACAGAATAAAAGAGCTAGAAGAGAGAATCTCAGGTACAGATATCATAGAAAATATTGACACGACAGTCAAAGAAATTGCAAAATGCAAAAAGAAAAAAAAAGGATAATAGGTATAGAAGAGAGCAAAGATTCCCAACTTAAAGGGCCAATAAATATCTTCAATAAAATTATAAAAGAAAAATTCCTGGCTTGGGTCTCAGGCGGCTTCTGTGTACGCAGCTCCCAAGAACTGGGCAGATCTGCAGTAACCAGCACGCCAGCTCTGCTGTGGAACTTCTGCCTGGCAGAGGGACCCAGCACTGGGCGGGAGCCTACCAGCTTCCCTTCTGCGACCTCTGTTCCAGTAGACTGTACTGAAGAGACAGGTACCCAGGTTCACCCGAATATAACATCACTTGGGACACGGCCTGTTGGGATTTCCGCCTGCTGCCAAGAACAGGATAGCGCTGTGGTAATCTGGGTGCCAGATCTGCTGCAGGCCATCCTCTCTGCAGGGTGACCAGCGCCACGGAGAGAGTGCAGAGAGCACTCTGCCATCTTTGCTCCAGTGGCCATGAAGTTGGGACTGCCAGGCTCGGAGACAGACAGGCATAATATCGCTTGGGACTCAGGCAGCTTGTGTGTACGCAATTCCAAGAGCTGGGCAGATCTGCAGTAACCAGCGTGCCAGCTCTGCTGTGGGACTTCTGCCTGGCAGAGGGACACCCCCTTCCCCCCCACTCTAGGAGAGATCACACACCCCTGCACAGGGCAGGAGCCTACCAGCCTCCTTTTGGCGACCTCTGCTCCAGGAATCCACTACGCTGAGCTTTTGGATGTGCAAGGACTCCCCAATATAACATCACTTGGGGCAAGGCACATCAGGGCTCCAAAGTCACTCAGGAGCAGGCAGGCCACAGAAATCTGTGCCAGGGAAATCCTGGTAATCCAGGGCGGGGCAGAAATAGCTTTGCAGGCTCACAGGAGGTCCAAGCAACAGCCAGTGACAGCAGGACCAACTAACATCAGAGGTAACCAGATGGCAAAAGGCAAACGTACGAACGTTACTAACAGAAATCAAAGTAATATGGCACCATCCGAACCCAACTCTCCAACAGCAACCAGTCCTGGATACCCCACCACACCCGAAAGACAAGATCTAGATTTAAAATCATTTCTCATGATGCTATTAGAGGATCACAAGAAGGACACAAATATATCTAATAAAGAATTACAGGAGACAATGAATCAAGGGTTAGAAGCACTTACAAAGGAAACACAAAAATTGCTTAGAGAAATGCAGGAGAACATGGATTAAAAAGATGGAGGCCCACAAGGAGACAACACAAAAATGGCTTAAGGAGATGAATCAACCAGTAGATACACTCACAAAGGAATCACAAAAATTGCATAAAGAAATGCAGAAGAATATGGGTCAACAGACGAATGCCCATAAGGAGGCAACACAAAAATTGCTTAAAGAAATGAATCAACGGTTAGATGCCCTTACAAAGGAAACACGAGAACTGCTTAAAGAAATGCAGGAGACGATGCATCAACAGATGGATTCCCATGAGGAGAAAACACAAAAATTGCTCAGAGAAATGCAGGAGAACGTGGGTCAACAGGCAGAAAACCTGAAACAGGTAATGCAAAAATACCTTAAAGAAATACAGGAAAATACAAACAAACAAGTGAAGGATCTCAGCAAATCCATCCAGGAACTAAAAAAGGAAGTAGAAACAACTAAGAAATCACAAAGGGAGACAACTTTGGAGATAGAAAACCTTGGGAAGAAATCAGGAGTCATAGATGCAAATATCAACAATAGAATACAGGAGATGGAAGAAAGAATCTCAGGTGCTGAAGATTCCATAGAAAGCATCAACTCAACAGTCAAAGAAAATGCAAAATACAAAAAACGTGTAACCCAAAACATCCAGGAAATCCAGGACACAATGAGAAGACCAAACCTAAGGATTATAGGTATAGATGAGAGTGAAGATTTGCAACTTAAAGGGCCAGTAAACATCTTCAACAAAATTATGGAGGAAAACTTCCCTAACCTAAAGAGAGAGATGCCGATGAACGTACAATAAGCTTTCAGAACTCCAAACAGAATGGACCAGAACAGAAATACCTCCCGTCACATAATAATCAAAACACCAAATGTTCTAAACAAAGAAAGAATATTAAAAGCAGTAAGAGAAAAGGGCCAAGTAACATACAAAGGAAGACCTATCCGAATCACATCAGACTTCTCACCAGAGACTATGAAAGCCAGAAGATCCTGGGCAGACCTCATGCAGACACTAAGAGAGCACAAATGCCAGTCTAGACTACTATACCCAGCAAAACTCTCAATCACCATAGATGGAGAGACCAAGATATTCCATGATAAAACCAAATTTTCACAATATCTTTCCACAAATCCATCCCTGCAAAGGATAATAGGTGGAAACCGCCAATACAGGGAGAGAAACAACACCCTGGAAAAAGTGAGATAATAACCTTCTTGCTTCAAACCCAAAAGTAGATAACCACTCAAACATAGAGATAATGTCAAGAATGGCAGATGGCAATAATCACTATGCCTTAATCTCTCTTAATATCAATGGTGGCAGTTCCCCAATAAAAAGACATAGACTAGCAGACTGGATATGTAAACAGGACCCAGAATTTTGCTGCATGCAGGAAACGCACCTCAGTGTCAAAGACAAACACTACCTCAGAGTAAAAGGCTGGAAAACAATTTTACAAGCAAATGTCCCCAAGAAACGAGCTGGAGTAGCCATCCTAATATCAGATAAAATTGACTTTCAAGCTAAAGTCATCAAAAAAGACAAAGAAGGACACTACATATTGATCAAGGGAAAAATCCACCAACAAGAACTCTCAATTCTGAATATCTATGCTCCAAATGCAAGGGCACCCTCTTTCGTAAAAGAAACTTTGCTAAAGCTCAAAGCACACATCGCACCTCACACAATAATAGTGGGTGACCTCAACACCCCGCTCTCTGAAATGGATCGTTCAGGAAAGCAGAAACTAAACAGGGACACAGTGAAGCTGATTGAAGCCTTGGACCAAATGGAACTAACATATATAGAACATTTCATCCTAGAGCTAAAGAATACACCTTCTTCTCAGCACCTCATGGTACCTTCTCCAAAACTGACCATATAATTGGTCACAAATCAGACCTCAACAGATATAAGAAGATAGAACTAATCCCATGCCTCCTATCAGATCACTGTGGAATAAGGGTGGTCTTCAATGGCAACAAAAACAACAAAAAACCCACATACACATGGAGGCTGAACAATGTTCTACTCAATGATAACTTGGTAAAGGTGGAAATAAAGAAAGGAATTAAAGACTTTTTGAAAGTTAATGAAAATGAAGGTACAACATACCCTAATTTATGGGACACAATGAAAGCAGTGCTAAGAGGAAAATTCATAGCCCTGAGTGCCGCCAAAAAGAAACGGGAGACAGCATACACTAACAGCTTAATGGCACACCAGAAAGCCCTGGAATAAAAAGAAGCAAATACACCAAAGAGGAGTAGAAGGCAGGAAATCATCAAACTCAGGGCTGAAATCTATCAAGTAGAAACAAATAAAACCATACAAAGAATCAACAAAACGAGGAGTTGGTTCTTTAGAAAATCAACAAGATAGATAAGCCCTTAGCCATACTAACCAGAGGGCACAGAGATAGTATCCAAATTAATAAAATCAGAAAAGAAAAGGGAGAGATAACAACAGAAACTGAGGAAATTCAAAAAATCATCAGATTCTACTACAAAAACCTTTACTCAACACAACTAGAAAATCTTGAGGAAATGGACAATTTCCTTGACAGATACCAAATGCCAAAATTAAATCAGGATCAAATAGACCATCTAAACCGTCCTATAACCCCTGAAGAAATAGAAGTTGTCATTGGAAGTCTTGCAACCAAAAAAAGCACAGGTCCAGATGGTTTTAGTGCAGAATTCTATCAGACCTTCAAAGAAGACCTAACACCAATACTCTTCAAACTGTTCCACAAAATAGAAACAGAAGGAACACTACCCAACTTGTTCTATGAAGCCACAATTACACTAATACCAAAAGCACACAAAGATCCGACAAAGAAATAGAATCTCAGGCCAATCTCTCTTATGAATATCGATGCAAAAATACTCAATAAAATTCTTGCCAACCGAATCCAAGAACACATCAAAACGATCATTCACCACGATCAAGTAGGCTTGATCCCAGGGATGCAGGGATGGTTCAATATAAGGAAATCCATCAATGTAATCCACTATATAAACAATCTCAAAGAAAAAACCACATGGTCATCTCATTAGATGCTGAGAAAGCATTTGACAAAATTCAGCATCCTTTCATGCTAAAGGTCTTGGAAAGATCAGGAATTCAAGGTCCATATCTAAACATAGTAAAAGCAATTTAGAGCAAAGTGGTAGCCAGCATCAATCTAAATGGAGAGAAACTTGAAGCAATCCCACTAAAATCAGGGACTAGACAAGGCTGCCCTCTCTCTCCATATCTTTTCAGTATCATCCTTAGTGAGGTAACCCAATCACAAAAGAACACACATGGTATGCAGTCACTGATAAGGGGATATTAACCCAGAATCTTGGAATACCCTAGACACATTTTGCATATCAATAGATTTCTAAGAAGATGGAAGGAGAGACCCCTGGTCCTGGAAAGACTGGATGTAGGGAAACGCCAGGACAGAGAAATCGAGTGGGGGTTTAATGGGGAAAAGAGGGAGGGAAGGGGGCTTATGGAACTTTCGGGAGGGAGGAAACGGGAAAGGGGAAATGATTTGGAATGTAAATAAATAAAAATCTTAGAAAATAAAATTTAAAAAAAATAAAGATAACAAGATCCCATTTTGTATGAGGATATTACATATCTATTAATACATAGGTATTAGCATATGTTAAAATATACAGATCTCTGTTTTTATTTCCCTATGAATATATTTATATTTATAAATATTCCTGAAAGCATTTGTTTATATTGAGCATCAAGCCCTTATTGCTTCCACAATGACCTCTCTCCCACTTGTTTGCAACAGTTAACGATTGAACAATTGTAGTAAATTATAAATTGGATGTATCTTAATACATTTGTTTTCTTAAAGATCTAATTTTCATGGTTTAAATTGTCACCTATTGCCATCCCCTCCTCTTTTCTGCAGCTGACAGATCTTAAATGATTTACTTTGCTCTATATTTTTGAATTATATAAAGCATTAGAGATAACTCTGTATAAAATATTGCTTTCTAGAAAAAGAAAAAAAATTGAGTTAGATTTGTGAGGAAACAGGCTTTAAAACTACTCCACTTTTAGAGGTACATCGTGGGAGTCAGTTGCAAGTGAGCGATAAAGGGAACAAAAGTGAGCTTCCTACAGAGCTAAATTAAGAATTTATACTCTGAGTGATGTCTCTGTAATCTCAGTCAGTTTTCTGTTATTGTGCATCTTAAGCAATTATGAACACAGATGACATAAAATATTCTTTTTATACATCACCAAGGGTGAGAGACATATCATAAAACATTCATTTGGTAGAAATGTTAATCTCGTTAATGCTCTTAAAACAAAGAATATTAGTATAATTTAAATAAGCTGATATATCAAGTAATGGGGACTGGGAGAGAAGGTTACCTGAGATCTACATATTTTTAGACAGATGGAATATTCCCATTTAAAAGTCATTCATAACTGTACATTTAAGACACATAATGAAATATTGCACATGTTCTGAGATGTGAGTGATGATACTAATGTTAAGTAAATACTAAAACTGAATATTTTTTTTGTTTTTACAGTAATATATTATCAAAATTACTGCATAAAATATAATCTGAATTATAGCTATCCTGCATAATTTTTCTTACTTTTTTAAAACATTTTTTAATTTATTAATCATTTTATTTGTTTACATATCAAATATTATTCCCCTTCCTGGTTGGTGTCCCCTTCACAAACTCTCCACACTTCATCTCCTCCCCTTTGGCTCTAAGAGGATGCTCCGCCACCTCTCTAGCATTCCCCTTCTCTGGGGCATCAACAATCCACAGGACTAACCTCCTCACCCACAGATATCAGATAATAAAGTCCTCTGCTTCATATGTAGCTGGATCCATGGTCCCAGCCAGGTATACTCTTTGGTTGGTAGTTTAGACCCTGGAAGCTCTGATGGGTCCAGTTAGTTGATACCATTGTTCTTTCCATGGGGTTGCAATCACCTTCAACTCTTTCAGCATTTCCCCTAACTTTTTCCCTTTGGGTTCCAGGGCTCAGTCCAGTGGTTGGCTGTGAGTATTTGCATCTGTCTTAATCAGGTGCTAGCAGAGCTGCTCACAGGATAGCCATACCAGGCTCCTGTATGCAAGCACTCTTGGCACCAGCAACAGGATCAGCGTTTGGTGTCTGTTGATAGAATGGTTCAAATGGGGTGTGGTCTCTGGATGGCCTTCCTTTTAGCCTCCATTTTTTCCGTATATTTCCTTTAGACAGGGACAACTCTGGGTTAAACATTTTGAGATATGTCTGATTTACCTCACTCAGGATGATATTTACTAGTTCCATCCATTTACCTACAAAACTCAGGATGCCCTCGTTCTTAGTAGCTGAGTAGTATTCTAGTGTGTAAATGAACACATTTTCTGTATCCATTCTTCTGTTGTAGGACATCTGTGTTATTTCGGGCATTTGGCTATCAAAAATAAGGCTGCTCTGAAAATAGTGGTGTTTTGGCTAATGTCAACCCTATTGGGTCCTGGGAGTCTCTTGAATACCTGGCATTTAGAAATTTCTAGTGGTTCCCTCAGTTCCCCACCTCCCTATACACAGTTACTTATTTCTTTTTTCTTTTTTTCCTACTTTTTATTAGATATTTTCTATATTTACATGTCAAATGTTATCCCCTTTCCTGATTTTCACTTGAAAAACACCCTATCCCATCCTCCTATTCCCCTACTCACCAACCCACCTAATCCCTCTCCCCTGCTACTTATTTCTATTCATTTTTCTGGACCTAAAGACTTGTATTCTGTCATACCTGATCCTTCCCCTCCCACTCCATTCTTTCTATATTACATTTATTATTTCCATACAAAAAGAATTTTTCTAATGGTCTATTGAAATTTTCCATAAAATTAATTAAAATATATCAGAATAATAGATGGGTAAATACCTACATTTTATAATGATTACAGAGATAAATTTCTGTTCTTTTCATTTTGTACTTTTTCATTCTATCAGTGTAATCAACAAGTGGTACATTTCATGAACATATTGAATTAAGAGCCAGAAAATTTTTCCAAGCAATAATTAGTGAGAAAAAGTAATGAGCTATTTTTCTTCACTTTTCTCAGAACCATCCATTTCTACACATCAGATATTTTTATTTTCTCTTGAAACTTAATTTAAGTAACCCAAGGATCAACTTGCAAAAACATGTTTCTAAAGTAGCATACACCCTTACATGGGCAATCATAAAGAATATTTCTACCTTGTATTCCCACAGAAGATAATATAGGGTCTAAAGGTAAACTCACAAGGAAAAATCTTAGAATAAAACATGAAAATAATCCTGAAGAGAAAGATAAATTTCATATATTATTAATATGTAGATTATTTCCATAACCAGGAAATTCCAGTTCATTATTACATTACTATTCTGTGCTTTTTGTTTTTAATTCTGTCCTATCTATCCAATAGTTCATATTGCTCCATAGTACATATCCTTGAATTAGATGGATTTTCATACTCAGTGAAATTAAAAGAAACTTTTATAATTCTCTCCAGTAAATGAAATTACATACACATCTACTGATTAACTCATAAAAGATAAAATTCCCTTGAGAATCTAGAATCATCAAAGCTCAGAGGTTAAAAATTTTGAAATTACTTCAAGAAAAATGTAGTTGCTTTAGGATTCCAAAGAGCTGCAAGATAAATATGAGGAAAGTTAAAAGATATTTTCTCAATATGGTAGACAGGATGTCATATTCCTCTTCAAATGTGATTCATGTTCTTCCACCTGCTTGCTACTAAGCCACTTTATGGAATTTATTCAAAAAGGTTTTTAGACAATTAGGAAGTCTTCCAGAGTTATAGGTATGGGAGTAGTTTTCATTAAAAGAAAGCTAAGGTGTAGAGGCTTTGCCTACACAGTAAACATGGTGCAGGTATAATGGTTTTGGGTTTTTTTTTTTTTTTCATAAGGTTTCATTGATTGTTAGCACAATGGCCCAGCAGCTGTAGGAGTTGAATCGGTTAGGAAGCAGACCATGTATGAAAAAGTGGAACAAGTATATTCCACTACTTATAGGTTTTTAAATAATTTCTCAAGTTTATATAAGAGAGGCACATAGAGTGCCAGATGTGTGAAACCAGAAAATGAACACAAGGGAGCAATGCTTGGAACTTTACCAGAATAATCTTTGAAAAACTTTCCTTCATAATTTGAGGGGGTCTGAGGGAGTAATCTTTACAAATATTTTGTCATGTATCTTCACACACAAGGATAGAGGAAAGGTGTTTGTTCAGCTTGGGTGATACCCTTCTTTCTTGCCTTCTTGACATGGCTGAGTGCTGTAAACAATGCCACAGTCAACGGCTTCTCACACAAACTATACAGAGAAGAAATAGTACCTTCTCCTTCCTGGATGGAAATTTCTAGAAAAAAATCATAGGACATTATTTTATAATGAATAGTAAGTTATTTCTGAAAGGCTTTGGGGTGAAAATATTACAGGAAATGATCTGTGAAGTGTTTCCATATGGAAGTTCTGCTGTCGTACACAAAACTTCAAAGGCACACTATCATATCTACTTTCGTTCACTGTGAGTTTAATATAAGCTTGCAAATCTAAGGAAGTATTGTGTCAATTGTAGGCCATAAAAAATATTCACCTGTTATTTGAGGATTCTAGGTTAGTCTTTCTGAATGTGATTTAGTCTATAAATGAATGAGTAGCAGTGACACTGCTTTAGAAATATTTCAGGTATTTGAAGCATCTTACCCTTGATAACAATACATACCTTAGTCAGGGAATGGGATGAGCACTTTGTATTAATTCATGCCTAATATTTATCTCCTACCTCAAGGGCAAACTATTGTGTGCTCAAATTTAGATAGAAAAGGCAGCCTTCCTTCTATAAAAATGGAAAATTAGGTACAAAAATATACAATAATCCTACAGTGTTCCCCAACAATGTACCTAGAAACCTAATGGAAAAAGGTATTCAGTACCTCATTCCTTTCTTGTATCCTTTTATGTATCTATGATAGTAGAAACATGACAATAAAACAAAAGCAAACAAAACTTATGTGAAAAGAAAATTTAGTTTTCTGCTGTATTTTTAAGAATCAGTGTTATAATTTTGGATAAAGGTCTAGACAAAGACTATTTTTCCATAACTTGATAACTTGTTGGTTAAAGAAAGGCAAGAATGTCAGCAAATATGCCATTCTCCCTCTCTTTAAAATATCACAAGTTAACATTGTTGTACTGTTAATTATGTATTAGTGATGTCTACTTTTGTAAAGCTATAATTTAATCCAAGATCCATTGGCCACAATTATGTCTATTTTGCCAGAAATAATACATGCCTATGTTGAGTTATTAGATAGATGTCTAAACTGATAAGTACAATTAAGAGAATAACCTAGATTTTGAGCTCATGCTGGTTAAATGAATAAACATCATCATAGAAATTTCAAAACAGCAAGAGATATACAACTACTAAGAGTTTCCATTGCTTCATTAGCACAGAGTTTATTGCAAAAAAACTGTTATCTTGGGTGGTGTTGGTATCCAGGACTATACCAGGATCAACTTTCATCATTGTAATGCTGGAGTTTGGTTACAGATCAGACTAAAGTCAACCTAAATCTTTTATGAGAGATAATTTTCAGTGTAGAAGGTGCCTCTTAAAATATACTAATAGTAAAATGGGGAAAAGATCATATTAGATAAAAAATAATGAAACATTTTGCTTTAGAATATCAGGTTGAAATTATGAATCAAGGAAATATCAATAGTGTCTCATAAGCACTAAGTTTACTTTTTTTCTTTTTTTTAATTTTCTAAGTTTTTTTTATTTACATTCAAAATCATTTCCCCTTTCCCGTTTCCTCCCTCCCCAAAAGTCCCATAAGCCCCCTTCCCTCCCTCTTTTCCCCATTCAACCCCCTCTCGCTTCTCTGTCCTGGCATTCCCCTACATCCAGTCTTTCCAGGACCAGGAGTCTCTCCTTCCATCTTCTTGGAAATCTATTGATATGTGTATTGTGTCTAGGGTATTCCGAGATTCTAGATTAATATCCCCTTATCAGTGACTGCATACTATGAGTGTTCTTTTGTGATTGGGTTACCTCACTAAGGATGATATTTTCAAGTTCTGACCATTTGCCTAGGAATTTCCTGAATTCATTGTTTTTAATTGTAGAATAGTATTCCATTGTGTAAATATACCACATCTTCTGAATCCATTCCTCCGTTGAGGGACATCTGGGTTCTTTCCAGCTTCTGACTATTATAAATAAGGCTGCTATGAACATAGTGGAGCATGTGTCCTTATTGCATGCAGGTAAAGCCTCTGGGTATATGCCCAGGAGTGGTATAGCTGGATCCTCCGGGAGTGTCATGCCCAGTTTTCTGAGGAACCGCCAGACTGCTTTCCAGAGTGGTTGTACCAGCTTGCAATTCCACCAGCAGTGGAGGAGTGTTCCTCTTTCTCCACATCCTCGCCAACAACTGCTGTCTCCTGTGTTTTTGATCTTAGCCATTCTGACTGGTGTGAGATGGAATCTCAGGGTTGTTTTGATTTGCATTTCCCTAATGACTAAGGATGATGAACATCTCTTTAGGTGCTTCTCAGCCATTAGATATTCCAATAGCTTATGCTCTAAGATCAAGAATTGACAAATGGGACCTCATTAAATTACAAAGTTTTTGCAAGGCAAAAGACACTGTCAAAAAGACAAAGCGGCAACCAACTAAATGGGAAATGATCTTTACCAACCCTATATCCGACAGAGGGCTAATATCCAATATATACAAAGAACTCAAGAAGTTAAACTCCAGAGAGGCATGTAACCCTATTAAAAATGGGGTACAGAGCTAAACAAAAAGTTCTCACCTGAAGAATATCTAAGTTTACTTTTTTAATATACTACATTGTATAACAAACAAATTATCAAATATTTGAGGTTACTTGAATTGTAACTGAGTAAGAAACACTGATCATTGCAACATATTCATTGTGACATATATCTAAATCTAAAATATTTCCTTATGTAAAATAGATTCTATTATCCTCAAGCAACTTTTAGAATCATTAACATAGTTACAACTTACTTTATTACTTTTATGAAAAGAGTACTTTACAATCTATGCTTAGTATCTTGGGTTTTTTTGTTTGTTTGTTTGTTTGTTTTTGTTTTTTTTTTTTAAAGTTTAGAGGAGGCAGAAGGATTATAAGAGGCAACAGAACAGGAAGTCTGCCCTGAGACTGTGCTACTTTGAAAGGCAGCTTAACCACAACCTGAAAACTGACAATATCAACACACATGTTACCATGCAAAGGTGAATATCTCCTAATATCCAAGCTCTAGATCTTGGCATCTAATGACTGGTGAGAGAAGAATTAGCCTTTCCCATGTATCAGCCTTCTGGTTGGTTATACAATACAAAATAATTAAGTCTGAAATCTGTAATCATTTTTATGGCTTTGTCTCAGGGAGCTTATTAGTTATAAATATAATTAAAATAGCAAAATTAAAACTGAATGTCATGGCAAAACAAAGTGTAAAACGGGTGTTTACATGATGGCATATACATTTTTGTGGTTTACTAGAGATTTGTAAATTGTGACAGTTTAAGCAGTAGTTCTGGAGTGATCTATTCTATCTTCATTCCTTTCTTTTGTTTCTTTCTATGCTTCTTCTTCTTCTTCTTCTTCTTCTTCTTCTTCTTCTTCTTCTTCTTCTTCTTCTTCTTCTTCTTCTTCTTCCTCTCTCTCTCTCTCTCTCTCTCTCTCTCTCTCTCTCTCTCTCTCTCTCTCTCTCTCTCTCTCTCTTTCTATTACACAGTCAAGGAGATACATGGTTTTAAAGAAGTAATAACTTTTAAGCTGTGATGGGAAGACCGCTCAGAGGGTGAAACTGCTTGTGGTGAGTTCTGATAAACTCAGTTCCAGACTCCTACAACCCACATTAAAGCTAGATGCAAGAGCCTAAGCTTCTGTAAATCCATGTCCCTTACTGAGACTGGAGGCTGATATGAGGTCATCAACCAACAGTCCTGGGCCTGGAAGCAAGGTAACCCTCTCCAGAACAAAGTGGAAACAAGAGCATTTACACCCCAAAGTTGCCCTGTAAGATCTATAAATGTACGTACATCACACATGTGCACAGAGATTAGTGAACGTTTAAGGAACATATTGGGCAGAAATTAATGAGCTTTAAATCCATTATGGTGGAGGAAGTTTGGCAGATGACATACAAATAGAATGTAACAGCCAGCAAATTAGCAGCAAATGATATTCACGTATGGGCTGCATGTATCCAGGTAAAAAGGTGGATAAAATTTTCTCTAAAATTCATGCTTGGACTTTTGTACATCTGAATTGTGTTTTGGTCTGTTTTAATTACATGTGGAGGCATAGCACAGAAGAAAGAGGACAAGTACCTGCAGGAATGAAGAAAAAAGCCATTTTCATTGCAAGAGTCTATTTGATGTATTTTGCTAAACTTCGGATTAGAGTTTTATTCATGAAGACAAATCGTTTCCTGCAAAGAATTCAACTGGGAATGACTCAAAAGAACATTTTTAAAGAATGTACCCAGATGTTATTGACTAAGTCTGTAGTTGAATAACACTTAAATTGCAGTACAATACAAAAATATGAGTCAAGGCTTGAGGCTCCAAAAATATGTGTTCTCTGAAGATAATCTTATATTTTAAAATTATATTATTTTCTATGTTTTTCTAAGTATATAAACCATAAACAGGATTATTCAGAAGTAATACTAAAAGTTCAAATAAAAAACATATCATTTTATAACATAGTATCTAAACCATCATTAAACATGCATATCTTTTCTTATATTTTTATTCTTTAGTTCTTTTTTACAGTCCAGTTGCCATCCCTCCCAGGTGACACCACCCCCAACAGTTCCTCATCCTACTTCTCCCACTCCATCCTTAAGAGGATGCCCCCCCCACCATCTCACCAGATCTCCCCCGCTAGGGCCTCAAGTATCTCAAGGGTTAGGTACTTCTTCTTTGACTGAGGCCAGACAGGCAAACTTCTACTGTATATGTGTCAGGGGCCTCTAACCAGCTAGTGTATGCTGCCTGGTTGGTAGTTCAATGTCTAAGAGATCTCAAGGGTCCAGGTTAGTTGAGACTGCTGGTCTTCCTATAGAGTAGCCCTCTTCCTCAGCTTCTACCAGCCTTTCCCTAATTCAACCACAGGGTTCTCAGGCTTCTGTCTGTTGGTTGGGTGTGTCTGCATCTGACTCTTGCAGCTGCTTATGGGGCCAATCAGAGGACAGGCATGTTAGAATGCTGTCTATAAGCACATCATAGCATCAGTAATAGTGTCAAGCCTTGGAGCCTCTCCTTGAGCTGGACCCCAATTAGGGCCACTCACTGGACCACCTATGCTTCAGTCTTTTCTCCATTTTTGACCCTGCAGATCTTTTAGACAGGGACAATTCTGATTCAGGGATTATGCCTATAGGATGGCAATCTTATCTCTCCACTTGATGCCCTGTCTTTCCACTGAAGGTGGACTCTAGATGTTCCCTCTCCCCACTAAGGCCCCTCGAAGCCCTGAGTTTCTTTCACCTCCCAGTTCTCTGGTACATTCTAGAGGGTTCCCCCATGCCTCACCTCCCAAGGTGGTTTCATATTTCTGTTCTTTCTGCTGGCACTCAGGACTTCACTCCTGATGTCCACCAAACACCCAATACCTTGTTATATTCCTCTCTTACCCTCCCTGTCCTCTTTCCTACCCAGATGCCTCCCTCCCACACCCTCCTGCAATTGCTTTTTTCTCTCTTTCAAGTGGGATTAAGGCATCCTCACTTGGAGCCTTTATCTAGTCAACCTTCTGTAGATTTTTTCCTGGGTATTGTTTTGGTTTTTGTTGTTGTTGTTGTTGTTGGGGTTTTTTGGCTAATATGCACTTATTAGATATTTTCTAGTTTCATCCATTTGCCTGCAAAACTCATGATGTACTCATTCTTAATAGCTGAATAGTATTCCATTATGCATTACAGTCTCTTGGAGAGGAGAGCCAGAGATTTAGGCCCTGTAGCTGGTCATTGTCTTCCATATATACATTCATAGTCTCTATGTGTCCATTTCTAAAAATGTGAGACCCTCTGAAGGTTCCTGTGTTGTTACTATATTATTGTTGGAATGGGGTGGAAACTTTCAATTTTTTTTTCACTCTGATGCTGTAAGTTTCTCAAATATACAAACAAACACATACATAAAATCATAGAAACAGTTCTTTGCTCTTGGCTTTCTCATACTGAAGCAAACACAATACCAACCTGAATCACACAGCCCTGAAACAGTCTCCCATTCCACAGAAAAATGTTGATGCTTTCTCTCATTATAAGTATTGTTTCTTTCTGACATGTCTCAGCTTGATATGAATTTTGACCTAATATACCTGTCATAAATTAACAGTATTATATATTGGAAATGCATTTAACCCAGAAGTAATTCAATCTCAAAGGTGAGTAACATATTACATTGTCAGTTGACAACAATTGTGGTCATGTGGTTATAGGAGACCAGAAGCATGCTGCCACTACCCAGCATTGAGATCATCAGGGCAAGCCAGGAATAGACCAAATTTAAATTTAAAAGAACTTTTCCCACAGAGTGAATAATGCAATCCACCTATTGTAAAGTTGAAACTGACAAAGTCAAATCATTTGTTGATCAGGACCAAGGGAGGAAATTCCTGGCCTTCATAATGGATATTTATTAAATAATCTCTGAAGACATGATGCTGTGACAATAGATAGAGGCTCTTCTGCTGAAACAGGCATAGAGGCAATAGCTCTTTTCTCAAGAGCTGTTAAAAATGTCCTGGAAGTCCACAAAAAAGCCTATAATAAAATCGATGTACTTTCACAAGACATAAAGCAAATTATCTTTGTTCAAAGATGACATAATTGTCCCCATAAAATTCTGGGGAAAAAAAGCTTATCAAAACAAAACAAAACTCCCAAGAACTAATAACTAATCATATAAACACTGCAGGATACAAGGATAATATTACAAAAGCTAATTGCTTTGCTAATGATCTACAATGAATAAATGGAATTTGCAATTAAAAATACATACCATCTATGTTGACACCAAAATAATATACTTAGCTATAAAAGTGGAAGAAGAAGTTACCTGCCAAGAATTCATAGTAAGAAAATAGAAATAAATGATATAAGAAATCAGATTAACTTGATGAAGGTACAACCCACGTTTATTAATAAGAAGACAGTGGTATCAAAATTTCTTATTTCCTTACTTGTACTGTAGATTCAGTGAAACCACTTCTATATCTGAGAAGGTTTTGTTGATATTATTAATATAACCAATATAAGTGTACATGAGTGAAGGCATTACCAAGGAGATAAATAAATTGCATGTGAGCCAATAGAATCATGTTTGTCATTATTCACCATTAAGGACTTTCAGCTTAAAACATGAAGGTCCAACTGCGCATCTATGAGAGGCCCCAATAATCTAAAATAGAGACCATAACAAAGAGAATGGCAAGGGATATAGGGGTATAATAGCCTCTATAAATTGCTGGTAGAAATATAAAATTGTGAAACCATTATCAAAGATATTGTTAGTTTCAGTAAAAACCAAGAACATGATAGTAACTCAAAGTATTTCCTATTTGTATTAAGAAACAGAAAGTCTGTTTTCACAAAAACATTCATATATGTGGACAGACCATCTAGCTCTATTATTTCAAAACAGAAGCATATAAGATATCTTTAAGTAACACAAAAATTTGATGGAACATTGAGTAGGGAAGGTTTAGATGTTTCTAATAAAATTTCTATATAACAAAATATATATTCAACATCTATACGAAGTAAAAAATATTGTCCATAAGAGTAAGACAATAAGAATAGAAAGTAAACTTAACCGTAGACACAGAAATTTTGTATACTATCCCTAAAGTCCATACAAAGAGCAGAAATTTCTCTCAACAGAGGGCTGAATAAACAAAGCATGACATAAACCATGGTTAAATACTAACTAATCATTCAAATAAATGAACTGTGGAACAAATCAGATGAATGCTGTTTTCTTCTTGCTCTGTGTGTATGTGTGTACATGTATGTAATAATACATGAATATGTGTCTGTGTGTGAGAGGGGTCATGACTGTATGAAATCATCACAGTCTAGATGTGAGCACAGAGTGTCACCTATATATCTGCATACTTTACTTTTTGAGACAGAGTCTCTCACTAAAGATGGAGATTATAGACTAACCAACAAACTCCTAGAATCTCCCTATTTCTGCATCCCAGTACTGGGATTATAAATGCTCTCTCTACATCCAACTTTTTATGAGAGTGTATGGATCTAAAATTACACTTCAATTTTAAACAGCCCCTAAAAAATACTTTTACTTTGAATGAACAAAAGTATCATGAATATCCAGTGTTTAGTTAGTGTCCACGGGTCAGACAACATGAATTGTCAAGCAGATTAAATTAATGAGGTAATAAAATAATGATCTCTGTGTTTCTTACAGTAAGGTCACTAGTGGTTATTAAATGAAGCTTCCCGGGAATTGCACATGAGCGGGTTTTCCGTGGACGAAGAGCTGGGAAATGAAACGACGGGGGTCGAGAGAAAGAAACACATAGAGACATTAGTGCATAGTTGTACAAAATCTCTCTTTATTTGGGGGATAAGCGTGGCAATATATGAACTGTGGGCCTGACCCTCCCTCCCAGGGTTGCAGAGTCTTTTCAGAGCTTCTCAGCAGGGCTTCAGCACCACTGTTCCTCTAGAAAGTTGACCCCATAGGGTCTGTTGCTCTGCTGGAGACTGAGGTGTGACAAAAGGCTTGTTCCTGCAGCTATGCGGGGGGTGGGGGGGGGTGGGGGGGTGGGGGGGTGGGGGGGAGGTGTAGCTTACTGGCTGAATGATAGCTGCCATGTGGTAAAGCACTTCAATATGACTCTCTACAATTAAAATTATTATTTATTTAACATTTTTAAAGATAGTGTCTCATTATGTATCCCTGGCTGGAATGGAATTCTTGTAGATCAGGTTGGCCTAAAAGTCACAGAGATCACCTAGCTATTCCACTATAGTGCTGGGATTAAAGAAATAGCACATCTGACATCTTTCTCTACTTTTAAGAAATATTAACATCTTCAACATTTTTGATATCACACAGCTAATTTCTTTCTTACTATATTGTATCGTATAAACATATAATTTCTTTAAATGGTCAACCTAAATAATTTTTCATTATTATTTTGACACTCATTTCTAGTGTGCCTGAGTCTCTGTTATAACTACCCTTTTTTCATATTCTCCCTATTATCCCTGGGGATATTTAACAAGGTTTTTAGTGTATTTGTTTAATTGTTGTCCTAAAGGGTCTTTCAGTTTTGCTTTCTCTCTCATTTGTAGATTGTTCAATTTTTCATGTTTGTTTCATGGTTATTATCCTTTTCAAATAACTCATTTTGTTTCTGTATAAGCCTACCTTTTAATCTCTAATGAAAGGCAGCTCCTTTCATTATTAATGACAAGCTGGAGTTTGGCCAACAGACAAGGCTTTCTTTTATGCTTTTACAAATGAATCGATGAGTTGACGGGCAGAGTCCCAGTGTTCCAATTTTGGCTTTCTTCTTTCTATTCTCCACTCTTCTTGCTCCTTGATTAAAAAGCCCTTTTTGCTATCTTGTACCCATTTGCCCTGTATTGAATGTGTATAGCCTGCAGCAGGGTTCATTCAGATGCCCTGGGCCCTGGCTGTCCTCCTGCATCTTGCCACATTCTCCCCAAAAGTCAGGCTTTTAACTCATCCTGCAAATGGCCATAGGAAGCTGAACAGCTTATTTCTAGTGGGTTCTGGAGTCTGTGGATAAATGTTTGGGCCAAACTGTACATTTCTTTTACTCATTTCATTACTATCTTACTTTTAAATGACAGTTTTAAGATTACATTAACAAGGAAAGAAATCTTGAAAACTTCTTTTCCTAAGATTATTTTTAAAAGAAAATGTGATCGTTTTTGAAGGTTTACCACATAGCTTGAGCTCACTAAATTACACTCAACTGTGAATTCTTTCATGTCTTCATAAGGAAGTATCCCAAGTAAAGGCTTTGAAAATTGGCAATTTACATAGGATTTCTCTCCACTGTAAATTTGTTCATGGTATTATAAGCAGTTGCAAATTGTAAATGTTTTGCATACTATTTGAACAAATACTGTTTCTGTCTTCTCTGAATCCCTTGATAGTATTCTTGGGATCCATGTACATATAAGAGGCAAGTAACCCTATTAAAAAATGGGGTACAGAGCTACACAAAGAGTTCTCACCTGAAGAATATCTAATGGCTGAGAAGCACCTAAAGAGATGTTCATCATCCTTAGTCATTAGGGAAATGCAAATCAAAACAACCCTGAGATTCCATCTCACACCAGTCAGGATGGCTAAGATCAAAAACACAGGAGACAGCAGTTGTTGGCGAGGATGTGGAGAAAGAGGAACACTCCTCCACTGCTGGTGGAATTGCAAGCTGGTACAACCACTCTGGAAAGCAGTCTGGCGGTTCCTCAGAAAACTGGGCATGACACTCCCGGAGGATTCGGCTATACCACTCCTGGGCATATACCCAGAGACTTTACCTGCATGCAATAAGGACACATGCTCCACTATGTTCATAGCAGCCTTACTTATATTAGCCAGAAGCTGGAAAGAACCCAGATGTCCCTCAACGGAGGAATGGATTCAGAAGATGTGGTATATCTACACAATGGAATACTACTCTGCAATTAAAAACAATGAATTCACGAAATTCCTAGTCAAATGGTCAGATCTTGAAAATATCATCCTTAGTGAGGTAACCCAATCACAAAAGAACACACATGGTATGCAGTCACTGATAAGGGGATATTGACCCAGAATCTCGGAATACCCTAGACACAATCCGCATATCAATAGATTTCTAAAAAGATGGTAGGAGAGACCCCTGGTCCTGGAAAGACTGGATGTAGGGGAACACCAGGACAGAGTAATGAGAGGGGGTTGAATGGAGAAAAGAGAGAGGGAAGGGGGCTTATGGGACTTTTGGGGAGGGAGGAAACGGGAAAGGGGAAGTGATTTGGAATGTAAATTAAAAAATTAAATAAAAAAAAAAGAAATTACTGAAATATTTGCATACATAAGGTTTCTCACCATTGTGAATCAATTCACAGTATTGACAGCATGAGTTTACCTTGAAAGTTTTACCACATTGCTAACATGTAGAAAGTCTTTTACAGGTGTAAAAACATGAACTGGACCTTGTGCTTAGTCCAATGGTAGGTTGAGAGCATCCACTCCTGTATTTGTCAGGTACTTGCAGAGCCTCTCAGGAGCCATCTATATCAAACTCCTGTCAGCAAGCACTTGTTGGCATCCACATCAAAGATAGGAGAGGCCCTTGGTCCTGAGAAGGCTTGATGCCCCAGTATATGGGAATGCCATGACAGGGAAGCAGGAGTGGGTGGGTTGGTGAGCAGGTAGAGCAGAAATGGAATAGGGGGTTTTCAGAGGGGAAACCAAGAAAGGGGATAAAATTTAAATAAAGAAAATATCTAATAATATCTAATTATATATATATTAATATTTTAATATATATATTAAAAGCAAAAAAGAATTGGAACAGTCTTTACTGAGCAAATTACAAGAAGAGCTAAATCTTCACTGGGTGTTTCCATGTTTCTCTGAATGTCTAAAAGCCTTTTCCATGATTCTTATAAGCACATTCATTCTGAACAATTTTTTCATGACTTTAAGCATATGTCATCCTTATGTTCTTTTCTAAACCCATTTCAGATACCTGTTCAAATTTTAAATCAGAAATTCTTCATTTCATTAAACTCTCCATGGTTCCTTTACTCCTATTTTTTTTCCCGTGATGCTGAGGCTGGGACCCAGTGTCTTCTGCATGCCTGTCAAGGGCTCTATTACAGAGCTTCCCCCCCCAAAGAATCTTTGCTTATCTCTTTCTCCGCACTATGTTCTCTATGTTATCAGACTCTTATTACTTACTGACTTCCTACAATTCTTCTGGAGTTTTGGAAATTATTTGCATTGCTCTAGTCTTCTTGACTTTTTCTTAAAGGAGGCAGATTCTAAATTTTCTTGCATCAAATCTCTGTATATCTTCACTTGGGAAGAATCTAGAGGAAATTACTCTTACAGAGAGAACTTTCTAAAAGGTTACAGTCTCCTTGGAGTCAGTTAGAACATTAAATAAGAAAGTGAGGCTGTCTGCATGATGAGTCAGCAAAGGAGAAATATTCTATATTGTTATTATCTGTCTTATGTGGTTGTGGCCATAGGACAATTGAGCAGGAGCATACAGTTTATGATCTAGCTACTTTGGGGCCTTGAAACTGAGTTTTATGTCTTCCTTCCCTTCTGGAAACAAGGTTGCAGTCACAGGTGGTTTCCTACTTTTTTCAGCATTGTCTTCTTGCTTTGCTATACTGTGTAGCTCTCCTTTGACTGCTTTCTTGATTCCTAGTATTTTCTTTCTCCTTGTCTCCTTTGTTACTTTACTCTTCTTTTACACCCAGTTGCCAGAAAGACACCTCTAATGGACCTAAAGCTACTTTTGTTAAATCCTATGTCCCCATAATTTTTGAGTTCTAATCAAGCACGCTCAGTTAGTCAACAGGATCTCCAGCACAGGTGCAAGGATTAAAAAGAAAAAAAAAGGCAATTAGACAACATTGTAGCATGACCTCAGTCAATTCTGAGACTAAGGCAGGTTTAATTTTTTCCAATCTGCTTTTATACCATTTTAACTACATGTAAGTATCAAGGGCAATCGTAGTACAATGAACAAACAAGACAATAAATAAAATAAACAACAAAATAGTCAAGGCAATAAGCAAATTACTCCACTATAACTCGACACTGACAGTTGTTTCAAACAGTGTGTCAGAATAACCAATACCTGAGCCTACTTCCTTGTTCAAACCGAAAATCTACCTGAAGCCTACTACCTTTGTTCCACCCTAAGATTAAAATTCCTGCCTTAACCTACTTCCCTATTATAACCTAACATTAGATTCTTGACTGAAGCCCATTTCCTTTCCCTTGGTCAATGTTAAGCACCTTAGCTAATATAAGACTCCTGCCAGGTGACAGGACACCCAATAAGGCTCTCTACAGAGTTCATAGATTCTCCTTTTATTATTGTTACATGTATGTGTGTGCATACATCTATGTCTTCCTCATGTTACTTATAAACACATGTCATATATCCTGCTGACTCTGTTTTAGTGGTTTGTGTGTGTGCTGAGGTATTGTTTGAAATCTGACAACTCTGGATTAGATAAATAATAAAAAACCACATCTGTGGACAAGGGTACCTCACACTGATAAAGAGCCTTAGGAATGAAATCTATGTAGAAAGGACTTTTCTCTTGTAGATGATTTTCAAATTTGTTGACAAACTGATAGTGGAGTAAAAATCCCATGTTTGTTAGGGATGTGGGAAAACATTTATTGATCACAATTCCCTTCAATACTATGAAAGAGTTCAAAATGGAGAGAATCCTATGGTGTAAGCTCAATTATAAATCCTTCACTATTCAAAGCTTCCTTCAACATCATGAAAACACTGATAATGAGGAAAAACCTATGTATGTTAGCAATGAGGAAAACTTATATAGAACAAATCCCTTCAATACCACAAAGTGATTCACATAGGATAGACACATGTCTGTAAAGATCACGGGACAGTTTATTTATCATGATTCTCCCTGATGTTTTGAAAGATTTTATTTTTTAAAAAAACTACTATATTGATAAGCAGTATGAGAAATGTCCTGACTAAGATAATTACTTCAGTGTCATGAAAAAATTCATAATGGAGGAAAATTTATTATGCAAGACATGTGGAAAAAACTTCACATTAAGGAGAGATTTGAATAAACATGGATTGATTAAAGCAAAATGAAACCCTGTATCTCCAAGAGAAGTGGTAAGCCTTCCCATTTTTCAATAACTAAAGAAGCCATTTACAAAAATGAGAAACAATATGGTGTCTACCATGTATGAAAGCTTTATTTGTTCTGGTTCCCTCCACAAATATGAGAAAGTTCCCACTAGACAATGTCTCCAAAGATAGAGTATGGAAAGCAGATGCTAATCTCAGTTTGAATCTTGGATGCAAAGCTTGCACCTTCTCAAAGTTCCTTTCACCCAAAAGAAAGGCAGTATAGCCACACTCATTAAACCATCCTCCATTGTTGGTGTGATTGCAGACTGATACAACTACTCTGAAAATCAATCTGGAAGTTCCTCAGAAAATTGGAAATAAATCTCCTAAAGACCGAGATATACTTCTCTTGGGCATATATCCAAAGGACAACCCATCATTTCACAGGGGCACGTGCTACACTATGGTCATATAGGTCTTACCTGTGAGAACCAGAAACTGGAAGCAACTCAGATGTCCCACAAAGGAAGAATGGATACAGAAAATGTGGATATTTACACAATGGAATACTACTATTCAGCTATTATGAACATGTACATTATGAGTTTTTCTTGCAAATGGAGGGAACTAGAAAATATCATCCTGAGTGAGGTAACTCAGATCCCAAAAGACATGCATGATATGTATTCACCAATAAGTGGATATTAGCCAAAATGTACAGAATACCTAGATTACAATCCACTGAATTCAAGAAGGTTAACAAACCGAAGGGCCCAGGTTAGGATGCTTGAATCCCACTGAAGAGGGAGAAGAAAGCAGTCACAGAAGATGGAGAGAGTAAGGACTTGTGTGGGACAGGAGAGGTGGAGGGGAAAAGTGGAATGTGGTCAGGTATTAGGAGCTGGAGACAGAAGCCCTGAAGGTCAGCAGAATGAATGGAAATATGCAAACCCAGAGGGTACAACATGGAAGTATCCTCTAGAGACCTAGGAGGTGATAGACACTCAGGACTCAAAGGGAGATAAAGTGCCCAAAGATATGGAGAGGGAACTTGGAGATACCACCTCCGACAGAAAGATAGAGAGGGCTTCAAGTGAAAGGATGGGGTTGTCATCCCACAGACAAAAACTCTTACCCAGAATTGTTCCTGTCAAAAAAACTGCAGGGACAAAAATGGAGAACAGAGTGAGGGAAAGGAAATCTAGTGACTGGCCTAACTTTGGATCCATTTCAAGACCTGACACTATCACTGATGTTACTATCACTGATGGTGTACTTACAGACAAGAGCCTAGCATGGCTTTCTTCTGAAAGGCACAACAAGCAGTTGACGGATACAAACACAGATACTTACACCCAAACAATAAACAGAAGCCAAGGACCCCTGTGGTTGAATTAGGTAAAGGCTGGAAGAAGCTGAGGAGGAGGGTAACCCCATAGGAAGACCAGCAGCCAAAATTAACCTGGACCCCCGAGATCTCTCAGCAAATGAGCCACCAATCAGGCAGCATGTACCAGCTGTTATGAGGCCCCTGACACATATACAGCAGAAAACTGTCTGATCTGACCTAAGGGAGGGAAGATGTGCCTAACCCTGGAGAGACTTGAGTCTCCAGGGAGTGGGAAGGCCTGGAAGGGAGTAGAGAGGGGCATCCTCTTGGAGACTGGGCAGAAGAGGAACCGAATGAGGAATTGTGGGAAGGCAGACCAGGAGGAGGGTAGTGACTGCACTGTAAAAATATAAAAGTAAAAATAATTAAAAACTGGGAACATTAATGTTTCTAAAATAAACCCAAAGAATGAGTATTTAGTCAAGGACTATTCCTGTCAAATTTTACTGTAGGAATGATTCCAAATAGCTTTAAATTAACTAATGGAAAAAAAGGAAATTAATAAATACAACTGTCAATGGGAGAACTTAAAGACAATGTGGTGAGATTTGAGTGAATTTGCTTTGTTTTACATTGTTATCAGAAATATGAGACAAAATGTATGAGGTGTTGAACAAATAATTTAAGTAAAATAAAGAATACAGCTAAAATGAATATGTGAATATAAAAATATTTAGTTGAAGATTTAAAAATTATATTTCCATTGTTATTAAAAGAGAAAAATGTCAAAGAAACAAATATGCAGTCTTAGAGCCATAAAAAATCTATTTACTTTAAAATAAAGTTATCATCTTTATTCACTATTCTAATTGGTTAGTATTTTATGACTGCTGTCATATCACATATCATATTGCTTTTTGTCTTGCTAGACTGCAAATTCAAAATCCAAGTTATTTCATTTTCAGGATTTATATTTAAAGGTAAAATTTGATGAAATTGTAATAAAGGGGATTGAATTTTATATTGTGTGTGAATGCAAACATGTAATTTGAAATAGATAGCATGATTGGCACATTATATTAAGTAAGCAGTTTCAGTGAATTTGCTACATATATAGTCTGCTAAACGTGTGCCTGGTTAAGGTTGGAAAAAGATCTATATCAACTTAATGAACTCCACTTCTGCTGACATACTCAAAAAATAGTTTAAATTATAAGATTCTTTTTTATGCACTATAAAAAATTTTTACAGAAGTTTAAATTATAAGTGTGTCATTTTTAAAAACATCTTCATATTATTCTCCTTAATAGATTTATTATAGAGTTTATTTGCATAGTATTTATGCTGACAGTTGATATTATAAAGTAACAAGTTAAGTAGATAACTGAAATGTACTTATTTTTTTCTTATGGTCAATGAGTTCCTGGCATACAGTTTCTCAAATTCTAAGAGAGGTTTTAAAATGCATATGGAGTATTAAAAAAATTTTAAAGACATCAAAACATAACATGGAAAATATATGTTGTGGCTACATAATTTTTGATTTCATTAATTTATATAAAATCTTACTTATGAAGTCAAAAGAATTCTAATAAACTCAAACTTTAGTTATGGATATTTTGAAATAAGAGTACCATCTTTTTAAGAGTTTGTTTCTATAAATCCATTATAACTTAGTGAAGAAATATGATTTTTGATAATACTTTTAGGAATTACAACACAAAAAATTAATTTATTCACTTAAATTTACTGCCTATTATTCTACAAAATGTTCATTTTCTCATCGATGCATTAAGATAGTATTTAGTAAGTCTAAATAGTATCACATGATGCAGATGGTAATTAGTATTTTTAAATACTATACAAGAGTGTTTATGGACATCAAATATGTACTTTGGTCACATAGGAATGTTTTTAGTAAATTCACAAAAAGCACCTGATGATTTTTATTCACTCTTGAAACAACTTTAAAGAATTCATTTTTTTTTAATAAAATGCTTTCCAGCCAAGGAAAAGGTAAAAATGCACAAATGTAAAAAAACAGAATACTTCTTTTCTAATAAATATTTATCTTACTAATTATTTCACTATAGCAATATATATTATGAAACTAAAATATTGGAGCTGGGCAAGTAATTCGCTGGTGTAGTGCTTCTCATCCATGAGGAAAATAGATATGGTTTCAATGCATAGTACCATAAACATTGACTTGGTGACATCATCCTGTAATCCTAACACTGGGAACTGAAAGCAAAAGGATCAAATGTTCTAAGTCATCCTCAGAAATACAGGGACTATAAAGTCAGCCTTGGCTATAGATTATGTATATATACTCACTGATTAAATACTGCACTATAACTTGTAAATTAAAGCAATAAATGACCAGGAGTAGAGTTTCAGAAGAAAATATCTTTATTTTTTATTTATTTTTAATATTTTTTTATTTACATTCCCAATCATTTCCCCTTTCCCGGTTCCTCTCTCCCCGAAAGTCCCATAAGCCTTCTTCCCTTCTGCTGTTTCCCATTCAACCCCCTCTCCCTTTTCTGTCCTGGTATTTCCCTACATCCAGTCTTTCCAGGACCAGGGGTCTCTCTTTCCATCTTCTTGGAAATCTATTGATATGTGAATTGTGTCTTGGGTATTCCGAGATTCTGGGTTAATATCCCCTTATCAGTGACTGCATACCATATGTGTTCTTTTGTGATTGGGTTACCTCACTAAGGATGATATTTTCCAGTTCTGACCATATGCCTAAGAATTTCGTGAATTCATTGTTTTTAATTGCAGAGTAGTATTCCATTGTGTAAATATACCACATCTTCTGTATCCATTCCTCTGTTGAGGGACATCTAGATTCTTTCCAGCTTATGGCTATTATAAATAAGGCTGCTATGAACATAGTGGAGCATGTGTCCTTATTGCATGCAGGGGAAGCCTCTGGGTATATGCCCAGGAGTGGTATAACAGGGTCCTCCGGGAGTGTCATGCCCAGTTTTCTGAGAAACCGCCAAGCTGCTTTCTAGAGTGGTTGTACCAGCTTGCAATCCCACCAGCAGTGGAGGAGTGTTCCTCTTTCTCCACATCCTTGCCAACAACTGCTGTCTCCTGAGTTTTTGATCTTAGCCATTCTGGTGTGAGGTGGGATCTCAGCGTTGTTGTTTTGATTTGCATTTCCCTAATGACTAAGGATGTTGAACATTTCTTTAGGGGCTTTTCAGCCATTAGATATTCTTCAGGTTTGAACTCTTTGTTTAAGTCTGTACCCCATTTTTTAATAGAGTTATTTGGCTCTCTGGAGTCTAACTTCTTGAGTTCTTTGTATATATTGGATATTAGGCCTCTGTTGGATGTAGGATTGGTAAAGATTTTTTCCCATTTTGTTGGCTGCTGCTTTGTCCTTTTGACAGTTTCCTTTGCCTTACAGAAAGTTTGCAATTTTATGAGGTCCTATTTGTCAATTCTTGATCTTAAAGCATAAGCTATTGGTGTTCTGTTCAGGAAAATTTCTCCTGTGCCCATATGTTCAAGGTTCTTCCCTAGTTTCTTTTCTGTTAGTTTCAGGGTGTCTGGATTTATGTGGAGGTCCTTGATCCACTTGGAATTGAGCTTAGTACAAGGAAATAAGAATGGATCGATTTGCATTCTTTTGCATGTTGACCTCCAGTTGAACCAGCAACATTTGATGAAAAGGCTATCTTTTTTTCCCCTGGATGGTTTTAGCTCCTTTGTCAAAGATCAAGTAACCATAGGAGTGTGGATTCATTTCTGGGTCTTCAGTTCTGTTCCATTTATCTACATGCCTGTCACTGTACCAATACCATGCAGTTTTTAACGCTATTGCTCTGTAGTACAGCTTGAGGTCCAGGATACTGATTCCCAGAGAAGTTCTTTTACTCTTGAGAATAATTTTAGCTATCCTGGGTTTTCTGTTATTCCAGATGAATTTTTGAATTTTTCTTTCTAACTCTATGAAGAATTGAGCTGGGATTTTGATGGGGATTCAGAAGAAAATATCTTTAAAACATTGAAACACCCACGTGATCACAAAAGGCAGAGCTGACATATATTGATAACCATCTTCTGTTTTGCTTTGTACTTTCATTGTAACAGGGACTATAGTAAACAACAATGACGCAATGTTTACCAATTTACTAAATTGGATTCATTTAATACAGCAAATTTTATTGACATTAATAGATGCACAAAATGAGGACGATGTGGTGATACATGATACCTTTACTCTCAGACCTCAGAAAGCAGAGTTATGGATGGGATATGTTTGAATCCAAGTTAGACTGATCTATATAGTTAGTTCCAACCTGGCCAGAGATCTGTCTCAATAAGATAAAGAAAAAAAAAAGATACACAAAATAGAAATTCAAGACCTTAAAAATAATCACCAAATCTAACTGTATGAAATCCAAAAGGGAAAATACCCATCACTAAATTGATAAGCATAAAGTGAAGATGGTTTCATAGAGAAAGGGACAAAGAAAACCTGTTGAACTAAAGAGTAAAAGGGTTACCAAAGTGTAGAAATTTAAAAAAAATAAAAAAATAAAAAACACATAGTTGTGTTTGTTTCATTTTTGTCAAATAGCAAACTTTATCTGAAAATTTTAAAGGTACTTATGTAAATAATCCAGTCAATAATGAATAAATATAAAAACAATATTGCATGACATTAAAATGAACATCAGGAAGAAGTACAAATAAAAAGGAAGACAAAAATACAAAAATAATACATGCTAAATGAAAACTAAAGTACAAAAATCATCCCAAAATTAAGAAATATGGTAGAATTGAAATAGAATATTTGCTAAAATTGACACATCTCTGTTTGAATAACCGAACAAAAGAAGCTATTTCCTATACCTCAGTTTTCAAAGTTGTACAAAAGTATAGAAAATCAACCTAATGATAATGAAGCTGATCATGAACACTCCAGTGACTGCCAGATGAGCTACAGAGAATACTCTAAAGAACTTTCTAGAACATATTTTTCTCAACACATAGGTGAAAATACATTTTTCTTTCCAAATTTTGAATAAAATAAATATTGATAAAAATACAAATATGTTGTTAATATGTCACAAATATACCAAGCCTAAAAAGATTGGAGCACCAAAAGAATATTAAATTTTATCTAAGAATGTAACCAACTAATGTATTTATAATATAATTGAGGCAACTATTTTAATAGTTATAGCATAAGCATGAATTATTCTTTAATGTGTTTTAACGTTATCAAATTTTCTTCATTATACAATCTATGGATTTAAATAAATCTTTAAAGAGTTGGAAGACTGCTGTTTAATTGCAAGTTTTAAAAATGGACACAGCACAGAGTATACCCCTTTAAAAATAACATTTTAGCTTATTCTTTGAGAATTTCACACATATATACAACATATCTTTGAGCATATGAACCTTTTATTCTCACCTTATACCTTCCAAAAAAACCTATCATCACTTCTTCCTCAGAAATTCATATCCTATTTTATTATCATTGTTTAAATTTCAAGTAATTGAATTAATGCTGTCCATATATACATGAGTATTGAATCATACTGTGGGACATGGGTAACATACTAGTTTTTCAACAAAAAAATAAGTTGACTCACTCTCTCCCAATAACCACAAATTACCAATAGTTCCTCAGATATGGTTGAATTTCACTAGTACTTCTTAGTCCACGCTGAAAATTTTAACTGTCTTGAGTTTGTGACAATAATCAGAAGTGCTGTGAGTTCTTTTGGACAACATCCATGCCTTTATCATCTTAATAGGAAAATAAGTAAATACTTTAGGCAATTCAAATATTCACTGTGTTTTTAGCTGCTCAAGAGACCCAAATTGATCAGAGTTTTACATTCAAAGGGAAGACTGATTCCTAAAAGATATGCAAGCAAGAACCCAGAAAGAATAATTAAGCTACACATATGAATGCATAGTAAAAGCCATATGTAGTTTGTTTGCAATGCATTGAAATATTAGGAGATAATATATATATATATATATATATATATATATATAATATTCCCCTTATCCATTTATTGCCCCTAGTGTTGAATACTTCTGATTCATTATGCCCCAAAACATGAACAGAAATTTCTAGTAGTAGTTGATAGATTCTAAACTGGGTGCTCTATGAATACTGTTGTGATTTAAAGTTTGTTCCTTCTAAATTCAAAATACTAAACTAATGTAAAGAGTTAATTCCCAGGGTGAGAATAATAGAATGTGATGATTCCTACGGGTGGAAACTCACTCAAAGGAGAACTCTCAGTCTTCTGTATCATCTTGTCACAATCTCTCCATAGATTTCTATTTGGAGATGGAATAGTTTTTACCAAAGGCACTTTGCCATATGTTATGTGGCCTTTTTCAGAGGCACCTCTAAGCTACTCAGATTCCTAGTATGTCAAGCCTTTAGATAATTGAGATCATTGTTTTTATTTGTAAACTTTCTGCGTCAGAATCCTCATTACATCAATGAAAATCAAATTAATATGTGGCAATGTGGCAAAATCTTGAGTTGCTCCATTCCCTAATGCCTGACATGATGACTGTGGTACCAAAAGTCCATAGTTCCATTATTTATAAGCTACTTACCAACTAATAACTTAGTACCTTGGTAGTATTCTTTGTTATACAATCAATGTTTGGAATGCCAAATAACTTGTTTTGCAACTCTAATGTTTCTTATTGTTCCCTTTGCAGTATACAAGGAGTAATGCTGGAAAATTAGATATAATAAGAAAAGCTCCTATGTTTCATTTTTGCAAAATGGCATTCTATATAATAACGAAAGGAAAAGGGTTATAAACGTATAGCACAACAAGATATTTTAGAAGAAAACTTTATTTGTATAACTCTGTATAATATATTTGCACAATTATTCTTTATATTATAGTTTTTATCTTAAACATGTACTATGGTTAGTTTATAAATTAAACTTTGTTATGCACTTATAAAGGTATACAGATATAACATTTAACATAGAATTTGGTAATATTTGTTGTGTCAGTCATTCACTGGCCTATACAGACCATGTCTGCTAATGGTGACATATGTTATTATTTAAGCAAAAACCACACTGCATACATTTTAAAATTTTCTTAGACTTCAAAACACCTTATTATCATATGGTATGAGGGGACTTAATGAAAGAGTGGGAGAAAATCTTCAGTAATCAGTACAGGAGAGAAATGAAAGTGAACAATGATATTTCTTCCTACCTTCCTAAAATACTGAAATATGTAGCCTACCAAGGGTAAAGAATTTAGATAGAAAGATAGATAGATAGATAAATAGATAGATAGATAGATAGATAGATAGATAGATAGATAGATAGATAGATAGATAGGTTGATAGAGATATTTAGATATATATTGATACATATACATATATATATGTGCATATATATTTATCAATAGGACATTACTTATATGAGAATCTATGATAGATCTTAGTACATCAAAGAAAGACACAGAAAATAATATTCTGTAATAATTAAGGGCATGATGATGAGATTGGTAGAACAAAATGAAAAGACTTCATTCAAGGTATCCTGAGAAGACTTTAGTATTAGATTAAAGCACAGTTGCCACTATGTGTTTATTAAGTTTCCACTCTAACCATACATCATTAGCTAATTAAAGCAGTCTCCCAACAAAATTATGAATATTTCCTAATCACTGTTATAAAAACCTTCGTTTACCTGGAAAAGTAAAATTGTTATCCATGAAAGGTAGAACTATTTGCTGATAATATGGCATTGAAATAATTATCTTTGAGTATATAGATAACTGAATTTGATTATGGGGTGATTTTACAATGGAAGAGACAGTAAAGAGTTTGGGCCAAATAGTAATTTAAAAATGAAAGAATTCTGGATAAAATGAAGAAATAATCAATTATTCAATAAAGTCCAGCAATAATAAAATAAGACCTATCCAAACATCTCTGAAATAATAAGTACCTGCTTATACACTAACTGGTAACTACTTTGATTACTTATGTACTGTCTTGAGGACAGTGACTTGAGCACTATCATCTTAAACTTTCAGTAGCTATGATTTATCTATCATAAAATATAGAAGCAAAACTATGTAGGAAAACAAAAAGGACTAAAGAGAAGACAGAGAAGTGAGAAGAGGAAGGATAAGTGTTATGGAAAGAATGATGGTCATTGTCAGAAGATTACATGGACTGTAGGAAACCTTTCTGTAGGACAGTAACTTGTACAATGAATGCATGCACTCTAGGAAAAAGTACATATGCATTGAAGACTATAACAATAGTTGATAGATAAAATATTATTATAATTACAATCCACTTAAAAATTAATAATAAAAATCAGGAATAAAATGAGTCTTTTCAGAGAACAAATAACCCTTGCAGAAAATGAATGAAACAATCAATAAAATACACAAAGCCAAGGTTGATCTTTAAAAAAAATACTTTAAAAAGTAATTAAAAGGAAATAAATGCAAAGTATCAAACTGTCTTTCCTTTATATATATATAAAAAAAGGTTAAAACCATAAACTTGACATTAAAAGGTTGTCTAAACAAGTTATTCTCTTTACTATTTAGAGTGGTACTAATAGGGTGGCCATTAGCACATGTGGTTATTTAAAATTAAACTAATTGAAGGACAGTTTTTTGATTAGTCATATTAACAATAATTAGGGCCTTACATGGGGAATTTTTCTTATTTACAATTTTTCAAAATATATGGTTTTCTATATATTTTAAACAGGATATTTTTCTGGAGAACAATATACCTTAACTAAAGTACAAGCCACTTTCACTGACACACAAATGTAAATGGTCACTAAAACTAATGAAGAACAATCAATTATTTCATGAGACAGGACTGTCACTTGTCATTTCTTCTGCGTCTTCACCAGAAGTAACTTCAAAATTAAAATATTTTTCCTGAAATTTATTTTTAGCCATCACTATTTAATATCATGTTCAACAGGAAAATCATTCAAAGTGAATTACTTATGATATTAATAGACTAAAGAAAACTTTTTTTTCCTTTGATAAAAATATGTTTGTCATGGTAAAATGATTTTCTTTGATCCTGGGTTATGCTAAGTTTTGGGGGTATAATTTCAAAACCTAGGTAAACAAAACATTAAACAATAACTGCATCAAATTCAACACTGTGCACAGCAAAAGCAACAATGTACAGAGGCATAAAAAAAGTTATTTCCAAATGAAATGTCTACTAACAGGTTAATATCTACAATACATAAGAGACTCAAAGTCACCAGTGAATAAACAAATAATCAATTAAAATCATAAATGGTAGCCAATAGACATTTTTTAAATGAGGGCATATATTAACTTAAAGTTAAGCCTTTATAAGTCAATATGCATGAATGTATAAAAATACACATATCCCATATATCAAATGTTCCAATGAGTGGCCTGCTCTCCAAATTTTTACTATGAATTTATTTATAACAATAAATTCATATGTTCACTTGAGTGTATATCATTGGTTTAAAGATTAAATATATGGCCTATTACACAATAGCATGTTCTTCAACCTTAAAAAATAAGGCAATCTTTCCACTTGTTACTATTGGTGGAAACTGTAAGATATTAACTTATAAAGCAGGCAAAAATATAGAAAATTCCTGAATGACACTTATTTTTGAAAGAATGATCACCATATAAGAAAAGAGCTTCAAATGGTCTTTATGACAGGCTGACGTATCAAGGTATTATTAATGTATTTGTCAAAAGCAGATTCCAATTAAATGTGCAGAAGGAATTAAAAACCTCTACCAAACATCTTAGAAACTACAGTTAAAAGTAGTATGTCAGATGCTACAAAATACCTAAATTTACAGATTTAAAGCATTGTTATGAAGCAGGAAAAAATTATGTGAGATAATGCATATATATAATACCTTGATGCAATCACTCAGCCTTCTAGGTGTATATCAAAACACCATGCTAACTGTGTTTATATGCACATATATAAATAAATATTTTATTTTGCAGGATAAGTAAAAGATGATATAAGATGACTAAAACTTAATAATGCATTTGGAGGGTCTCCAAGTTCACAATATAAAAAATTACCTAATTTACCTGTATTTCTCTCTTCAGTGTGAAATTTTTACATTGTTTTATGTTATATTTGAAAATGGAAATATAAAAATAAATTTAAAAATCTATAAATTTAATAGTAGGTAAATCATATTACCTTAGCAAAGTACTTGCTAAGATGTGTAAAATATACATGACTCAAATAATGTGATTGTGAAACATAAAACTGAATCATTCAAATTATTGATCAGGATTTACTGTTGTTTCTGCTAATGGTATATTATTAGTACTCACTTCATTTTAATGCAAGTTGATCAGCATTTATCTACAATTGACATTGAGCCATGCTTTCTAAGACAGCCACTGCTGTCTTCAAATAAGTTTTTTGAGAACCACAAAACATAATCTTGCATGGAAAAATCTGTATCCAGTGTCTCAGAGGTGAAACTGTGGGTAAGGAGACTTGATCAGACCTTAGGAAAAAGGACAAACAAAACCTGCATGTAAATACTCTTCATTTTAATCAGCTAGGTTTCTTGGTTTGTTCAAAGACTGCTGGAACTTTGTGTAAGTGCAAGCACAGTTGTAGACCATCTCCAGGTTATTAAGACCAAGGACATGCAAAGGACACTGACACTTTGTGGACACTGGATCAATACCCTCATTTCTTTCTCTAAAAGACTGAAAATTGACAATTAGCTCTGAAAGGAAACTTATTTCAGCAATGCTATACTGTGCATTCCCAGATAAATCTAAGTTTTTCATTGCTCTTCTGTGACCTCCCAAAATTTTAAACCTAGAAATAATTTCATGGTTCTAGATGAATCATGAAATATGGGACATGATATTGCCGTAAATATATTACTCTAGAGATCTGCATGCCTGGCAAAGGCGATTTTATTTCATTCCATTCTGCCTGTCCAAAAGCATTTTTTTTTAAACTGAACCTGACATTTAATGTTGTAATTTTATATCTGATCAATGAAGCCTTTATTTATATGAAGGGCTTTCATGATGAGAAAATAAAAGTTACAATTTACAACCCTGCCTGTCTGATCAGGGCACATTTTCCGACAATGACTTTCCATATGAATTCAATTTAACAGTTTACTGAATCAAATAAATAAATAAATAAATAAATAAATAAGTAAAGCAAGCAGGCCCCAGTGCCTAAGCCTTCTTAAGTTGCCTGTAAAGTAAAACTGTCCCAGTCAACTGCTACCACTTCATTAAAACTGATCCTTTTAAATTTTATGTGGCTAATTCATAAAACAGCTCTTATCACACCCTTAATGAATCAGTCCAGCAGCAAGTTTGAATGCTGACACTTTCCCAATTCTTGAAACTCATTCATTTTTTTACTTCAAAGTACCTATGTTTCTCTTTGTCCCTTTTTTCACTTAAAAGTACTTTTATTATTCATGCATGGTTTTGTGTCTTTTGTGTTCGTGTGAGTTTGGATGCTCTCGGAAGTCAAACAGAGTACTCAAATCCCTGGATCTGGAGTGGCAGATAATTATGAGCCTCCCAAAAAAAATACTGGGAATCCATCTCAGGTCTTCTGAAAGAAAAGCAAGTGCTCTTAACAGCTGAGCCATCGCTAGGCTCCCATAGTACCTTTTAATATTACCTATTGTCTTAGTCAGGGTTTCTATTCCTGCACAAAACATCATGACCAAGAAGCAAGTTGGAGAGGGAGGAAAGGGTTTGCTCAGCTTATACTTCCACATTGCTGTTCATCACCAAAATATCAGAAGAAAAGTCTCTTGGCCACATACTAAAATTTTTCTCCTCTGAAACCTCTAATGCAAACCTTCTACAGTTCAAATCACTCTCAACAACAAAGTTTTCATATTCCTAGTAGAACGGTCTATTAAGCCCCACTTAAAGAATTCAGCTGTTTTTCAAATCCAAAGTACCAAAATCAAATTTCAAACAAATTATGATCAGGCCAATCACAGCAATATCCTACTCCCAGGTACCAACTTCTGTCTTAGGGTTTTACTGCTGTGAACAGACATCACGACCAAGGCAACATTTAATTGGGGCTGGCTTACAGGTCCAGAGATTCAGCCCAGTATCATCAAGGTGGGAGCATGGCAGCATCCAGGCAGACATAGTACAAGTGGAATTAAGAGTTCTATGTCTTCATCTCAAGGCTGCTAGCAGAATAATGACTTCCAGGGAGCTAGGGGTAGGGTCTTAAAGCCCATGTACACTGTGCCACACCTACTCCAACAAGGCCACACTTCCAAATATTGTCATTCCCTGAGCCAAGCATATACAAATCATCACACCTATAGAATAGTCCATAATTAAATACATAACAGTCAAACTGCATGACTGAATATGGTTGTAAATGCACTCTGTATTTGCCTTCAAATATGTTTAGTCTTATAGCTTTAATTTCCAGAAATGATCAGTCAACTCACTTTGGTATACACATCCACCCTCAATGTTTATTCTGGAATGTTATCACAGAGTAATTAATTATTATGAATCTACGTGTGAACATTTCCCAGGCATTGTATTTATAAAATAACATCTACCCTCAAAATAATTTCACTTGAATTTATTTATAGCTTTTTATACATCAACATTTTCAAAGATAAAATAGCATTAAAATTTATGTTTCAGTTCATAGACACACATAATTCCATTCATCCTACAGGCCTAATGTGCCCAAGTTTAATAAGATCTATGTATTAATCATTCCCATTCACTTTTATATAACATTTAGAAGTTACTACCAATAATAAATTTGATGTATTCAAATTCTCTGCGACTTTCAACAAAAGTAAATATAATTTACTTATTATATTTCAAGCAGGAGTAAGTATATATAATAAAATTGACCAATAGATACTTGTTACATATTTATTTAACAATAGATAAATGAATCTATTTAACAATAAATGAATGAATGAACTCACTTACCTAAAAGTGTTGCTTAAAAGCCCTTCCTTTGGAATTGTTTTGCTGACTAAAACATAAGTTGTGTTGTAACTACAATTTAATTTATATATTTCCATCAATATTTTTTGCTAATGTGTAGCTTTAATTGTGCAATAGTATAATTTGAAAATAGTAGAAGTATTAAGAAGATACTTCTTAAGAAGTATCCTCTTTGACTGTGATCATATGGGTAATGAACTTGTATTTTGCCCTTCGTGAGTGACATGAGCTAATCCTCACTTTAGCATCAAGAAATGGTTCCAAAGCTTTCTGCTGTAGCAGACACTTGCCAGGTCTACCACAGTGAAGACACCATCTCCTGATGCTTCTTGGAGAACTAGTCACACCCAGGGCATTTGGTAAGAACCCCCTTCTACCTCTGGAGCCCCCCCCCCTTCTACTGCTGGCGGGATGGGGGGGTTGGTGGGACTAGCTACCCAGCAACCACCAAAACCCCCCACCCTCCCAAATACCATTCCCCTTCCATTCATTCTGCCCTTTCCACTGCTGCCTGCCCTTTCTGCTGTGGCAGACTCTTGCCAGGTTTGCCAAAGTGAAGACACCATCTCCTGATAGTTCCTAGAGAACCAGCTGCACTCAGGGCATTTGGAGTGCAGAGAAGCCTGGAAGCACAGAAGAGCTGGTCTCCCAGGAGTGCCTACACACCTGTGTGTACAGAGAGAAGGGGAATTCTAGGAGTACAGATACACACAGGCCTGCAGGACAGATAAGCAACAGAGACAACAAGACCAGCTAACACAAGAGATAACTAGATGGCAAAAGGCAAACACAAGGTCATTACTAGCAGAAACCAAAGCAACATGGCAACATAAGAACCCAGTTCTCCTACAACATCAAATCCTGGATAACCCAACACAATGGAAAAGCAAGAGCTGGATTTAAAATCACATCTCATGATGCTGAAAGAGGACTTAAAGAAGAACAAATAACTACCGTTATAGAAATAAAGGAGAACATGGGTCAACAGGTAGAAGTCCTTAAAGAGGAAACACAAAAATCCCTAAACATAATACAGGAGAAAATTGGTCAACAGGTAGAAGTATTTAAAGAGGAAACACGAAAATCCTTTAAGAAAACATTGGAAAATATAGGTCAACAGGTAGAAGCCCTTAAAGATGAAACACAAAATTCCCTTAAAGAATTTCAGGGAAACACAAACAAGTGAAGGAATTGAACAAAACCATCAAGGATCTAAACATGGAAGTAGAAAGGAAAAAGAAATCACAAAGTGAGACAACTCTGGAGATAGAAAACCATGGAAAGATTTCAGGAATCATAGATGAAAGCATCAACAACAGAATACAAAAGATAGAAGAAAGAAACTCAAAGGCTGAAGATATCACAGAAAACATTGGCTCAACAGTAAAAGAAAATACAAAATGCAAAAAGGTTGTAACCTAAAACATTAAGAAAATCCAGGACACAATGAGAAGACCAAACCTAAGGATTAAAGGTATAGAAGAGAGCAAGGATTAAAATTTAAAGGGCCAGTAAATATCTTCAACAAAATTATAGAAGAAAACTTCCATAACCTAATGAATAAGATGCTCATGAACATACAAGAAGCCTACAGAACTCCAAACAGACTGGCACAGAACAAAAATTCCTCCCAACAGATAATAATAAAAATACCAAGTGCACTAAACAAAGAAAGAATGTAAAAAGAAGTAAGGGAAAAATGTCAAGTAATATATAAATGCAGATCTATCAGAATTACACAAGACTTCTCACCAGAAACTATGAAAGCTAGAAGATCCTGGGCAGATGTCATACGAACCCTAAGAGGACTTAAATGTCAGCTGAGGCTACTATATACAACAAAACTCTCAATTACAATAAAGGGGGAAAACAAGACATTCCATGACAAAACCACAAACCCAGGTCTACAAAGGATAATGGGTGGAAAATACCAACACAAGGAGGGAAACTACACCCTAGAAAAAGCAATAAAGTAATTTTCTTTCTACAAACCCAAAAGAAGATAGTCACACAGACAGAATTCCACCTTTAACAATGAAAAAAAAAAACAGGAAGGATCAATCACTTTTCCTTAATATCTCTTAACGTCAATGGTCTCAATTCCCCAATAAAGAGACATACACTAACAGACTGGATATGTAAACAGGATCCAACATTTTGCTGCATACAAGAAACCCACCTCAGTGACAAAGATACTCACTACCTCAGAGTCAAAGACTGGAAAACAATTTTCCAAAGAAATGGTCCCAAGAAACGAGTTGGAGTGGCCCTTCTTATGTCGGATAAAATCAGCCTTCAAGCAAAAGTTGTTTAAAAAGATAAGGAGAGACAATTCATACTGGTCAAAGGAAAAAAGTCTGCCAAGATGAACTCTCAATTCTGAACATCTGTGCTCCAAAAGCAAGGGCACTCACATTCATAAATGAAACTTTACTAAAGCTCAAAGCACACATTGCACCACATAGAATAATAGTGGGAGACTTCAACACCCCACTCTCAGCAATGGACAAACCATGGAAACAGAAACTAAACAAAGACACAGTGAAATTAACTGAAGTTATGGACCAAATGAATCTAACAGATATTTATAGAATATTCCATCCTAAAACAAATGAATATACCTTCTTCTCAGCATCTCATGGTACCTTCTCCAAAATTGGCCATATAATTGATCACAAAACAGGCCTCAACAGATACAGGAATATTGAAATAATCCCATGTACACTTTCAGATCACCACAGCCTCAGGCTGGTCTTAAGTTCAAACAAAAACAACAAAAAACATACATTGACATGGATGTTGAACAATGCTCTCTCTACTCAATGATAGCTTGGTCAAGGAAGAAATAAAGAAAGAAATTAAAGACTTTTTAGAATTTACTGAAAATGAGGACACATCGTACCAAAACTTATGGGACACAATGAAAGAGGAAACCTCATAGCTCTAATTGCCTACAGAAAGAAAATGGAGATTGCTTACACTAGCATCTTGACAACACACCTGAAAGCTCTAGAACAAAAGGAAGCAAATGCACACAAAAGGAGTAAAAGACAAGAAATAATCAAACTCGGGGTTGAAATCCACCATATAGAAACAAAAAGAACTATACAAAGAATCTGCAACCCCAGGAGCTGGTTCTTTGAGAAAATCAACAAGATAGATAAACCATTAGCCAGGCTAACCAGAGGGCACAGAAGCACTACCAAAATTAATAAAATCAGAAATGAAAAGGGAGACATAACAACAGAAACTGGAAAATCAAAAAATCATCAAATCCTACTACAAGAACTTAGACCCAACAAAATTGAAAAATCTGGACAAAATGGATAATTTTCTAGACCCATACCAGGTGCCAATGTTAAAACAGGATCAGATAAATCATATGAATAGTCCCATAAGTCCTGAGGAAATAGAAGCCGTTGTTAATAGTCTCACAGCAGCAGCAGCAGCAGCAGCAACAACAACAACAAAGCCCAGGACCGGAGGGCTTTAGTGGGGAATTCTATTGGTAATACCAATAGTCTTCAAACTATTCCACAAAATAGAAACACAAGGAACACTACCTAATTCAATCTATGAAGCCACCATAATGCTTAAGCCTCAACCAAACAAAGAGCAAATAAGGAAAGAGAACTTCAGACCAATTTCCCTTATGAACATTGATGCAATAATAGTCAACAAAATTCTGGTCAACAGAATCCAAGAATGCAATAAAATGATAATTCACCACGATCAAGCAGGCTTCATCCCAGCAATACAGGAATGGTTCAATATACTGGAATCCATCAATGTAATCCACTACATCAACACACTCAAAGAAAAGAACACATGGTCATTTCATTAGATGCTGAAAAAGCTTTTGACTAAATTCAGTATCCCTTCATGATAATAATTTTTAAGAGTCCAGAAATTCAAGACCCATACCTAAACATAGTGAAAGCAAATATACTGCAAATCAGTAGCCAAAATCAAACTAAATGGAGAGAAACTCGAATCAATCCCACTAAAATCAGTGACCAGACAAAGCTGACCACTCTCTACCTATCTATTCAATATAGTACTTGAAGTCCTAGCCAGAGCAATTATACAACAAAGGGTGGTCAAAGGTATACAAATTGGAAAGGAAGAAATCAAAATATCACAATTTGCAGATGATATGGTCATATACTTAAATGACTCCAAAAATTCCACCAAAAAACTCCGAAAGCTGATAACTCCAGCAAAGTGGCTGGATATAAAATTAACTCAAACAAATTGAGAAAGAAATTAGGGAAATGACACCCTTCACAATAGTCACAATAATATTGCATACCATGGTGTGACTCTATCAAATCAAGGAAATACATGTATGATAAGAACTTCAACCCTCTGAAGAAAGTAATCAAAGATCTCAGAAGATGGAAAGATCCCCCATGCTCATGGACTGGAAAGAAAAATATAGTAAAAATGGTCATTTTGCCGAAAGCAATCTACAGATTCAATGCAACCCCCATCAAAATTCCAAATCAATTCTTCATAGAGCTAGAAAGAGCAATTGGCAAATTCATTTGGAATAACAAAAAACCCAGGAAAAGGAAAATTATTCTCCCCAACAAAAGACCTCCTGGGGGAATCATTCCTGACCTCAAGCTCTACTACAGAGCAATAGTGATAAAAACTGT